>MPDP01000224.1:0-690153 GCA_030869315.1 Colletotrichum cuscutae
TTACGTAGTAGCGCCGGCTAAAAAGGTCGATAGTAGAGGTCGGCTATAATAGTTAACTATAATAGTCGGCCGTAATAGTTAGAGGCGGCCTTCCTTAACCGCAGAGGTTTTAAACTTTAATAGTAACGTAGAGGTTTTTAAAAAAAAGGGCTAAAAGGGCTAATATTTAGCTATTTTATTATACTAAAGCTCGTAAAGATTCTTTTTATCCTTATTACTTTTAATATTATTTAAAGCTCTATTTAAACTAAATAAATTTACTAAATGAGCTTATTAACTAAACTTATTAAACGTACTTATTAATATATAAACTACTACTTAGATAACTACTTAGATAACTAGTTATATAACTAGTTAAGAGATTAGCTAGTTAAAATACTACCTTATTAAGAACCTAAAGATGCCCCTTAATAAGTCCTCCCCTCTGGGGCTCGATAAATTCTTAGGCCCCCTTAACGCCCTAACTATTATAATTAACGTAAGTACGCCTAAGGAGTAGCGTAGTACTTTTTAATAATATAAAATCTAGCTAAGTAATAGTACGAATATTATAAATAGCTAGGCTAGTACGGACGTTAAGATTTAGTATATTAACGCTAGCTTAGAAATTATATTTTATAAAACTAAAAATCTTTTTAATATAAGCTATATTATAAATATAAAGGAATATATAAGAGGTCCCCTAACCCTTAATAAAAAAGAGTATATAATACGGGATTTAGCTACTTATATAAGCTAATACTAAGAGGTCTTATATATATTAAAGTGGGTATAGCTCGCCCTCTAGACAGCTAGAACTTAGAGGACTATAGTAGAAGGTCGGGAGCTATTTTGATTAGTAATTAGGTATAGAGCGTAATATACCCAGTTTTCCCTAATACGTAATACACGGTACGGCCCCGGCGGATTACTCCGTCGGGGGGCTTATTAATAATATATAGTACTAAGTAATTATTTAAATAGAAAATATTAATAATGATCTCTTAATTAAAGTTAAGCTTATTATATAATTTAAACTTAAATTTACGCGGGCTCTGGGCGTTTATTTAGTATTAATAATATATTTTTATTAAGTACTTTAAAGCTCCTATCTTTATATTATTCCCTAATTACTTAAAAAAGTTATATAGCTTTATAATTAATAAGTTACTAAAGCGCTTATATAATTACTTAAGTTCTCTTTTTATAAAATAGTTAATAAATTTAATATCTAATTTAAGCCTTATATATATACACTTTTATTGTTTTTTAGTAAGTATAAACTACTTATTATTTAATAATCTATCCCTCGTATTATTAAATACGATACCTAACTAGTCTATATTCTTTAAGTATAACAAAAATAGTATATTAATAAGTAGGATATAAAAAACTATTATACCTAAGTATATATTAACTTTTATTATACTTAGCGTATATATTCTTTTATTTAGACTAAAGCTAATCCTTATAATACTTATTATTAACGTATTTTATATAACTAGGGATATTTTTTAAAGTATATAAAATTACCCCTTATCTTTAATTAATTATTATAATACCCTTATATCTAGGATAATCCCTTAGAAAATATCTAGACTATATTATTTATTAATATAGAATACTTATACGAACTTAGCGTTTAAGTAATTTAGGGAGTATAAAAAGGACCCCTCTAAGTACCCTTAGAATTACTTAGTACCCTATTTCTCTTTAAGTATTAAGAGAGGTACTAATCCTTCTTTAAATATTAATAAAATAAAATTTAGTCCTATTAAATTTATCTATTTATCTATATTTATTATCTAGGGGATCTTTCTTTACTATTTATATATAAAAACTTATTTATTAAGAGCTTTTATTACTCTTTATTCGTTTAGCTTCGTATATTTTCTAGAGGCTAACGGGGTAAAAAAAAAGTAATTAATCTCGTTAATTTCGTTATAATCTAATTTGTTAGTATAAAAAGTAAAATCTTTATTATCTTCCGAATTTCTTATTATATACGGATCCTCTAGGCCGCTAATTATACTTTTACTAAGTTCTATACCTCTAGATCTACCCTTATAAATAACGAGAAACTAGTTAAATTAATAAGGGCTAGTTTATCTACTACTTTTAACTTCCTATATTACTTATATAATTTAATACGCTCTTTTTTAAAATAATTATTTCACTAATAGTTATTTTTATTATATATAAAATACTTCCCTTTTTATTACTTCTATTTTAAATCTAACTAGTAGCTAACTAAGGAGTCTATTCTTCTAGTTTAGTAACTACCGTACTTAGTATCTCTCCCCTTATTTCTATATATATAATCGACCTAGTACTACTAATAAGGACCGTTATAAAATTATAAATACGTTTAGTAAGGTATCTTTACCTCAATATTAAAACTAGACCTTAGCCTCGAATAAAGGGTTTTATAATACTTAAATAGTTAGTATAAAGTTACCCTCGCCTTTAGAACTCTTTAAATAGTAATATATAAGTATCTAACTTTTTACTTATTCGTCCCTTTATTTAGCTACGTCTTTACTAGCTTATTAATTTAATTAATAAGTTTTTTAAAAATCTCTAGCCTCGATTTTCTTTCTATCGTTCTAATTATAAACCTAAATAATAATACCCTTAGTTTAAATAAGAGCTCTAAACTCCTATTTTAAGTTTTAAAACGACTTTAAATTATATTAATTATACTTAAGAAGTCGGTTCGATTAATAATACGTACTACTTAATAATAGTAATCCGTAACCTTACTAATTAGTACGATATTAATTACTAAGTAGTATTACTATTCTTAAATTCTAACTTTTTTATAGTACTTATAAAAAACTATAAAGGTATTTTATAAAACCTCGCATTTCCCTCTTAAGTATAATTTCTTTTTAAAAAAGATCTTTATAAAGTTAATAAATTACCTTATAATAATAACTATTAGGTCGGTCTCTTTACGTATCCCTTATATATTAAAATAGTCGTATTGACTCTACGTAGTTAATTATATACCTCTCTAATTAATAAATAATAAGTTACGTATTAGTAATATTACTAAGCTAGTTACTAAGATTAGTAAGATCGCTAATAGCCGCTCCTCTTATATAATCTTTATAACCCTTATTATAATAGGTACTAATATATTACTATTAGTAATTTTTAATAAAAAGTCCGGTTAATTTACCTTTTTATTAAAATCGTTATATTTTACTACTACTTAGTTAACTTAATTCTAATCTTATAATATAAATTCGTTAATAATAACTATTATAGCGAGTATTTTATAAGCTCTTTATCCTACTACCTAGGATACTAAAATACTTTAATAATAAAAAAATCTAATAACCCTCTTTATAACGTTCGGATTAGTACTTACGAACTACTTATCCTTTTAATTACTTAGGTTATTAGTAATTTTATAAAATAGGGGTTACCCCTCGAGCCCCTTTTAAATATAAATTTTTATAAAATAGACTAATACTACGTTAATTTACTCACTATTAGGATTATTAAAATCTCTATACGCCTACTTTCCTTAATATTTTAGTTTAATTTTTATTTATTTATATAGTATAAAAATTCCTCTTCTCTAATTATAAACTAACTTATTTTTTATTATTCCCTAACTCGTATTTTAATTTATAATAACTAGTATGTTTAATTTTAATAGGGTAATTCTAAAGCTACTTGCTAGCCTTAGTAATAGCGTATTATTATTAATTACCGGATTTATTAGGGTTTAGGACCTTTTTACTTCTTTTTATTTCTTCGTACTAAGCCTTATTACTATTTACTCTTAGTTCTCCTAGGTAAATACTATTTTAGTAATCTTTTTTTAGTTACTTAGTTAATTAATATTAAAAATAAATTTATAAATAACTTAATAACGTTTCGATTACGTAGCGTTTTTCTCTAAGTTAAAACCTAAGAGGCGTATATATTTATTAAATAAATTACTATTAATTAGTAATCTACTTCTTACTTTTTTAAATTTAATAATTTTTGTATTAAGAGCTAGTAATATAAAAACAGAGCTTTTTAATAGCCTTTTAAAGTATTCTTTTTCTATTATAATAATCGTAACTTTAATAAGAGGCTATAAGAGGGTCTTTTTAGGGATAGTAACCTCTTTATTAAGCTAACCTCTAATACTTATAATACTTATAATTCGTAAATTATAGTTATTATAATTTCTAAATCTCCTCTTTTCTTATTATACTACTCTCTACGCTATATTCTTAAGTAATATCTAGAGGATAGTTAAGAGGGCTATAAGGAGATTATTTAAGTTTTTAAAATCGTATTTATAAGCCCCTTAGGGGTAGTTCTTTTATATACTATAGATCTTTTAATTTTATAATACTTATACCTCTTACTACCCCTAATAAGTATATTATACTTAAAGATCCTTTTTTTTTAATTACATAGTACTTTTTTATATTATACTTCTCGAGCTCGTTTATTACGTTAATAAATTAAATAAGTAGTTATATAAGTAGTTCTTTTTACTAATTAATTAATTAATTTAATTAATTTCTAATCGCGGGCCGGCTATAAGTAAGTTAATTAATAAGGAAGGATTATATAATATCGATAATAGTAGCTTAGTTACCTCGATATTTCTTATTAATTATTAGGGGTTATTTTAACGTAATAAACGTCGGCCTTTTATAAGTAGTTAAGGGCTATAATTTCTCTACTTTGTTCTATTATAAAGATTTTACGTTTAATTACTTACTTTTTATAAAGTTAAGTAGTATAATTCTCTTATTGCGTTCTATTTAAAAACGTTGTTTTTTTATATTAAATATATTACTAATCTATTATAATAGAAATTAACTACTAATTAGTATTAGTATTCTTATTATAAAAATATTAATTAATTAGTTCGAACTATAGGTTAACGAAGTAAGTTAATTAACTATAAATTTATACTACTATATAAGGTATAAAAAGGAGGTTTTAACCGTAGGTCAGGTAGTCTATAGTAATCGTAAATAGGGCCCCTTATTGGCCCCTGCGCAGCCTCGGCCGTATACCGAGGTCGAATTAGACTTCCAATCCGACAAAAATGCTATACAGTTTCTCTTTCTTGGTTGTGGCTATGACCTGTGCCACCACTGCCACCAGTGCTACCTCTGCCGTCCCTTTCACCTGGACCCCTACGCAAGGATCCATGTCCGATTTCGAGTACAACTTACGCTACGGGTGCGGTTTCATGACATGGTGCGGAGGCTTCGATGGCGGATGCGAAGCCGAGGTATTGCAACCCACAATGCCACATAGATTTGCTGAGCACTTACTGATATATCTGGGTGATGTTAGTGCCAGCGTCAAGGGAAACAAGGCTGGACTTGCACGAGTCCCAATTGCGAGTGTCTTTGCGAGTAAAGCTATTTGATCTTCAAGGCATCCATGCACATTGCACAAGTGGTACCGCCGGTGGCTAGATTCCATGCAGTTCCCTATACAAACCCCAGTTGAGGCTGAATGCTTGAGTAGCGTGATAGTAATCACTAGATCAATTTGGACAGCACTGGACAGATAGCTACACGACAAATCAATGCAACATCTTTGGGAGGTGAAGAGGACTCCGCAAAACAATACAAAATGACCTTGGACTTCCTTTAACCAGCCAAAGACCTGGGTTACACTGGGCTGCGAAAGCAGCGTCCATTATTGGGATCAGCTCTGTGAGATTTCGTGTCAGTTTACTGCTTGATCCAAGTTTTATAGCAAGTATGCAAGCTTACATGTACTCCCAATTGCCGTACGCCGTTTTCCCCCCTTGGGCACACTTTGCTTCCTTTGAAAAGCCATTCACGCATTCAGGTCCATGGATAGTACGAGTTGCACCACTACCAAAATACTGCAAAGCGTCAGAGACAAGTAGAGATTGCTGCGAATTTCAAAATTGATACCTTCAGCTCAAAGTCCCACTTGATGCCATTTTTGTCATGCACGCAAATCCGTCGGAATTCGCCCTTGTTGTAGAGGCCTGTGAGCAAGCTGCAGACAGCGCTGAGATCGAGAACGTTGTTGTTATTGGCGTAACCTGTTCGTGGTCCTGATTTGAAACATTCCCTAAGAACTAAGGAGGGTCCAGCGAGAAGAGTTAGAAGGAGGATGTGAGCAGGACGCATTTTGCTAAGGACTGGAGAAAGTGTCTGTTTCGTTTTAGGACTCGTTGCTGAATGAGTCTTTGGAGCAACGATTTCTTCATGGAAAGTACACGAAGTACTTATAAAGAAGCGCTGGACACGTGCATCCAGGAAAATGATCCTATTAGCATTACGAGCTGCTATGGAAGCGATGAGCAGTTTTCAGCTTATCAATTGCAAACGAGCAATGCTAGTCTTCGTGTTCAACTGTTCATTGCTTAGCTGTCGATCTTTTGTATTGAAGATTGAATTGACTGTTATTTATTTCTCGCTATGAAGCAGGTAGCAAACGTAAACTTCGCTGATCTGTCGAATACTAAAGCCTGGAATAGGTGTACAGATTGCGTAGTAACATAACAACACATGTCCCCCTTTGCTTATGTTCACGCTTTTTGTATTACGAACTATTGTTCTTAGAGCATTACCCCTATATGCATGTACCCTTACCTCTTCGTATCACCTCTCTGAAAGATAGTATCTTATTATATGAGTGTAGGATTCTGACTTGTGTTAATTTGTAATGTTATCTTATTGTGGCGTTCCTAGATCGCTTGGCAAACGATGCACTATACCTCCTAGATAACGGGTCGAGGAAGTAATTAATGTGCTACCAGACTCTGAAGCGTAAGTACTAAGCTGTGATCTTAGGATGCTAATGCTGATAACAGGTCCAGTTTAGTAGTGAAGCAAGCCGTGGTCACGTTCTCAAACTTTAATCGATGTTTGCTTTTTTTGTGATCTTTACTCCTGTTAAGGCCGTGATTGTCTTCGATGTTACCGTTGCTATCTCAATACCTAGTAGTGACACATGTTGCGGTAAGGTAGATCACTATCTAAAATGCAGATAGAACTCTCTTCTAGTATTTAAATTTGCTTATTTCCCGCGTAGTAAAACGTGGGCTAGGCTCCTATTTGAGCTAACGCTATTTTCGGCTCTTGATTACTATTCCAATCCTCCTTAAAGACCTTGGCTACTCCGTTAAAAATGAGGGTATTATCCCTTTCCGACCTCCTCGTGCTCGCTTCCTGGGCCACCTTTTTTTTTTGTGCTGTGCTTGTAAAGAACTCTGGCGAGATCGATGACACTTTTAGAGGTGTTTCATAGCCGATGATAAGTCCTCCCGAGAAACGCTTAGTTCTTGTCGAGGATAGCCTGAAATACGATGGAGCCGAGGGGAATGATTGGGTAGCCCCTGCAAGGTAAAATCAGACCAAATATTGAACATAAATTACTTTGGTATCTGACACTTCACGGAAAAGCGTTATGTATCAAATTTATAAAGATCTTGTTACAGAAGATCTGGCTTTACGAAACGACCATGATGATGAATTTGCTCCGACGGAAATAAACCTCTATGCTCTTTGTATGGAGCTTTGCAGGTAAGATTATTCTTAGGGTGGTTTTGTCTATTGGGACTTGTAAGTCTTAACGTCTTTTTGGCGCGGTTTGGCTTATGATATAAGTCTATAAATGTTAACTTGAATTAAAATAGCTGTATCCAAAGGTGCAACATGAGCTTTTATTAGGATAGAAGTTATGATCTGAATATGAACTATATACGGCGATATGGGATTGCTAGATTCGTATCTCTGGCTGCGATTAGACCGCTTATGGCGGTAGCGAAAAATTGGTGAAGGAATCGTGGTTTACTAGTCGTTGCTGCCTTCGCTGACGCTTCGAATATTGTACTTAGATTCGATTTGAGTAATTACGAAGATGGCTAGCTGGCCTTTATCTAAAAGAGTTCCTTCTAAATCTTCGATTCTACGCTCTTTGATTCTAGCTTTACCTACTTAACGGGTCGCGACTAAGATTGTTTGCTAGTAATGTGTGTGTCGGTACCGGCGCGTTATAGCTTCCCTCTCTGGCCAAAGCACTGCGCTATGCTTCCGTGAGAGCAATTCAAGCACAATCGTCTCGAAGTTATCCTATCGTTCCGTGATATGCGTGACCTTTACCCTGACTTTGTTCTGGGCATCCTTATTGATAGTGTCCTTTACAATCTGACGTAGATGACTGATTTGCTCCTGATTGCTAGTTATAAACTCCAGCCGAGCTATGGCGAGTGAGAGGGCTGTATTACCTGCCTCGATCTTGTCTATTGTTGTATTGCGAGTAGAGCTTTCTGCGTCGTAGAATCTTGGGTATCTCTTTGACATTCTGAAGAGTGCCTTTCCACCCTCTGACAGAGGCCCCGCACTAGCGATAGCCTGGAAACGCAGCGCACCACCGTGAATGAGGGTCTTGATAGTAGCAATGTTGCCTAGGAGTGAGGCTACTATGAGCGGTGATACGCCATTAGGTGTCACCTTGTTCGGGTTAACACTAACCTCAAGCAGCTTTGCAACTGTATCCCCCACTGCTAGATGAAGAGGCGTTGCCCTATTAACACCCGCAAGTGTTGGATCTGCCCCTTGATCTAAGAGTCGTACTATTAACTTAAGATTGCCTATTATGGTAGTGATTATTAGCGGGGTTTTACCGTCACCGTTGGGACGGTTTACGTCGGGGTCCTTGGCGAGGATGTTATCGAGAGTATCTGAGATGTCTGGATAGTCTTTGCTGATCGGATCGTAGTAAACCCTGCACGCAAATTGGAACGCTGTTTCTTTCTTTGGACCGTATTGGTGCGATGATCGATGGGGATTTCCGTGCTACATTGTATCAAAAAGCTGCAAATTACGTAAACCTATGGCTAGAAAGAATGGAGGAAGGCCGTTGTCTGGCGTCGCGATGATGTTAGCCCCTATTTGGGTTAGTATTATAGCTAGGTGCCTGAACTTCTTTTGAAGACATAGCTGCAAGGGGCTGGAGATGCCCTTGAGACGGGCGCCGTCTGGATCTGCTCCTCGGTCTTTGAGCAGTGTTTCTGCAAGGACCTCAAATCCATACTTGATAGCGGTATGTAAAATGGTGGAACTATTGCTAAGGGTAGTATTAATGCTGGGAAGATAGTGCGTGTTAGTATTACTATCACAGGGATAGTGGTCGATTAGTTCGAACCGTGGGTTAGTAAAGTCGGTTAATTAACTATAAATTTATACTACTACGTTAGGTATAAAAAGGAGGTTTTAATTATAAGTTAAATAATTTATAATAATCGTAAATAAGGCCCCTTATTAGCCCCTATATAACCTCGTCTATATACTAAGGTCGAATTAGACTTTTAATTTAATACTAACCTTTTTTTTTTTACTAATCTAACTATTATTATTATTATAATTAGAGGTTTAATTTAACCTGAGGCTCGTTTACTAAGTCGTCTCCTTTTACCCCTTTTTTTTACTTTTTTTATATAACCTATTTTTTTATTTATATAATTACTTTTTTTTATTAATAACTTACTTTAATCCCTTATTAAGTACTACTTTTATAAAAGCGTTAGTAAGGTTATTATTATTATTAATTTAATAAATCTTAAGGATCTCTTATTATTTATATAACTATTTAAGGACTATAATATTTATTATAAGCTTCTTTTTTTTTATAATACTTAGTTTAATAAGGTACTTATATAATAAGTACGAATTAGTATAAACGATCGTAGGGATCGTAAAAAGGTTAAGTCGATTTATAATCCTCTTAAGTATAGTTAAAATTACGTAGGTAAGGTTAATACTATTAACTATATTATAAACTTTAAATACGAATATATTATACGTAATTTACTTATTCTTTACTAATAAATAACAAATTATATTACTTCGTGTTGTAAACTCGTCCTTACTAAGGCTCTTATTAATAAAAATAGTAATAAATTTTAATTATAAAGTTAGGTCGTTATTATTTATAAATAACCCGTTAATAAGTCCGTAAAGCCTCGCTAAAATAAGCTTAATAAGGTAGTAAATAAGACCCTAATTATGGTGTTTTTATTATTATTATAATTATTAATTAAGAGTATTAAAACTACTTTTTATAAGCTCTATAGCTTACGTAGCTCTAATATAATTAAAAATAACCTTAGGTTAATAAATACTTATAATATATACCCCTTAAGTAAGCTTAGCCCTATATTACTTTTTATAACTAAGGGATTTTTAGTTAATAAGAGTAATCTTTTTACCTTACTCTTTTTATTAAAATACTATATTATCCTCCTTAATTATTAAAATCCCTTTATTAAATATTAATAAAGACTTTAATATAAGGATCTTTTTTAGTTTAGTTATAAATTTAGCCTTATAAAGCTCGTTATTCTCTTTCTTTATAAATTTAATATTAAATAAACCTAAAATATTATTTATTTATATTTTTATAATACTAAAGGGTTTATTTATAGGAATTGATAGAGAGGTATGCAAAATTAATATAGAAGTATGCACCTTATAGTAGCATGCGCGTCCGATACTATAATTAGCTAAAATTTTAATTATTAATATACTTAGATTTTATTATATTTTCTTAAAGTACCTATTTATTTTTATAATACGAATATACTTTAAAGGAGCTTTGTTACGAAGCTTATATTAATACGTTTTACGTCCCCTTTTTATTAAAGCCGTACTAATTTAGAGGTACGTTAGTATATTAATTTCCTATTTAATATTTTTAAAGTTACCCTAGCTTAGATTCTTAAAAATTAAACACGTCCTTCTTATTATAGCCCTACGAACTTTATAACTAATACACTATAAAATAGCTCCTTTAGTAATTTACGTACCGAACTTACGTTACTAAGCTCTAGTTAATAGCTTAGAGAATCTAACCCGTTTTATAAAACGTTAACGTTTTAATAATAATAAAATATTATTATCTTTTATTTTAAATAGTAACTATCCTAGTATTAGCTAGTTCTATAGAGTTAGTAATTCTTATATATATAGCGACTTAATAAACGACCTATTACCCGAGCTATTATAAGAAATACGACTCCTATCTTACTATCCGTACTAATATATTAAAATAGAACTAACCCTCTATTTTAATTATAAATTCCCTAATAAAACCGATATTTTTTAGCTTTTTACTATTTTCTAATTCTTATTAGTACATAGTTCCCCCTTTTTAATAATAAGTTTAAACGGCTTATATTCTATTTTATACGCCGTTTTTTAAGGGGGATATAGACTACTTAGTATATTACCCTTTTATAAATATTACTAGAGCTTAGTCCCTCTCTTTTCTTTAACAAATCTTAATAACCTACTTAGCTTATTATAGAATAGTTTAATAATATTTTTTAGTTTATTATACGAGTTATTAGGACTAATAAAAAGTTAATAACTAGCCTTATTAATAATATAAGTAAAGCCGTTTATAATAAGAAACGTGGGGTCCTTAAACGAACTTACTATCCTATTTACCTCTATAATAAAACCCTTTTTTAAGTTTATTATTTTTCTAAAGTATAGCTTTTTATTATACTTAAAGTAATAAATCCTCTTCTTTTTTATTAAATAAAACCCTAAATTTACCGATCCCTAGCGACCTAGAGCTAATAGCGAATGCTCTTTTTAATTAAGTTTATACTTTTACTAAGGCTCATAGGTTTAGTATTATAAAATAGTATAAATATATATCTCGGATAGGTCAGCTTATATAATACTTATTCTAATATAATCGATTTAATAAGCCCGGTTTTTTAAAAAATATAAGTATTAAATAGCGTAGGTCTTAGAAGTATAGTTATTAATAATAAGTAATTATAAAAGTATAAGAGGAGGGTAAGTAGCTATTATATTATTACTTAGACCCTTAGTATAATTAATATAACTATAGCCTTAGTTTTAGAGTATTTATATACCCTTTTTATTATAAGCTTATTTAGCTAGTTAAGGATACTATTAAGATTATAAACTAACGGGTTAGGATTTAAGTACGTAATATATATACTATTATTTAAGAGTAATTCCTAGAGGCCTTATTTACTTAGTAAGATATTTATAATATTAGAGCTCGTATTAACCGAGAGAAATTAAACGGATATTTATTAATAGCGGCGTTAATTAAGCTATTTAATAAACGAGGGATCTTATATTTATTTATATATTCTGCCTTTACTAGTTACTCGGGCGGTTCTTAGTATTATTTATATAGTATTAATATCCCCCCGACGGAGCAATCCGCCGGGGCCGTACCGTATATTACGTATTAGGGAAAAATAGGTATATTACGCTCTATACCTAACTACTAATTAAAACAGTAGTTAACTGACTCGACCGTTATCTACCTTTTATTAACTCCCGACCTTCCGCTACCCGTCTAGAGGGCGAGCTATACTTACTCTAATATATATAAGACCTCTTAGTACTAGCTCGTATAAGTAACTAGATCCCGTATTATATACTCCTTCTTATTAAGGATTAAAGGACCCCTTATATATTCTCTTATATTTATAATATAACTTATATTAAAAGGATTTTCAGCTCTATAAAATATAATTTCTAAACTAATATTAATATATTAGATCTTAATATCTATACTAGCCTAGCTATTTACGGTATTCGTACTATTATTTAGTTAAATTCCGTACTATTAAAAAGTACTATATTACTCTTTAAGTATACTTATATTAATTACGATAATTAGGGTATTAAGGGGGCTAAAGAATTTATTAAGCCCCAGAGGGGGGGACCTATCGAGGGGCATCTTTAGCCCGCTAGTTACTAACTATATACTAAGAGAGTAGGTTCTTAACGAGGTAGTATTTAAACTAGCTAATCTCTTAACTAGTTATTTAACTAGTTATTTAGGTAGTAGTTTATATATTAATAGGTTTATTTAATAAGTTTATTTAATAAGTTTATTTAATAAGTTTATTTAATAAGTTTATTTAGTAAATTTATTTAGTTTAAATAGAGCTTTAAGTAAAATTAGAAATAATAAGGATAAAAAAAATCTTTACGAGCTCTAGTACGAGTAGCTAGATATTAGCCCTTTTAGCCCTTTTTTTAAAAACCTCTACGTTATTATTAAAGTTTAGAACCTCTATAGTTAAGGGCCGCCTCTAACCTTTATAACTAACTTTTATTATCGACCTTTCCGGCTAGCGCCGCCGCAAGATAGCTTACCTATCCTAAATTATATAGCGGTTTTCGTATCGAAATTACTATATTATATTAAGCGCGTACTTAGGGCATATTACGCGTATTATATAATTAAAAAGTATACCGTATTATATAATTTCTTTTAAAAGCGTGATCCCGTCAAGGTCGATTTTTTATACCTATAAAGCTAGAAAAAAACTACTATATAAATAATCTTAAACGCTCTTTTTAATTATTAATAAGCTCTTTTTACTTTATTAATATTATACTATACTTTAATAAGTATAATTTTTAGCTATATATTATATGTAATTAGTCTATCGAGACAGTGGGAGTATCTATTAATACTATATATTAATACTGTGTAAATAATACCGAGAACCGCCCGAGTAGCTAGCAAAGGCAGAATAAAAAAAACAAATATTATATATAATAGTATTATTTCTAAACTTTACTGACTTAAAACTAGTACTTATATCGGTTTAATTATATTTAATAGCCCTTAGTATATATTAATCTACGCTCTCTTAAGTATTAATTAACTAGTTTTAGTAAATAAATCTCTAAAGAATTACTTTTTTTTAAAATAATATAGTCTCGTTAATAATATATAATACTAAGTAGTTATTTAGATAGAAGATATTAATAACGATCTCCTAGTTAAAGTTAAGCTCGTTATATAATTTAAACCTAAATTTACGCGGGCTTTAGGCGTTTATTTAGTATTAGTAATATATTTTTATTAAGTACTTTAGAGCTCTTATTTTTATATTATTCCTTAATTATTTAAAAAAGTTATATAGTTTTATAATTAATAAGTAACTAAAGCGCTTATATAATTACTTAAGCTCGCCCTTTATAAAATAGTTAATAAATTTAACGTCTAGTTCGAGTTTTATAAACGCATACCCCTAGTATTACTTAGTAATCTTAAAGTACTTATTGTTAAATAGTTTATTCCTCGTATTATTAAATATAATACCTAACTAGCTTATATTTCTTAAGTATAATAAAAATAGTATATTAATAAAGAGGATATAAAAGACTATTGTTCTTAAGTATATACTAACTTTTACTATACTTAGGGCGTATATTTCTTTACTTAAGCTAAAACTAATTTTTATAATACTTATTATTAACGCATTTAATATAACTAAGAATATTTTTTAAAATGCGTAAAATTACCTCTTATTTCTAGTTAATTATTATAATATTCTTATATATTGGATAATCCTTTAGAAAATATCTAGGCCGTATTATTTATTAATTTAGAATATTTATACGAGTTTAGTATTTAAGTAATTTAGGGAGTATAAAAGGGACCCTTCTAAGTACCCCCAGAATTACTTAGTACCGTATTTCTTTTTAAATATTAAGAAAAGTACTAATTCTTTTTTAAATATTAATAAAATAAACTTCAGTACTATCAAATCCGTTCATTTATTATATTTATCATTTAAAGGATCTTTTGTTATTCTTTATAAATAAAAACTTATTTATTAAGAGCTTTTACTATTTTTTATTTGTTTCGCTTTATATATCTCCTAAAAACTAACGGGGTAAAAAAGGAGTAATTAATCTTATTAATTTCGTTATAATCTAATTTATTAGTATAGGGAGTAAGATCTTTTTTATTTTCTAAGTCTCTTATTATATATAGATCTTTTAGGCTACTAATTATATTTTTTACTAAGTTCTATACCTCCGGATTTACCTTTATTTATTTATATATTCTGCCTTTACTAGTTACTCGGGCGGTTCTTAGTATTATTTATATAGTATTAATACACGGTATTAGTAAATACTTATATTATCTCGCTAAACTATTTTTTTAGATTTTCTAACTTTTTAACTTTCCCTCTTATAAAGTTTATAATTACGGATTATTAATAGCGATATTAGGCGCCTAACGCTACTACTTTATAAGCCTACGCACCTAGCTAAGTTAGCTACCCTTCTAGGTAATAGTAGCTTATAATAGTATAATATTAGAGATACCCTCGTCGCTATTATTAAGAATAATACTAACCTTATTAATATTTTTAACTTTAACTCGTATATATATATATTCGTTATTTCGTTACTTTTATTAAAGTTAAAAACGCTACTTCCCTTACTATTTATTACTATTATACTATTATTATTATTATTACTATCTAACCGTCTATCTTAAGTATACTTTATTAAAATACTAAGACGTTATTAATAGCTCGTTAACCCTTAGGGCTTCCTTAATAGCTAGAAGTTCGATCTTATAAGTATTATACTAAAGGACCCCGAGCTATAGAGAGACTATTTTAATAAATATTATATTTATAATATCGACTTATAAAAAACGGATAAATATATTATAATAAGCGTTACTCTTATCGGCGCCTTTTTAATATAATAAAGTAGTATAAATAAGCCTAGATTTAATAATATAATTAAGAGCTTAAAAAGAGCGTAAGTAAGTATATTAAATAGGAATATTAATAAGGAGAGGTTATTATTAAATAAGATAAGGGGAGAAAATAAGAGGTAGTATTTAGTTATTAAAAAAGTAATTAATATACTATAGCGGCGGGGTTATTAGTATCTTAAGTTTAGTTAGTATTAATAGTTAGTAATAGCTACGGCCGGCTATAGTTAGTTATAAAGTTTTATTAAAGTATATAATAAAGATACTCGATATTAACCCTAATAGACTAGCTTACCCGTAAAGGCGAAGATAGCCCCTAATAAGGCGGACCGGACCCCAAAGGGGGATTTACCTTTATAAATAATAAAAAAATTAGTTAAATCGATAAGAGTTAGTTTTACTATTTACTATTCTTAATTTTTTATATTACTTATACAATTTAGTACGTTCTTTTTTTTAAGTATTTACTTAACTAATAGCCGTCTTTTTTATATATAAAACACTTTTTTTATTACTTTTATTTTAAATTAAACTAATAACTAGCTAAGGAGTCTATTTTCTTAGCTTAGTAACTATTATACTTAGTATCTCTCTCCTTATTTCTACATATATAGTCGACTTAGTATTATTAATAAAAACTATTATAAGATTATAAATATATTTAATAAGGTATCCTAGCCTTAATATTAAAACTAAACCTTAGCTTAAAATAGAGGATTTTTTAATACTTAAATAGTTAATCTAAAGTTACTTTTACCTCTAGAACTCTTTATATAATAATATAAAAATACCTAACTTTTTACTTATTTATTTTCTTATTTAGCTACGTTTTTATTAACTTATTAATATAATTAATAAGTTCTTTAAGAATCTCTAGCCTCGTTTGTTTTTTATTATTCTAGCTATAGATCTAAATAATAATACTCTTATTTTAAATAAGAGCTCTAAATTCCTATTTTAGGCCTTAAAATAACTTTAAATTATATTAACTATATTTAAAAAGGTAGTTCGATTAATAGTACGTATTACTTAGTAATCGTAATCCGTAACCTTATTAGTTAATATAATATTAATTACTGAGTAGTATTACTATTTTAAATTCTAACTTTTTTATAATATTTATAGAATATTATAAGGGTTTTCTATAAAATCTCGTACTTCTTTCCTAAGTATAATTTCTCTTTAAAAAAGATCTTTATAAAGTTAGAAAATTATTTTATAATAATCACCATTAAATCGGTCTTTTTACGTACTTTTTATTAATCAGAGTAATTATACTAACCTTATGTAATCAATCTCGTCCCTTTTTAATTAATAAAGAGTAGGTTACGTATTAATAACGTTACTAAACTAGTAATTAAGATTAATAAGATCATTAGTAATTGCTTTT
The DNA here is from genome assembly GCA_030869315.1 of Colletotrichum cuscutae. Lineage (NCBI taxonomy): Eukaryota > Fungi > Ascomycota > Sordariomycetes > Glomerellales > Glomerellaceae > Colletotrichum > Colletotrichum cuscutae. The sequence goes on from MPDP01000224.1 coordinate 16,922, forward strand.
TAAAAGTAGCCTCTATAGCCCTTATTATTACGAATACTAATATATTATTATTAGTAATTCTTAATAAAAACTCCGGTTAGTTTACTTTTTATCAAACTTGTCGTATTTTACTATTACTTAATTAACTTAATTCTAATCCTAAGGTATAAATTTATTAATAATAACTATTATAACGAGTATTTCGTAAACTCTTTATCCTATTACTTAGGTTAATAAAATACTTTCATAATAAAAAAATCTAATAACTCTTTTTATTATATTTAGATTAGTACTAACGAACTATTTATTATTTTAATTACTTAAGTTATTAATAATTTTATAAGATAAGAGTTACTCCTTAAGCCTTTTTTAAGTATAGATTTCTATAAAATAAATTAAGGTTATATCGATCTATTCGCTATGAAAATTATTAAAATCTCTATATACTTATTTTCTTTAGTATTTTAATTTAATCTTTATTTACTTATATAATATAAGAATTCCTCCTCTTTAACTATAAACTTACTTACTCCTTATTATCCCTTAACTCGTGTTTCGATTTATAATAGCTAACGTATTTAATTTTAATAAAGTTATTTTAAAACTACTTACTAACTTTAATAATAACGTATTATTATTAATTACTAAATTTATTAAAGTCTAGGACCTTCTTACTTCCTCTCGTCTCTTCATACCGAGCCTCGTTATTATTTATTCTTAGTTTTTTTAATTAAATACTATTTTAATAATCTTTTTTTAATTACTTAATTACTTAACGTTAAGAATAGATTTATTAATAGCTTAACGACGTCTTAATTACGTAGCGTTTCTTTTAAAATTAAAACCCGAGAAGTATATACGTTTATTAAATGAATTATTACTAATTAATAATTTATTTCTTATTTTTTTAAAAATAATAATCTTATACTAAGAGCTAGTAATATAAAAGAAAAGCTCCTTAATAATCTTTTAAAAAGTTCTTTTTTTTAAGTTAATTACTATTTTAATAAGAGGTTATAAAAAAATCTTTTAAAAGTAGTAGCCTTTTTATTAAGCTAACCTCTAGTACTTATAATATATAGATTACGGCTATTATAATTTCTAAATCTCTTTTTTTTTATCGTACCGTTATCTACGCTATATTTCTAAATAATATCTAAGGGGTAACTAAGAGGGTTATAAGGAGATTATCTAGGTCCTCGAGGTTATATTTATAAGACCCTTAGGGAAGGGGGGTTTTTTTTTTATATTATAAATCTTCTAGCCCTATAGCTCTTATACCTCTTACTATACTTACTAAGTATATTATATTTAAAAATCCTTTTCTTTAATTATATAGTACTTTTTTATATTATACTTTCTTAAGCTCGTTTATAATACTAATTAGTTAAGTAAGTAATTACGTAAATAGTACTTTTTACTAATTAATTAATTAATTTAATTAATCCTTTAATTACGGGCTAGCCGTATATAAGTTAATTAATAAAGAAGGATTATATAAAATCGATAATAATAGCTTAGTTACTTTAATATTTCTATTAATTATTAGGGGTTATTTTAATATAATAAACGTTAACTTTTTATAAATAATTAAGGGCTATAATTCCTTTATTTTCTTTTATTATAGAGATTCTACGTTTTATTACTTATTTTTTATAAAGTTAGGTAGTACGATTCTCTTATTACGTTCTATTTAAAAAAGTCGTTTTTTTAATACTAAATACTTTATTAATTTATAATAATAAAAATTAATTACTAATTAGTATTAGTATTATTATTATAAAAGTAGTAGTTAATTAGTTCGAACTATAAGTTAACGAAGTTAGTTAATTAATTATAAGTTTATATTATTACGTTAGGTATAAAAAGGAGGTTCTAACCTTAGGTTAGGTAGTTTATAGTAATTATAAATAGGGCCCCTTATTAGCCCCTGCGCAGCCTCGTCCGTATGCCGAGGTCGAATTGGACTTCCAATCCGATAGTGCGCAAGAAGTAGCGCAGATTTAATGCATCTGTCCCTTTCCGCTTCCTCTTGACTTTCTTGTTGAAGGAAAAGTAGAACTCTTAGTATCCCATGTCGGGCGATGGTACCGAGAGCCATTTCGACGGCAACTGGGTCTTTGAACTGGCAATATTTATCGCCGGTGCCAAAAGGCAGGCATTCCATTTCGACTAAAGAATTGAGCACTGGTACATCGAGACCCATATGTAGTAGGTACGTGGGGACCAGGAGCCCAGCGTCTTCTCCCGATAGGAAGAACTCGTGGCGTAGGTAGTGGTGGTGTAGTTCATTTAGTCTTGAGATAATGGGGTAGGCCTCCGCTGTTGATGTTTCCAGATCCACCTTATACTGTTTGATCACTGTGAGTGTAATCCGAAGGACTTCCTTGACGACGACGGCGTCGGATCTACCCAATAGATGTCGGAACAATGGTCCGTGACGGTTGTAGAGGGACCATTTCGTTGCACCGGCCACGGAGCCTGGAGACCAAGGGAGGCTGGATGATGCGGACGATACAGAACCGGACACCAAATTCTCCCAGAGTGAATAAATCAATGGGTCGATAGCCTCGGAGAAACACTTGGTAAGTCTGAGCCAGTGTTTGCTGGCATAAGGGAGGACAGATGGATGTCGTCTTGGATTTCTGATCGATACTGGTGTAGGTCATAGTTCAATCGCTCTAGATCTACGTTGGAAGCTCTAGCTCGCCTGTTGAGGGACATAAGGGAAATGAGTCTTCTTGTCAGGGCATTTGGACTTAAGATCAAGTTTGCCACAGTACCAGGAATCTTGTCAAACGAAACATTCTGGGCATGTGACATGCTATTCTCGAATACCCCATAGTTGAGATAAGTGACACAGATGGCACCGAGTTCAAACTCTGCTTGATGCAGATGAAAGTGGTAAGGAGAAGCTGCAGGCAATGCCGGGGCTTGAACGAGGTGTAACAGGACACTGTGATGAATGAACTTGATACATGAGTCCTCCTCGTCAATCTCCAATAGACTGCCACCATATGTCGAGGCCAAAGTGAATCCGGAGGGATGCAGAGTTGAAGAACTCCAGATCGAGGATCCGGGTTGGACGTTCAGAGCCACACGAAGCTCATCCAGTGAAAGACATGGGTCTGCTGACGCGATAAGCTGGAAAACTCGCGATTCGTACTTCATGTCCGGGATTCTTAAAATTGCTTGATCAAACGCCTGGGGAAGATTTCGGGGAAGATTGTTGATGATGTCGAGGATTTCAGACTCAGAACGAAGTTCTCGAGTGTACTTGGGGCAAATGGCCTCAATCTGCAGTGAGAGCCACAGAAACATGCCCTGAGAACGTACTAGTAGCTGTTCCTTGACTAGCTGTTCAAGCCTGCTTGATATTGGCCTGATGAGCTTCCAGTTTTCGACCTCGGCCGATATGTAACTTTCCAGGTCTTCGGATCTGTCGACACTTTCGAAAGAAATAGTTTGGGTGATACCAATTGACGATGCTGCAACGGATTTGCATCCAGATGTGGGTCGGGAAGAGCAACACAGTTTGACTCGTCTGAAATGCATAAGTCGATGAAGCTGACCGAGAACTGATTCCACCTCTTCCAGAGGAGCTTCGTCCAAGCCATCCAGGACCAGTACACATTGCCAGACTGGTGGTGTTATGGAGAGCAAGAGGTCAATACAAAACTCGGCATGGAATATTTGATGGTTCATTTCGTGTTCGTCTAAAAAGTTGTCCAGGAATCGGGCCAGAGACGAATTTCTCAAAACTTGATGTACAATGCTGCCGAGGATATTGTGGTCTTGCAAGGTTGTTTGATTGCTGTTTTTCCAAAAGAAGAATGCTACAGATTGGAGTCTCCTTGGATCTGTCGTAGCTAGATCTTTGTGGCTGGTCAGCTTCTTCGAGAATAAGATATTGACAGTTCAATCGGACCAAACCATGTGAAAGGACCGTGAGATGTAAACGACAAGGAAAGTGGCTGACTGACTCTCAGCAGGATTTTTATGTGCGATCAAACAATCTGCCACCATGGAGGCCATGGTGACAGTCTTTCAAATTACCCTGCAGCCACAACGTTGCTGAAGTCTTTGTGCCCAGCCACTCTTGGTAGCTCTTATCGTTTAGGATCCAACTAGAGGTCCCCTTCTTTCGCTCCCTCGTCCAAATGGACTCGAACTCCTTCTGATTGGGAGCCAAGGCTTCAAAAAGTCGATGCGCACGCGTTTCTCGGTCCCGATGAGCGGCATCGCGGGAAATCATAACCTGGAATCGGCTGAATCTCTCAATAGAAGACGAGTTACTTTCAACATTGGCCTTTGCACCGAGTACTGCTACGCGATTTTCAATCAACTGACCCCATGATCGCAAGTCGTCTTCCAGTGGTTTGAAGACCGAGTCGAAGGTGGAAGTGAAAGACGTTGCGAGGTGAGACGCAAATGATTTATGGGCGTCGATGGTGATCTTTTTGCATATTTTGATGAAAACAATGACATACTCGCACATGTACGCCTGAGTCTGGCGACAGGTGGGAAACAGCAAGGCGAAATCCTTGTGGAGAGAAGACGATTTACCAATCCTCATCAGAAGAGTTGAAACTTTGTCGAAATATGACAGGAAGCTCAGTGATATCTATAGCTCTCGTCAGCTATCCTAAGTATCGGAATGACAACTTGCAACGACTTAGTTCAGAAAAAGGCTTGACGAACATACCTCCAGAGTCATCCTGACCGTGGCCCAAACCCCAGACGCCAAGAGGTTTTGGGCGCCTCCAACAAGGACGTCGCCAATAGGGGCAAATTGACAAATTCTCTCCAGAACAGTGACGAGACGGGTGGCGTTGGGCCTCCAAGACCGGTGACGGTGAGCCCCATCTCGATTGATCTCTTCTGTTAATTGCAAAACCTCCATGGCGGTTGGTGGACTTCTTGTCTGCAAGTTCTTGAAGCGGATGTGAGAGTCATCTCGACGGCGCTTGAGAGAAACGCTGAATTCTGAAATGGTTTGAGCCAGACGAATCTCAGGTTTCAGTTTCCCCACGGTTGCTACCGCTGTAAAAATGTTCTCCATTCTGCAATGTTTGGACTGGTTAGGAGTATTGATCTGGAACTGGTAGAGAGACTGAAGCTTCCAAGGAGGGAGAATGGCGGTTCAACGTTGACTGCAAATGCCCTGAAGGAGCTTGGAAGTTGGACAAAAGTAAGCAACACGGAAGGTCCCTGGTCTCGTGGTGAGCTCGTCAGACCGAGCCGTAGGACTGCTTAGGTGGCAGTGCCTCAAGGTGACCGCTGTGTAACTGCATCGGGGCCTTCATTTCAACTCATTGGCTATTCGAAATATCGACCAGTGAGCTTTGATGGATGCATGCAGCTCATAAGGCAGCGGGCGCAAGGGGTGGCTAGGCATCTATCACTGTTTAACTCTATCATTTTGCATTACTAGAGGATTACCGCAGTACATATAGACGCTACCCTACCCTCGAATTCCGCACTATTTAACCTTAACCCTTTTCTTATCTATCCTTTCTTTTATTTTACCCTCTCCCTCGTTAAGAAATTATTAAAATTATAATTTTAATAGTTTATTAATAAGCTAATATTACTATTTAAAAATAAATAACCTACTCTTATATATAAGTACTAAGAGTTTTGTTATTATAAAAATAATAATAAATATATTAAAATATTTAAAAAGCTTTTTAATAAACTTTTAATATTATTTAAAATAATAATCTTTAAGCTATGTAGTGGTTTTTTTCCCGGCTTTATAAGCACAAAAGATCGACCTTAACGGGATTACGCTTTAAAAAAAAATTATATAATACGGTATACTTTTTAATTATATAATATACATAATATGCCCTAAGTACACGCTTAACGTAATATAGTGATTTTAATATAAAAACTACTATATAATTTAGGATAAATAAGCTACTCTATAGCGGCGCTAGCTAAAAAAGTTAATAGTAGAGGTCGGTTATAAAAGTTAAAAGCGGCCCTTAACTATAGAGGTTCTAAACTTTAATAGTAATATAAAGGTTTTTAAAAAAAGGGCTAAAAAGGCTAATATTTAGTTACTCATACTAGAGCTCGTAAAGATTCTTTTTATCCTTATTATTTTTAATATTACTTAAAGCTCTATTTAAACTAAATAAATTTACTAAATAAATTTATTAAATAAACCTATCGATATATAAACTACTATTTAAATAATTAGTTAAATAACTAGTTAAGAGATTAGCTAGTTAAAATACTACCTCGCTAAGAACTTACTCTCTTAGTATATAGTTAATAATTAGCGGCCTAGGACTCTAAAAATGCCCCTCGATAGGTCCCCCCCTCTAGGGCTCGATAAATTCTTAGGCCCCCTTAACGCCCTAGCTATCGTAACTAATATAAATACGCTTAAGGAGTAGTATAATACTTTTTAATAATATAGAATTTAGTTAAGTAATAATATAAATATTATAAATAACTAGGCTAATACGGATATTAAAATTTAATATATTAACGTTAGTTTAGAAATTATACTTTATAAAACTAAAAATCTCTTTAATATAAGCTATATTATAAATATAAAAGAATATATAAGGGGCCCCTTAATTCTTAATAAAAAGGAGTATATAATATAAGATCTAGTTACTTATATAAGCTAGTACTAAGAGGTTTTATATATATTAGAATAGGTATAGCTTACCCTCTAAACGGGTAGTAAAAGGCCGGGAGCTATTTTAATTAGTAATTAAGTATAGAGCGTAATATACCTAGTTTTCTCTAATACGTAATATATAGTACGGCCCCGGCGGATTGCTCTATCAGGGGGAATCTTTGAGCTATAAAAAGAAGCTCAAGTACTATATTAATACGGCCCTATTAGTTTTATTAGTATTAATAATACCCTTTTTAATATAAAATATATTAATAATACTCTATAACTACGTTATTATATTTTATAAATTATATTTGATATTAATAAGGATTTTAGTATTATTCACTAAGTTTTTTACTAAGGTCGTTATTATAGGGTTAGTTTAGTTATTAATATTTTAATAAACATTTTAACTTAGTATATTTAAAAGCTTTTATAGTTCTTAAAAAGAGGCTTTTAAGGGACTTATAATTAGACTTTTTACTTATTATAAACAAAATTATTATAATTAAAGCTATAGCACTACTTATAAACCTTAATAATAAGTAATTAATAATATAGTTATTTTTCTTTTATAATAAGCTTAAAAAAGTATTTTAATTTAAGTACTAAGTAGGTATTATATTGTTTTATTAAAACTATATTCCTATTCTTATGACTTAGAAAGAATTAACTTTCTTCGATAACAAGGTACTTAGGCTAGGCATCCATGGATTCTGAGACGTCGTGTTGGTCTCTGAAATCACGATTGATCAACCCGGCCAAGCCGGCTTGGCTCCCAAGCATTGGCAATATCATTCGTCCTGGAGTAGAGCCTGGTTGTCGACTTTCCGAACGAGGTATATGATGAGATTGACACGGGGACGAGAGACGCCCCAGATCAGGCTGGGCTGACGAAAAACTATAGAACAAATCATGCGCCAACAAACACCGCATGCTATGCATATAGATAGCTCTTGAGTCCGTGAATCTTGAGTGCACTCTTGGCACTATTCTGAATCGTCACTGTTGGTTTTCTCCACCCAATTTTGAGCCCTCGATGCAAATTTGGAAATACCCAGGACCAAAACGCCGGCGAGGAGTGCAGAGGTTGCGGCTTAGGTGAGGTCAATATGCGAGCAAAAGAATTAGAGTCATCTCAAAAGACTTACTGATGGTGAAAGACCAGCCGACCCCAATGGCGTCGATCATTGGCACCAGACCGCCTACGCTGCCAGCTCCGAAACTGTACTGAACGATGTATTTACTACTGATGACAGCTGTCCTGCGTTCCGGCATTGCCTCTGATGCAATGTATTAGTCCAGGTCGAACCGTCGAAGACGCAACAAGATGGCAGGGAAGGCTCACCGGCGGAGTATGTGTTCAGACCGCTAAAAGACCACATGAGGCCGAGACCCTCAAAGAAGCAGCTGACGATGGGCAAAGCGATTCCGCCGACTTCCTTTTGCACGCTCCACCCGTAAATCAGAGTACCGGCAGGGAGAACGAAGAAAATTGCTGGCAAGCTGCTCTTGAGTCTATCCTGGGGCAAACGGAGACCATTACGCTTCCGGATGTATCGCTTAACGGTGTGGTCTGAGACTCTGCCGCCGATCGTGCTTCCCATTAGAAAGCCCGCTCCGGGGGCAAGATAGAAAAGTCCACTGATAAGAGGCGTAGTAAGGCCGAACCGAGGGTTGATGACTCGTCGTATGGAACTCAAAAGGCCGTACTGGTTGAATCCCAGGAGTCCACAGGCGAAATTCTGCGAGATGGATCAGATTACGAGCTAGAATCGAGTTGGGGGAAGAGCAACTCACCGCCGCAACGATGTTGGGATACTTGAACTGGCGGAGAACGCCCATCGGATTGAACGCGTGGGCCAAGTCGCCCAAAGACCGAATGGGAGCTCTCTCTGCGACGGCGATCTTGAGATGCGCCAGCTGGCTCGCTTTTGGCACGAAGAAGAAGGCCATGATGAGACCGAGAAAGGTCATGCCAGCCTGGACCCCATAGATGACTCGCCAACTGGTGAAGGTCACGATGATGGCTCCCGTCAACGGCGCTGAAAGCTCGTCAGTCAAAAGACTCTTGGGCACAATGATGGAGTAAGGTAGTCAAACAACGTACCAATTGCGTTTGCCGCCACACAGCTGCCCAAGAAACAACCCACTGCAGTTCCGCGAGTTGTCTAAACAGCAGTCAGGCTCAATATGATAAACATAAGTGGCACAATATCCGACTTACAGGCTCAAAGATATCTGCCAAGATGGTTTGCCCTGCAACTAGGAAGAATGGACCAGTTGTTCCTCCGATGACCCAAATCGCTGTGAAGCAGGCAAAGCTATTTGAGAGCGCCGATCCTATCGAACACAAGGTCAAGAGGCAGTTGGCTACGAGATAAGTTGTTCTGCGACCAAGGATATTACTCGTCGGTAGCCATATCAAGGCAGACATAGCCATGGCAATGAAGACGCCAGCATTAGCTGTGGTAATGGCATGCGTTGATACGTTGAAGTCGGCAGCAACCTCGGACGTCGCTGTCAAGATGGAGCTACCAGAGAAGGTGACGGGCAGGGCCATCCAGCAAACCACCGCAAGCGTTACCCATTTCTTCCATGTTGGCATCTCCATCACCTCGTCATCTGCTGCAGCAACGGGTCGAAGAGGGGCTGCCGCCGCCGGAATGGGGCCGGTAAGCGGATCGGGGCTTAGTTGAGGGATCTTGATAGCGGCGGTCAAGCCGTCTGGCTTTTCGACATCTGGGGAACCCATTGCGAGGAAATCACATTAAAGAATGGAAAGTAAGCTGATCTCTAAGCTAAAGTATCGTCAGAGGATGAATACTGCCTCGGGGAGTCCTCCGAATGTATGTAGTCGAGAACTCCTGCAGCTCTCCGCCGGTCGGAGGCACGTCTTCGGCAGGCGACTTTTCTTCCATTTTTTCACTACACCTTCTCTGACTCAAATATTTCATAAAGTGGGCCTCGTGGGATGCACGCATAGGCGACGTGATCAAGACCAGCCCGGACTTGTGACGGAAATGCGAGTGAAATAGGGCGCCAGTGGTTGGTTGCTTGGTCTGAGGAGTCGGCAATATGACATGAAGCCGACTAGAGATGGTTAAGCCCCTGGACTGTTTGTGGGGTAAAGATCGTGACATAGAGCTCGGCCAAATCAGCATTATGCCGATAATGTGGAGAAATCACAGTATTTTATCGGCGTATTGCGCAATTTATGCCGAACTATTTCGGCTGGGCTAAAGCTTTCTCCCGCAAACGTCTAGCTGTGACAACAAACCAAACTAGTGCTGATGACTAGGTATCACGCAGCGGTAGCATTCTAGGAATACGTCACAAGCCGCAGCAACTTTGAAAGGTGAAGGGGTATCTTCAAATATCCCTTGAGACTCTCGGTATCCCTACACGTTTCCCGAAAGCATTCAATCGGACCTCACGAGGGCAGTATCCTAATCCGACATATCGATTGACCACCATGACATCGGAAGGCGACGCGTCCAGTGCGGAGGATAGGGTCGCTTTGAGATCCGCTCCGGTATCCTCATCGGCTTCATCCCGACCAAAGACCAAACCTACCGCGTGAGTATTAAGACTTGTCGCGCCGCAAAGCTGCGGAAGGTTTCCAGGTGGTTAACAACGGCGATTCCGCCATACTAGTTGCCGTAGGTGTCACTCGCGCAAAGTGAGGTGTTCCGGCGGGCAACCATGTGAGAATTGTCGCCAAGCAAGCAAGGGCGTGGAATGCACATATCCTCGGCGGAACCGCATGGTAAAAGTTAGCCAGCGGTATGTTAGAACCAGAGATATTCATACCTCGGACCCGCGATTCCAAGAGCGACTGGTGTATCGAGCTAACTCGATTTCCCATAGTTATATCGATGACCTTATTGCTGAAAACCAACGATTGAAGAGCAACAGCGGCATTGGAAGTCAATCTCGAGCAGCCAACCTGCTCCCAGATCTCGCAGTCGTTGCCCCGGTAAAAGAGACAACAGACACTAATGCAACTGCCATCCCAGCGCCATCGCTTGATGAACGACCATGGTTCTTCGACATAAATATTCCACACACGCCGATTCTCATCGGTGAGGCCTCGGACGCCGCATTCGCTACCCGCTTCCGCCAAGCAATCTCATCAGCTGAGAGTAGTCACATCCCGCGGGTGAACTATGCCACAGATGAGAGGCTGCTCGCTCTATCTGATACAGACTGCCCTTGGCCTAGTCCGGCAAGAGCACGTTTTCTCGTCGGGGTTGCCCTGAGATATGTCAGCCGTTGCTACCACATCATTCGCAAGAGCTCGATTCTGGATGCCTTGGAACAGACCCTCCAGAACCCGGCTGAAAGTGATTCGCTTCTCAAGAGTAAGCTGTGGGCGATGTTTGCTATCGGCGCCATGTACTCGACCCGATCTGCCACGTCGGAAAAGCACTTCCCCGGCATGGGCTACTTTGCACGGGCAACTCGCATCCTCCGCATCGTCAGCGAACGGCCGAGGATCGATGTTGTCGAGTTGAGATTGTTGCTGGTAAGATGGCTTTGATAAATAAATGTTTTCGATCGCCTCTGAAGTTTTGACAGTCTTTCTACTCTCTTGCGCTCAACCGGCGACATACGGCCTACACTTTTGCCGGCTCCGCGACCAGGCTCGCTGTTGTCATGGGCCTTCATCTCAATGTTCCTGAGACGCAGCTCAGAGATGCGGCCGCTCGAGAGCATAGGGTCAGAGTTTGGTGGACAGCATACATCTTCGACAGGATGTGGGCAGCCAAGTTAAGCCACCCAGTAGCCGTCCAAGACATCGATATCGAGGTGGACCTGCCATCGAATCCGGTTGTCGACGATAATATAGCGGATGACTTTGCCGATGCATCATATTTTGTTGCTAGTGTAAAGCTCGCTGGCCTACTGGGAAAGGTTGTGCCATCCATCTATCGAAGAAGGCTGCAAGACACCTCCTTATCCCATAGAGTTCAAGAGGCGTTGAAGGATCTTCGTGGGTGGTCTGCAGAGCTCCCTCCACAGCTTCACATTGACTCGAAGCCTACATCGGAACGCATGCCAAAGCCCATCTCGCTACATCTCAACTTTAATCAGGCAAGCAATGAAGCGCGACTGCCAGATGGGGTATGACAAAGCTAATTTTGATTCAAGTGCGCTATCAGCACCACCCGCCCGATTCTGCTCCATGTGCTGCGAACGCATGTCGCATCTTGGGGAACACCAGAGACCCCAGAACCACGAGTTCCGGCCACCGCCATGACTCTTGCAGAAACTTGCATACGTTGCGCTCGTCACACCTGCCGACTGCTGACAGAATGCTGGATCGACGGGTCTTTTGCAACGTTTGACTACTTCTACACGCAGTATCTCTTCTCAGCCGCCACCATCCTCGCTGCATCTAGCCTTCTGAGCGGCAAAGAGAGTCACAATGACAGAGAACAATTTGAAGAAGCAGCTCAGTTCTTGTCTCAGCTGAAAGATAATGGCAACTATGCAGCTGAGGAGTTCTGCCATCATATCGACGCTATGAAGCTTACAATGGCCGCAGCTCACGTGCGCCGTGGTGATTTCGCCGGGACGGGAGACTCGGCGGCTTTGCTGAACGACACAACAGCGGCTTTCACGGATGCTGCAGTCAATCTCAACCAACCTTTCGCAGAGCAAAACACAACCGCTGGTATGGCGCTTAATGAGCCGTCGTTACAGGAGCTCCTGGCCCAGCCACTCCTCGACTTGCAGTTTATAGATGCGTCGATCTACAATGATGGGGCTCAGGGACTTTATTGGCCAGATTTCAGCCCGGGATCATGGACGCCTGAGACGTGGACTGCAACTTGAGTACCAACCAGATGACTACCAAGCACGCGGATATACACTTGACATGCAGAGATTGGGCAACAAGAAACAACGCTTGGGGTTTCAAGCTACTAATATCATTCTACACAGAGGCTGTGGGTACTTGTTGACCCAGCCGTTTTTGGTACATCTCATCCCGGACTGGCCCATCGTTGAGTGCGTATCACCAAAACTTGAATGGAATTGCCAGTCTTCCAGCCGCATTCGGCGTCGCACTAGCAGAAGCCGAAGAGCCCGAAGCACCTGATGCCGTGCTGGCTTGTGAGACAGTAGCGGCCGTAGTCGCTTGGTTCGTCGTCGTGACCGTAACCACGTCGGTCGTCGCGGCTGTGGCAGACACGCTTACACTACCAGTGCATGCCTCCTCGCCAGAGACAATGGTGTAGCTGGTGCTGCAGCCCACCCTAGGGCAGGCATTCTTGTCGCAACCAAATGTGAAGGTCTCTGTTGCAGCTGCACTGGGGCAGCCGCATGACTGCGTCAGAGCCGACACGGTCACGCATTGCGGTGCCTCCCCGGTGCAACTAGGACACAGTGATAGCTCTGTTGCCGTGGGACACCCATCTTCCACCACGGTAGGAAGCGGCACCGGGGTAGGCAGAGGAGTCAATGAATCAGTTGGTAGGATCGAGTAAAGAAACGACTCTGAGCTTGTCTGGGCAACAATCGGTGCCGCGCTATCAATGTTAGCAATAAGTCTCTGTGCCAACGGTTGACAGATTCATACACGAAAAAGAGTGTTGCTACTTGGCTGATCACCTTCATCTTGGTTCTTCTTAACCTTGCCTATCAAAAATGGGTAAAATGTTGTATTATGATGATATCACGGACAGAAACTGAAAGTAATTTGATGAGAGAAGAAGCGAGTTCACGGTCAGCCCAGCGCGCTCGAGCTCTTATGAAGTCACGAGCCGGTAACACCACCGGCGATCAACTCCTCCTGACAGGACGTCCGTCATTCGTTCATAATCGTCGGTGTACAAACCACCATCCTTTTTCGGCATTGGGGTCTTGGCTTGCAGGGGTGCTATTGCGGAGAGCCCGTATCGACTGGCCACCAACTTCTTTGATTCTACCCTATTGCAGCACCCTTCAAGGAAAAACACGTATTCTCACTGCGGCCAATCCCTTAAAAGCAAGAGTCACACCAGCCGAGATTTAGTCTTTCAAGGCGCTCCTCCTTACGTTTCAGAAGTACGTGGACACATCTAGGGTGCTAATACCAAGGACTACCAACCCGCGAATCGTTCATTATTATTAATATCACTATCACAGGGATAGTGGTCGATTAGTTCGAACCGTGGGTTAACAAAGCAGGTTAATTAACTATAAATCTATACTATTATATAAGGTATAAAAAAGAGGTTCTAACTATAAGTTAAGTAGTTTATAATAATTATAAATAGGGCCCCTTATTAGCCCCTGCGTAGCCTTAGTTATATACCGAGGTTAAATTAAATTTCTAATTTAATACTAATTTTCTCTTTTTTTATTAATCTAACTACTATTACTATTACTATAATTAAAAATTTAATTTAACCTCGGGCCCTTTTACTAAGTTATCTCTTTTTACTCTATATTTTTTACTCTTTTTATATAACCTATTTTTTTATTTATACTATTACCCTTCTTTTCCCCCCGATAGAGCAATCCGCTAGGGCCGTGGTATATATTACGTATTAGGGAAAACTAAGTATATTACGCTCTATACTTAATTACTAACTAAAATAGTTAACTAACTCGACTATTATCTCCCTTTTATTAATAGCTCTTAACTTTCCGCTACCCGTTTATAGAGCGAGCTTTACTTATTTTAATACGTATAGGACCTCTTAATACTAGCCTATATAAATAGCTACGTCTACTATTATCTCTTTTTTTATATAAGTATTATTATTACCTAGGGGGTTTTATAAGAGCTATTTAAGGCGCTTATTTATTACTCTAACCTTACGTACTTCTAGCCTACTTATTATAATTATTATAACTAAGCTAGTATTAATATATTAAATTTTAATATCTATATTAACCTAGCTATTTATAGTATTTATAATATTACCTAGTTAAATTCCGTATTATTAAAAAGTACTTCGCTACTTTTTAAGTATACTTACGTTAGCTACGATAGTTATAGCGTCGAGCTAGCCGAGGGCGCCTAGCCTAAGAGGGGCAGACTTATTAACGGGCATCTTTAGCTTACTAATTACTAACTATATACTAGGAATAGAGTAGTGGTTTGTATATTAATAAGTTTATTTAGTAGGTTTATTTAGTAGGTTTATTTAGTAAATTTATTTAGTTTAAATAGAGAGTAGCTTTAGGTAAAGTTAGAAGCGATAAGGATAAAAAGAATTTTTACAAGCTTTAAAGAGTAGTAAATATTAGCCTATTTAGCCCTTTTTTTAAAAACCTCTACGTCGCTATTAAAGTTTAGAACCTCTATGGTTAAAAACGGCCGCCCCTAACTATTACGGCCGACTATTATAGCTAACTATTATAGCTAACTATCATAGCTAACTTCTATTATTAACTTTTCTAGCCAGCACTGCCGCAGGGCAGCTTACTTTCCCGAATTAAATAGCGGTTTTCGTATTAAAATCACTATAATACGTTAAGTACGTACTTAGGATATATTATACGTATTATATAGTTAAAAAGTATACTATATCGTATAATTTCCTTTAAAAGCGTAATCCCGTTAAGGTCGATCTTTTATACTTCTAAAGCCGGAAAGAAACCACTATATTACCCTTCTTTTATTAATAAATTACTCTAACCCCTTATTAAGTACTATTTTTATAAAAGCGTTAGCGAGGTTATTATCGCTATTAATTTAATAAATCTCGAAAATCTCTCGTCGTTCGTATAACTACTTAAGGGTTATAATATTTATTATAAGTCTCTTTTTTTTTATAATACCTAGCTTAATAAAGCACTTATATAGCGAGTATAAATTAATATAAATAATTATAAAAATTATAAAAAAGTTGAGTTAATTTATAGTCTTTTTAAGTATAATTAAAACTGCGTAGGCGAGGTTAATATTATTAACTATACTATAGACTTTAGATATAAGTATATTATATATAACTCGCTTACTCTTTATTAATAAATAGTAAATAATATTATTCCGGATTATAAATTCGTCGTTACTAAGGTTCTTATTAATAAAAATAATTATATACCCTAACTAAGAGGTTAGGTTATTATTATTTATAAATAACTTATTAATAAATACGTAGAGCCTCGCTAAAGCGAGTTTAATAAGTTAGTAAACGAGACTTTAGTTTTAGTTCTCTCGTTATTATTATAATTATTAATTAAAAGCGTTAAAATCGCTCTTTATAAGCTCTATAGCCTACGTAGCTCTAGTGTAGTTAAAAGTAGCGTTAGGTTAATAAATACTTATAATATATACCCCTCGAGCGAGCTTAGTCCTATATTACTTCTTATAATTAAGGAATTTTAAATTAATAAGGGTAATCTTTTTACTTTACTTTTTTTATAAAAATACTATATTATTCTTTTTAATTATTAAAATCCCTTTATTAAACGTTAGTAAGGACTATAATATAAGGATCTCTTTTAATTTAATTATAAATTTAGCTTTATAAAGCTCCTTATCCTCCTTCTTTATAAACTTAATATTTAATAAACTTAAAGTATTATTTATTTATATTTTTATAATACTAAAAGGGTCGTTTATATATACTAAGATCAAAAAACAAGGATCGTAAATTAATATAACTATTAATAATTAGTTAACGTAAAAATTATAATACATTACTTACTAATAAGTACCTAATTTAATAAGGCTAATAATAGCTTAAGTACTTTAATAATCGTACTTTTTAAGTACTTACTAATTATCTCCTTTAGAAAGTAAGTAAGGATCTTTTTTATAAGCCTAGTTATTAATTAAGTATATGCTTACGTAATATCACGACTCTATATTTAATATCCTTTCTATTATAATAATACTATTAATACTATTATAAGGCGTTAGCTATAGTATTAAACTATAAATAACTAAGTAAGTAGCGTCGCTTTTTAAATATCGCCGTACCTTTATATAACGTACTTCGATTTTTTATATAGCTATAGAGTGCCCTTCCCTTTTATTTTTTAAACTATACGTAATTAAAAAATACGTAAATTCGTATATTTAACTAGATCGTAAGGGATAAATTAATAAACCCCTCGATTATAAAGTATTTCTATTTTTACTAAGTCTAATCCCTCAAAAGGTCTCTTAGCTATTATAATTATACCCTCCTTTCGTAATTAAGTTATAGGTATATAATCGGCCTTTTTGTTTACTATATAAAATATACTACTTATAATATTATTAGTAATAAATTATTATAATAGTACCCTTTGCCTAGGTCTTCTTATATATCTTAGTAATATAAGTATTATCTCTTCCTTATTATTATTATCTATTTATTTTATAATAATAATTTCGTTAGAAATAATCTCTCGTTCCTCTTTATATTATTAAGAGGATTCCCCTACCTCTTTTCTTTTTATTAAACTAATATCTCCTTATTAAGATTAGTATAGTATAGTCGTACTACTATAATTAAGACTTTTAATATTTAATCTCGATCTTTAGTAACGATATATAAGCGTTTATTAACTAAAATTAACTTAAATAGGCCTAACTACTATTTAATAATTTCTCTCTAAACCTTAACGTTCGAATTTAATAATATATCGAAGTTAGGGCTTATATCCGGCTTATTATAAATAATAATAACCTTATTAATTTAGTACTTTATATACGTCTTTTAGAGTACTTTTATTACTTTATTTATTACTTAACCTCGCTAAGCTACGTTTAATAATAGCAGCGAGGCTATTGTCATTTTTAAATATATTTTAAATATAAAAAGCGTTAGAACTAGCCCCTTCGGGCCTATAGTATTATTATAATACTTAAATACTATTTAAAAACACTCTTTATTTATAATATCTAGGTACTCGTTATAAATAATTTTAAACGCTCTTTCTAATTATTAATAAGCTCTTTTTACTTTATTAATACTATAATATACCTTAATAAGTACGATTTTTAGCTAAATACTATACGTAGTAATATTATTTTTAAACTCCGCTAATTTAAAACTAGTACTTATATTAGTTCTAATCCCGTTTAGTAGCTCCTAATATATATTAATTTATACTCTTTTAAGTATTAACTAAATAGTTTTAATAAATACATCCTTAAGGAATTAGCCTATTTAAGATAATATAGCCTCGTTAATAATATTTAGTACTAAGTAATTATTTAAGTAAAAAAGATTAATAATAATTTCTTAATTAAAATTAAGCTCGTTATATAATTTAAACTTAAATTTACGCGGGTTCTAGGCGTTTATTTAGTATTAGTAATATATTTTTATTAAGTATTCTAGGGCTCTTATTTTTATATCGTTTTTTAATTACTTAAAAAAGTTATATAGCTTTATAACTAACAAGTAGCTAAAGCGCTTATATAATTACTTAAGCTCGTCTTTTATAAAATAGTTAATAAATTTAATTCTAATTTGAGCCTTATAAACGTATACTCCTATTACTTTTTGATTAGTATAAATTACTTATTATTTAATAGTTTATCCTTTATATTATTAAATACGAGACTTAACTAGTCTATACTCTTTAAGTATAGTAAAAATAATATATTAATAAGTAAAATACAAAATACTATCGTACCTAAGCGTATATTAACTTTTATTATACTTAAAGCGCATATCTCTTTATCTAAACTAAAGCTAATCTTTATAATACTTATTATTAACGTATTTAATATAATTAGGGATATTCTTTAGAGTACGTAAAATTACCTCTTACTTCTAGTTAACTATTATAATACCCTTATATATAAGATAATCCTTTAGAAAATATCTAGGCTATATCGTTCGCTTATATAAAATACTAATATAAGCTTAGTATTTAAGTAATTTAGGGAGTATAAAAATAATCTTTTTAACTACTTCTAAAGTTAATTAGTACTATATTTTTCTTTAGATATTAATAAAATAGAATTTAGTACTATTAAATTCGTCCTTTTACTTTTTTTTATATTTAATATTTAAGGAACCTTCCCTTACTATTTATAAATAAAAGCCTACTTATTAAGAACTTTTACTACTTTTTATTTATTTGGTATTGTATATTCTTTAGAAGCTAACGGGGTAAAAAAAGAGTAAATAATTTCGTTAGTTTTATTAAAATCTAATTCGTTAATATAAGGAATAAGATCTTCCTCCTCTTCTAAGTTTCTTATTAAGTACGGATCCTCTAAGCTACTAATTATACTTTTACTAAGCTCCGTACCTCTAGATCTACTCTTATAAATAATAAAGAACTAATTAAATTAATAAGAGCTAGTTTTACTATTTACTACTCTCGATTTTTTATATTACTTATATAATTTAGTACGTCCTTTTTTAGAATGATTACTTAATTAATAGCCGTCCTTTTTATATATAAAACACTTCCCCTTTTATTACTTCTATTTTAAATCTAACTAGCGATTAGCTAAGGAGTTTTTTTCTTTAGCTTAGTAACTACTATACTTAATATTTTACCTCTTATTTCTATATATATAGTTAATTTAGTACTATTAATAAGAGCCGTTATATAATTATAAATATATTTAGTAGAGTATCCTAGTTTTAATATTAAAACTAAACCTTAGCTTTAAGTAAAGGGTCTCGTAATACTTAAGAAGTTAGTATAAAGTAACCTTTACTTCTAGGACTCTCTATATAATAATATAAAAATATTTAACTTTGTATTTATTTATCCCCTTATTTAGCTATATTTTTACTAGCTTATTAATATAATTAATAAGCTTTTTAAAGATCTCTAGCCTTAACTTTCCTTCTATCGTTCTAACTATAAACTTAAATAATTATACCCTTAGCTCGAATAAGAGCTCTAGATTCTTATTTTAAGTTTTGAAGTAACTTCGAATTACGTTAACTATACTTAAAAAGTTAAAAAGTTAGTTCGATTAATAGTACGTACTACTTAATAATAATAATCCGCAGCTTTACTAATTAGTATAACGTTAATTACTAAATAGTATTACTACTCTCGAATTCCGACTTTTTTATTTATACTTTATAAAATTAAAAATCCTTCTAATACGGGCTATATTATAAATATAAAAGAATATATAAGGGGCCCCTTAACCCTTAATAAGAAGGAGTATATAATATAAGATCTAGCTACTTACGCAGGCTAGTACTAAGAGGTCTTATATATATTAGAGTAGGTATAGCTCGCCCTCTAAATAGCTAGAAGTAGTAGAAGGTCAGGAGCTATTTTAATTAGTAATTAGGTATAGAGCGTAATATACTTAGTTTTCCCTAATACGTAATACACGGTACGGCCCCGGTAAATTACTCCGTCGGGGGGGGTACCTCGATTTATAATAATTAGTATATTTAATTTTAATAAGGTTATTTTAGAGCTACTTACTATCCTCGGTAATAGCGTACTATTATTAATTACTAGATTTATTAGGGTTTAGGACCTTCTTACTTCTTTTTATCTCTTTATACTAAGCCTTATTATTATTTATTCTTAGTCCTCCTGATTAGATATTATTTTAATAATCTTTTTTTAATTACTTAATTAATTAATATTAAAAATAGAATTATAGATAGCCTAACGACGTCTCGATTACGTAGCGTTTCTTTTGAAATTAAAACCCGAGAAGCGTATATATTTATTAAATAAACTACTACTAGTTAGTAGTTTACTTTTTACTTTTTTATAATTAGTAATCTTATACCGGGAGCTAGTAATATAAAAAGAGCTCTTTAATAACCCTTTAATAAATTCTTTTTTTATTATAATAATTTTAACTTTAATAAAAGGTCGTAAAGAGATCTTTTTAAAAATAGTAATTTCCTTATTAAACTAACTTTTAGTACTCGTAATATTCGTAATTCGTAAATTATAACTATTCTAATTTCTAAATCTCTTCTTTTTTATCGTACCGTTTTCTATACTATATCCTTAAGTAATATTTAGAGAATAGTTAAAAAAGTTATAAAGAGATTATCTAGGTCTTCGAAGTTATATCTATAAACCCCTCGGGGGTAGTTCTTTTATATATTATAAATCTCTTAGTTTTATAATCCTTACGCCTCTTACTACCCTTACTAAGTATACTATACTTAGGGATCCTTTTTTTTAATTATCTAGTACTTTTTTATATTATACTTCTCGAGCTCGTTCGTTATACTAATTAATTAAATAAGTAGTTATATAAGTAGTTCTTTTTACTAATTAATTAATTAATTTAATTAATTTCTAATTACGGGCCGGCCGTAAGTAAGTTAATTAATAATAAAGAATTATATAAGATTAATAATAGTAGCTCGGTTATTTTAATATTTCCGTCGATTATTAGGGGTTATTTTAATATAGTAAACGCCGGCCTTTTATAAGTAGTTAAGGGCTACGATTTCTCTATTTCGTTTTATTATAAAAATTCCGTATCTTATTACTTACTTTTTATAAAGTTAAGTAATATAATTCTCTTATTACGTTTAGTTTAAAGAGGTCATTTTTTTATATTAAATACTTTACTAACTTATTATAATAAAAATTAATTATTAATCAGTATTAATATTATTATTATAGAGATAGTAGTTAATTAGTTCGAACTATAAGTTAATAAAGTAAGTTAATTAACTATAAATCTATACTACTACGTGAGGTATAAAAAGGAGGTTCTAACCGTAGGTTAGGTAGTCTGTAGTAATCGTAAATAGGGCCCCTCATTGGCCCCTGCGCAGCCTCGGCCGTATGCCGAGGTCGAATTGGACTTCCAATCCGACAATTGTCTTCATCACCTTCCTATAGAGGCACGAATGCAGTGGCTCGTGCCCGCGCGGGATATGACGCAGATTTTCAATTGTACTCGCTCGTTCACCTGTGTCAATAGGTATTCACTCAATACCCAAAGGCACATGTACATGCTGGTCTTACTGGCGCTTGTCAGTGATCTTTCTCTAGGACGAGCATCTCTCAGATCGCTGATGCGTCAGGTTTCTTCGACTGCCAAATCTTTGAGCCTTAAGGGTCATGCCATGGGCGTTGTGTGGCATCCCATCAATATCTAGTGTTCCTTCTGCGTTGGCTCTCAAAAAGCGAATGCCGGGCATGACGGGATAGTGGCCTCCGAGTTTCTTGAGATTGGGAACGAGAACGTTGAACCAGTGGGGCATGATTGGCGCAACGAGGGAACTGACAAGAACAATGTGCTTAAGGGCAAACCCGGCAATGTGCAGCGGATCCATTCGGTTCTTGGCATAGAAGTTAGGGTAGGGAAAAGAGAATATGATCGCCACAATCGGCGCCGTGTTATACTTGAGAATAAATCCCCAAAAAACCGAGATCTTCCACTAACCTCCGATGGATATGATGGCATTCAGATCTCGGCGCAGTTGATTACCCTGGAATTGTGTGTGAGAAAGGGAGGGAATGCTTTGGAGGGATTAACCGAACACGGGTACGCACTGGGTAGGATGTCAGATACCAAAAGCTTTTGTAATAAATTTTCTTCAAAAAGGATTTAGCTGTGTAGCCTGGAGGGTCGGAAGAAGACACCACGGAAGAGGTTATGCCGACGATAAACATCCCCAAAGCCAACACCTGCACCGGCTTTGGAGACATCGCATGGGCGATAACGAAGCCCACCATAGTGCCTCCAGCGTAGCCAAAGATGTTGTACAAGTACCAAGGTAGAAGGCCACAAGAATCAACAACCTCGCGGTAGCGGAAGAGCGTAGTAGCAGACACTTGGTAAAGAAACGTGGAAGGAGGCATTGGCTACGACGGACGACACGTAAGACCGAGAGAACTCATTGCCCCAGTCTGAATTGTAGACCAAAGTCTGCATGAGTGCAAATGCTGATCTGAGCTCGAGAATGAAGAAGGTGGGAAAAAGAGCACGCCGATAAGCCGTGTAGTCTTGGACTGCGCTACCAATTGCCGTCAAGTTTCAGGCGATGGGGTCCGCATTCTTTCTTTCGAAGAACTCATTATTCCTTCCCATCGGAGTGGTTTGCGGAAAGAGTACTGGAAGTATGTCATTATCCAGGCGATTATTGAAACATAGAAGATAATAATCGCGTAGCCGATATAGACGACGCCGAATCCGACACCCTTAGCACGCTTGTTGGCATGATGCCATGCAAGGGCGCAGTCTCCTCTGTACGCTCACCTGATGCTGATTTCGGGAGGCAACTTGGTATGGCCAGATAGCGGAGTGAAATAAGGTACTTTAGGGAATGGAAAAATTGGAGGGCGTGATTGTTGAACACGATCGAGGGGAATCGCAAGAGGTTACCGAGACCGATTGCCCCTCCCATCGCGGCGATGATGAGAAGTATTCGAGATTCTCAAACATCACGGCCGTCTTCGCCTTTGTCGGCAGTCGGCGCGAAGAGACTGTAGAGAGTCTTCCTGCAGTTGACCATGTTTACCAGGGATGGTTTGACTTGGGCTGAAGGATGCGGAAGTGGTTTATGGATGCATCGGGGGGACACTCTCAATATGATGGCCTCTTATACCCTTAGCCAAGCAGTTCAAAAGCCAGTCAGACTTCTTTGCGCGTATAAGCATAGCCCTGTGATAGGAGACTGAACTGGTTGGGATGAGCCGACCAAGGCCCTTGGTCGTCTTGTCCAAGATTACGACCTTCCAAAATCTAACTTGATGGTAAAAAAACAAGGCTATCACAGGTCACAGATATAAGTCGGGATCAGACGAGACAAAAAGGCCGAGGTGTGGTACTTTCTCGCCAGATCTTGTGAACATAGATTGGGACCCTGTCGGCTTTCCGGGTGTACGCCGACGTTCGCCCAGCTCGCCGGCGCCATCATCTATTCTTCTTGGCCAACGACAATTGCCATTGGATTTTCAAAAAGACTCAACTTCCCCACATCCTGGCAGAAACGCGTCAGGGTTGACGGCCAAGCATTTCCTGACAGCTAAAGGCCCACCATATATTGCCAATGTACATGTCCAAGATCCCTTGTTTGAGCTTCTAAATAGACTCGCGGAAGATCTGATGCTGCACCTGATCGTTCATCTGACAAGCCCCAAGACAACATCCCTATTGGTGCGGCCGAGCCCATGTTGCGGCTTCTCCTTGAAGCGTTACACGTGACAGTTATTCTAAGGTCCCGCTCAGAGTTGGGCTGTCTTGCACATCTTGAACTCGGAAGTGGCTCAAATAACAGAGAAACCGGGATAAGCCGTAGAGGAAAAGTCGCTCAGGAAAGCCGAAGTTTCCCTTCTTCAAAAATGCCGCCGTCTACATATGTAAGTGATATCGTTGTTGAGGCTTTCCTCTTGAAGCTTGCTGCTATAGCCTATTAGCAGAGGGTCGTG
This sequence comes from Colletotrichum cuscutae, assembly GCA_030869315.1. Classification (NCBI taxonomy): domain Eukaryota; kingdom Fungi; phylum Ascomycota; class Sordariomycetes; order Glomerellales; family Glomerellaceae; genus Colletotrichum; species Colletotrichum cuscutae. Next base: position 40,821 of record MPDP01000224.1, read on the forward strand.
ATTGGAAACGTAAACGAGCTGAAGCTACCTGAACTGATAAACCTTCTACTACTATCGTGATTTCAAGCTGATCAAGCTTAATCACTTGCAACAAGTGCGTCACGTCCGTCGGACTCGGCGTGAAACTCCGACCATCTGAAAATTCAGTTGTCAAAGCGTCACATAAGGCAGCGTATTACCCAAGTAAGTTGTCCCGGATGCAGGGCCATAGTGTAAGCCTTGTCGTGCTGACGAATTGATGCCTGTCTTAGTAATGAGCTCATAGTTGCAGTTGCCCGAATAAGTAGGAGTAGCTCTTGGCGCATTGTCCGAAGCATCTGATCATTCTGACAACGTATTTGGACCTTGAAACCATAAAAGCCAGAATGCTTTCCATCAAGACTTTTCTACCTGCTTGCTTAGTGGTATGTCAATAGTAACAGAAATTGTATCACCTCATATTTGCCAGCCTCTCCCCGCTTTGCCGTCAGATTCCAACGATCAGAATGTCGTCCGCCTCTAATCAGCCCGTCAACCTCGTGTTGGGCGTCGCAAACGTAAGCTGACCGACCGAGTGCGAGAGATGTGTGTTACTTTTGGCAAAGCTAATGTTCACAGGTCGGAGACTCATCTGCTGATCCCATGGCACGCTACGACACACCCGACCAAGTGAACGCATTCCTGGACGTCTTCGCTCGACGCGGGTACAAGCAGCTTGATACCTCGCGCATGTACTCACCCCAGGCACCCACAAGCTCGGAGCCCAGACTCGGCGCCGCCAATGCCGGCGAGCGCTTCACCATCGACACCAAGGTCACGTCCAGATCGCCGGGATGTCACACCAAGGACAAAATTTTGAAGGAGATTGACGAATCTCTCAAAGCTCTGAAAATCAAGCAGATCAACATTGAGTATCTACACGTGCCCGACCGAACGACACCATTCGAAGAAGCATGTGAGGCCATGAACCAGGCGATTGGGGAGGGCAAGATCAAAAAATGGGGTATCTCAAACTACTCCGCTGCAGAGGTTCAGCGGTTTGTCAACATCTGCCAGGAACGCGGCCTCGTCCAACCCAGTGTGTACCAGGGCCACTACAATCCGCTCGTGCGAGGCGGAGAGAACGATTTGTTTCCCGTATTGCGCAAGAATGGTATCGCCTTCTACGGATACAGCCCCGCCGCAGCTGGGTTTTTTGCCGGCAATCATAAGATGGTTAAAGCGGGTGGGCGATATGATACATCGGTAAGACTTTTCTACTCGTGTCTATTAAAATACGAGAGACTGACCAAGTGTTCTGTGACATCCAAGATTCCTGTGGGTAGCATATATGCAAAATTCTATGTCAAAGAATCCATCATGACGGCGACGGAGAAGGCAATTGATGTCGCATCTAAGCACGGAATCGGCGGCCATGCTGCGGCACTTCGGTGGACGGTATATCACAGCATCCTCAGCAAGGAATACGAAGACTCGGTAATCATTGGAGCCTCGAGCCCGGAGCAGCTGGAGACTAATCTCGACATGATCGAACAAGGACCGCTTCCAGAGGATGTGGTGTCTGCTCTCGAGGAGTTGCACGAGCAGATTGTCGACAAAATCCCGTACCACATGTAGTCTACGATGCTCTAAAGCATTGAGGTAGCTTCTTCCGGACTAGTATCAACGGCTAAGCTCAATGGAGTAGGAGTAGACCTTGGCAATGCTGACTGCATATATCAAAGCCGTCAACATCACCGCTGACAAATGGTATCGCTTATTCGAAGTTGCCTATTGAGTGTTGTACGACAGTTATATCTTGTTCTTTTTACGATAATATCGAATTGAATAAGAAGACATATCCTCGAAGCAAATGATTTCGCTGTAAAGGACTTTATTTGACATATGTTACGCTTGCCAGCATGGAGTTCATCGTCATAGTACATCCTGACCAGAGAAGGTCAGGCCGCTTGAAGAAACAGGCTCACGGTCACGCAGCACGAGTGACCCATGCACGGTTAAGGAAACGTCAGGTGGCCCGCCATGGCAATCAAGACCCGGACATCCAAGTTAAAAGTCGTGGTCGATCGATTTTATTGAGGTCTCGAGAGGAAGAACGAGTGAGCCGTCCACAACAAGACGTCGTGGAATTACAGCATCTGGTTGAGCCTTCGATACCAAGCACAATACCTGGCGCGTTCGAGCATGAGCCGTTGGCTAGCTTTCTAAAGTCTTCCACAGCCGAAGAGAAAATGCTTTTCTTTTACTGTAAGTCACGATGTACATCATCAATGTCACTTTTGAAGGCCCGGCCATGCGAAGCTATTGGCACTGCAAGGGTGTTGGATACTAACGGTCGTAGATGGTCAAGTCATTGTCCCCAACATGGATTCGCAATGTCCTATTTTGTGCTACCTCGGCGAAAACTTCGATCACATAAGGAGGAACTGGTTGCTTTGTGGCTCTACCGATATTGACCTCTTGCAAGGGTTCTTGCTCGCAGCCAGCCGTCATTTATCCCTCTTTCATGGGGAGCAGTGGGGAAACTGGGCAGCCAAGTTCAAACTAAGGCACATAAGCGACCTGCGTCGTGCCCTGTCCTCTGACGATATATCATTGCGACGAACTGGTGTTGCGAAAGCATTGGTGTTGTCATTCGACGAGGTAGGCAAACTTCAACATAACTTCCAGTTCCCTGGTATTGTGAAGTACGTTAATTTAGTAAGGGTTCTAATTTTGCTCTGTAGATCATGCTCTGTGACATGCACATGGCCTCAAAACACGTTCGGGGTGCTATCACAATAGTCAGGGATTCTGGAGGAATCGACGCGCTTGGACTGAGTGAAATTGTTCGTTGTGTTCTCTTCAGCTGCATGTTCGGCAAAGGCCTACTTGATGGACAGCCTCTGTTCGAACTGAGCCCAGCACCTCTATCTACAAGTCTTTAGACTATGTTGTAAAGCATGCAATTACTGCTTCTTCAAACTTGCTCTAGGACCATGTTCCGTTCGCAGGTCCAAAGTAGCCTACAGCCGGCATTTGCAGCCACGGTAGGCCTTGTCCATCAGCGGTTTCACTCCATACGGTGTTTCCCCACCAATCAGGGAATTGCGCATTAGGGCCTACGTCAATGTTAGTCTTAAGTGCCTTGATAAGATCAAGTGAGCTATCTGTGCCGACTTACCGTATGTGACTGCGAAGAAGATGACGATACCACTGATGGCAAGTCCAGTGTCCAGCGCCGCGGCGAGGACGTAGTTGTACTTGCTCCACCAGGCGTAGAACTTCCGGTAGATGATCTTATTGAAGATAAGGTTGACAATGTACCATGAAGAATAGTTAATACCCGTGGCTGGAGGCACGTTGTAGGTTCCAACAAAGATGAGCGGCCAATTGATCTTGCGAATGAAGTCAGACTTTGTCTTCTTGAAGATGAAGTACGTAATCGGCGGCAGGATAAGTCCGATCCAGAAGAAGTGCAAGAGACCGGAGTAGATGGCGCCAACGGAGTAGAGACGAGCGGGCCCGACGAGACCCCAGATAACCGACGACGAGAAAACGGTGCGACCGTTGGGGCAGGAGAAGCCATTGGGTTGGTCCTCGGTGCAGATACCGTCAACATTGCCAAGCATCCAAAGCGTGACACCTGTCTGGGTCAATGCTCCAAGAATCGTTGCAAGACCTTGGGCAAAGAAGAGAGTCGTGGGCGGGATCTTGAGGTAGTGACCGAGCTTCATATCGGCCGCGAAGTATAGACCTTGACCAACGACATCCGTGCTGAGGATCTTGAAGAGGATGTTGGCAATCGGTTTGCCCTGGAACATATATCCTCCGATGAACTCGGACAGCACGTTCAGCTGGTTGGCGTCCACGTTCGTGACGCCCTGGATCATGCCGCAGGGGACCATGTAGACTGCAGGAATGATGAAGGCGAGGATGACTCCCCACCACGGGAGACCAGTGTTGTAGCCCTCTGCGGTACCGACTGCCATGCCGAAGACGACCAGTAGAATGACCATCCACCACCACCACTTGACAGTCTTGTATGACTGCATCAGGCGCGCATGGATGTCGAGTTTCAGCGTTCCCTTCATGGCATGCACGATCTCATCGAAGTGAAAGAAGTAGACATGGGAAAGAACACTATCGTGACAAAGTTAGATTAGAATTCGGTAGTCGACTTGGCTTAACACCTACCTCGTGATTGAAGCAAATGATAGGCCGTACACAAAGGCGAACGTGGCTGGCAGATACGGGGGAGAGTACGAAGAGTACTTTTGCTGATCGAATTCGTTGTTCGTGAGAACCTCCGTCACGTTGTACAGGCTGCCGAATCGATCGTAGACGTCGGCTGTGCAGAATGGCATGTACGAGGTGAACCAGGTGTTGGTGTAGTAGATTGCCGGCGTGATGATCCAGAAGAAGAACGCAAAGCCAAAGAAGACGTTCAGCGCGGCCCAGTGAGGACTGAGAAGCGGGTTCGTATTGTACGCAATCATAGACCAGTCGAAAGTCAGAGGGAAGAGGCCCATGCCGGTGACCATGCCAAAGACTTGGTTGACCGCCAGGTTGTTCGGCGCAATCCAGCAGATCCAGGTGAAGTAGCTGAGGCCCGTGAAGATGAGACCCGGGAACCAGTACCAGACGAAAGCGCATCCACCCACAATCATGAAGAACTTGATGCGGGTGATTCTCCATCCGTCAGCAATGGCGTTGGCTCGAGAGTGCAGCGAGCTGAGGAGGGCGACATTGCTAAGCACACCAGGCCAGATCATGCTGGCGGGCTTGACGAGCCACGGCATAGCGAGACCTGCGACGGCGTATCCGCTAAGCTGGCAACACAGAACAACGAGTACAGAGAATCCTGGCGGGATGTAGAAGCCATACAGCCTGGCTGCTTGAATGAGGTTGGTCGCATCAGCTGAGCCGAAGCCAAACGAGACGTTGGACATGATTGTCACGAGAGCATGCTCCTTGATGTTGAAGTGCCGGTCGGGGTTGAAACGGCTGATGGGGAGAATCTTGGCGAGCGCGACGCCGATGGGGAATGCAATCAGTTCTGCGACGAGAGATACGATGTGAACACCGGGGTATCTCAATGAAAAGAACTGGTTCACGCCGGCGCCAAGGAAGACAAAGACCTTTGCTGTCAGTTAGCATTGAGTTCCTCTATGAGTCGGATCGCCAATTGCATACAATTCCAAGGAACCAGGCTCGGAATGTGTTGACGGGGATCGCAGTATCGTCCGTCTCCGGTACAACGGCTCTGACCTGGGGGAAAGGCGACGTATCGGCATCGTAGTCCCCCTCACCCTCCTCGTCGAGCACCCGCTGCATATCAACCTCCAACTCCGCGAGATGTCCATTTTCGAGTTCGATGTCCTGGCCGTGGAGGTTATGCGCCGTCTTGATGTTGAGCTTCTCTCCCTGCCCCAGTGACTTTTCAGGGTCCGCATACTCTGGCGGCGTATGGCTGATGTCGGTAGCCATCTTGTTGAAGACTCGGGTTTGCGACGATGCGATGGCGGCGGAAACAAGCAAACGCCCAGGAGTGCCAAGAAAGTAGCGCCCGGCGCGGCATCGTGGCTATTATGAAGGGGGGATGCTGGTTACACTAATGTAAGTAGGAAGGGCACAGAGTCGCATCGACTGAGAGGAAGCGATATGGTCCGATACGCTATGCGCCCGACGCGTACGACAATCTCCTTGACGTCTTCTCCTGCTTATCATTTCGCCCCTGGTCGGTGGTCAGCCGATGATAGGATTCTTAAAAAGTGCCATTGGGGACTTTGAAAAGTTCCCCAGATTACACGTTCGTCCACTCATGTTGGCTGCTCACCCACAACCATCACGAATCGTAATGACTCTCCCATTTCCCCCAACCGCGGCTCCGGAACTGCGGCATTGGCCAATTGAGCATCTTGGCATTATCTTGGCTCCATCTGCCGCTGCGGGGATCCGCCGTCTGCTTCTGGAAGGCGACCAGGGATTCCTTTCTTAGCGGTCGGGTCCGGCACCACGGGATGAGGGAGGCGTTCGGGAAACCTCGATAAGTTTGCCGTACTTCCGCGGTCTCCTATTCCCGAGCGATAAGACTAGCTGTGATCAATTGACCTAGAACGCGGCCATGACGCGGTTTAAGCTCGGAAACATCTACCCTCGGTCCACCTGAGCTCTGTTGGTTCCTGGAACGGCGGGGTCATCCTCTCAAGTTTCAATCCGTCAAGCTGTCACGCAGCATAGAGTTGTCGCCATTGGGCGCTCATGAACAATAGTGAGCGCTGCATGCTTACCCGTCGTTAGATGCTGACATCAGTCTTCGTGACCTGACTAGGGGCACTGAGTCTCCAAGCAGCAGGTTAAGCTTATCCTCTCTCGAGACCAGCCGTATTGTCTGCAATCAGCTTACCTGTCCTCGAGAAAAGCCAAGTGTAACAAAGTGCCTTTGAGTGGAAAAGCCCCTTGCTGCCAACTTACCTTAGCCATTGATGTTTGTTTTAGTTGATATCGCGAATAGAAGATAACCATTAGTCGGGATGTCCTCACTTGCATCGTTTGCGCAATTGGCTGTGCGCATAGGAACTGCAACAGATTGACTCAAGGCCTCAGAGTTGATACACCATCTTCTCGCCGGAGATTGCCCCATCCCGATACACTTGGAATCCTTTGTCTATACCATCAAGACCCCCAGAGATGGCCTTCGGCTTGTTGGGCTTCAACTTCCCGGCCTCTACCCATCCCGGGAGCTTTTCATAAAACTCGGTGCCGAGTTTGTGGTCCTCCTCGCTAGCCTAAGCCTCAGTCAGTGACCATTCTACCAGGAGCCCTGCAACGACTGTAACTTACCGGCCATTTAAACTGAGCATACTGGTGATCCTTGAAGAACGCAGTCCAGACCAAGACGTCGGTCACAGTCGTCTGCTTCGAAACATTTTCAGTGTTGGCCTTCCCCGGGCGCACGGTGCAGAGCCGCCCGCCGCTCTCATCGATGGCTTGGGATGCCTGGCCGGAGGAGGACTTGTTGCCGATGGTGTCAAAGACATATTTGAGGCCAGGCGTCGTGTTTCTGATGGACTCAATTACGTCGTCATAGCGGTAGCTGAAGACATGCTTCACGCCTAGGGACCTGACCCAATCGAAGTGATGAGGGCTGCACGTCGTGATTACTTTGAGGCCTTGCATCGCTGCTATCTGGATGGCGTACAAGCCGACGCTCGCTAGGAAGGGAATTAGCAAGGGACCGCACGTGTTCAGCGCGTGTGGTGGAGCAGCTTACAGCTACTACCCCAAATAAGGACCGCTGTCTCCGATCCGCTGTCTCGAGGAATAGCGAGGCATGCTTTGGTGTCACGAGTTATGGCACGTAGCAATGGGTATACGGAGTGTAGTAAAAGTAGCTTAATTATTAAAATAGAAATAGATAAAAAGAAAAGGTCTATATATATATAATATCTAAAATCGATACGTAATTTAGTACGTAATAAGTACTTCGTAAAATATAATTATTATTTTTATTATATAATATACCCTTCAATTACTATTATTAAGGGGCTATTATACTTTAAATAAACCCCCCGACGGAGCAATCCGCCGGGGGCGTACCGTGTATTACGTATTAAGGAAAACTAAGTATATTACGCTCTATACCTAACTACTAACTAAAATAGTAATTAACTAACTCGACTATTATCTCCTTTTTATTAATAGCTCCTAACTTTTTATTACTAAAAAAGGTATAGGGTATAAAGGACTTTCGCAGTACGGTGCTTAGGAAGAACTACTAATACTTATAAAAATAATATAAAATGCCTCCTTCGATCGGGTTAATATAGCCTTAATTAATAGAGTTACGACCGAGGAAAGAGGGTAATATTAACCGGATTAAAAAGGTAAAGTTCTTAATTATCTTATATTATTATATTTAAAAATAAATTATTAAAAAGGCTCTAGTTCGATCTTAAAAAAGTATATATATAATTAAAATTAAAATCCGTACTACTAGGCTCCTCTCTCTAATTAGGGGCCCTTTTTTTATATTTTTTTTTAATTAGCTCTCTTATAGGTCCTTATACTTAATTAGCTTTAAAAAAAAGAAATACTAAGATTAATCGCCCTACCTTATTCTAATTGTCCTCTAATTTCTTTTTCCCTAATTTTTTATAAAAAGAAATTATCTTAGATTAGTCTTAGTTACTATGTATAGTTAATCGTATTAAGCTTTCTACTTGCCCTTCCTCTTTACGATCGCCTTTTTTACTTTTTTATTTCTTCCCCTAAATAATAGCTTCTTAATTATAATTATCCTTTTTTACTCGGTCTCTTTTCTTCTTAATAATACAATCTACTTACCTATTATATTTAATACTTCGGCTATTAGTAACGCGTATTGGATTATTAAAACTACTTATTACGACGTCCGGCCTTAGTAATATTCCTCTTCTACTCTTAAGAAGGTCTATTTTTAAAAAACTTAGGGTTATAAGTTTTAAAAAGTTAATAAAAAGTAAACTATAATAAGCGCTATTTTATTTAATTTTTTTAATTCTTATTTTAATTTAATATTACTCTTTTTTAGATCCTTAAGATTATTAATTAGTTAATTCTTTTTAAATTAGTTAGAGAGCTTTATATTGAATTTTATATTATAAATTATTAAGTTAATAAGTATACTAAAAGAGAAATAGTTTAAAAGTTTTAGTAATTAATTACGAATTAGAACGTTATTAAAAAGTACGTTTATAATTTAGGTATTATAAGCGGATTATTTTTATAAAGCTATTAGGTTTTTATTAATTACGATTATACTAGTTATTTCGGCCCTCTATCCTAGCGATTAAGTAAACGAACCCCTATTATTAATTCTTTACTTATTTAGGCTTATAGTGTTTAGAATACTATATTTTATAACTATTATACGCGGTTTTTTTAAAAATATATTAGTTCTAATACTAAAGAGCTAGTTAGAAAAATAGTCCCCTATTTTAAGTACGTTTTTTTTTAGATTATTTTAATAATCGATATAGTAATTATATATATTCTAAAAATAAAAAAAATTATTTTAAAAAAAGTAACGACCGGTAGGCTATTAATTAATCTAGAGCTAACTCTAAGTAAAGTTATTATTATTATCGTACGATAAGTAGTAATAGGGTAGCGTTTTTAATCCTAACTAATATTAAAAAAGTTAAGATTTTAGTTTATATAGTCTCTAACTAGATCGATATTACTAAAACTAAAGAAAATAAGTATAATTTTATTTTTAAAAATACCCCTCTTACGTACTTTACTAAAAACTATATATTTATAATTTATAAGAGTTATTAATATATTAAAATAAAATAAGTAGAGTAAGAGGTTATATAGGCTAAGCTAGATACTAAATAAGCTTAATTAAATAGGGAACTAGGCTTAGATATTTAAAAAAAGAGGTAAGGTTTTTTAATATAATTATATAGTTAGTAAATAAGGTCGTCGGGTTTTTAATTATAATAATTAAAAAATAATTCCTTTTTTTTATTATCCCCTTATATTTTTATCCTAAATTTAAATAAAGAAATAACTAAAGAATTAATAAGATTTAATAATATCTTTATAAAATAATATTTAATAAATAAAAAGAACTCGTAGCTTATACTAAGGATTAGTAATAATAAAAAATAATCTAGCCCTCTTAAGAGGCCCTCGCTTATAATTAAGTTTACTTAGTAACTAATTAAGTATCCTTATCCCTAAAGTTTATTATATTATTATTATAATTAAGAAATAGAATTATAACGTCGATTATATTATTTTATAAAAATAGAAAGTTAGTTAAGTTAAAAATAAAGTCCTTATAAAGATTAAACTCGTTAAGTAATAAATAGAGGCTTTTTCAAAACTTTAAGAACTTTTTAAATTAATTATTAATATAAGTAGCCCTTATAATTAGTTTATTAATAAGCGTCTCTAGTTAATACGACGATCTATTTAGAGTAACTATATAAATATAAAAAAGTCCTTATTAATAATAATTAAGTTTTTTAAAAGTTAATATATCGTTTTTTTATTAAATATTAAAAATAAGAACTAGATTATTAATTTATAACTTTATTAATTAGAGAGTATACGAGGAGTTAAACTAGTCGCGGGTTTAAGCTCGGTATTAAGTAACTTTATTAGCTATAGTTCCTTAGTTATTTATTAAAAAGGTAAAAGCTCGTAATCGGGCTTAGATTTCTTAATTTATTATATATATATTTTTTTCAATTAAGTACTCTCTAAGTTACCGTTCTTTTTTTAATTAAGGTCGTTATATAACGACTATAAATAAAATAGAACGGTATATAACTTAATAATACTTTAATAGTTATTTTATTTATAAAAAGGGCTATAGTTAGTATTAGTTTAATATTTATTTTTTTTTAATCTAACTAAATATAAAGTATATATATAATAAGTTAATAACCCTTTTTAAAGAGCCTATTAGTACGAGGGTTATAAGCTAATATAACCTTTTACTAAGTACTATATTATTAATTAAGCTACGTTATAGCACTTATATTTTCTTATTCCCCATTAATAATTAAAGTACTATAGATCTTATAATAATAAATAATATTTTTTTAAATAAACTTCGTAATATTCTTTAATATAGTGTTCGTTATAACCCGCGCTTCTAAGTATTTTATAAACTTATAACGCGCTTTAATAACTTTTTATTTATTTATATACTAAATATTTAAATAGACTTTAGAAAAAGGTTCGTAAATTAGAACTATAAATATATAGGGGTTATTAAAGCGTTATAATCTAGCTTTTTAATAAGCTTTATAGGTTATAATTAGCTCCCGAGTCTAAGCGTATATTTTTAATTAGTAATATCGTTTTATAAAGTAAAAATATATAGCCTCTTGTCCCCTATACCTAGATTTATTATATATTTTACTAATTAGGTCTACTTAGTAGCGCTTATTATTAATTACTTAAGTAGGTTAGGGACGAGTCTTTGTCCCTTATTAAAATAGAAGTTTATTTTATATAATAAATCGTATTACTATTTATTTAAAACGTTTAAACTAATTAAAGGGTATACTAACTAGCCTTTTTAAAGTAAAAAGGAAATAGGTAATTTATTTTAAAAAGTTCGACTATTATTCGTTTAGTACTAGTATATTAGTTAGAATATTTATTTTCCGTATTTAATTAATAGTAGCATTACTACGACTATATATTATAATAAAAAAGTTCTTTACGATTCGTGTTTATAGGACTCGTATATTAATAAAGTCCTTAATATTCTCGTTAAGCTTTACTTTAACTAAGTTAGATTAGCTAGGGGTTTTTTTTAAAAGGCTATTTATTATAGTATTCTTTTTCTTATTAATATACTTAATTTTAAAGTTAAAAAGTCTAATTTAAGAGAGCTAGCGTATTATTATTATTAATAGTAGGTTATTTATTATACTATTAATTTAAATAACTAGGACTCGGGCGTCGGTTTTTAATAAGAAGTTAATTTTAAATAGATAATTACGAAGACGTTTTAAGCTTATTAGAACGCCTCGTATTTTAAGCTTTTTAAAATTATAATTAAGCTCTAGTTTACGTTATATCCCGCTCTCGTATTAGGTAATAATACGCTCGTTATTAATAATTTAACTAAGTATACTACTCTATTTTTTAATACTAGCGTTTATTATAAGGATAATCCGTCCGGCCTTAGTATTATAGTTTAGTAAAATTAAAATAAGAGCTATAGTAATCGCTTTTTTAAGTATTTTTATAGTTTTAATTTACGGCGCTCCCTATTTAAAAAATTAGTTTTTACTAAATAAAGAGTATAACGGGGCTATTTTAATAAAAAATTACTTAATTTAGTAGCGGTAAAAGGTAATAATACTAAGAAACGATCTAATTTTTAAAACGTTTAAGTATTTTATTTATTTAAGGATCTTAAGGACTTTAGCCTAATTAGGCCGTCTCTTTTCCGTACTATAGAAATAGCTTATAATAACTACGAATAGCTAGTACTATTATAACTTTATTTTAAAAATAATATAGCTAGCTAGCTTAATATTAACTAAGATTTAATTAATATTCTAAAAGTATTTATAAATAAATTACTAAATCCTAAGATAGTTAATTAAGTACTTATTATTATAACGGGATCGTGGGCCTTTAATTACGATATTATTAATAAAAGTACTATAGTATTTTAGAATTAAGTCGTAAAAAATACGGGTTATAATTTAATAAAATTAGGCTATTAAATTTATTACTCTTATTAGGAGGGTATAGTATCTATATAGCCCGAGTAAAGTTAAAAAGATTATTAAATTACGGCTCTTTTTATTTAAAAAGATCTAATCGTAGTTAAAAAAGAAATCTAAAAGGGAGATAAGTTAATTTATAATAAATTCCTCTAAGAACTTATTAGCGTTAAGTAGTTACTAAGTATTTTAAAAAGTAATAGTATTAACCTTAGTTATTAAGTTAATTAGCTAAAGACCGCCGTCCTTTTTTATTACTAAAAACTAAGGGTTTTAATATATAGTATAGCTTTTTTTAATAATACCCCGGGCGATACGTTCTTAAATTACTTCGAAAGCTTTTAATAATAGAGTTTTTAAAAATAAGATACCTTTTACTTATTAAGCCTTATAAAATATAGTCTTAATTAATTATAATAGCGCGATTATAAAATTAAAACGGCCGTATTTAAAAAAGTCTTATACTAACGCTTTTTTTTAATTAAGGAGTATTTATTTAAAGAGATTTTATTTACGAGGTAGGAGATAGTTATAACTTTTAAAAATAGCTTAGAAACGGTCGTTTATTAATCTAGAGCCTAGTTTTATATCTAAGAACTTAGGTATAACGATATCCTTATAAAGGCCTAATTAGTCTTATAGCTTATTTTTAACCTCTTTAAGTTTTTTAAGTTTTTAATAAAGATTATTATTAAGTATTAATCTATTAGAGGGCGCGTTATTAACTAATTAGACTTTTTAGTCCTTTTTTTTATATATTATATTAGCTTTTATAGTACGGGGAATTTTATAAAAGGCTTTTTTAGCTATTTTAAACTATTTTAATACTTTTTACTCTCGTTTTATAATTTATTATTTAATATATAACTCCTTTTATTAAGAAGTAGGTATTCTTATTAAGAGACGTAAATCGTTTTAGTTAGTTAATCCGTTCGGTCTATTTTTAACCTTACCTCGAGCGGCTATTATTATTTTCTTAATTTATATAATTTAAGGTTAGATTATATAGAGTGCGATTATAATTATAATTTAATTAGCTTAGTTTTAATTTAAGACTACTATAATATACTCGTTTTTTTTTAACTTAGATTCTAAATAAGGGTTATTAAAACTAGTAATATTCCTAGTTATACTATTAATATTTAGTTTTTTAATTTAAAAACTTTTTTTACGTATTACTTAAGCTAAGGTAAGATATCCTTTACGTTCTAAAAACCGTTTATCCTAATTATCTTTATAAGGATTTTTAGCCTCGCGTCCTTAATATAAATTAGAGCGGTAATTATTAACTTATTATATCTAAAAGATAGCTTAGTATTTTATATAAATAAAAGACCTAGTAGTAACGGATCGGAGGTCTTTTACTCGTTTTTAATAAAAAAATAAGTAGTTATTTTAAACTTATTAATTTATATATTCGTAAAGTAAAAGTTATTAAAAGTTATTTAACTAGTTAGATCGTACTTAAATATCTATATTTAAAGCTTTGTTATTATATAAGAAATACTAGCTCTTTTAATATATTATTTTAAGAGGATATTAACTTATACCTTAGTATATAAAATAGTAACGATTATTAAACCCTTATTATTTTAATTTATACTAAATATTTAGATTTTTAACTAGAGGTAGGCGTTCGAGATTATAGAAGTTAAGAGCTTAGAAGTTAAACTAGCGCCTTTAATTTTATTAATTTTAATTATATAGCTCAGTTTTAAAAAAAAGTTCTAGTTATACTTATTAAGAAGATCCTTAATATCCTTTTATTATTACTTATTCTCTATTAGATTTACTAAGGATTTTAGAGCTTTTAATAAGATTTTATTAATATTAAAGTACCCCTAATTACGTATTAAAATTATTATTATTATAATATATTTTAATATAATTTTTTATAAGAGGTTTATAAGAAGCGAGATTAGGGTCTCGAGCCTCTTTTTTATTAGCTTTTTTACTTTAGCCCTAAGGTTAAAGTTATAGGTTTAATTTATAATTATCGTTTTTTAAGTCTTATAAAAAAGAGGCTCTAAGGTTTTTTAAATACTAGTATTAGGGGTACTAATTAGGACTTTAATAAGCTAGGGCTTAGAGATAAATATAGAAGTTACGTTCTTTACCGTTTTAAAAGCTTTGTTATTATTATTAATTTTTATAATTTTCTTTTTTTAATTAGAAAAAAAAACCGTTTTTTTTTAAGTTATAAAAGCTAGCTAAGGTTATTAATTTTATATATTTTTTTAGAGTATAACGTAGTTATTAAGGTACGGTTCTTAGGCGGTTTTCCCTTATAAATAGTATAGATATTTACTTAGTTATAGTAGCCTAAGTTAGGTTATACTACGTGGACGTATCTAATTATGTTCGTAGGATTAGCCGAGGGAAGTATAGGTATAGTTTACTAAGGTAGTCCGATTTAATAATTTAAAATTTACTTAACTAAAAGCTTAGTATCTTCCTCGGTTAATATATTTACTACGTAAAAAAGAAGGGTAACGTAATTAGCGATCGTACGCTTTTTTTTTATTTTTAATTATAATAAAAGGGATATTTTTTATAAGCTTATAACCGTTACGCTTTTTATAATACTAAGCTTTTTAAACTAAAATAATAAAATAAGCGTCCTTATTAAGAATATATTAATTATAATCTTTAATAATTTAATAATATAGACTTTAGTAGTACTAGTAGTAGTTTTTAGGTCCTGTAATCGGGGGCTAATTAGGATGCGTAGCGCTTATATTAAATATATAAATAGGACTTTAAGAATAAATACTATTTTAATAGATTTTTAGTTTACTTATTTTATTAGCTAGGTTAGAATTAGTAGTATTATTAGTAGCTATTTAGGTAACCTAAGCCCTTATTATTAACTAGCGATATTAGTAATAGTTCGGATATTAGTACTAAGTATTTTTATACGTTTATAAAATAGAGGATTATAACGAGGTTTTAAATTAACTCTAATTATTTATAAAGAGTAGGCTATATTCTTTTTTATATATAATTATATTAAAAAGTCCTATTTTAAACCTTATATACTTTATTAATTTAATAAAACTATTTAAAGTAACCCTGACTTCTTTTACTATTTCTTTTATAATATTAGTATAGAACTACTTATATATAGCTTTAATTAAGCTCTTATTAGTTATAATATAGAGGTCTTATCGTTTAGTAAGGGTAATTATATTATTAATCTTAGTAAATAGTACTTAAATAAAGTTTAAGTTAGAAAATAAGATAAGTAGCTTTTTAATAACTCTTTTAATCTACTCTTCTTTATTTAAAAAGCGGTTAGTATTTTATTTTTTATATTTTTTTAAAAGAAAATCCTTAGCTTAGGCCTAGGGTAGTTTTTTAATTACGTTCTTAATTAGAGTTTAATAATCTCTTTTTATAATATATATAATAAGTTTACTCCTAAATCGGTCCGGGACCTTATTAATCTTATATTAGTCCTCGAACTTTTTTAAAAAGTTTATAATATTATTATTTTTAAAAATTATAGTCCCTTTTTAACTAGGGAACGGTATTTTATAAAACCTTATATTTTTTATTAAATTAAGTTAAGGAATTATAAGGTCCTTAGTTTAAAATATAGTTATTTAAATTTAGGTAGTAATAGTACTTAGGAGGGTATTAATTAAAATATTTATCCTAACCTAAGCCGTAACTAGCCTCTTTTAATTAGATTAGTAAATAGATCCGTTACTAGGGGTAAGCTTTTTATTATTAAATAACTTTATAGTTTATAAGTTTCGATAGATTATAAAAGCTAGTTTAATAAACGGTTTATTTAAAATAAAAGGGTTAGGTTTATATAATTAAATATCCTAACGGGCGTTAATAATAGTAAAAGTAATATATTAGTTATTTATATTTATAGTCCGAGGTTATTAAAAGTATAGTTCGTTAATTTTATTTATAATTTTAATAGTTTTATATTAGTTTATTTATTCTAAATAGAGTTTAAAAAGATAGGAGAGGAGCTATTTTAATAACTAAAGCGTAGTTATTATCCCGATTAGTATAATTTAAGCCGTCTTTTTTAACCCTTACTAAGCGTATAACTAGAGTTTTAATCGGACTTCGTATTAGGCCTATAATAATACTAATTAAAATTATTAATAAGTCTAGTTAAAAGCTAGTTTTACGAGCGCCCTTAGTTTAATATATCCGTACTTCTAAATAGGTTTATTATTAAATCTCTAGGCTATATTAATTAATAAGGAATAGTTTAGTTAAATAATTAGTTATACTTATTAAGGTATTCTATTAGTTCTAATCTTAACTTGTTATTTATTTTATTATATTATTATAGCGTTCGTGTTTAGGCCTAATTTAGTCCTAAGTATCCGCGTATTTTTTTACTTATTTATTTTACTTACTTATTAAGGTCTATCGTATCCCCTTCTTATTAAATAAGAAGCCCTTTTTTATACGTCTTTATTTTTATATCTTAATTATTTAGTTTTTTTTTAATTAGAGTCTTATTACTCGTATTTATTTTAATCGTTATGTTACTTTTTTTTATTTATTTATTTAAATTATTTTTAATTAAGTTAGGCTTTTTTTTACTTATTTTTTTATTTAAAAAGGGAAGGGATTTTTAAAAAGGGAGACTATTAAAAAAGGTATAGGGTATAAAGGACTTTTATAATACGGTACTTAGAAAGAACTACTAATACTTATAAAAGTAATATAAAATACCTCTTTTAATTAGGTTAATACGGCCTTAATTAACGGAATTATAACTAAAAAAAGAGGGTAATATTAACTAAATTAAAAAAGTAAAGTTTTTAGTTATTTTATATTATCGTATTTAAAAATAAATTATTAAAAAGGCTCTAGTTTAATCTTAAAAAAATATATATATAATTAAAATCAAAATTCGTACTACTAGGCTCCTCTCCCTAATCGGGGGCCCTTCTTTTTATATTCTCTTCTAATTAGCTCTTTTATAAGTCCCTATACTTAATTAGTTTTAGAGAAAAGAAATATTAGGACTAATCGCCCCACCCTATTCTATTACCTATTTATAAGGCGAGGTTTATTTATTTTAATACGTATAGGACCTCTTAGTACTAGCCTATATAAATAACTAAGTCTATTATTATTTCTTTTTTTATATAAGTATTATCGTTACTTAGGGGGTCCTATAGGAGCTATTTAAAGCGCTTACTTAGTACTCTAACTCTATATACCTCTAGCCCGCTTATCATAATTATTATAACTAAAATAATATTAATATATTAAATCTTAATATTCGTACTAACTTAACTATTTATAGCGTTTATAATATTACTTAGCTAAATTCCGTATTATTAAAAAGTACTTTACTACTTCTTAAGTATAGTTACGTTAGTTATAATAGCTATAGTATCGAGCTAGCTAAAGAGGGCGCCTAGCCCGAGAGGGATAAACTTATTAATAAGTATTTTTAAGTTCTTATTAAAGTAGTATTTCAACTAGTTAACTTCTTAACTAGTTATTTAACTAGTTATCTAAGTAGTAATTTATATATTAATAAGTTTATTTGAAAGGTTTATTTAGTAAGTTTACTTAGTAAATTTATTTAGTAGATTTATTTAGTTTAAATAGAGATTAGTTTTAGGTAATATTAAAAGCGATAAGGATAAAAAAAATCTTTATAAGCTTTAGTATAAGTAATAAATATTAACTTATTTAGCCCTTTTTTTAAAAACCTCTACGTCGTTATTAAAGTTTAAAACCTCTATAGTTAAGGGCCGCCCTTAACTATTATAGCTAATTATTATAACTAATTATTATAGCTAACCTCTATTATTAACCTTTTTAACTAGCGCCGTTACGTAAGTATATTGCTTAGCCTATTATTAGTAAGTAACAGGGTAGCTTACTTATCCTAAATTAAATAGCGGTTTTTATATCGAAATTATTATATTATATTAAGCGCGTACTTAGAATATATTGTGCGTATTATGTAGTTAAAAAGTGTACTATATTATATGATTTCCTTTAAAAGCGTGATCCCGTTAAGGTCGATTTTTGATACCTATAAAGCTAAAAAAAATTCACTATATACTTTAAATAAAATCTTTAAATACTTTTATAAGGCCCGATTTAGTTAAATATAAATAGAAGAAAAATAAGTATAAAGGATACGTATTTTTTAAACTATGTTTATTATAAATATATTTCTTTAATTAAAATATATAAAATCCTAACTTAGAATAGCGTATATTTTGTTATTTCTAGTATATAAATAACTAAGGGCGAGGCTACTTAGCTATTTTATATATATTTAAATTTTTATAGCGTTACTTAGTTACTACTTTTCTTTCTTTTTAAACCTTTTATAGTTATTATAAGTACTCCCGTTTATTACATATATACGTATATTATTAAATTATTTACTAATCTTATCTTAAACATAAATATTTCATATATTTAAAAATAATAATAAGTTTTATATAATTCTTATAATATCTTTTATATATAGATTATATAGTTTATTAAGAGTTTAAATAAGTAATAATATTAATAAGCCTCTTATAATTATTATCCCCCCCTTATACCCTCTTATTTATTTATTAAAGCTTAGTTACTAAGCTCTCTCTCTTTAGTTAAGAGAATAATAAAGTTACTAATTAAAACGCTAAGAACTTTATTAAGTTCGAGGTTCTTATTAATAATATTAATAAAAATAATAATAAAATAAATAGTAATAATAAAAGATCTAATAAGTTTTTATTTATCTCTCTTTTAGAGTTTAAAAATAAAAAGGAGTTTAGTTTAGACGTTAAGTTTTTTTTAAAAAAAAGTATATTATATATTATTATTTTAGGAGCTTATTTTAATATTATTTTAAACTTTAAAAAACGTAAGGTTAGCTTTTTTAAAAAGGGTAATCAAAAATAAAAAAGAATACTAAGACGTTAAAGTACTCCTCGTAATAAGTATAGTTCCTTTTACTATTCTAAGCTTATTTAACGTATATTTAGTTTTTAAAAAGCTTAAGGGAGAGGTTCTTAAAGAACCGAATATTTAGTATATATTTTATTTTTAAATAGCTTTTTAATATACTAATCCTAAGGATAGTAATTATCATTTTATAAAAAGCAATAGCTAGTATATATACTATTTTAACCCCCTAACGGAGCAATCCGCCGGGGCCGTACTATATATTACGTATTAGAGAAAACTGGGTATATTGCGCTCTATACCTAACTACTAATTAAAATAGCTCCCGACCTTCTGCCGCGTGATTCTAGCCGTCTAGAGGGCGAGCTATACCCACTCTAACGTATATAAAACCTCTTAATACTAGCCCGTATAAGTAGCTAGATCCTATATTATATACTCTTTTTTATTAAAAATTAAAGAACCCCTTATATATTCTCTTACGTTTATAATATAGCTTATATTAAATAAATTTTTAGTTTTATAAAATATAATTTCTAAATTAATATTAATATATTAGATTTTAATATTTATATTAGCCCGGCTATTTATAGCGTTCGTACTATTACTTAGCTAGATTTTATATTATTAAAAAGTATTATACTACTCCTTAGGTATACCTACGTTAACTACGATAGCTAGGGCGTCGAGGGGGCCTAATCTATCGAGCCCCAGAGGGGGGGACCTATCGAGGGGCATCTTTAGAGAGTCCTAGCCCGCTAGTTACTAACTATATACTAATAGAATAAGTTCTTAACGAGTAGTAGTTTATATATTAATAGGTTTATTTAATAGGTTTATTTAATAAGTATGTTTAGTAGATTTATTTAGTTTAAATAGAGCTTTAAGTAATATTAAAAATAATAAGAATAAAAAGAATTTTTACGAGTTTAAAAAAGTAGCTAGATATTAACCCTTTTAGCCCTTTCTCTAGAAACCTCTACGTCGCTATTAAAGTTTAGAACCTCTATAATTAAGGAAGGCCGCCTCCGACCTTTACGGCCGACCTCTGCTATTAACCCTTCTAACTAGCGCTACTACGTAAAGTAGCTTACCCATCCCAAATTATATAGCAGTTTTCGTATTAAAATTACTATATTACGTTAAGCGCATACTTAGGGTATATTACGCGTATTATATAGTTAAAAAGTGTACCGTATTATATAATTTCCCTTAAAAGCATAATCCCGTTAAGGCCGATCTTTTACACTTATAAAGCCGGAAAAAAACCACTATATATACTATTTTAATAGCTATTTAACTAAGTAATATATTAATATATTAATTATTTTATAATTAATAACCTAGGCCTTTACCGGGGCTATTATAAGTAACGCTCTCTTTTTTATAAATATATTATCTTTTTTTATTATTAAAAAGCGTATTATTAACTATAGTTTTAAAAAGATATTACTAAGCTTTATAATATTATAAACTAAATAATTATTAATAAGGAGGAGTATAAAAAGTATATTTATATATAAGGCTAGTACTTTATATTTTTATATATACTCCGCCCTCTTCCCTACTTATATTTATATTATTTATTATATTTATTATAATTATTTATAACTAACTTCTTATTATATTACTTACTCTTATACCCTAGGTTATTAACTTAATAATTATTTTGAGTTTTACCCCCCTTAATACTCCCATTATTTATAGTTTTAAAAACTTCGAAGTATATAAAATATAGTTCTTAGTATATATAACTAGTTTCCTTATTATTAATATTATAGTTTTAATAATCTCGTTCTTTTTAAACTAAGAGTTTAAATAATAAGTAGAAGCCCGAGTCTTATTTCTATATATATATAGTTTACGAAGTAAGGTTATTTCTAAAGTTTAGGCTTTTAAACTAAGAAAAGTTCTATTTTATTTATTTTTAAACTTTTAAACCGTACTTCAAGTTCTACTTATTATCTATTTTTAAATATTAAGTTTTTTTAAACATAGCCTAAATTAATTATTTTTAATTACGTTAGCTATTTATAATAACTTCTTACGTATTATAAAAGTTAACAAGTATATAAAAATATTTAACCTTAGCTTATAAAAGGTTTTTAATAAGCTTATTTCTTAATATATTTTGTATTAATATATAAATAACCTTAAAACTATTTTTAATATACTCTTACTTTAGTCATATATTTTATATATTAATATAATAAAATTAAGTAGCTATTCCTTTTTCTTTTTTATAATAAGTTAAATTGTTGACTAATTATTGTAGTTAACTAACTATATTTTTCTTAGGTTAAGGGTAATATTTTTAAAAAAGGGCTTTAGAACTATAGTTTTTGTTATAGCTTTTTTAAAATAAAGAAACTTAGTTTTAGTAGTTAACGTCGTAACCGTTACTTAATATACTAATTTTTATTAAATTAGGCTATTAAAAAGGAATATAATATATTTTTAAGATAATCGTCGTATTACTTTATTATTTACGAAACTAATATCTCTAGCTAAAAATAATAATTACGTACTTAGTATACTACTATAATAAAGTATAAAATATTTTATTATATAGAAATACCGGATATATTAGTTAATTATTTTAATATGGGCGAGGATATCCTGCCAGCAGCTCCCGCTATTCTACCCCTAAGTGTGGCTACGGCAGGCCCTACCTCCGAGCCCGGAGGCCCATACCCACCCACCTACCTACCTACCCACCTACCTACCTACCTACCTACCTACCTACCTACTTACCCACCTATAGCCACCACTTCGTCGACCTCGCCGTCGCTACCGCTACCGCTATTACTAATTAAAGCTATTTTCTTTATTAATCTATTTTAAAAGGAGAATAATCGCAAAGTTAACGATCTTTTTATTTATTAGTATATTATTAAGTATAATAAATACGATTACGTAAAGTACGACTACTTACTTTATAGCTAGCGCTTCTCTAGCTTACTTAAGACTAGAGTAGTACTTAACAAGGCTATTTACGAGGTAATTAACGTAGTTAACGGTAATAGGATTAATCTTATAGGGGCTCCTCGGCCGCTAATATTTATAAAGTTATAATCCTAGTTAACTAGTAATCTTACGTAATTAGACGTACTATAAGATCTAGTTAACGAGGAATATACTTAGAATATTAATTTTTAATAATAGGTAAGATAAATAGACTTATTAATAAGTACGAGGCTAAAGTAGAGAAAGTTACTAAATTATGGGCTATGGGCTATATAAAGTAATTAATAGTTAATGAGGTAGTTAATTAAGTAGTTAATTAGGTAGTTCATTAGGCTAATTCGTTAATTGCCGTACTTTTTGCTAGAATAATTTAATTAATTATAAGTTAATTAACGGCCTCTAATTAGCCTAACCTATTCAAATACTAACTAAGCAGAGCCTAGCTTATGTATATGCCCGAGACTAGCGGTTATATAGCGGCCGCAGCTATATTTAGAGGTAGAATAGCAGGAGTTGCTAGTAGTATATCCTCGCCCTTTAATATAGGTTACGCTCGGGTTAGTTAGGAACTATAATAATTATAAGTAAGTAAAAGCGACGTTTAGTTTAATTATAATAGCCGTATAAAGTATATTTTAACCTTTTTTAATAGCTTTTTATTTCTTTTTTAATTACTTACCCCTTATTTAGTTTAAACTCTTTTTAAAACAGAGGGATAGCTAAGTATAATAAATTTATAAAGTTAAAACGCTTAGTAACTCGCTTGATATATACGTTATAAATAAAATAAATTTTATAAGTAGTACGGTTTTATAAAATCCGTACTCTAAGGAAGTAATTAATTAGTCCGTTTTTTATAAAGTTAATATATTTTCTATATTATTTATAATCCCCTAAGCTATTTTTTAGTCGTTTTAATAATATAAAATAATAAAGTTATCAATATAAAATACTAATATTGCCTTTTTATTTACGGTTTAATAAATATAGATCTTTTCGTAACTATATATTATATTTATATTACGAAGTATAGAGGTAAAAGTTTAGAACTATAGAATGAATAAGTTTTAGAAGCTATATAGAGCGCGTTAAAGTTTACTTATTTTATTAATAACCTTATATCCCTCTAGGAGTTTAATAATTACTAGTTTTTTATTTTTAATAAGTATATTAAGGAATATATTAATAGTATTATACTAGTTAGCCTTAAGGTTAAATTAAGTAGTTATTACTATTATAAACTTAAAGGCCTTTATAACGAGCGTTAAAACGTATGTATTTTATAAAGGGTTAAGTAGTTATATATCCCCCTTTATATATATACGTACCTTTACTTTATAAACCTCGTTATTAGCGTTATATTTATAAATATATACTTATTTTAATAAAAATAGGATCTTTTATTTAGGATTATAGTCGACTTTTTCTTATATACTAATATCCCTTAGCTTTTTTATTTCTATATTTATAATATTCGTAAGTAGTTTCTATAGTTATTATAAAAAATATTTAATATTACTAAACTTCTTTAGTAAGCTTTAGAAATTAGCTTTAATAAATCGGGGTTTTAAACTCCTTTAGAACGCTCTAAGTAAGTCCTATAAACTATTCCCTTTATTACTTAATAAAGTATTATATATTCTATACTATTTTCTTCTATAGCTTTCTACTAACTAAGTATAAAAATAAAAAAAGTAGTTTTGGTAATAGCTATAGTAATTACTACTTTTTATATTCAAATATAAAAGCGTTATAAAAATACTATTATTCAAGCGTTATAGAGGTCTACGGGTCCGGTTTAAATATTTAGGACCTTATAAAGCTTTATTTAGTATTTAATAAGGCGGTTTTTATAAGCTCTATTCTTATATAGTATTAGAGGTTTATTATAAGGGTTCTTAATTAATATCGATTTTAGTATTAAGAATTACTTTTTTATAATTAGTACCTCGTTTATTACGTATTTTAACGTTTTATTAAGAGCTATTAGGAATTAAAAGCTCGAGAACTTTTATAATATATATAAGTATTTATAAAGAGGATTATAAATTACGTAAAACTATTTATAACCCGGTTATTATACTCTCTTTTTTACTCCTACCCCCGAGCTTATTTAAAGGGGTTATTTTAAAAATTAATAATAATAATAAAACTATAGTAGCCTTTTTAATCTTATTAACTATACTTTATAATACGCTTATTAATTACTTAGCGTCCTAAATAATTAAAAATCTAATAATAATACTATCTTTAACTATAGAATTATTTTAAGTATTAGTATTTTTAAAGTCTAAATCTACTTCCCTAAGTACTCGAACTAACTTATTATTAATATTAAAAGTTTTTCTATCTCTTAAATTATTAAATTTACTTACTTACTTACGATAGCTTATTTTTTATATACGGGATTATAAAAAGCTTCTTTATAAAACTTAATATTTTTCATAATAAATACTTACTTAAGTACGGGTACTTAAACCTTATATAAATTATGCGTTTTTAGTACGTATTTAACTAAATATTTTATATACTTATAGAGAAGTATTTTGAACTCTTTTTAATATATACCCCTCTTATAATCTTTATAAAGAGGGTATACTTAGTAACTATATATATACAAACTACTAGAATACGGGGTTATTAATTTAGAATCCCGTACTTACTAACCTATTTATTATTAGTATTAATACTACTTTTATTAATTAATTTTTATTATAATAAGCAAATCTCCTTTATTAGCCTCTTATAAGGTAATATTATAGCTAAAAATTATTACTAATATTATTTTGTCCTATAGATTCGTAAGGAGGTTTATAAAAAAGCGTATTTCATAAACTTTAGTAATTACTAATTAACTTATTCTTTTTATATTACTTATAGGTTCTTTTATATATAAAAATAGAAGCTATATTTTAATTTCTAACTCGCTATACTATATTTTATATACGTATTTAATATTAGTAATTAGGAGGGTAGTCTTATTATTATCTTTAAAAAAGTAAATTAGAATCCCTTTTTAATAACGAAGTACTACTTCGAGGCTTTATAATATAAAAAGTACTTCTTATTTTATTTTAATTTTTAAAAAGGACCCCCTAAGCTACTTACTATATTTATTAAAAGTTATAAGTATTTATTTATTTATATATTCTACCTTTACTAGCTACTTAGGCGGTTCTTAGTATTATTTATATAGTATTAATACACGGTATTAGTAAATACTCACACTATCTTACTAGACTATTTTTTTAGATTTTCTAACTTTTTAACTTTCCCTCTTATAAAGTTCATAACTACGGATTATTAATAGCGATGTTAGGCGCCCGATGCTACTACCTTATGAGCCTACGTACTTAGCTAAGTTAGCTACCTTTTTAAGTAATAATAGCTTATAATAGTATAGTATTAAAAATACCCTTGTTATTATTATTAAAAATAATACCGACCTTACTAATATTTTTAACTTTAACTCGTATATATATATATTCGTTACTTCGTTACTTTTATTAAAATTAAAAACGTTTCCCTTACTATTTATTATTATTACGCTATTATTATCGCTATTACTATCTAACTATCTACTTTAAGTATACTTTATTAAAATACTAAGACGTTACTAATAGCTCGTTAACCCTTAGGGCTTCTTTAATAGTTAGAAGTTCGATCCTATAAGTATTATACTAGAGGACCCCGAGCTATAGAGAGACCGCCTTAATAAATATTATATTTATAATATTAATTTATAAAAGACGGATAAATATATTATAATAAGCGTTACTCTTATTAGCGCCCTTTTAATATAATAAAGTAGTATAAATAAGCTTAGATTTAATAGTATAATTAAGAGCTTAAAAAGAGCGTAGGCGAGTATATTAGATAGGAATATTAGTAGGGAGAGGTTATTATTAAATAAGATAAGGGGAGAAAGTAAGGGGTAGTATTCGGCTATTAGGAAGGCGATTAATGTGCTGCGGCGGCGGGGTTATTCTACTCGGTGACGGCTGCGGCCGGCTATAGTTAGTTATGAAGTTTTGTTAAAGTACGTAATAAAGACACTCGATATTAACCCTAATAGACCAGCTTGCCCGTGAAGGCGAAGATGGCCCCCAATGAGGCGGACCGGACCCTAAAGGGAAAGTTATAAGTATATATTATTATTTATTAAGAAATAGCTCAAAGAAAAATAGATCTTAGTATATATAGTACTATAGCCGTGAGGCTCTTTTTAAGAATGGTCCTCTTAAAATAACTAACTTAGCCTCGAATAATATATATAGTAGTTTTTTTCTAGCTTTATAAGTATAAAAGATCGACCTTAATAAGATTACACTTTTAAAAGAAATTACACAATACGGTACACTTTTTAACTATATAATACGTATAATATCCCCTAAGTACGCACTTAATATAATATAGTAATTTCAATATAAAAACCGCTATATAATTCGGAATAAGTAAGATACCCTTTATATAATAACGCTAGTTAAAAAGATTAATAATAAAGGTTAGCTATAAAAGTTAAAAGCAGCCCTTAATTATAGAGGTTCTAAACTTTAATAATAATATAAAGGTTTTTTTTTTAAAGAAAAGGGGCTAAAAAGGCTAATATTTAGTTATTTTTTAAAGCTTATAAAAGTTTTTTTTATTTTTATTATTTTTAATATTACTTTAAACTCTATTTAAACTAAATAAATTTACTAAATAAACTTATTAAATAAACTTATTAAACGTACTTATTAATATATAAACTACTACTTATTGAGAACTTCTTAGTATATAGTTAATAACTAGCGGGCTAAGACTTTTTAAAAATACCTCTCGATGGGTCCCCCCCTCTGGGGCTTAATAAATTCTTAGGCCCCCTTAACGCCCTAGCCATTATAGCTAATATAAATATATTTAAAAAGTAGCGTAGTACTTTTAAATAATATAGAATTTAACTAAGTATTAGTATAAATATATAAATAGTAGGGCTAATATAGACGTTAAAATCCGGTATATTAATATTAATTTAAAAATTATATTTTATAAAACTAAAAATCTCTCTAATATGGGCTATATTATAAATATAAAGGAATATATAAAAAGTTCTTTAACTCTTAATAAAAAGGAGTATATAATATAGGATTTAGCTATTTATATAAGTTAATATTAAGAGGTTTTATATACGTTAAAATAAGTATAGCCCGCCCTTTAAACGGGTAATAAAAGGTCGGGAGCTATTAATAAAAAGGAGATAATAGTTAAGTTAGTTAACTATTATTTTAGTTAGTAATTAGGTGTAGAGCGTAATATACCTAGTTTTCCTTAATACGTAATATATAGTATAGCCCCGGTAGATTACTCTATTAAGGGCGGATAATATATATACTAAAAAGGTATAGGGTATAAAGGACTTTCGTAGTATAGTACTTAAGAAGAACTACTAATACTTATAAAAGTAATATAAAATACCTCCTTCGATCGGGTTAATACGGCCTTAATTAACAGAGTTATAACTAAAAAAAAAGAGTAATATTAACTAGATTAAAAAAGTAAAGTTCCTAATTATCTTATATTATCGTATTTAAAAATAAATTATTAAAAAAGCTCTAGTTTAATTTTAAAAAGGTATATATATAATTAAAATTAAAATCTACGTTATTAAGCTCCTCTCCCTAATCGGGGGCCCTTTTTTTTATATCTTTTTCTAATTAGCTCTCCTATAGGTCCCTATACTTAATTAGCTTTAGAGAAAAGAAATACTAGGACTAATCGCCCTACCCTATTCTAATAGTTAGCTATAATAGTTAACTATAATAGTTAGAGGCGGCCTTTTTTAACTATAGAGGTTTTAAACTTTAATAGCGACGTAGAGGTTTTTAGAAAAGGGGCTAAAAGAGCTGATATTTAGTATACTAGAGCTCGTAAAAATTCTTTTTATCCTTATCGCTTCTAATATTACTTAAAGCTCTATTTAAACTAAATAAATTTACTAAATAAGCCTATTAAATAAACCTATTAAACGTACTTATTAATATATAAACTATTACTCGTTAAGAACTTATTTTCTTAGTATATAGTTAGTAACTAGCGGGCTAGGACTAAAAATACCCCTTAATAGGTCCCCCCCTCTAGGGCTCGATAAATTAGGCCCCCTCGACGCCCTAGCTATTATAACTAACGTAAATACGCTTAAGGAGTAATATAGTACTTTTTAATAATATAAAATCTAGCTAAGTAATAGTACGAACGCTATAAATAGCTAGGTTAATATAAATATTAAGATTTAATATATTAACGTTAGTTTGAAAATTATACTTTATAAAGTTAAAAATCCCTTTAATATAAGCTATATTATAAATATAAAGGAATATATAAGGGGTCCTCTAACTCTTAATAAAAAAGAGTATATAATATTAGATCTAACTACTTATATAAGCTAGTACTAAGAGGTTTTATATACGTTAGAGTAGGTATAGCTCGCCCTCTAGACGGCTAGAAGTAGTAAAAGGTCGGGAGCTGTTTTAATTAGTAGTTAGGTATAGAGCGTAATATACCCAGTTTTTCTAGATTTATAATAAGTCAGTGAGGCGATTATAGAATATAAGGACTACAAGGTTACCAAAGATCTCATCTTAATACGTAATACACGGTACGGCCCCGGCGGATTGCTCTGTCGGGGGGTAATTAATCAGTATAATAAATAAGCTTAAGAAGTATAATATAAAAGAGTACTACGTAATTAAGAAAAAAGATTTTTTAGCGTAGCGTTCTTAATAAATATAATAAGAAGTATAAGAATTATAAAACTAATAGATTTATAATATATAAAAGAACCTCCTTTTTTATAAAAGTTTTATAAATACGACCTTAAGGACCTAAATAATCTCCTTATAACTTTCTTAACTACCCCCCAGATATTATTTAAGAATATAATATAGAGGATAGTATAATAAAAAAAGAAGAGATTTAGAGATTATAATAAGAGTAATTTATAAGTTATAAATATTATAAGTATTAAAGGTTAACTTGATAAGGAAGCTATTATTTTTAAAAAGATCTTTTCGTAGCCTCTTATTAAAGTTATAATTATTATAATAAATAAAAAACTTTTTAGAGGACCATTAAGGCGCTCTTTTTATATTATTAGCTCCTAGCGCAAGATTGTTATTTTTAAAAAAATAAAAAACAAATTACTAATTAGGAATAACTTATTTAATAAACGTATATACTTCTCGGGTTTTAATTTAAAAAAAAACGCTACGTAATTAAGACGTTATTAAGTTATTTATAAATTTATTTTTAATATTAATTAATTAAAATAAAAAAAGACCGTTAAGAAAATAGTAGCTAACTAAGAGAAATAAGAGCGAATAATAACGAGGCTCGGTATAAGAAAATAAGAGAAAATAAAAAGCTTTTAAATTTTAACAAATTTAATAAGTAATAATAATATATTATTAATAAGGCTAATAAATAGCTTTAAAACGACCTTATTAAGATTAAATACGTTAGTTATTATAAATAGAGGTACGAGTTAGGTAATAATAAAGAGTAAGTTAGTTTATAACTAAAAAAGAGGGATTTTTATATTATATAAATAGATAAAGATTAAACCGGAATATTAAACAAAATAAGTATATAAAGATTTTAATAATCTTAATAATAAGTAAATTAATATAGTACTAGTCTATTTTATAAAGGTTTATATTTAAAAAGGGCTCGAGAGGTAACCCCTATTTTATAAAACTACTAATAACCTAAATAATTAAAAAAATAAGTAGTTTATAAGCACTAATCTAAACATTATAAAAAGGGTTATTAGATCTTTTTATTATTAAAGCGTTTTATCAGCCTAGGTAGTAAGACGAAGAACTTATAAAACGCTCGCTATAATAGTTATAATTAATAAATTTATACCCTAAGATTAAAATTAAATTAACTAAGTAGTATTCAAATATAATAATTTTAATAAAAAGGTAATTTAATTAGAGTTTTTATTAAAAATTATTAATAGTAATATATTAGTACTCGCTATAATAAGGACTATAGAGACTACTTATAAAAAGCGATTATTAATAATCTTATTAATCTTAGTAACTAGCTTAGTAATATTACTAATACGTAGTTTATTACTAATTAATTAAAAAAGTATATAATTAACTATATAAAGTCGATATAACTATTTTAATACGTAAAAGATTTATAAAAAAACTAACTTAATAATCGTTATTATAAAATAATTTACTAACTTTATAAAGATCTTCCCTAAAAAGAAATTATACTTAGGAAAGAAATACAAAGTTTTATAAAAAACCCGTATAATATTTTATAACTATTATAAAAAGGTCGGAATCTAAGAGTAGTAATACTATTTAATAATTAATATTATACTAATAAATAAAGTTACGGATTATTATTACTAAGTAGTACGTATTATTAATTAAACCGACTATTTAAATATAGTTAATATAATTCGAAGTCGTTTTAAGATTTAAAATAGGAATTTAAAGCTCTTTTTTAAGCTAAGGGTACTATTATTCGGATCTATAATTAGAACGATAAAGAAAAACGAGGCTAAAAGTTTTTAAAAAACTTATTAATCGTATTAATAAGCTAGTAAAGACGTAATTAAATAAGAAAATAAATAAACAAAAGGTTAGATATTTTAATATTATTATATAGAGAGTCCTAGAGGTAAGAGTAACTTTATATTAACTACTTAAGTATTATAAAACTTTTTATTTAAAGCTAAGGTTTAGTTTTAGTATTAAGGCTAAGATACTTTATTAAACGTATTTATAATTTTATAATAACCCTTATTAATAATATTAAGTTAACTATATATATAAAAATAAAGAGAGAGACGCTAAGTATAGTAGTTATTAAACTAAGAAAATAGACTCCTTAGTTAGCTACCGGTTCGATTTAAAATAAAACTAATAAAAGAAGAAGTATTTTATATATAAAAAGAACGGCTATTAATTAAGTAATTAGTTAGAAAAAGAGCGTATTAAATTATATAAATAATATAAAATTCGAGAGTAATAAATAATAAAACTAGCCCTTATTAATCTAACTAATTCTTTATTATATATAAGGGTAGATTCGGAGGTATAGGACTTAGTAAAAGTTTATTTAATAACTTAAAAACTCTATATACTATAGGAAATTCGGAAAATCGGGAAGATCTTACCCCCTATACTAATAAATCAGATTATAATAAGATTAATAATATTAACTACTCCTTTTCTACCCCGTTAGCCTTGGGAAAATATACGAGGAAAAATAAATAGAAAGTAATAAAAGCTCTTAATAAATAAGCTTTTATGTATAAATAGTAAAAGAGGGTCCCTTAGATATTAAATATAAAAGAGGGTAAAAAGACGAATTTAATAGCGCCGAATTCTATTTTTTTAATATTTAATAAAAAGTTAGTACTTCTCTTAATACTTAAAAAGAAATATAGTACTAAGTATACCCTCTAACAGAGCAATCCGCCGGGGCCGTACTGTGTATTATGTATTAAGGAAAACTAGGTATATTACGCTCTATACCTAATTACTAATTAAAATAGTAATTAACTAACTCGACCGTTATCTCCTTTTTATTAATAGCTCCTAACCTTTTACTACCCGCTTATAGGGCGAGCTTTACTTACTTTAATATATATAGGACCTCTTAGTACTAGCCCGTATAAGTAGCTAGGTTTAGTATAATCTCTTTTTTTATATAAGTATTATTATTACTTAAGAGGTCCTATAAGAGCTATTTAAAATACTAACTTATTACCCTAATTATATATACTTCTAGCCCGTTTATTATAATTATTATAATTAAATTAGTATTAATATATTAAATTTTAATATCTATATTAACCTAGCTATTTATAATACTTATAATATTACTTAGCTAAATTCTATATTACTAAAAAGTACTTCGCTACTCCTCGGGCGTACTTATATTAGCTACGATAGCTATAGTATCGAGCTAGCTAAAGAGGGCGCCTAGCCCGAGAGGGGTAGACTTATTAACGGGCATCTTTGGCCTACTAATTACTAATTATATACTAAGAGAGTAGGTTCTTATTAAAGTAGTAGTTTATGTATTAATAGGTTTATTTAGTAGATTTATTTAATAAATTTATTTAGTTTAAATAAAGAGTAGCTTTAGGTAATATTAGAAGCGATAAGGATAAAAAGAATTTTTATAAGCTCTAGTACGAAGAGTAGTAAATATTAGCCTATTTAGCCCTTTTTTAAAAAACCTCTATATTATTATTAAAGTTTTAAACTTTTATAGTTAAGGAAGGCCGCTTTTAATTATTGCGGCCGTTTATTATAGCTAACTATTATAACTAACTTTTATAGCTAACCTCTATTATTAACCTCTATTATTAACCTTTTTAGCTAGCGCCGCTACGTAAAGGGTAGCTTATTTATTCCGAATTAAATAGTAGCTTTTATATTAAAATTATTATATTACGTTAAGCGCGTGCTTAGGATATATTACGCGTATTATATAGTTAAAAAGTATACTATATTGTATGATTTTTTTTAAAAGCGTAATCCCGTTAAGGTTAATCTTTTGTACTTATAAAGCCGGAAAAAAAACTACTATATAGTACTAAGTAATTCTAAGGGTACTTAGAGGGGTCCCTTTTATACTATTTAGATTATTTAAATACGGACCTTATATAAGTCTTTTACGTCAATAAATAATACGGCCTAGATATTTTCTAAGGGATTATCCTAAATATAGGGATATTATAATAATTAACTAAAAGTAAGAAGTAATTCTACGTACTTTAAAAAATATCCTTAGTTATATTAAATATATTAATAATAAGTATTACGAGGATTAGCTTTAACTTAGGTAAAGGAATATACGCTCTAAGTATAATAGAAGTTAATATATGCTTAGGTATAATAGCTTTTTATATTCTACTTATTAATATACTATTTTTATTATACCTAAAGGATATAAACTAGTCAAGTATCGTATTTAATAATACGAAGAATAGATTATTTAATAATAAGTAGTTTATACTTATTAAAAAATAATAAAGGTATAAGTTTATAAAGCTCGAATTAAATATTAAATTTATTAACTATTTTATAAAAAGTAAGCTTAAATAATTATATAAACGTTCTAATTACCTATTAATTATAAAGCTATATAACCTTTTTGAATAATTAAAAAACGGTATAAAAATAAGAGCTTTAAAGTACTTAACGAGGATATATTATTAATACTAAATAAATACTTAAAGCCCGCGTTAATCCAAATTTAAATTATATAATAAGTTTAATTTTAATTAAAAAATCGTTATTAATATTTTCTATTTAAATAATTACTTAGTATTATATATTATTAATAAGCTTATATTATTCTAAAGAGAGTAATTCTTTAGAGATCTACTTACTAAGACTATTTAGTTAATATTTAAAAAAGCGTAGATCGATATATACTAAGGGCTATTAAATGGGAATAGAACTAATATAAGTACTAGTTTTAAGTTAGTAAAGTTTAGAAATAATATTATTATATATAGTATATAGCTAAGAATCGTACTTATTAAAATATATTATAGTATTAATAAAGTAAAAAAGCTTATTAATAATTAAAAAGAGCGTTTAAAATTATTTATAACGAGTACTCCGATATTATAAATACAAAGTATTTTTAAATAGTATTTAAGTATTATAACGATATTAGAAGCCTAAAGGGGCTAGTTCTAACGCTTTTTATATTTAGAATATACTTAAGGATAATAATAGCCTTATTACTATTACTAAACGTAGCTTTACGAGCTTAAGTAATTAATAAAATAATAAAAGTATTTTATAAAACGAATATAAAAAAGTAAGTTAATAAAGTAGTAGCTACTTATAATAGGCTAAATATTAGCCTTAAATTTAATATATTATTGAATTTGAATATTAAAGTTTAAAAAGAAATTACTAAATAATAATTAGGCTTATATAAATTAATTTAATTAATAAACGTTTATATATTATTATTAAAAATTGAGACTAATTATTTAAAGTATTAATTACGGTAGTACGACTATACTATACTCATCTTAACAAAGAGATATTAGTTTAATAAAAAAAAAGAGCTAGGGGAATCCCCTTAATAACTTAAAGAAGGGTAAAAGATTATTCTTGAGAAAATTATTATAATAAAATAAATAAACCATAATAATAAGGAAGAAATAATATTTATATTATTAAGATATATAAAAGGACCTAAGTAAAGGGTACTACTATAGTAATTTATTATTAATAATATTATAATTAATATATTCTATATAATTTATTTTTTTATTCTACCTTTACTAGCTACTCGGGCGGTTCTTAGTATTATTTATATAATATTAATATATAGTATTAATAGATACTCCTACTATCTCAATAGACTGTTTTTTTAGATTTTTTACTTTTTTAACTTTCTTTTTTATAAAGTTTAAAACTACGGATTATTAATAGTAATATTAAGTACCCGACGTTACTACTTTATAAGCCGCCTCCTTAGCTAAGTTTACTACCCTCTAGGTAACTATAGCTTATAATAGTAGTATGAGAGATACCCTTATTACTATTATTAAGAATAATATCGACCTCTATAAGTACGATATTTACCTTAGTACTTTTAATTTTAACTCGTATACGTATATATATTCGTTACCTCGTTTCCTTTATTAAACTTAAAAAACGCTTCCCTCACTATCTATTGTTATTACCTTATTATTATTACTATCGAATCGTCTATTTTAAATATATACTATTAAAATACTAAGACGCTTAGTTATTATTAACCCCTAGGGATACCTTAAGGGCTAGAAGTTCGATCCTATAAGTATTATATTAGAGGACCCCGAACTATAATAAGGTCGTCTTAAGGAATATAAGTTAAATACTTTTAACATAAAGATCTAAAATATATATATTAATATAAGTATTATTATTATTAATACCTAACTCATATAACATAGCTTTAATAAAATACTTAATTAATTATAAAGTATAATTAATACCTTAGTATCGTAGCGGTAGAATAAGAGGTTTAGAGAGACTAAAAAGGATATTTTAGAATTATTAAATAAGTTAGAAAATAGGAGGTGGGCTTTAGCTATTTAAAAGGCTATTAATATATTACGTTATTAATAATAAGATAAGCTATATTAATAGTTAGTAACGGCTACGGCCGGCTATAGTTAGTTATAAAGTTTTATTAAAGTATATAATAAAAACACTCGATATTAACTTTAATAAACTAGCTTGCCCATAATATCGAAGATGGCCCCTAATAAGGCAGACCGGACCCCAAAGGGTTAATATATTTTATATAATAAAAAAGAAGGCTAATTTCGTATTTATAATTTAATTATGAAAGCAGGGTATAATTATAATAGCTAAGAGACTTTTTAAAAGATTAAACTTAGTAAAAATAAAAATACTCTATAATCGAGGGGTTTATTAATTTACGTTTTATAATCTAGTTAAATACGTAAATCTACGTATTTTTAAATTATATATAGTTCGAGAGATAAAAAGGAAGGATACTTTATAACTATATAAAAAATCGAAATACGTTATATAAGAGTACGGCGATATTAAAAAAGCGACGCTACTTACTTAGTTTTTTATAGTTTAATACTATAGCTAGTGTCTTATAATAATACTAATAGTATTACTATAATAAAAAAGGTAGTAAGTTTAGAATTAAAATATTATATAAGCGTATACCTAATTAGTAACTAGGTTTATAAAGAAGATCCTCGCTTACTTCTTAAAAAAGATAATTAATAAGTACTTAAAAAGTACGATTATCGAAGTACTTAAGCCGTTATATAGCTTTATTAAGTTTAGTACTTATTAATAAATAATATACTACGACTTTTATAGGGGTGGTTTTTTTCCGGCTTTATAGGCGCAAAAGATCGACCTTAACGGGATTACGCTTTTAAAAGAAATTATATAATATAGTACACTTTTTAATTATATAATACGAATAATATATCCTAAGTACGTACTTAATATAATATAATAATTTCGATACGAAAACCGTTATATAATTTAAGATAAGTAAGCTACCCTTTATATAGCGGCGCTAGTTAAAAAGGTTAATAATAGAGGTTAGTTATAATAGTTAGCTATAATAATCGGCTATAATAATTAGAAGCGGCCCTTAACTATAGAGGTTCTAAACTTTAATAGCGACGTAGAGGTTTTTAAAAAAAAAGGCTAAATAAGCTAATATTTATTACTTATATTAAAGCTTATAAAAATTCTTTTTATCTTGATCGCTTTTAATATTACCTAAAGCTACTCTCTATTTAAAGTAAATAAATTTATTAAATAAACTTACTAAATAAACTTATTAAATAAGCTTATTAAATAAACTTATTGAATAAACTTATTAAATAAACTTATTAATATATAAACTACTACTTTAATAATAACCTACTCTCTTAGTATATAGTTAGTAATTAATAAGCTAGAACTCTCTAAAAATACTTATTAAGAAGTCTACTCCTCTTAAGCTAGGTACCCTCTTCGGCTAGCTCGACACTATAGCTATTATAATTAATATAAATACGCCTTAGGAGTAGTATAATACTTTTTAATAATATAAAATCTAGCTAAGTAATAGTACGAACGTTATAAATAACTAAATTAGTACGAATATTAAAACTTAGTATATTAATATTAATTTAGAAACTATATTTTATAAAGCTAGAAATCTCTTTAATATAAGCTATATTATAAATATAAGGGAATATATAAAGGGTCCCTTAACTCTTAATAAAGAGGAGTATATAATATAAGATTTAGTTACTTATATAAGCTAGTACTAAGAGGTTTTATATACGTTAGAGTAGGTATAGCTCGCCCTTTAGACGGGTAGTAAAAGGTCGGGAGTTATTAATAAAAAAGAGATAACGGTCGATTCGGTATACTATTATTACGGTTTTAGTTAGTAATTAAGTATAGAGCGTATTATACTTAGTTTTCCCTAATACGTAATATATAGTACGGCCCCGGCAGATTACTCCGTTAGAGGGACTACGACTTTTATATTAACTAACTATTAATAATTATATTAATATATAATCTTTATTTCTTAATATCTCTATACGTAAACGACCCCTTTAGTATTATAAAAATATAAATAAATAATATTCTAAGTTTATTAAATATTTAGTTTATAAAAAAAGAGGACGAGGAGCTTTATAAAGCTAAATTTGTAGCTAAACTAAAAAAGATCCTTATACTAAATTCCCTATTAGTATTTAATAAAGGGATTTTAATAATTAAAGAGTATAACGTAATAATTTAATAAAAAGGGTAAAGTAAAAAGATTACCCTTATTAACTTAAAATTCCTTAATTATAAATAGTAATATCCCCCTAACGGAGTAATCCGCTAGGGCCGTACTATATATTATATATTAAGGAAGACTAAGTATATTACGCTCTATACCTAACTACTAACTAAAATAGTAATTAACTAACTTAATTATTATCTCCCTTTTATTAACTCTTAACCTTTTATTACTTATTTATAGGGCGAGCTTTATTTATTTTAATATATGTAGTAGTTTCTTTTCTAGCTTTATAAATATAAAAGATCGACCTTAACGGGATCACGCTTTTAAAGGGAATTATATAATATAGTACACTTTTTAATTATATAATACGCATAATATATCCTAAGTACGTACTTAATATAATATAATAATTTTAATATAAAAGCTACTATTTAATTTAGAATAAGTAAGCTATCTTTTATATAGCGGCGCTAGCTAAAAAGGTTAATAGTAAAGGTTAATAATAAAAGTTAGTTACAAAGGTCGGCTATAATAATTAGCTATAATAGTTAGCTATAATAATTAAAGGCGGCCCTTAATTATAGAGGTTCTAAACTTTAATAATAACGTAGAGGTTTTTAAAAAAAGGGCTAAATAGGTTAATATTTATTACTCTTTATATTAGAGCTTATAAAAATTCTTTTTGTTCTTATTATTTTTAATATTGCCTAAAGCTACTTTTTATTTAAACTAGATAAATTTAGTAAATAAATTCACTAAATAAATCTACTAAATAAACCTATTAATATATAAACTACTACCTCGACGAGAACCTACTCTAAAAATGCCTATTAATAAGTCTGCCCCTCTCGGGCTAGGCGCCCTTAGCTAGCTCGACGCTATAGCTATTATAACTAACGTAAGTACGCCCGAGGAGTAGCGAAGTACTTTTTAATAGTACGGAATTTAACTAAGTAATATTATAAGCGCTATAAATAGCCGGGCTAATATAAATACTAAGATCTAATATATTAATACTAACTTAGTTATAATAATTATAATAAACGGGCTAAAGGTATATATAATTAGAGTAATAAATTAGTATTTTAAATAGTTTTTATAAGACCCCCTAGGTAATAATAATACTTATATAAAAAAAGGGATTATACTAGACCTAGCTACTTACGCGGGCTAGTACTAAGAGGTCCTATGCACGTTAGAGTAGGTAAAACTCGCCCTATAAGCGGGTAGTAGAAGGTTAGGAGCTGTTTTAATTAGTAATTAGGTATAGAGCGTAATATACTTAGTTTTCTTTAATACGTAATATATAGTACGGCCCCGGCGGATTACTTTATTAAAAAGATAATAGTTTATATATTAATAAGTTTATTTAGCAAGTTTATTTAGTAGATTTACTTAGTAAATTTACTTAGTTTAAATAGAGAGTAGTTTTAAGTAATATTAAAAATAATAAAAATAAAAATTTTTTTTATAAGCTCTAAATAATAAATATTAGCCTATTTAGCCCTTTTTTAAAAAACCTCTACGTTATTATTAAAGTTTAAAACCTTTATAGTTAAAAAAGGCCGCCTTTAACTATTATAGCCGACTATTATAGCTAATTATTATAACTAACCTCTATTATCGACCTTTTTAATAAGCGCTACTACGTATAAAGTAGCTTACTTATTCTAAATTAAATAGCGGTTTTCGTATTAAAATTATTATATTATATTAAGTACGTACTTAGGATATATTACGTATATTATATAATTAAAAAGTATATTATATTATATAATTTGTTTTAAAAGCGTAATCCTATTAAGGTCGATCTTTTACGCCTATAAAGCCGGAAAAAAACCACTAGAAGTAATATAGGGCTAAGCTCGCGCGAAGGGCTTATATTATAAATATTTATTAACCTAAGGCTACTTTTAACTATACTAAAGCTACGTAAGTTATAGAGCTTATAAAAAGTAATTTTAACGCTCTTAATCGTTAGCTATAGTAATAATAAAAAAACCGTAACCGGGGTTTTATTTATTAACTTATTAAGCTTACTTTAATAAGGCTTTATATATTTATTAATAGGTTATTTATAAATAATAAAGACCTAATCTTATAATTAGGATATATCATTATCCTTATTAACGAGAACCTTAGTAAAAAAGAATTTATAATTAAAAATAATATTATCTATTATTCGTTAACGAAAAGTAAATAAGTAGCCCGTAACGTACTTATATATAAGGTTTATAATATAGTTAATAGTATTAACCTTACTTATATAATTTTAACTATATTTAAAAAAATTATAAATTAAGTTAACCTTTTTACGATCCTCATAATTATTTATATTAATTCGTACTCGCTATATAAATACCTCGTTAAGCTAAGTATTATAAAAGAAAAAGGTTTATAATAAATATTATAGCCTTTAAATAGTTAAATAAATAATAATAGATCCTCGAGATTTATTAAATTAATAATAATAATAACCTCGCTAACGCTTTTATAAAAATAGTACTTAATAAGGGGTTAGAATAATTCGTTAATAAAAAAAGGGTAATAATATAGATAAAAAGATAAGTTATATAAAAAGAGTAAAAAAAAAGGGATAAAAAGAGACGACTTAGTAAATAGGCCCGAAGTTAAATTAAATCTCTAATCGTAATAATAATAGTAATAATAATAATAATAGTTAGATTAATAAAAAAAAAGAAAGTTAATATTAGATTAAAAATCTAATTTAACTCTAGTATACGACCGAGGCTACGTAGGGGTTAATAAGGGGCCTTATTTATAATTACTATAAACTACTTAACTAATAGTTAGAACCTTATTTTTATATTTTATATAATATATTAAAATAGTTTAATTAACCTACTTCGTTAACCCACGGTTCGAACTAATCGACCACTATCCCTATAATAGTAATACTAATAATGACGCTCCTTAGCTAATCATCTAGACTCTTGCCACTTTTTACATCTCGTCCTTCTCAATAGAAATGCATTAGTTGCTACTATTATCTATACTAGTGAGGGTATGAGCCATTCATAGACTAGAAGAAACCTTTTCTGATTCCATGTGCTCTTAACATCCGAGCTTCACACTGTTGCCATTCTCAACGGCACAGCCAAACATGCCGGACAACACATGAGTCTGTGGAAAGATGGTTCAGCAGCCAAAATCTTTCAGCTTGCCATACCCCAGCGGGGAGCGTTGACGATGACGCCTGCGAGACATCCAGAGATGATACCAGCAGTAGGCAGCGTGATAATCCAACCCATGTAGATCCAGCCAACCATACGCCAGTTGATTGATCGCCAAGTGCCGGAGCAAAGGCCGACACCTACGGTCGCACCAGTGATGCACTGTGTAGTAGATACAGGAAGTTCTGTATCACAGTCAGCGATGCTTGAGCATGGTCAAGATGAGTTCGTTGACTTACTGAGACGTGTAGCCAAGATAATTGTGCAAGCAGCACCCAACTCCATGGAGAAACCACGGGCGGGAGAGTGAAGGGTCAAGCGGTTGCCGAGGTTGCGCATAATGTTGTATCCGTACGTCCAGATACCAAGAGCGATACCAGCACCGCCGAAGCAGAGAATCCAGATTGGAACCTCAGATTTGCTGCCAGAGAGAACGCCAGTGTTCCAAATTTGAAAGATGGTAGCGTAGGGTCCAATGGCATTGGCAACGTCGTTGGCGCCGTGCGTGAACGAGGCGGTGCATGCAGTCATGACTTGCATGAACGAGTACAGGAATTCAGCCTTGTTGTCGTAGTGTTGGACACGGGCGTGCATCTCCTCCAAATCGCCAGTGAGCACACTCTCCTTCTTTTGCATGTTGATAATGTCCTGATCGACACCAGACAGAAAGACTTTCTTTACCATCCAGAAAAGAACGTCGCCGTTGTGCCAGGGACCTTCGGGACGGGGGCCAACGATGGGCTTGTGGACGTAGTCCTTACGGGGAATATTGGTCGCAGGGGAGTCGGTGGATCCTTGGACGACCTTCTTCTCGCCATCAGCAGAGCCAGTCTCGATGTCGTTGCTAGGGCTTCGAACAACACCCCCGCTGCGAGCAACCTCTAGCTCCTCTTTGGTCATGTGCCCGGCATAGAAGTCGCGGATTCCACCGCCGTAGCCTTCGGGCTGAACAGGTGGCTCGGGACGGCGGAGCAGAAGCGGGCCCAGGGCAATGTGATACCAACGCAGTTGCCAATCGTCCTTGACTACCACACGATAGAGCCAGGGGAGAAAGAATATTGTGATGAGGAGAGCCCAGGCGGCACCAACACCGATGATCATTCCGGCAGTTTCGGCATCGTTGAAAGTAACTTTGATAGACCCACCCTTCCAAACAATCAGCATGGTCAAGAGGGAAGCGGTAATACCAAAGTACACAGGAACGAGAGCCAGTCCCTTCATGACTGGGTTCTTCCGCAACATGACGCCGTATTTGGTAATGGTGAAGATGATGGCTGCGAATGCACCCGAGATACCAGGAGCGATGATCCATGCAAGGAAGACTGAAACTACGCCAGAGTCGATGCCGCCGCTAGGGGAGACCCAATGAATGTTGTCGGCACCAATAAGTGCGATACCCATGCCAATGACGCCTCCCATGATGGAGTGAGTAGTTGATACCGGGAGACCGATCTTGGTGCAAAAGGTAAGGTAAATCGAGGAAGCCACAATCGCACAGGTCATTCCAAGCATGAGGAGAGCCGGGTCGTTCTCGAATAGGTCGATATCCACTGCGTCAGATGATCAGCCTGGGCGTCATTGTTAATCAAAAGAACAGATATCCTACCAATCTTCGTTCGAATGGTGTCTGCGACACGGGCGCCGACACCAACCGAGCCGGCGAACTCGAGGATGGATCCGAGGGTCATAGCTTGAATGTAAGAAATAGATCGTGACGAGACCGAGGTTGCCCATGAATTGGCAACATCATTGGCACCTACCAGCACCGAAAAGTCAGCTTGGGCATGGCTAATCAAACAGGTTCCTAATTTTGGAGTCACGTACCAATGTTCCACGCATCAAGGAACGCGAAGATGGTGCCAATGGCGAAAATGTAGTCATACTGATGAAGAGGCATCTCGACTTTCTTTTGCACAGGTTGTGCAACGCCTGATGTCCGGGAAAGATGAAGATGATCGATATGATGATTCCAACTGAAGACTAGGTCAACGTGCCTCAAAGGATGGTAAGGTATGATGGATGGAATACCCTGGCTTTGACGCGGGTAGCAAGGTCGGAGAGAGAAGGATGTCCGAGCAGTGTAGGAGCAGGAAGGTAGACTTTGGGATCGACTCTGGCATATATACCAGATAGCGGAATAGCCAAGACGTTGCTTCTGCGCAATCCATCCATGTCCACCTGCTAGGATGTACATGTGCCCCCTTCCCGCCGGGGGACTCTCGGTGTGTGATGCCCGGACCTAGACGAGGAAGTGGCTACACGCCATCAGCAGAGGCAACACAGGTGAAGCACATTCGATTGTTAGAGACGTACCGACCCAACCCACCCAATAGTACTCGCCACACCCGCAATCTGCAATGTTACCTGCATGGTTCATCTATGGATTGGTCCCCGTAGCATGTAGCCATGCTGTCTTGCTTGGTTGCAGAGTTCGCTGCAGCCAATCCTATGTCAGAGGTCCCATTTCCACAGAGAAGAGAAGCATTTGGTGTGTGTGAATCTGACGAAATCTATAGTTGCCACTCATCATTATCAGAATGACATTCGGCGCAAAGAAGACTTTCATCGGCGGGATTTCGAAGGTTTCTGAATTATTGCGGCTCGAACGCCTTTCTGCACAGGTTTCCGCAGGCCCCTTCGGCAAAAAAAGCCACGGTGAACACCCCAATGAGGGGGAGAAAGTAGATGCCAAGTTCAACCTACTGGAGAGGCTGGCTGACATGAACCTGCATGGGGCGGGATGGATGGGTATCGAAAGGCTGAACAAGGAAGTCTAGAAGTAGCAAGGCATGTTCTGAGGCGTCCCACGTGTCGTAAACAACGTCGCATATTTGGCGGAACTTGAGCTTTTGGGAGGATATCGGCCTCGCGTGGATACTTCTCGAGGCGATGGAGTGGGAGCGTGAAGAGGGAATCCACAAATCCATCCAAGAAAATCCTGCGTGGTCAAGGGCAGCCAACGGATTCGGTAACAGTCGGGCATTGGCTTTTTCTCGCCGAGCCCCCAGTGAAGATGGCACCTGAAACTTGAAGAAGGGCAAAGTCGAATGTTGGATGTTGAAGCTGCCGCTATACAAACGGACGATGTCAGGTCGTCAAGGGGGGAAGGAGATACATCCTCGCCGCATCCTTCCTGAAGCATCGACCGAGATCCAGTTGTGTGGCGCACCCGAAGCGACTTGGCGCGGTCAAGCGCCAAGATACAGGCTCTCAGGAAGCGCCAAGCGCCAAGCGCTGCTGGCAGGAGCATGGCGGCCCCACTTCCGACTTCGCAACTGCCGAATCACCAGTCCCGAATCCACCACGTGCTGGGTCCCGTACTTTTCTGTGGATTTTCCCCGGCTGCATCCCCAGAGTTTCTCATCTTCAACATCGCAACTGAGTCGCCAGCACCATCAGACCTGTTCTTCTTTGACAGCGTATTTTTTTTATAAATCCTG
Source organism: Colletotrichum cuscutae (assembly GCA_030869315.1). Lineage (NCBI taxonomy): Eukaryota > Fungi > Ascomycota > Sordariomycetes > Glomerellales > Glomerellaceae > Colletotrichum > Colletotrichum cuscutae. The sequence goes on from MPDP01000224.1 coordinate 84,849, forward strand.
TGCCCGCCGCCAAGCAGCCAAGGGGCCAAGAACACCAACACCTTTGGAACGGCTTCGCCAGTCAACCGTATCCCATCAAATGTCAGCGCCCAACTTCGCCCACGCCCCGTATCGGCCCCTTGGCCAAATAGGATCAACTGACTGCCACAACTGGCTCTTCTCAAGAGCTCCTCCACTCTAATGATTCCTGATGCAGCTCAATCTCCGGCCTTTCCTCACTTGCGCTCTTCCGCCAGCAGCAATCTCCCAATCCACTTCCTCAGGTCTAACGCTGGGATCCCAACCGACTGGCTAGACAGTGTTTTACGAGCCATACGTGCCTTAATCCGTAGCGATTTGTCAACCAACCAGCCAACATCCAATACCGCTAACGTGTGGCTTTTGCGAATAAGTCCGGCAGCCTGGTGTTGGCTGTCACACGCTATCCCCTGGCCAAGAAACCTAAGAATGACCCAAAGTGAGTGATCACCTTTCCATCAACGAATCACACTTGCGGCCCGAGGCTCGTGGTCTCTCCTCCACAACCTGAAGTCTTTAGCTGTGCTTGTTGGTCGGCAAGCCCTGTGTAGTTATGTAAATCATTCAAGTGCTACCAACATCGCCTCATGCCGGTAGCTGGCTGCCGTTACGTTCTTTGAAAACTCATATTCTAGTGCAGGTTTTGAATTATATCTGTACAATTCGCAGCTGTATTCTCATTTGTATTGTGGGTGAGAAAATCAGCATCTTCAGTTTTACTCTAGAGTAATAGGTATCTAACGCGCACACTTTGTGAAGTATCGTAAAATTTCCTTTTGATCGTCGATAAGTTAAAATCTACCAACAAGACTTACGCGAGAAGTCTGTTCAGGCTGTCCTTCAGCGCGCGCTCGCCTTCATCCCATCCGGACTCAACTTGGTCCTCGAAGTTGGAACCGTACTTATTATCTTCATCCAGCAGTGCCACGGTGGAAAGGGCGGCATATGCCCTGGAGTTGAGTCTGTCCTCGACTCCCTTTTCTGTATCCTCCCGCCACAAAGCACGAGCCTCGTCTGCAAACCCGTCAAATGGCACGTCAACAGTTTCCCAACCCTCGAGACCAAGATCTTCAACCAGTGCAATCAGATAATTTGTCGATACACTGTGGCTGGCAAAATAGGCAGCCCTGTTCTGGTATCTCTCAGGGTTAGACAACACAGCGACTAAGGCCTCGCCATTGAGTGCCCGACGACTGATGCTGCATTTCTGGTCTCCGGAACCGTAGCGAGTGATGGTTCGTCGTTCTTTGTTGATCCAGAAGATTCCACGCTCGATCGTCCAGTCGTACCATGGACCAGTTATGATGGCCGTCCATGACAACGACCCGTTTGACTCGGCGACGACACGTTCAAGTTCACGCTGAGCTGTCAACTTTGGACCGAAAATAAGAGCATCTTTGGCGTTGGGATGGAACGTATTGCCACTAAAGTCTGGGGTGATGATGTGCCTGACTCCGGTGGCCGAGGCTGCTTGCAGGATGTTGGCCTGATAGGATGCGGCTGCTGGATTGAAAGCCTCGACAACGGCGTCTTGACCTCCCAGAGCCTGTGTGAGAGCTTCGATATTCGAGTAGTCGGAGGATCTTACGTGCACACCGGCGGGAAGGCTCTTTTGGCTGCCGGGTCGAGTGATGCATGTCACCTCGAAATCAGCTTGCAGGAGTGCTGGGATGAGAACCTCTCCCAATGCGCCGGTTGCCTTTCAAATTGGTCACAAATTATGAGTAAAATTGATGGTAATTATATCAGCGACTTACACCAATGACGGCAACTTGCTTGATGGCTTTCATCATGTTGGCAAGATGCAATTCAAAGTAGGTAGGAGAAGAACAGATTTATCCTTAAAATTGTTGATTATGGCCACGTTTTGATCTAAGGCTTCCCATCGTTGTATTTATAACAGCTCAACATCAGTGATGTTCACATCAGTCGCCGTGATAACTCCATTGAATAGCGCAGTCCTTGGGGTATAACGTTATGGGTTCCTGGGACAGGGATGAGCTCATTGTGTCAGCCAAATCACACCATAGTTGGCGAGTAAGACTTGACGAACAATAGCATAACGTTATCACCTGTCTTGCATGCCATACCACACCCTGGGACATCCCCCCTCGACTTCGTTGTGATTCTCACGAGTGCTCGAACTTCGCCTTTTCCTTCCCAAAAACGCTTGACAGCTTTCGGTACTAACCAATCCATTTCAATCTATGCGGGTAACTTCTTCCTTCTTATAAGTCTACATCGGCAACGCGGCCGCTGGCGGGAAGACGGACGAGCGGGGAGGTCAAGTTCATGGACCAGAAGAAACAGGGTAGCGCTAAGCACTTCCTCTGCCCCAGTGATCTACACGGCACTCATTCTCGTACGCAACTGGCGTGGGGTACCCAGAGGTTGTAGGGCTTAAACCTCCTTGTTTTAGTCTTACGATCCGGGGATGCTGCAGCAGAAAAATCGTGCGTCGATGGGTTTGGCATGCAGCCATGGGATGCCGCTCAAGTGTGGTGACGTCCCGGCGTTGGAGGATCCACGCTGAAAAGTAGGTACCGAGACCAGTTGGCCCACAGCGGTACAATCATGATTGGGTTCGCTTGATGTTCGCCAAAAATCATTGGCTGGCCTTTATCATGTTTGATGTTGGTGCTGAGATTCTAAACAAGATGGGAGTACGCGCGCCAATCACGGTCACATTTCTGGAACGCGACATCTGCGGCATCCAGGTCTTGGGCCTGGAACTACTTTACGACAGATATGTATAGACTGGTAATGAATACCCATCATTCAGGAGAAACAATGATCAGATATGGTAAGCATTACGGTGTTAATGATGGAATCGCCGAAACAGACTACTTTATTCCAGAGAGGCATCCATTATTGCCCTTTAGTACGCACACCATCTGGTTGGATTACATGTAAAGGAGTCCCATGAACATCAACGCAAGCTTCTTGACCAGAAGATGCCTCTACAGCTCTGAACTTCTGAAGCTGACAGGCTTTCAGAATTTGAGCTCGCTTTGTGTCTTCAGATCTCGGTTGTAGAAGTGTCGGATGACGAGTACCGTCACTGCGGCAGCTGCTCCGAATCCAGCTGTAATGTAGTTGCCAGTCACGATGAAAGGCTGAAGGTTGGCAGGGAAAGTGAAGATGGGCACCCATGCCGTGAAAATGTAGGCGAACGCGTTCATCTGATAGTGAAATTTGACGTTAGCTCAGATTTACATGCAAGTAACAGATACAAGTTGAAAATAGTAAGACAAACCATTGCAGACACATATGCCCGCTTTTCGGGGTCGTGCCGGTTTGTCTCGTTCACCCATGTCCATGTGATGCCGGCGCATGTGCTTGAAAGTGCGGTGAGGTCTTTTGAAGGGAAAGAGTAAGCAAATTGTGGTAAGTTGTGCGGCGAACTAGATTGAGAGGCTTACAATACAATGCCCATCGAGTTGCAATGTTCGCTGGATGCACGGGTGTAGCTGCCAGTGCAATGGGAAAGATGATCGCCATGACGCTGGCGAACAACATACCGGGCCATCGAGCTGCTTCAGGCAAGCTGTCCGAAACCCATGAGTTGACAAGAGTGGCGAAAATGGAAATAATATTGATCTATTAGGAGCGTGAGCTCCGATGTGGTTGAGTAATACTTCAGGTGCTGAAAACTCACTCCAAGTGGGATGATGTTGATCTCTGCTACGGAAAATCGTGGCGGCTTTCCAGTCACGTTGTAGCTCTTGACCCAGAAGATCACTAGATTAAGTAACGACAGTAAGTGACTGCTCTCTGACGAGCAACATTATTCATGTGTCAACTTACTTGATCCTCCGGACTGGCCTAGTTGAGCAAGGAACGTAAAGAATAGCGGGACTTCATGTGTCAGCTCTCACTAAACGTTTTCGCTGGCGGCATGGATCTCCTACAGAGGTAGACGTGCCACGTCGTGTGCCATCGCTTGATATCCTTCCACTTGAACAATCCAGTGTAAGGTTTGACTTCGGTGGGCATTCTAGCGCGGGCGAGCTCGACTTCCTTCTCGGTGAAGATCCTAAGAGAATAAATCATCATATTAGTGCTGCAACGGTGTTTCCCTTCTACGGAAATGATTCATATCGTGCATACCAGTTCGCTTTAGCCCGAGAAGGAAGCTGTGGCATGGCAAATGCCGTCCATATCGCACAAGGCAGGGATATGCACCCGCAAACACTGACCTTTCTGTCAGCATGATTTCCCCATTGACTGGGCTGTAAGAAGGGATTTCTTTTCACTTACATATACATCCATCGCCAGCCTGGGAGACCACTCTTTCCGTCTAAGCCAGCATAGACAGCGGCCATCAGGAAGCCGGAGAAAAGTGGTCCGACAGAAGTGAATACTTGGATCAGTGTGTTGCGCCGCGCCAGTTCGTGCGGCTTGTAGTAACTAGAACATACATACATGACGGCTGGAAAGTGCCCTGCTTCAAACAGACCAACGCTAAAGCGGGGTTAGTGATTTATTGACAGATGTGAATGGCGATGGCCTGGCAATGATGCAACTTACAAGAAGCGGAACACGTAAAGTTGATTGACATCTTTGACCCCGGCAGTCGCGAATGTGAAGACTGTCCAGGCAAACTCGAGAAATGCAATGTAAAGAGGAGCATTGACCTGCGATGTTATCAACATATGTGTAATCTTCTTCGAAAGTGGAGTGGTCAAAACTCACTCGGGTGAGAAGTAGGTTCGACGGTATCTGTCCGAACACGTATGCTGCACTCCAAATAGCGTTGGCGTAGTTGAGTTCTTTCCCGAACAACGAAAGATCCTCTTTCATTCCACTGTCTAAAGCGATATTTAGAAAAGCCCAGGAATAAGACTAGGTTCAAACACTAACTGAAAGCATTCGTGATGTTGACTTGATCAAGATAGCGACACATAACGCCGAGAGCTGATGCTGATATGAGTGTCAAATCGAGCTTGGTCAGAAACCGTGCTTCATCTTTGGGAACATCAAGTGCTAGAATGGAAAATTGAAGTCAGCAACTTGATTCTCTATCACTTCCTTCTGACTTGGTAATTCAAGCGACTTACTCGACCAGAAGAATGATCTCCACGTCCTCTTGGAGTCCACGTAGACTGACCTCTCGGTATCTACATGATAAGGGACTTTGACTCCATCATGAGCTTCGTTTTCGCTTTCGCCGATGACGAAGGTATCTTTGGGATTCTTTTCGTCAGGAAGCGACATTGTATGCAGACGAGAAATGGAACGTGAGACTAAATGTGCCGTAAGGCATGTACCTGCACTCTCCACTTTTTCGCATCGGAAATCTGTGAGCTTATCTACAAGCCCAGTGTCTGGGACTCCTTGTTCAGATCCTGTGGCTCGGAAGTCGGGTTGATTGTCGTCTTCGGCGGGTCCCATGGCGACATCGACAGTCAAGTCAGAGTGCGTCTACTAGTCATGATATGTAACGCCACAAAACCTCCGTTTACCTCCCAGTTATCGGAAGACCAATGAGTAGCCAAGTTTCCGGTGCACCATTTCGATAAGGCAAACGCCTCTTTAGGAGCCACCGATGTCGGAAACATGGGTTGGATTGTTTCTTTTGGTAGGGTACCTACACCTATCCCGGGGTCCCATACGTTAGCGCAGTGAATTAACAGGGAGGGTGGCTAATAAGTACAGGTTCTATCCTTTCTACCTAAATTCTATAGCTAATCTAGAGATAGTACTTTAAACTCCTTACTATCGAACCTTCTACTTATTTCTACTATTTCTTCTTACTTTTTACTACTAGTTTTTACCTTAACTATATATATAAAATATTTTTTAAAAAATCTTAAGGAAATATTTTAAAGTACTTATTTTAAAATCTCTTTTTATTTTATATATAAAAATTAGAAAAGTGACTTTGCAGGGCTGCTACTAGATTTAGTAAAGTCGGCTACTATTTCACGAGCTAACGTATGGGACCCCGGGATAGGTGTACAATCAGTGTGCAAGTGCAAGTCCGTAAACACCAATGATATCGGCGAAAGGCAGGCATACAATGGCGTGCTTGATATTTCGGCGAAACTCCGCGTTTATCAATCGCGAAACGCGTGAACAAGTATTGAACGGGGCTTGAGAGGGCATTTCCTACGATATCCCTCGAATGGAGTAGGATCTTCTTGGCTTGAATCGTTCCAAATTTACACCATATCTTGAACGTGCAAAGGCTTGTATTCGTTCCTTACCTTATGTACGGCGAGGCAGTTGAACATGGCGTCAATGCCCTTATCAACAAACGCCACAAGCCAACATAGACATTCGACCATGCGTGCTCTCAGTACTACGGGAGCTTGCTAACTGAGGTCATTCGAAACACGATTTGGTGCTTTCCAAAGTCCCATTCCGATCACTATGACCGTTCCTCTTGATCGAAGCGATCAACTGTATGGGAATATTCTGTTAGTCTTTTGAACAACAAACATATCCATGAGACTTGTCCGTAGTTGAATACATAATGTGATTCCTGTGCTGAGTTTTATTCTCATATTATTTCATTCCAATGCTGCGTTATTGTGCTAAGTCAATCGACATTGAAACAATGACCACCGCCTCACACCGGTCCCTCCGTACTTCATCTAATCTTCTAACGATTCAGCATGCCATTAGCGAATCAGACTAGGCTCTTACCGGATCATTTGATACGATACCGAACACGAGCTCGTGGCGCTGTACGGTACAATGCTTGATGTTGGAAAGCTTAAGCTTTATGATTTCAACGCGGGGTTGACAAGGTGAACTTTACCCCCTCCCGATAGATTGAAAGTTGCAGTAGCTCCACGAGTGTCTGAGCATAGTCGCAGAAGCTCCGCGCCTTTTAAAAGCCACCCAGCGATGTTCGTTGGGGTTGCGTGCTTTTCATCTCGCTTGACCAGTCCAGTACATTAGCCCCTTTCACTTGTGCAGCTATTCACAACTTGTTCACATCCGCACGTAAACCATCATGAACAAAATGAGCCAATCATCGGCCTGGCAAACCTTAGGGGCAGGCTGTCTACTAGCTACTCTCTACTTTGTTTACTCCTTGTACAACGCCCGCAACCTTTTCAGGTCACTTCAGCGTCAAGGGTTGCCAATGCCCCCTCACGATCCGATCTGGGGCCATCTCAAACTAATCGGAAGGGTCCTGAAAGATTTACCACCTGACATCATGCCGTCGGCAGCACTGGCCCATGAGATTCGCTTGCGTTATCCACATCTCGATCAGGCCTTCTATTTGGACCAGTGGCCCTTTTTTAAGCCCATGCTGGTCGTTCTGTCACCAGATGGGGCTCGTCAGGTGACACAAGGTCAATCTCTCCCGAAAGAGCCGGGCCAGCGAGAGTTCCTGAAACCGCTCACAGGTGGTTACGATCTGGACACTATGGAAGGAGACGAATGGAAATTCTGGCACAACGTCTTCAGCCCTGGCTTTCGAGTTGCGAATATCGCCGGACTGGTGCCCAGTTTGGTTGGTATAGCTGGGGTCTTCTGTGATCGTCTACGCCAATGTGTAAACAAGAACGAGGTGGTGAAAAATGGTGGTAATCATGCTTGTTTTCTCTAAGTATAAAGTGCGCTGTGGCACGGTACTAATGTAGCTCTACTAATTACGTAATAATATATACTATGGGTAGGGGTAGTAGTACTAACTTCTTAGCCTGCCCATTTCTATAATAACCTAACCTAGGTCGCTACTCTCTCGACTAATATAAATACCTCTATTAGTATCCTTCCTTATTATTATATTTATTAATTATTAAGTACCCTCTTTACTTTACACTTTAACTCCCTTATTAATATAAGTAATACTATTTCTAAGTAAACGCTATAATCCTTATTAATATTTATAATAATAAGAACGTTATTAATAAACTATATAATTTAGAGTTAAGGAGGTCTAATAATATATAGCTTAAGGTCCGAGACGTATACTTTTCTTAGTACTCCTTTATAAACTTTAATAATATCCCTAAGCTAATATAAAACGTTAAATATAGGCTCTATAATCTTATAGGGGCCGGTTTATAATAGATCGAATTTTAAGTTTAACTTACTATTTTTATTACTCTTTTCCTAAACGAGATTATTTATAGTAAATTTTCTAACTAGGGTAGTTTTTATATTTATTATCTTAGCTATATATATCGATTTATTTCTTATATTATTATATAACTCTTCCCTTATATTAATATTAATAGTAATACTTTAGCTTATTATAATAGGGTCTATACTAATATCTTCTTTATTAAGGATAATAATAGGTTCTATAATATCTTTAAATACTTCGGTTAAATTATTAAAACTATTAGTAACTATTATATTTTATAATATATTCTTCCTAAGCATAGCTATAAATAGTATTATAAATATTAATTATACGTATTTTAAGTTAATCTTATATATAATTATAAGTACTTAGTAGTACTATCGTATCCTTAGTTCTTTAGGTTAGAACTATGCCCACTTTATAAGCTATAGTTTAACTAAACGTACTATATACTCTACTTAACTTATAGACTAAGGGTAAGATACGGGACTATAGATAAGCTTAGTATTATAGTAATTAGTAATTACGGTAAATAATATATTCTTAAAATAACTACTATTATCCTAGTAAATAGCTTTAGGCTATTTAAGAATTAAGGAGATTATTAATAACTATACTTAGTATACTACTTCTATAGATACCTCTTTATATAGTATAAGGACGCCGAACTTAGTAAAATAGTTAATATTTACTAAGATATACTTTGAACCGTTAGTACTAGTTAGAGTTACCTCTTTTATAAAGTTAATAATAACTATTTTCTAGGGTTCGAGTATTAAGATCTTTTTTAGTAATAATATTTTTAGTCTCAGGCCGTACGCTTAGCATACTTAGTAAGACTTAATATAAAAATTAACGTCTTAAGTTCTCTTTAATTAATATATCCGCCCTCGTAAGTAGTATATTATAATTAGTACTCCGAAATAGCCTTTCTTATTATATATATTTTAGAGTTATTATACTACTTAGTCCTTATTTATATACCGGGCTAGATTACTATCTATTTTATTCCTATATAGCTCGTACTCTTATATTCTATATTATATTACTTTTATTCTTACTAAACGCTTCTTATTTCTTAAAAAGTAATTAATTACTAATAGTCTTTTAAAAAAGAATTTAATAATATCTTCGTACTATTCCCGTAGTTTATACTTATTATAAAATATATAACGGATATTACTCTTTTACTCCCTATTTAAAGTTTTTTTAATATTATTTAAATTTATTAAAATAGATTTTAATATATCCTATACCCTCGCGGGGTTTTAAAAGTACCTTAGCTTAGGGTGCTCGTACTTAGCGTTTTTTATAATTATTTAGTTCCTTACTTTAGCCTTAAAAATAAGTCGCTCCTTAATATTTATTAATAGGTCTTATAGCCTATTATAAATATAACTTAGTCTATCCGCTACTTAAATAATCTTTATAATATTAAGTTAATATATATATTTTATATTATATTTTATTAAAACTTTAATCTACTTCGCTAGCTTATTATAAACCTTACTATAGTTCTTTATACTTTATTTAATAGATTAGTAATTAGTATATACTATAATAGGGTCTAGACTTACGCTCGTTAGCTATTACTATTTAGTTAAGGCTTATATAATTACTAGGGTTTCCTTTTCTAGGACTAAATATTATCTTTCTTAGTCGGATAAACGAAATAATATTTATATAATAATTATAGCCTTATTAAAATTAGTATTAGTAATTAGAGTACTTAGTTTATAGTTATTAAAAAACTATATAAGTATAGCGCTAATAATATAATTATTTATATTTATTATAATATAAAACTATATTTACGAGCTTATGCCGTAGGTCGCGTTATTCTAAACTATATTATATATCTTATTAATTACTTCGACCTACTCTTTTCCCTATGCCGGGGTCTTACGCTCTACTTATTCTTATTATATACTTTTCTTATTAAACTCTATTATTTTTAATATTTTTTTAAAAAATGCCCTCTTGATTATAGTCTCTAAGTTAGCTTTTCTAAAGATATATTTCTTTATAAACGGTATTAAGTATAGTAAACCTCTTATTTTTTCCCATATCCGCAGAAGCTATTTTTTAAATTATTATTTCTATACGACGAACTTATTATAATATTATCCTAAAGGGCGTATTTTATTAATAAATATTTCGAATCTTATTAACGTTATATAATTATTAAAGAGAAATATCTTACTTCTACTTAGGGGGATTAGTACTTATACTACTTATAAGAAATAGTAATAATATAAAAAATAAAAGTATTCTTTAAATATCTCGCTAATAAAATTATAATCGTTAATAAAGATAAATATTAATATTAAAAAATAAGGAAGGAATCTTATAATTAAAAGAAAGTAATATTTATTAATATTATAATATTTAAAAACTAAATTTCCGAAATACGCGTATATTAAGGGTACTTTTTTAAGTCCTTATAGTATGCCTTTATACTCCTATATACTATTAAGGCTAACGACTAAGGTCTTATATTAGTCGCCTTCTTAAATAGGAATACCCTAAAAGCTATTAGAAACGTCGGTCTATAAATAGACCCTTGGGCGTCCGCAGAAGATCGAGTCGATATTTATCTTTATATTATAATATAAGTATATTACTTTTACTAATACCTCGTTAATAAAGTAAAAGTTATATATAATCCTTAGGACTCCTAGCTTAGCTACTCTCTTTTTAAATAGGGTATTTATAATCTATTTACTATGTTTATTAGGTCTCTTAATTACTCTAGCTTCCTCTATCTTTAAAAAAGCTATTACTATAAACTATTATTTAATACGATTATACTTAAATTATTTTTTAATTTTAACGTGTATACTTAGAAAAAGATCGATAGTATACTCTATAAGTTTAGTACGCTTAATCTCTATTAATATCTTTATAAAATAATATTTATAAGTATAATATAATTATTTAACTAAGTCCCTTCTCTCGTTAGTATTTACTATTATATTAATTATAATATTTAAATTCTAAAACTATAAGTCTACTTTATATTACGGAGCTTAAGATAGGGGCCGGAAAGTATTAAAAAATCGACTTTTTAAGGGGTAAGTATAAGAAATCGAATTTCGTATATAAATTAGTAGAGCCTTAAATATTTACCTCTTATTATATCCTTAATCTTTTTTTAGTTAGTTAATTTCGCTATTTTTACTTATTACTAGGAGTAGTATTTTAGTAATAGTTTTGGGGTCTATATTATTCTATAAGTAATACTCGTCGTTATTATTATTTATACTAAATTTATTATTAATATTAGAGCTAATATTAGATTCCCTTAACGTATCCTCTTCTTCTTTAACTTAACTTTTCCTCTCCGGTACTACTATTAGGGATTAACATTTTCTTTTAATAATATTTCTTATAATATATTATTATTAGTCTAGCTAGCTTTATATTATAATTTTATAATTATACTTAGTTTTAAGAGAGGAGTAGGTAAATAATTATATATTTATACTACTTCTAAACTATATATATTTATCTCTTATTACGACCTCGATAGTCCTAGTAACTTCTTCTTCTTCTTTCTTAATTATGTCCTTCTTCTATACGCTTATATAATAATAGTCCTCCGTATATTTATTCTATGCTCGTGTATTATATACCTCGGTCTCGATTATATAATTATAGTAATAATAGTCTTAATATTGTACCCTTTTTAATATATTTATTTTTAATATACGCGACCCGTATATATCTCGTCCCGCTTAATAATTATTATAATATTCGTAAGAAAATATAGTATTTTATAATAATAAATACGTATTTAGTGTGCTTAGTAAAAGTAGTATATAATAATTATAATTACTTAATCCTATTACCTTATTATTAATATTACTATATCGTCCGTATTTATTAAATAGCCCCTTAAATAATAGTTTAAATATTATTTTTAATAATAATATATATTATAAATTACTAACGTTTAAATAATAATACTACTACCCCTCGACGTACTAGTCCCTCCGAGGGTCTATTCGTTTTCTAAATAGCAAGACCTAGTAACCTCTTAATATACCTTTTCTAAGAGACGCTCTAGATCCTCTATAATATCATTATTATTACTAATCTTTAATATATTATTTACGTAAAGCTTATCCCCGGGCTAGTACTAGTATTTATAATAGCGCTAGAACTCTATAAAGTTTAGTAATAGCTTAATAAGTACTATAGTCTTTAGACCCTTCTATCCTTAGAGTAATAGTATTTTACTTTTATAATTAACTACCGCGCTAACTTATTTATATTACTATTTACCTAGGAGGAGGTCCTATTTATCGCTACGTTTAATAATAATAGCTTAAATTATTATTAGAATATCTCTTACTACTAGTCTTATAATACTATATTCGTATACTAGCGTTACTTAGTTATTTACTAACCTAATTATTATAAGCTCTTATATTTCTACCTAGAGTATATAATATTTTTTAATAAAAATAAGGTTAATAATATTAATAATAGATCTACTATCTAAAAAGATACTTAAGATACGTACGTTCTTAATAATACTATTAATAAACCCTAGACTAATTAGTACGCTATCTTCGAGACTATATATAATATTTTTAAAAAATACCTTATTATTACCCCTTAGCTTTTACTTATTTATTACGTTAACGTTTATAATAAGACTAATATAGTATTAGGGTTTCTCTATATTAAATACTTACGCCTTAGGGTCTAACCCGCCTTACTTTTTTAATCTTCTTATTTTAATTAGGTCTACTTATATTAAGAAGGCTACCTTAGCTCTAGCTATTAAACTAATTTATAAGAGCTATAGTATTATTATATTAATAATAGTATCCCGTAAGGTTTCTTTAATACTAAATAGTTTAATATTGTACTTAGTCGTACTTTTAATAGGTAATAAGGTCCTAGGACGTCTACTTATTTTAACTTCGGCTCCGGCTCGATTTTAATAACTATTAATATAATATAGTATTACCTACTCCCTCTACTTCCCTCTCGAGCCTTTAGTTTTATTATTTTTACTAAGGCCTCTTTTTAAAGCGTATCTACTAGCGTATTATGTTTTCCTTATTAAATATATAACTTCTCTTATATATTTTTAAAATATCTCCTTATCCTCCCTTTTTATAGCTTAATAAGCTTCTTTAAAAAGTTAGGTTCTATTATTATTATATATATCTAAGTATAACTTATCTCTAGTTCTCTTAGCTATATATACTTTATTATTAGTCCCCTAAGTTAAAGTATTATAACCCAAAGCGCCCTCGTAATAGTCCTTAGAGGATATTATATTATAATATAAAAACTTACTAACGTTTCTTAACTATTTATATCTTATAGAGATAGTACTAGTAAAAGGGCTTAATATAATATTTATAATAAAGTCCTTTATTATTTATTAATTAGTCTCCTCTAATTCTTATATTATTAAGAGGGGGGTTAATATATAGTTAATAGCCGTAAGTTTAGCCTTTAACTCCTCCCGTTTTTTATAAAAATACTCTACCTTATACTCTTCTTAATTAGCTTTGTTTTTTATTTATATAGCTAGGTTCCGAGGCTCGGGATATTCTAAGCTAATATATCCCTACTTATAGTAATTAAAGTATTAAAGGGTATTAGTATTATAAGGGGGTTTATTACCTACCTAGGCTAGCGTTTATAGTTACTTATCCTTACTCCCCTACTATTTAGTATTTTATATAGTTAAATTATATATTGTTTTTTATATTAGTTCTATATTCTAATTATTATACTACTTAAATCTTTTAATAAGCTTATATAGGGGGCCCTCTTTTTTAATATTTAATTTATTATTAGTATTAAGCTATTTCCGAACTAGGTTTATATATAGCTTAATAATTATTTTTAGATTACTAAAGGTATAGTTATGGGGAACCCCGTATTCGTTAAGTTATTTTTTATAAAAAAGCGTATTTAATACTTTTTATTAAAAAAAGATATTTTTCTTATCGTTAGGAATAATAATAAAGACTTATTACGTAAATATATTTTAATAAACCTTTAGTAAGCGTCTCTAAATCTTTAATACTCTTTATAAAAAAGTAAAAAGTATTTTTTTATTATTTTTTATAAATAGCAAAGCTTTTTATACTACTTTAATATTCTCTATTACTCTATTAAGGTCCTTAAAGTATTTCTAAAAAGCTTTTTTAATTTTAAACTAGTTACGTCGGTCTTTTTTATTTTAGGTATTAAACTAATCTTTTATTTTATAATAAAAGCTAGTTCTAAAAATATAAATCCTCTACCTATCCTCTTTAATAAGGTTATTAACTCTAAGCCTATTTATTTAGGCTTTTATTAAGTCGAGGTACTCTTTTATAAATATACTACGGTTATAATTAGTAAAAGTTAGGCCTTAGGAGCTATTAAAAATATTTATAGTAATAAGTAGTCTTATATAAATAGTAATATTCTTAATAAGTACTTATATATTTTAAAATACTTATTTAATAAGAGTATTTAGGGTAGATATAAAAGGGCTTAACGTACTTAATAATAATAATATAAGGTTACTTATTCTTAACTCAGAGAATTATTATATTAAATATAAAACGTTAAGGGAGTTAAATAATAGGGATTTTACTATGCTTTTTACTCTAGGTATATTAGATATTAGTATAAAAAGTATTAATAAGTATTAAATATTAATATATTATCTTAGACTTCTCTTAAAAGCCTTTTTAACGAGATCTATTCTAAGGACGTAGTTATACTATTATATATAAAGTATAAAAAAGAAAAAAAATTATAAAATATTTTATAATAAATAGCGTTACGATAGTATCCGTTACGTATTAGTTTAAAAAGAAAATATAGTATTTAAATTAAAAAAAATACCTCATAGGGCCCTATTATTATACTATAATCTAAGGATAAAGAAGAGAGGAAAACTCTCCTCCTCGGGGGGCTATCGAGGCTTATTATAGTTTATAATAATATATATACTACTCGGGCTATTCTAAGCTTTTTTTTCTCTTTCTATATTACTCCGTAACTTATAAGTTAAATAACGCGGCTACTTAGCTTTCTAGGTCCTTATTATTATAAAATTAAAAAGTCCTCTAATATATCCTTACTTATAATACTAGTTACCTTCTATATACTTCTTCCTTTTAGAGCGGTTCCTCTTTATTATTTTTATAAATAAAGGAGCTAAAATCTAGTCCTTTAAAAAGAAGTACGATTTTTACTAAGTTTAAAAGCTCCCTCTTAACTAAAAAACGCCTACTAAAATATTTAACTTCTCTTAAATATAATATAAGCGATATTATTAGCCTTTACCTTAGTTATTAGAAATTAGGCTTTTTTAAAAACTATAAATTACGATTTATAATATACGCCTCTTACTATAGCCTTATTAGGGCTTAATAAGGGTAAAAATTTCGCTAAGTCCCTAGATCGTTAAGTAATAGAAATTATATTTATTAGAGTTCGGGCTCCGCGTTTAAGGGGGGATTTTTTTTATTAATAATATTAGTCTATATAGCCGTCCGCGCCCATATTACTTAGTAATATTAGGGTAAATATAGTTCTTCTTAACTTATATCTACCTTTTTTTTATTATTTTACTAAGGTAATTTTAGGTCAGTTTTGCTAGTTAATATTATAATAAGAGAGATTTTTTATTTTAAATATTATTATTTTTTAAATAATACTCGGGGGGCTTGCGGTTCTCTTAAGTATTTCGCTTATTATTTTTTCTTAGTAGTAGCTCTTTTCTAGGATTTATTAAGAGTATTATTATTAGATTTTCTATATACCGCTCCTACCTCTCCGACTTCTTTATCCCGCCTCTTTAGTATAATCTTCTCTTTATGAGGTATATTTTTATCCTTTATATTAGTATAAAAGGGGCTTTTTAATAGTAATTTTCGTAATATATACTAAGTATTATAAGAGGTAAAAGTATTTTATATATATTACTTTTTTTTAAGTCCTTTTGTTAGATATAAACTTAGCCGTCCAGAGTCTAATCTTATTTACGTTTCTAACGTATCGGGTATTATAGAGAGTAATGTAGTATTATATTTATATTATAATAAAAATATTACTATTCCTTTAGTAAGGTAACTTTCTATCCCTTTTTTAGTAAATAGGTAATAGAGTAATAATTACTTATTAAATAATAAATAGATAACCGTAGTTATATATAATAAGATAGATTGCTCTAGAGGCCTAAGGGCGTTAGAATTACCCTCGAATCCGCTTCTAGGTACTACTAAAAAATAGTAGTAATTATACTTGTTTTCTCTAAGTATAAAGTGCGCTGTAGTACGGTGCTAATATAGCTCTACTGATTACGTAATAATACACACTGTGGGTGGGGGTGGTGGTGCCAGCTTCTCAGTGGTTTCTCTGAGTCCGATGGCTCTCGACCTTACCATGGACTTTTCAAGCAAGGCTATCATGGGCCATGATATGCATTGTCAGGCAGGCTACAACCTTTTTGCCGCCGCGATGGCTTCGCAGCTCAGCTGGCTGCATTATCGCGGCACTTCGCTACTGAGGGACATTAACTTCATCAGGCCCTTTGTACAATGCTACAATACTTGGCGGATGGATTCGTACATCAAGAAAGTATTAAAGGAGAACTCAGAAGCTGCCGAGAGCAGACAAACAAACTCCATCTCAATACTGGGTTCCGCCAATGCACCACAAGACCAAGGCCACCTGCGAATACTTCCCGATGTTATTCGGTCACAGATTAAGTTTATGATGCTTGCAGGTTATGACACAACCGGTTCATCGATCGTTTTCATGATCAACCTCCTGTCGCAGCACCCAGAAGTACTGGCACGCGTTCGAGTTGAGCACGACAATGTCTTTGGCTCCGACTTGAAGGCAACAGCGGGCCTAATAGCCTCTCAGCCGAAGCTGCTTAATCAGCTCCCGTACACGACTGCCGTCATAAAAGAGTCCTTGCGCATTTACCCTCCCGGAGCAACTCAGAGACTGGGCAATCGAGATTTCAATGTCTTCATTCAGGCCTTCTCTGATACTTCAGAGACTGATACGAGGGAGAAACCTGTAGCAGCTCTGAGGTCACTTCCAACGGAAAGATGCAATGTCTATGTCAGCCACTACGCAATCCATCATAACCCACGGTACTGGTTTCGCTCAAGCGAGTTCCTCCCAGACCGTTGGTTGGTGAAGGAAAAAGATGACCCTCTGCAACCTCCTGCCAATGGTTGGCGTCCCTTCGAGAGAGGACCCAGGAGTTGCATAGGGCAAGAGATGGCTTTGGCTGAGATCAAGATGGTGTGTGCTCTGACTGCGAGAGAATTTGATTTCAAACCTGCGTATGAAGAGACCGGGCAAACAGAGAAGTATCATGGGGATCCTGTGTATTTGGTGAGTCGCGGGGGAGCAGCCAATCCGAGTCGCTTCTTTCCTTGTCGTGTGAGCTATGCGAAGAGAACATGAAGTCAGGTCTTGCAACGCGAGATGGCTCAATCGGACTTCCTGGTTAATTTCCTTCAATCAGGCGGATGGGGACGTCGTAGAAATTGCAAGATCGGTTCAGAGGTCAGATCCCACTATGTCAATTACAGAATTTGAATAGAAGGGCAACACTCATTGATATGGCGGTCGATTTCCAGGCTATCAGTGTGCGATGGAAAGAGCTTCTCATCGGTAGACTAATATTTCCCCAACTCCAAGCTCAGAGTAGCTAATCTACGTTCATCACTTGCTGTCAGCTTGGTATGCTCTAGCCTTGTGACTCTTCTCCCAAGGATTTTGCAGCCGCGTCTTCCTGACATCACCTCGCTGCCAAGAAACGAAGTCATGGTATCCAAAATGTTTGGGGTAGTCCAAAGGCTTGAGTCTGGCGGATGGCCCAAGGAATCTCCCGACGACGGTGTTATTGAGCGCCTTTCCAGCAGCTCCCTTGGCTGTCTCTGCCTTTTCCTTGAACCATTGTCCCCAGGTCTGCTTCTCTTCAGGCTGCTTAGCTTTGATCTCGGCCCTCTTCAATTCCTCATGCTTTTGGCGTAACACCAGCTTGTGATTGATGTCGATGAAGAGACGTTCCCAGATTCCGATACGCTCCTCGTGCAAAATTCGCGCACCCTCTTTTGCGTTATCCCGGGTCCAAACCCAGTGATTCTCGGCTTGTTCCAGAAGGCAGAGGTCGGCTTCGAACGGCACCTGATGGACCACAAGTGTGTGTCCCTTGTGGGATTCGAGGTCCATAGTATGGCCGCCGTGGACGGATGATACGGTGCCCGTGAGCGTTTCGTATGACGATGCAATAGGAGTCTTGGGGTATGGGTCGACGATCTTAAGTGGCTCTGTACTCTTCTCGAGTCTAAACCCATTTTTCATCAAGGCTGCGCATTCCCACACGCCAACGTCATCGAGACCTTTGCCGTCGTAGAGATATCGGATGCGTACAGAGGGATGAATGAGCTGGTTAGGATTCACGAGCCTATTCTTCCCATCGTCGGTCTTGTATAAGCCCGGAGTACGTGTGCCCAAGACAGTGTTATCTCCCTTCAACTTTTGCCACGGGTACCAAATGGCGTTGTATGCTTCGTCAGGGATCGAAGTGGCCTTCCCGGGATTGGAAATTTTTCCCATTGCCCATGGTCGAGGTTCGACACCAGGGGCGAGGGTGTAGAAAAGCCGCTTCATCTCAGGCGTGCTGAACTCAACACCGACAGAGGTAAGCTGGTCCGCCATCCCTATTTTATGCTGTTAGCTGACATCCGCGATGGTATATTTCAGTCATTCGAAGACGAGAGACCTTACAGGCAAGTGCAATAGTGGCGATTTGTTGGTCTTCGAAGCCTCCTCCGACGTTACTGTGGCTGCCGGGAAACCATACCTGTCGAAGCTGCGTGTGTGTATTATTGTCCTTGCCCCACAATGTCGGTTTGAAAGCGGTGCGCCATTCGTCCAGTGCGAGAGCATGGAAGGCATAGTCCACTTTGGGATTGACGTCGAGGCTTGCAAATCGAAGCTGATTGTGTCAGTCGTGTTTTTCAGGAAAGGAATTGATCCAGCATTTTTGGCTACTAAAGAAAGCTTGAACTCACCTCCTCAGCGCTGCGGCCTATGCGGACCTTCTCCCAGGGCATTTTTGGCCAACCTAGACTTCCAACAGTATCCCAAACAGCTGAGTTAAGGGCAATCAGACTGGGTTTCTCTTTCTTTGCGGGGTTTAGGATTTGAAGACTGACCAACTGCTCTAACATTGACGTCCGTAGGGACCGGGAAGAGGCCCAATTGGCCATCTCGGAATTGAGTCTCCCACTTGGTAAGAACCATGCCGTGCTGGTGAAAACAAGGGTCAGTGAATTGATTCCCAGACCAAGGTGACAGCTTTCTTCTTACCTTTTCAAGTCTGTCTCTGTATTCCTTAGCCATCTTGCGAAGATCCATCGGTCCGTAGCCCTTCCTGTTTTCGCGATATGTGGTCATTTTCTCGAAGAATTCTCTTTTATCCTCGTTCAACTCGTCTTCCAGAGCAGCACTCTCACGTTCCTCGACCTTGTCGTTCTGAGAAGCTTTTTGTTTCTTACGGCGCATGAAATTGGTAAGCGTAAAGCCTACCAAATGCTCGTCTTTGTCAAAGCTCCCCGGGTACTTCCAATTGGGGAAGGTCTGGTAGTCGTGGAAGATTGCCCCAAATTGTGATAGGCCGACGCGGTTCAGAAGCCCAAGATTGCAAATCAATCCGGAGACCGATCGCGCGGTAAAGGCTCCGCGGGAGAATCCGACAATGAAAATCTCATCTCCTGGGTTATAGTTATCGCACACGAAGCGGTAAACATCAGCGATGTCCTGAGCGACGGCATTGGAAGGTTAGCGATACCCGTCACCCCACGACAGACATTCCAAAGGGAGACGGACCTGAACGATGCCCTTCCCAAAAACTCCACCAAGAGTCTGGGCAACTTTAGATTCCTCAGTCCCGGCTCCTCGGTGGTAGTAGACGACCTGCGGCATGCCCGTGCAGCACTTGCGGGCAATGGCAGACGACAGGCGGGCCACGTTAGTAGGAATGCCTCCCCTTTTGTTACTATGGAGGATCAGAATCAGCGACAGAAAAGTGGTGAGGTACTTGGGATACCGACGAGTTGTTCCATGTTCCGTCACAGCAGACAATGATACGCTTGGTATTAGTCGCTTTTTCTGTCCTGTGGGCGCAGTCTGCAAAGTTGGACTGTGCTTGTGATTGTGATTCGGGCAGCTGGGTCTGGTAGACGAACGGCTGACCATCACTAGTAGCTGATGCCATGGTTAAGGGCAGAGTTTCTCTCCAGTGAAGTGAGTGAGATGATACGGACAGGCCAAGATGTTCAGTAGATGTTCCCCTGCCACTGATTTATAAGTCGTCTGCCATCTCCCAAAATCTGATTTGCACCGCTTTTTGATTTGAAACAAGCTTCGGAAGTGTTTATGCCGCCGTCTAGGCTGTATGGGAGATTCTACTGCACACGCCAGCAATGATCTACCATGGCTCTCCCTCTATCCCAGACATATGGGGTTGGGATCTACGGAATGGCATACCCCACCATCTGCTGGCTTTCGGCCTCCCTTGGAAATTCTCATACGATGGGAATTTTTCCGGGATTATCTGATATTTCATCGTCTCAATTACTTTCAAGGTAAGTTTTATATTCAGGTAGCTGAGAGAATCCATTACCGCACGACTGAAATTCGCAGAATACGGCTACCTTGAAGGCTAGAAAACCTCACACAGCTTTTCGATAACAAGAAAGGCCAACTGTGTCAGGCTGGAGGCATACAGGCAGTCTTTCACATGCTAAAAACCCCATTCATAATCCCAAACAATACCTATGCGGGGATCTGAAATTTACACATTTTCGAAGTTAGTTCGAAGCGCGTCTGAATCATAGCAGCGAGCCTTGCCGTAAGCATTCGGATATGAGCACCGGTCTTTCGGCAACGGTAGTAACCAGCACTTGACACACTGATGATTCGCTCCGCATGGGATAGGTCCTTTGAAACTTGTGTCTGCTCTGGGAAATCAAAAACAACCTTGTTGAGGAACACTCCTCGCCCTAGCCTGAAGAAGCTTGTTTTTGCAAATGACGTTGGTATGAGACACTCGGAAATGATATTCAGTGTGCCGAAAACGTGTTGAGATTACAACGATCGAGATTGAGGGAGACAGACATTCCAAGCATCCGCCACCTTAAACCCCAATTCTCCTTACAGACGTGTCGCAAAGCTAAGACGAGGAATCCTCAAGACGGCCGAGCCGCGGACGGCACACCCACCACGCTAACTACCGTGTCGGGACGCAGCGGAGCGGCCCGCGCTCCGGGGCCGAGACTGCTGTGAGTGGTTGACGGCAACCGGCGGAGCAGATGTGGCCATTGTCCGTACCTTTACTATGAAAATGACCGCACGGGTGAAGTGTACATGTCTTCAGAACTGCATAAAAGTGCTGATTTGCGCCAAAAATCACACAAGAAGACAGGAATGAAATTCTACAATACCTAGTAGTCATATATTCAAATGGTATTCCACAAGCCGCTTTAAGCCATTCGGGAGAACCTGGCCGTATGCCTATATGTACCTTAGATTAGTATTTGTGCCATGGTGTTGTCATTATAACTTGGGAAACACGTCACGATGAAATAAAATGCCCAAGTATCGCAGCCATAGTATGTTGACAGTTATGTATATTCGACAGGCTTAATATGTGCAGAAGTGAATTTTCATAACCCATAAGCAGGCCCTTTGACCTTTTCATAATCACCTCCCCTTCAATCCCAACAAAGTCCTTCAATCCGGCATTTAGGAGGTACCGGAGCAGCCAACAAAGTTGTTGCCGCTGGCGCCAGTGTGGGTGATCTGGCCAGCCTGGCCGCAAGAAGCGTTGATGACGACACGGTCGGCACCGGGGGAGCCTGGATGGAGAGTCAGTAAACTGAATTTCTGAAGGAGTGCAGTACCACTCGAGCGACGCTTGCACCACGCAAAGATGCATGTCGCACATGACGATTGGAAATAACTCACCTCCGGTATAGACGCCGCTGGTCTTGATAGGGAACTCGTACCACGGGCCGGTGACGTCAAAGTCGAAGCCCTCGTAGTTGTTGTAGCGGTGGGGGTAGGTGGAGCTGCCGGCGACGGTGCCGGCCTTGACGTGGGTGCAGGCGGCGTTGGAGGCGGCGTTGACCTGGGCGGTGGTGTAGGTAGTGCTGCCGCAGGTGGTGGAGCGCTTCTGGATCTCGGCGGGGGCGGCGGAGACGGCCAGGGCGAAGAGGGAGACAAGGACAACGGAGAACTGCATCTTGGCGGTTGTGGTTGGTGTTGTTGGGAAGGGGAAGGTTGTGGGCTGGGAGACGAAGACTGGATGACTGGGCCTGAGGAGCTTCTCTTCAGTCTGAATGATCGCGGGAACCCTCATCATCTTTATACACGGAAGTCGTCTGTAAATGGGGCCAAACTGACTTTCCAATTATTGTGAGGACCCCGACTCCAGTGTGATGCTACAGTACGGCAAGCAACAGCCAAGCGAAAGCACAACTTCCCAAGTCTCCCAGGGTAGCGGTGTCAGCGCGTCCACGACTCCGCTGTGTCCACTTGTCGATCCCCGGTCCTTAATGCGGAAGGTGTTTTTAGGGATCTTATCGCGCATGGCCAGGAACGCCGACGTGGTTGGCTGGAAAATAAAAGAGGCCATAACACATGGGAAACCTGTCCGGTACGCCTTGGTTCAACTCGAGCCTTGAGAGGTTCCCACTCAGCTTCGTTAGTGTAACCGTAGTGTTCCTTCTGCTAAGACTTGCGCGCTTGCTGACACGTCGAGGACTAACAAGTCAAGTTGTGCCCAGTGCTTTCATGGCACCCTTTGAGTGGTGTTGCGGACATGGATGTCGTGCGCTAGTCAGGCGCATCTACCGACGGCATTGCGACCCCAATCCCGGGCCAAGCACCAACTGTGTAATGTCATCAAGAAGACAAAAAGCGTTCCTAAGCCGGGTGAGGAAGTCTTTCCCGTGTCTCCCGTCCCACACGGCGTTGGAAATCCCCGCATTTGAGTTTTGAGTTGCGTCCTTCTCAGTCCCTGATTCCCTGTGGTTTCCCGCCTTTGCCTATTTTTCCCCCCTGGCGGCCAGCTCCGATCCAACATTCTCTTAACCAGCTGTCAAAATAGGCTTAACCTCGAAGTGGGTTTTGAAACGTTCGGGCTGTCCCTATCATTCTGCCACGGGGGTTTGTCTGGGCTCTGGTGGGCTGCAATCTGTCTGGGGGAGAGGCAAAAGCAAAGCCGCCTTTCAGCTTAAGCGCCTGCTGCGAAGCTTACAGGTTGCCTCGTTAGCTACCTTCTCTATGGGGTTACAGCTCAGCCGTGGCGCGTTCGTCCCATCGCCGGGAGATCAGCGTAGGTAATCATTCAGTGGGTGGAGAAGTCATCAATCTTCTTCCTCGCGATTCCAGTGTGGTTTCCCGTGACTGTACTTCCCGTTTGTACTCATCAAATACAGCAGCTCCAGGTGGGAGCTTGTAGTCTACTTTAGGTATTTAATAGAGCACAAGCCAGTAAATAATCCGGCCGCGAGCCAAATTGATTGCACCATATCAACAAAGTTAAAAGTTTCCTAGCTGTCGAAGCTCCATCTTCATTTCTCGCAACCGGTTTCCAAGCGAACTTGCTTAACCTTAATCAAGCTTCAGTGGGGGAAATGTGCCCCTTGAAAACAGGGATCAAGTGCCGCTCACCCGATGCCGGACAATCTGATTCGAGGCATATCTCTCTGCCTGATTGTATGTAGTCTTTAGCTGTTGTCGGAGACGCCCGGACGTGCTTGCACCTTCTCCTTGGGTTCTTGGCTTTCCATGTTGTCAGGCTCGCATGTGATGCAGTGCGGCCACGGGTTGTTGTGCCCGCATCGGCGTTGATGCTCAATCAGGCAAGACATCTAAACGTCGGATGCTTCGCTTAAGAATTGGTTGCCAGCGAGTTGCGATATCATGAGTGTCTCGTCGGCGTCGGCCGGTGTATACTATCTTTCAACATGTTATCGCGAAGGCATGGGTTCGACACGGACCAAGGACTATAGACGGAGCCGACAGTGTCGAGATAATAAGATTCATGAAAACCATGGATATCAGATAAGCCAAAGTCCAAAGACATCTGCCGCAAGTAGCAAAACAAGGGGTCAGTTCCATGGAAATGCCGTGGCATGTTCATATAGCATTGGTTCGAACGAAACACTGATCAATCGTTTGAAAATGAGGAGGAAAACTGCCGCCTAGCTTATCCTGTGTTTCGTAACAATAAAGATGTTGCGACTGCATGACTACACTAAGCCGATTGAAAGGCCTTGCTCAGCGCACATATCCATTCAAATCAATCAAACAAATAAGTCAAACAAGCAGTCAAATATAAGAATTTCAGCAAGTCAAACAATCAAATATTCCAGCCCGTATATTTGATATATTTGATCAAATCTAGAATCTAAGGGTGGGCCCGAATATACCAATAATATACTGAGAAAATACGGAAAAAAAGGGGCGGCCCGGACCCAGATTCGAACACCGGACCTCCGGAATTAAAGTGGATCTATCCAAAAAAACTCCGCGCTTCCGGCGCAGAATCCACTATACTATTTACACCTCTATCAAATCAATCAACTATTTCTTAAATAACTCAAACAATCAAATATGGCGCGAGAAATCAGCCAAACAATCAAATATGAACCTCATATTTGATTTGTTTGTTTGGGTATAAGCGCTGGCCTTGCTCCAGTCCAGTGCTGAAAGCCATTCGTCGACTTTGACCGTTCTAATCCTATTTTCTAGACCTCCGGGTAATGTCAGGAGCTGTTTCCATTCTTCAACTTTCTCTCCAAAGAGACCATATTCTGCGAGCCAGACCCAGCTCTCAGGAGCCTCGCGACCTAGCGGCGGTTCGGCCGCCATCTCTTCGACATTTCTTTGCACAAAAACAAAGTCCCGACCCGTTTCCCTACGTAGAAACTCGACGCACTCTCCGAGCGACTTCATCTCGTCGTAAGCCGCCAGGATTGTACCCGCTGGCGCATCAAGAACCAGAGCCCTGACAAAATGTCCGGTGCTGGACGAAGCATCGATGAATGGTATAAGATTGTCGTCACTCACGGGCCCCTCGAACTCGACTTTTCCTGTCACTGGATTGAATTTGGGTCCGAAATATGAGTCGGGTAAAATATTGGAGTTGTAGAATCCAACCAAAATCTGTGAAGTCTTGGCCCAGAGTGTGGGATGTTCTTGTCGAATATATTGGAGAACGTTGGCTTTGCCGTCAAAGTGGTGAACGTGCTTCAGCTTTCCTTGACTGAGTTGCGAGACAGGTGGGAGACTGCTAAAGACGAAGCTCTCTAGAGTCGGTATTTCGGCTGCCGCTGTTGCAATATTTCTGCCCCAAGTCTCCTCTAGATCCCGAGTAGCAATAGCGAGGTCAATTTCTTCGCTTTGGACCCTGTGTTTGACCTCTTCGGTCTTGATCGCACTCCAGAAGTCTGTCACTGCAAAGATCGCCGTTGCGTCTTCGAACGCTGACTTGAGCTCCGAGACGGAGCCGAGGGAGGCAGAGACCATTTCCGCTCTAAGCTTTGATAATTTGACCGCGGACTCAGAGGATGGATTTCGAGTTACACCTCGTACGTGCCAATAGCTGGACAAAGTTGTGTCGTTCAAAAATGCTCGAACTACAGAGCCACCCTGATTTCCGGTAGCGCCCAGGACGACCAAGATCTTCTTCTCGTGCGAACTCATGTTGGATTGCGGCGTGGCTTTTTGATTATGCAAGAAGGACAGCGTGGTATAAGTATGTATTCGAAAGCACATGAGGGAAAATACCAATCCGTTAATCTTTATAGAAACCCGAAAGATTTGAGGCTAAGTCGTTTCTAAACGGAATATTTCAGCCATGAATGATGGATAACGTTACCGCTGTATAAGGGGATTCGGGCAGATTTTGTCAGCTTGGTTTGTTATGATCCTGCCGTGGGATGGTTCGCCGACTAGATTCCCAAGGTAAAGACATGAAGATAAAGATGGATGAACAGACAGACCGATTTTGGGCTAATTATCACGGAAATGTGGATCCTCGAGGAGGAATTGCGAGCCGACTCCGCCCCGCGATAACGCCGCCAAGATGCTCCACCAAGATTGTCCGGCTCCGGGGACTTGAACGGAAGGAAGGCGATTACCTCATCTTGCACCCTCCGCTCCTTCTTGGTTCGTAAGGTAATTACCTACCTTAGGTACTAAGGTAGGTAAGGTACTCCAGGCATGGTGTGAGTAGTGGTACGTAGATTGAGGAGGGTCATTAATCCGTCCCGAGTCTATGTGAGACCGGGAAGGTGGTCTGTGCGGCAGCTCAAGACGGGACGTACCTTTGCAGTTTTGGTGTCAATTGGCCGCTCATTTAGCGTATGCAGCAGCAGGAGCTTTGGACGCGAATTCCAGGGCGTCCGGGCTCCGCAGAACGCGATTTCTTAGGATTCAATCAACCCCAATTTGTGCCCACCTGTTTGGCTTGTCGCCATTTTTTGCGTATTCAGCTTTAAGTTCCCCCAGCTTCACTATCACCAACCACATCGTGGCGCATCAATCGCAACGCCTTACTCATCGACGAGAAGTTCAGCAACACCCCGATCGACGTCGCATTCTCGTACAGACCCTCCTTCGCGACCGTGG
Source organism: Colletotrichum cuscutae (assembly GCA_030869315.1). NCBI lineage: Eukaryota > Fungi > Ascomycota > Sordariomycetes > Glomerellales > Glomerellaceae > Colletotrichum > Colletotrichum cuscutae. The sequence goes on from MPDP01000224.1 coordinate 111,619, forward strand.
ACCTGGTCTAAATGACACTGGGAGCCATTCGCGATGCGCGTCATTAAGCCTACGTGGCTGAGCCATTCCGGCGAGCAGAAGGACTTCGAGGTGTACAGCTGTCACGTTTCTTCCGATGGGAAACGACTTGCGACCGCTGGAGGCGATGGCCATGTCAGAGTGTGGTCAACCGAGGCCATCTATGGCGATGCGAATGGTGACGCAGAAGGCAAGCCGAGACAGCTCTGCCACATGAGCCATCACCTCGGCACCATCCACTCTGTTCGCTTCTCTCCAAATGGTCGATATCTCGCATCAGGTGCCGATGACAAGCTTATTTGCGTCTACCATCTTGACAAGAACCCTCCGGTCGCTTCTTTTGGTAATGCGCTCCTGCCGAAACCCAATGCGCTATGCCCTCGACGTGACGGATGCTAATGCAATATTACAGGACTTGGCGCCGAACCCCCACCGGTCGAGAATTGGAAGACGTACAAGCGACTCGTCGGACACGAGAACGATGTTCAGGACCTTGCCTGGTCCTACGATTCCTCCATACTGGTGTCGGTTGGCTTGGACTCCAAGATTGTGGTCTGGTCGGGCCACAGCTTCGAGAAGCTCAAGACCATAACCGTCCACTCAAGTCACGTAAAAGGCATCACGTTCGATCCTGCAAACAAGTTCTTTGCAACCGCCAGCGACGATCGAACAATTAAAATCTTCCGTTTTACGCCACCTGCACCGAATGCGACGCAACATGATATGGTTAACAACTTTGTGTTGGAGCAAACAATCAGCGGGCCCTTTAAGAGTTCACCGTTGACTACTTACTTTCGGCGATGCTCCTGGTCTCCTGATGGGAACCACATTGCCGCTCCAAACGCCGTCAATGGTCCTGTCAGCTCAGTCGCGATAATTGAACGAACACGATGGGACAGTGAGATCAACCTAATCGGCCACGAAGGGCCGACCGAGGTCTGCATGTTCTCACCACGCCTGTTTCATACGGAGAATCCGGCGGAGCAACCGGACAACAATGCCTTGGTCACTGTTATAGCCTCAGCAGGCCAAGACAAGACCCTGAGTATCTGGAATACGAACACCTCACGACCTGTAGTCATTCTTCAGGATGTAGCCAGCAAATCCATTTCTGACTTGGCTTGGTCACCCGACGGAACTACCATTTTCGCCGCCAGCTTGGACGGCACACTTCTCGGAATATCATTCGATCACGGGGAACTTGGCTGGGTTGCGGACGCTGGCGAAAATGACAAGGCTCTTCAGAAGTACGGCGCGTCAAGGAAAGGCATGGGTATCGCAGAGGACATAGAAGGTCTGAACCTGGAGAATCAAAGTAAAGCTGGCGAGTCTCGAGCTGCAGAGTCAAGGATGGGCGCCTTGATGGGTGACCCGGGTTCCTCCAAAGGGGCAACGCCTGCGACTAACGGAACCAAACCGGTTGGTAATGGGACAGCCACGGGCACATCAACGCCGAGGCCCACCAACGGCAATGTCGAGCCAGAGAAAGAGAGGGAGAAGCCTGCAGAAGAGAATGGCGATAAGTCGGGGGAGAGAGTCAAGGAGCTCAAGTCCCGGGTGACGGTTGGCAAGGACGGTAGGAAACGTGTTGCGCCTCTCCTTGTATCCTCATCCGGCACCGGCCAATCGTCTCTCCCTCAAACCCAGCTAGTGGGCTCAACATCGACATCGAAGGCTGCACAGAACGATACACCCCAGACCATCTTGGACCTCGAAAGACCATTCGAGGGTCTTCCCAAAGGTGGCGTTGCTGCCATGCTGCTCGGAAATAAGCGCAAGACCCCAGTCATCGAGGGCGAGGACGAAGAGGATCCCGCATCAAAGCGGCAGGCAACGGGGCCAACGCCTGTGGTACTGAACGGCGTCGATGGCGTCGAGCCAGCTTCGGTCGTGCCGGCTGCTTACGGCGTTGTACCCACACCCGAGTATCTTAGGCCTGCGGTGTTGAATCCATCGATTGCCTTTGCGCAAATTCGGCTGGCTGTACCCAAAGTCAGATCTCAGATTGTGAGGCCCCTCGAACGAGGGGTCTTGCTCCCGGAAAGCAGCACAGATGACGCCTCCAAGGTGCCCGAAAACATCATCCTTGAAGCCCGAAACCCTGCTCAAATCAGGGACCCCTCATTCATTTCTGCTACCAAACGTGGGACGCTTCTTTGGCAGGACTACCTGCCGAGAGCAGTCATCCTTGTCACTGGCAACAAGAATTTCTGGGCAGTGGCATGCGAAGATGGCAGTATCTACACCTGGACACCCGCTGGACGACGCTTGATGAACCCGATCATCATGGAATCCCAACCAGTCATCCTCGAATGCCGCAATAATTATTTGCTTTGCATCAACGCTGTCGGTTTGTGCCACGTCTGGGACCTACAAAGGCAAGCAGCCCTGCATCCCCCAGTATCACTAGGCCCCGTCCTCGAACTCGCGACAACGTCGCTCAACCTCAATACAACAACACCAGGTCCCGGCATCACATCAGCTCAACTGAACTCGGCTGGCCACATTGTGGTGACGCTGACCAACGGAGACGGCTACTGCTACACCCGGGACATGTTCACATGGCAGCGGGTAAGCGAAGCCTGGTGGGCTGTTGGCTCCCAGTACTGGAACAGTAACGACTCATCGATTGGCGCTCTGCAGTCGACTGCCGTTGGACCCGTCACGCCCGCGAAGCCCAAGAACGACAGTACAGCCAACGTTTCCGCCGGTATCATTCCCTACCTCGAAAGGCACACAACGAATGAGTTCCTTCTCAAGGGTCGCGCCTACACCTTGCAGCGCATCGTCAAAATGTTGTTGACAAAAGACGGCTTTGAGGGCTTTGAATCAACGGTGAGTATTGCTCATCTTGAAAACCGCATTGCCGCCGCTCTACACCTGGATGCAAGGGACGAGTTCCGGCTCTACTTGTTCATGTATGCAAAGCGTCTTGGTGCCGAGGGTCATCGAGGCAAGGTTGAAGAGCTCCTTAACAGCCTGCTCGGCGGTATCTTAAGAGCCAAGGACGAGAAGCCAAGCGAGGGCGGCCGGGGTTGGTTCAGCCAGGAGGACGAGATATGTGGCTGGGACCGCAAGGAGCTCCTGAAGGGCGTTGTCATGATTCTCGGTAAGTTGATTCACTGATTCACTCTTCATGGGGTAGCCATGCTAACAATCGTTCAGGCAAATTCAGGGAACTCCAACGACTGACGATCCAGTATGCTCGTGTCCTCGACCTCAATCTCGAGAGTGACGGTGCAATGGAGATTGAGCCATGAGGGATCGGCTGAAGGATTGAAAGTCTGGTCTGATAACGAAGACGCAGCGTTTGTATAGTATACCTACCAAGTAACCTTACTGGTAGTTGGCATGATGAGAAGCAAAAAAGCCGGCAAGGCGTCTTCGTCGGCAGGTTTCGGGAGTCGGCGTACCTATTGGGTGTTTATGAATGGGGTGGACAAGGCGAGCCAGGCATCATCTTTTTACGCTGGCCTTACTTTGGGGTGGGTTGGGCGTGGTCAAGATATAGTTCTAGTTGAGCTCAAGCTCGTGAATATCATTCCATATTACTTTCTCACGTGCTCGCAAAGCTTCGCCTAATTTGTCCTGGCCAAGTTCCTCTATCTCAAGTATTGTCCGTTGTCTATCTGAGAAAACACCCTCAGGCCTCGGAAGTCAGAATCTACCCACCATAGCTCTTCCACTTCCTCGTTTGCTTATACAGGAACACTGGAAAGTCACCTCCGTCAAATCTCGAACCCTCTTCGTCGCCGTCCGTAACCCTTCCACATCCTCAGCACCGACAGCCACGTCAGCCAGGCCACAGCCCATGCCCGGATCATCGTACCAGCTGATCACGCACATCGTCCCCATACCAAATTCCTTCTGGAAGAACTCGATGAAAGCGTCGCAGGACTTCTTGTAGCTGTTGGAGAAGGAAGATGCGCTCCAGCGGCCACGGGCTGTGAAGTGATTTCGTGGGAGGGGGAGGCACATTGAACCTGAGGTCCTGATGTTGAGGTCGACGATGTGGAAGTTGAAGAAGTCGGGGGCACATGTTAAGATCTAAATAATGGCGTCTCGTGTACCTCGCGGTATATCGCAGGTCTCTGTCCTAGCATCAAAATCTGTCGTGATGGCTTCAACCATCCATGGCCTTACCGCACGTCACGTGACCTCGGTTATATAATTACCGAGGCCCACTTCACTTATACCCTCTATATTAGAGCGAGCTTCGTACCTATTTCTATTTCTTAATAAATAACCGTTCTCTTATTTACGTTAATACCCTTATTATAACTATATAATAGTTATAAGCCTAGTTCTAACTTAGACCTCTATATACTTTTATTAAAAAGTCACTTTTTAAGGACTACGGTTTATTATATTTTTTTATAATATTATTTAACCCTTATTACGTTTATTAACTTTAATCCTAAATAAACTAATATTTTTTAAAAAAAACTATTAATACTCCTAAGTAAAAGCTTAACTACTAGCGAAATTAATTAAAATAGTACTTTATTTTATAAATTAAGGCCCAATTAAAGGACGTTTAGGACTTACTAAACCTAGATAACCGTATTTTTTTATTAAATCCGTTACTCTTTACTAAGTCTATTTTTTTAATTAAGGAATATATTAAAATACGAAATACTATTTAAAATTAAGTTTATAAAGCAGCTTTAACTAAATATTAATAAAGACTTAATAAGTTTATTTAATAATAAAATAAATAAGAGCTAAAAAATAAGATTATAAACGAACTATTAAATAAGATTAAGTAACTAATTATTTTAATAAAGCTAAAGACCGTAATAATAAATTAAGTACGTTTTATTAAAAAATACGCCTCTTTTACTTAATAAACTATATTTAAAATAATCTTTTATATAAAAAAAGAGAAATCGTACGAATTAATAAATTGCTAAATCTCTTTTATAGTTACTTAAGAGATCTTAAAAAAATATAAAAAAAGAGCTTATTAATTCTTTAAATTACTTTTTTTATATTATAATCCGGGTTTTTGAATAAAAGTATATACTAAGCGACTCTAATTCGTTTATAATTATAAAAAAGGAATTTAACGTAGGTATAAATAGAGCGAACTTTAGTATTAATTTATTAACCTAGATTAAAGACTTCTTTTTAGTTTATTATTAAGTAAAATAGCTTAAGCTATTTAAAGTCTAGGGGACCCTTATTTTAAGGGCCTTTTTTTATATAACTATACGTCGCTTTATCCTAAACTAGTCTAATTAAAAGCTTATTAATATTATTAAGTTAAAGTTAAAAAAGGAAACGATTCCTAATATAGGGTATTATACTAAGATTTTTAATAACTTTTTATATAAAAAAGCGGTATATAATAAGAGTTATAAACGAACCCCTACAGTACTCGTAATATTAATAAGTTACTTAGACTTCTCTAAGTAAAACAAAGCGACTCCTAACTCGTTTATTACCTACTTTTATAAGGGGTCTTATTATTAAAAACTCATGAACTATATAAAAATAAAGCTTATTTTAATAAGTAAAATAAAATAAGAATATATTTAGCTAGGTAATAATAAAGCTTAGAAAATAATTTCTTATTTAAATTAAGAAAAGTATACCGAACTCCGTACTAACCTCGCTTAGAAGGGCTAGATCTATATAAAACCCTATATTAAATAGAATAATAATAACCGAGGTAGTTCTAAAAAGGTAACTAAAATTACTAAGCTAAGTAATAAAAAGAACTCTAAGGTAACTTACTTTTTAAATATTATAATTATAATTATTAATATTAGTCTATTCTTTAAGCTAAGTACGGAGGGTAATAAGAATAATAATTTTATTTCTTTTACTCTTTTTATTAACCTATACCTCCTTTTTAAAAGTACGGTTATAAATAATTATAATACCGTTTACCTCGTTAATAACTAATCGTTTTTAGAGCCGGATTTTATTTAATAAAATAATAGCTTAGAGAATATAGATTTTAAAACAGCTTCTTATTTTATAATTACTAAGGGAACGAGGATTATATAGAATATCCTTATAGGACTAAAGGGGCCTAGGATAGAGTACTTTACTATTTATAATATCGGTTTTATTAAAAACTTTTATATAAACGTTATATTAAAAATATTCCTCTAAAAGACTAGTATTTAGTACTTAGGCTTTAATTATACTTTTTAATTTAGTAACGAACTTAATAATATTATTATTAAATAGCTTAAAAAGAAGTTTAATTTAGTTTTTTTTTTTAAAATATAAGCCCTATTTATCCTATTCTCTATTTAAAAATTAGTTTTTACTTATTAATATAATTTTAATACGTAGTATATAATATTTATACTCTTTATACTAATTAAAGAACGACTAATTAAATATAGCCTAGCTTTAGTACCTTAAATCTAGCTATTTTATATTAGTAATACTTAAGAAGCTCGTCCTAGCCGCTCGGGGAGTAAGGATTAAAGGACTAAGCCGTTTAGAATATTAATATTATATAACTATTTATCGTCGGGCGCCCAACATCGCCGTTAATGATCCGTGGTTGTGAACTTTGCAGGAGGGAAAGTTAAGGAAAATCTAAAAAAATAGTCTAGCGAGACAGTGTGAGTATCCACTAATACCGTGTATGAATACCGTGGAAACGATATCGAGAACCGCCCAAGCAACTAGCAAAGGCAGAAAACATAAATAAATATAACTATTTATATAAAATAGGTTATTTTATAACGTACCTTAGGATAAAGAGTAACCTGACCTTATTATAAGATTTTAGAAGACCTCTTTAACTACTTACTAGTTTATAAACGAAGTAAATAGCTAATACTAATTAAAAATAAATATTTAAATAAGATTTTTATCTTTTTATAAGTTACGAAAACCTATAATATAGTATTTAAAATCTTATACTTTTTTAAATAATAAGTATGTATATAAAAGGGTAAAGCTATTTATAAAATCTAATAAAATATAAAACGTATAATAATCGTAATTAATAACGAAACTCGTCTTATAATATAAGTACGGGAGCTAAGAATAGACCTAAAAACTACTTCTTTATATATAAAAAAACCGAACGGAAGAGGGGAATAAGCTAGCTAAAAAATTATTAATAAAGCGATTAGTATAATATTAATAACTAACTTACTAAACGAACTCTAAGTAGAAGCTATATTAGTAATAGCCTATTTATATAATATTAGCCCTAGGTAATATACTAACTAGCTATTATTAGTTTAAACTAAGAAAGTCTAGTTTACTTATTATTTTAGACAATAATAATTAATAAATATACTAAAGCTTATTTACGATTTATATAGTAGTTTTTTTCCGGCTTTATAGGCGCAAAAGATCGACCTTAACGGGATTACGCTTTTTAAAGAAATTATATAATACGGTACACTTTTTAACTATATAATATACATAATATGCCCTAAGTACGCGCTTAATATAATATAGTAATTTTAATATAAAACCCGCTATATAATTCGGGATAAGTAAGTTATACTATAGCGGCGCCGGCCGGAAAAGTCGATAGTAGAGGTTAGCTATAATAATTAGTTATAATAATTAGCTATAATAGTTAGAAGCGGCCCTTAACCGTAGAGGTTCTAAACTTTAATAGCGACGTAGAGGTTTTTTAAAAAAAGGGCTAAATAGGCTAATATTTACTACTCTTTATACTAAAACTTATAAAGATTCTTTTTATCTTTATCGCTTCTAATATTACCTAAAGCTACTCTCTATTTAAACTAAATAAATCTACTAAATAAACTTATTAAATAAACTTATTAAATAAACCTATTAATATATAAACTACTATTTAAATAGCTAGTTAGATAACTAGTTAAAAAGTTAGCTAGTTAAAATATTACCTCGACGAGAACCTACTCTACTCTTAGTATATAGTTAGTAATTAGTAAGCTAAAAATGCTTATTAATAAATCTACTCCTCTTGAGCTAGGCGCCCTCTTCGGCTAGCTCGACGCTATAACTATTATAACTAATATAAATACGTCCTAAGTCTATCGAGACAGTGGGAGTATCCATTGATACTGTGTATTAATACTGTGTAAATGATACCGAGAACCGCCCGAGCAGCCAGCAAAGGCAGAATAAAAAAAAAACAAATAAATACGTCCTAAGAATAGCGTAATACTTTTTAATAATACGAAATTTAGCTAAGTAATAGTACGAACGCTATAAATAACTAGGCTAATACGGATATTAAGATTTAGTATATTAATACTAGTTTAAAAATTATATTTTATAAAGCTATAAATCCCTTTAATAAGGGCTATATTATAAATATAAAGGAATATATAAGAGGTTTTCTAACCCTTAACAAGAAGGAGTATATAATATAAGATCTAGCTACTTATATAAGCTAGTATTAAGAGGTCTTATATACGTTAGAGTAGGTGTAGCTCGCTCTCTAAACGGGCGGTAAAAGGTCGGGAGTTTTAGTTAGTAGTTAGGTATAGAGCGTATTATACCCAGTTTTCCTTAGTACGTAATAAACGGTACGGCCCCGGCGGCTTACTCCGTTAGGGGGATTTATAATTTATATCCTTATTAAAAATAAATATACGTATATAATTATAAAACATACTTTCTTAAGAGGGACTATAAAAAAGAATTAATAAAAGACGTTTTAAAATAAAGTAGAGGGGATATATTAAATACTTCGTAAATTATATACCGAACGCCTATAATCTATATAAAATCTAGATCCCCTCGCTTTTAAAAATTATTATTATTTAAAATATAACGTTTAATAAGATAGCGTTTTATTTAAAAAATAATATTAAAACTATAATTTATTTACCCGAGTTAAGGAACGTAATAAATAAGATTTAATAACTACTTATAGTAATCGAACCTAAGCTGTAATAATTTAGAATTATAAACGAAGAAAAGGCCGTATTAATTAATAATAAAAAGTAGCTATTACTACTTATACTCGTTTTATAAAAAGTAAATAAGGTTATAAAAAAGCTTAGTTCGTTTTTAAATAAACGAGGTAAATAGCTACTTATTTCTAAAATAACCCCGGACTTTAAGAGTTTAGAATTAGATACGAACCTTATTTAGTTAACTAAGTTAATAAGTGAGGCTATAGGGGAAGTTAATCCTCTTATTAAAAAGATTAAAAACGTAATATATATCTAAATAAAAGTAGAGACTTCCTAGAGCTCTTATAAAAAGGATCTTTTTACTTAACTAGACCCTAACGAGCCTTTTTAATAAATAAGCTTATATTAAAAAGTAAGAATAATAAATAACTTAGTTAATAATTTTAATATAACTAGTATATATAGCTAAAAGAATAATAAGTAAACTAAATAAAGCTAGAGGTTAAGAAACTAATTATTAAAAGTATTTATTTAAAACCCGAGTTAACGAGAGCGATTTAGGTAGTACTCTTTTTATACTTAGATAAAAAGAGACTAGTACTCTTTTTTTAATATATATATACTTAATTAATAAAAAGTAGTTAACGAGGTAACCTAGGGGTATTAAATACTATATTATTATATTTATATTATAATAATCGGAATAAAGTACGTTTTACTAAACGCGCTCTAATTTACCTAAATTTATATAAATTAATTAATTACCCCTCTAGAGAAATAAAAAGATATTCTTAAAATACTGGAACCTCTAAAAAGCTAATTTATAAAAGTAGTACGGCTAAAAATTTAAAAACTAGAGGAAATAAATACTTTAAAAAGTAGTTAATAGGGCGTTAGTTATTTTTAAATTAATACCCCTTAAATAGGTGTTTAATTATAAACTTAATAGTAATAACTACCTCGATCGTTATAAAATAAGAATTTATATTAAAAAAGACCTTTAAAAACGATACTTCTTAAAAAAGACCTACGTAGCGACGCTAATAACTAGGACGTTTAGAATAACTATAGCTATTATTACTTAATTCAATTTAAAAATCTATTAATATAATATTATAAACGCATTTTTAAACGTAGTTAGAAAGCTAAGTAACCCCTTTATTATTTACGAGCTTTTAAATAGCTTTTATAAGCTAGGAATATATATAGAGCTCGAGTAGGCCCTATACGGCGCCTATAACGCTTTATTATTATAATATAAAAAGTGAGTATTAATTTTTAAAAGCCTAGGTCTCTTATTTATAAGCGAGGACCCGTACTTATTCCAGGATTTTATAAAAAGGGTTCTAGTACTTTTTTATATAAATAATATCCTCGTTCTTTATTATAAAAACTATATTTATAAAGCTAATTAAGTAACCAAAAGACTTAAAAAAAAGTACGAGATAAAAAGCTAAGGGCTAGTTTTATAATATTTTAAAATAAGGGTCGTTCGTAATTAATTAAACTAGAAAATATACCTTATTTATACTTAGTATTTTAAAAAAGTAATTAAGAAGTTCGATCTTACTAACTTTATTACTCTTACGATCTTATTACTAACGGTCCCGATCGAAAAGAACCTAGGGATTATATCCTTAAATAAAACTAAGTCTTTTTAAAAAAAGGTTAGTTTAATATTATATATAATAATTATAATTTAGCTTAATATTACTTTTATATACGCCCTATTATCCTAATTCTTAATAAACCTATCTCGTTAGTATTATTTTATTATAAACTAGGTTATATAATACCTTTTTTATATATAATACTTAGTAATATACTTTAAAATCTCGGAGGGTAGCTAGGTATTATTACTTATAAATAACGCTTTATTTATAAATAATAAAGAGACCTAAAGATCTTCGTAAGGTTTTATAATCTCTTTTTTTAATAACCTTATCTAGTAAAAAGTAGCTTATTAAAATATAATAACTACGTTAATTATAGAGGCCGAACTATTAAGTTTAGAATATATAGCTAAAGAAATACTCGTTCTTAAACGCCTTTTTAAAAATATCTTACTTAAGCTTAGTAACGTATAAAAAGTATATTATAATAATTATTAAATAATTAAACTCGTAATAAAAAAAGGGCAACGTATTTTAATTTACTTATACTATATTAGTATTTAAAATATATAAATATAATAAGAGTATTTAAGAGGCTTATTTTAAGTAGTTTATATATTAATAAGTAAGATACTAACTAACGGTCTTATAAAAAACTTTTTTAAAATGAAGTTTAAGTACTTTATATTATTCTTAAATATAAGAAATATATAAGAAATAATTACGCTAAATAAGGGAACGTTTTAAAAGTAATAAAATAGCTTAGGGGGCCCGGTTTTTAATTAAAAAACGTGGCCTATAGTTAGGGAGTATAAAGTCGCTCTAGCGACCCCGTTAGGTTATTTAAAAAAAGGCTATTAATTTAAAAATATAAGTACGTACTTTTTTAAAAAGAATATAAACGCGGGCTATATACTTAAAAAATATATAAACTAATAAGAGTATTAATTTTAATTTAAATACTATCTATTTTTATAAATAAAGTAGCTAATACTATTACGTCCTTAATAAGTTCTTTTAATAACGCCTTTAGTATAAAAAGAGCGCTTATAAACGCCTCTCTTATTAAGACCTTATTTATATAAACCCCCTTACTCTTATTCTTATTTAAAAAACTATCGTACTCAAGGGCCTTATATAACGTTATTATTATATTAATTAAGGTTTATATATCGGATTATAAATAAAAAATAAGACGAGGATAGTTTAGAACCTATTTTATAAAGTATAAATAGAACTATATTAATAATTATAAACTCCGTTATTTTTCTTATTACTTCTTATTTAAAGTATAAGAACTTTATACTTAGGTTTTATATATACTCCTTAAAAATAGGGATATAACTTAACTTTTTATAAGTTTAATAGCGTTAGTATTTATTATTAATACGTAAACTTAAGAAGTACGTACTATTTAAATAGCTACTAAAGGCACTCTTAATATATTTTAAATATTTATAACTAAATAAAAGAAGTAGAAGTACTAGCTCGTATTAACCTTAGAACTAAGGATAGTACTAAGAAGGTCTATTAATAAGAATTAGCTTTATAAATAATAATTAATAAAAAAGTAATATATATAGTTAACTACTTTACGCCCTCTAAGGAGAGGTAAGAGAGGGGGCTATAAACTTATTTTATTTTTATTATTTTCTTTTTTTTTAAAAAAGTCGTTTTTTTTTATTTAAAAAGAGGTAAAAGAGGGGATAATAAACCTACTTTACGTATACTATCTTCTTAAAAAACGAGGATTTCTTTTTAACTTTTAAAAAGGAGCGAGGGAGGGGGTTATAAACCTTTTTTATTTTTATTATCCTCTTAAATAACTTATTTAGCTATAAGGCCGTTATCCCCCCGACGGAGCAATCCGCCGGGGCCGTACCGTATATTACGTATTAAGGAAAACTAGGTATATTGCGCTCTATACTTAACTACTAACTAAAATAGTTAACTAACTCAATTATTATCTCCTTTTTATTAATAGTTCTTAACTTTTTACTATATAAAGTTCTCTTAAGTTCTAGCCGTTTATAGGGCGAGCTTTACTTATTTTAATACGTATAAAACCTCTTAGTACTAGCTTATATAAATAGCTAGGTCTATTATTATCTCTTTTTTTATATAAGTATTATTATTACTTAGGGGGTTTTATAAGAGCTATCTAAGGCGCTTATTTATTACCTTAACCCTACGTACCTCTAGCTTACTTATTATAGTTATTATAACTAAGCCGGTGTTAATATACTAGATCTTAATATCTATATTAGCCCGGTTATTTATAATATTTATAATATTACCTAGCTAAATTCTGTACTATTAAAAAGTACTTTACTACTTCTTAGGCGTATTTACGTTAGCTATAATAACTATAGCGTCGAGCTAGCTAAAGAGGGCGCCTAGCCCGAGAGGGGTAAACTTATTAATAAGTATTTTTAAAAAGTTCTAGCCTACTAATTACTAACTATATACTAAGAGTAGAGTAGTAGTTTATATATTAATAGGTTTATTTAGTAAGTTTATTTAGTAAGTTTATTTAGTAAATTTGTTTATTTTAAATAGAGAGTAGCTTTGGGTAATATTAAAAATAATAAAAATAAAAAGAATTTTTACGAGCTCTAAGTAATAAATATTAGCCTATTTAGCCCTTTTTTTAAAAACTTCTATGTCGCTATTAAAGTTTAAAACCTTTATAGTTAAGGGCCGCTCTTAAATATTACGGCCGATTATTATAGCTAACTATTATAGCTAATTATTACGGCCGACCTTTATTATTAACCTTTTTAGCTAGCGCTATTACGTAAAGGGTAGCTTACTTATCCTAAATTAAATAGCGGTTTTCGTATCGAAATTACTATATTATATTAAGCGCGTACTTAGGATATATTACGCGTATTATATAATTAAAAAGTATACTATATTATATAATTTCTTTTAAAAGCGTAATCCCGTTAAGGTCGATGTTTTGTGCTTATAAAGCCGGAAAAAAACTACTACATAAGGCCGTTATTTATTGAATAAAATAGTTGAATTAATATTAAATAAACGAGGCTATATTATTAACCGAAGTATAAAGCGAGGGAATATTACTCACTTTTCTTAGGCTCGTCGGGAGTAAGGGAGCCGCCGCTCTTTTCTAAGGCTATAAACTTAAGCTTATATTTCTTAACCTCTTATATTATAATAATACGCGCGCGGTTTTTAACTATTTATTTATAAAATAGTATTTAAATAAGAACAATATTATTAACTAAAACCTTTTTCAAATAATATATACGTATAAGAACGCGAGTATAAAAATAAAAAGTAAGGGTATATATATACGGTAGTAATATAAATATAGGTTAAAAAGGGAAAGAAAGTTAGTACTATAAGTAGTAATAAAAGATTTATATATCTACTACTTTTAACTCATAAGTTAATTATTTAGTCAATAAAAAGCTATCCTCCAGTCGTACCTCTCGTTAATAATATAACCTTAAGATTACTTATAATAATAAATACAGAGATTAATTTATAGCTAATTTACCTCTTATTTATAACTCTATACGTAAACCGATTTATTTTATAATTCTTTTTATAAATAAATTTCTATATATTAGTATTTAGTTTTTTATTTTAAGCGGACCTTTTTATAATAATATAAGTAGTTAAGTACGCTTTTTCTAAATATAAATTTATTTAGGGGGGTATATTATAATAACTTTAACTATTTATAACCTTATTATACGTTACGTAACCTCGGTTATATAATTACTAAGGCCTACTTTACTTATACTCTCTATATTAAAGCGAGCTTCGTGCCTATTTCCTATTTCTAATAGACAACCGTTCTCTTATTTACGTCGATGCCCCTATTGTGACTATATAACAAAATCTTTATTAAGGTTGTTTTTCTAGCATGAAAAGAACAAACAAGAGATAGCTTTGCCATTAACCAATCCAACGGACCAAACAATCCAAAAGTATTCTGCTACCAAACACGGGGAAATCCTTTCAAAGCTTCGTTGGACTTTAATTGGCGTGATAGGGACATTGTTCGTGGCGGAGATGGCAAGATGCTCATTTCAAGTGAACGAATCTTCAGCTGTCGCTGAGCCGATCTTTGATTATGCTGCTTTTCGGAGCTACATATGGTAAATGACGATATGTAAAAAGCTGTTTCCTTTTCCGATTGTTGCAACCTGCTTTAGCCCATCCCCGTCTTGCCATATTGCTAGAGAAGCTATTATGTGTCTTTAACAACTCAGGTAAGTGAAACCTGAGCTTTCCGCATCCAAACTTTCCACTGCGCATCAACTCACTACTCCACGACCTTATTCATTGATGATCTTTCTGCAATGTCCAACATTACGCGTGTAGTAGGCCATGGACTGTGTCAAGGGATGTCTAGCAGAGGAAGCCAAGTTGAGCCTGCGAGAAAATGGGGAAAGATTCAAGATAGCAGTTTATTTTCTTGTTTAGAAAGCCCTCTAACAAGACGGGCGAATTGGAGAAATCTGGATAAAAAGGACAAGTTGCCATAATCAGGCGTGAAACCCACGTCTTCATCGTTGCTTGGGACTAGGTATGTCAAACGCAGTATCAATCCATACGTAATACTACAGCGTACCTCAACATAAGGTACCATGCTAGACCCATGATGGTCACAGAACTCACTAGAAGATCAGTTGACCGGGGATGAGGTCGGCGTGCTCAGAGCAGCAGTGACAAACCAAGGATAGCCGCATCAGGTGCACTGCTATATGAGAGGTTACGCAACTAGGTCTATAGCAACTATGAACGATTCAGCGTGGAGAAGCACATGTACAGGGATAAGCATACAGGTCACAGTGCTTGTGTTCTGAGAACTCCAAAGAACAACGGCCTCCATGACACCATCGTTTTCTTCAAGGTTGGCTACATCGGCTTTGATGTTGCATGATCCCGCACTATCCCCAGATGAGTCCATTCACTTGAACAGCTAGAGAGGATGAAGTTTGGTAGAAGTGGCCCGCCTCGATCTTAGAATCGCCCACCGCATGACTTGCGGCATCCGATCATCCGAGTTGCCTGTCGTTAGCATGAACCCAACTAAATTTCAACATTTAATCCGGAGGTGAGGTACGAATGACTCAAGTCAGCGATTGATAAGGTTGCGTACGATGACGCTAACGCTTCCTTTCGAGTGAAGGTCCAAAGGCTGTTGATTTTAATGTATGTTAGGCGAAGAAAAAACACACCAAACGTGGACAAGCCAAGTAATTTCGCGGAATATCTTCTTCTCGCGATCAACAGATCATTTATCCTGAATGGATATCCTCCCCAATATGCTCCAACCATTTCGCGTGTAGTACGAACGACTAGCGAAGATTGCAGCGGTGTTCAATCAGTTAAGCTTTGTAAACCTTGCGTGGTTCAAGCGGTCTAATTGTACGTACTTCGTTGGTCCGAGTCCCAGTTTACAGAGGTTCGGAGCCGAATAACTCGCTTCCAGCCGCCAATTGCAGCAACAACACTTTGTAGAGCTTTGGGCCTTTGGCTTGTCTTGTACTGAATCATGTGTACCCGAATGCGCGGGCTAATACCGCGTGGATTTTGTGTGTACGGGATAGCCGATGGGACCGAGGCCACCCAACCAAGCTGTTGATCATCGTTCGCGAAATTTATCCTGCCGATATCCGTTCACCGGTGGGATGCTTCGCTGTAGTGGGGTTCTAGAGACAGGTGAGCAAATCAGGGACTCAGTAGCATTAAACGTCGACCCGCCGGTACAAGTCATGTACAACATGTGAGGCATAGCGTGTTCTTGAATACTATCGAGGAAATTACCATGGCGAGGTAGTGTCCTTGAATCCATTGTGTGCGAGTATTTGAGTCAACAGTTTGGCTTGATATATCGAGTTTCCAAGACAGCAACTCTTTATCCCTAAGACTGTTAAGGCTTCTCATAATATCGTACATCAGTCTGAAATCAACCCTTCATCTATCCCGAATTCACAGCAAGATCCCTACAAAAACAGATCAATAAGGCACCCAGACGACAAAAATGAAGTTCCAAGCCATCCTGCTCCTGGCAGCCAGCGCTATCGCCGCACCTACACCAGAAGCAGTTGCTGAGCCTGCACCTGCCGTTGTTGGTGCCACAACCAAGGCCCAGCGTCTCCTGTGCTCTGGTCTCTGGACTGGTAACGACCTCAGCTTCGGAGACCTCAAGTGGGCCATCAACAACCGCAGAGATGAGCTGCAGCTCAAGGCCGGATGGTGGAATGAGGTCAACACCGCCTGCAGATCGACAGATGGCAGGAACATTGCGCAAAATGGCATTTGGATCACGTACAACCACGCACGCAGCAGCCAGGCGAAGACTCCACTGAAGTTCAATGGTGCGGTCGTCTGTTCGCCGCAGAGCAGCTGGAACCTAAAGTGCGACAAGGCATAAGAGCCAACATCCACGAAGAAAGAGGTGGTTGATGCAGAGTGCTCTCAAAGCTTTCATATAATATACCTGGCGATGCCTTTTCAACAAAGAGGCAGCATCTGAATAATTACAATGATTAATGAGGCAATTTTTATCATAATGATATCTGTCTGGGCCTGTGACTCTTTCTAGAAGACCTACCGTATCCCTCACTCATGTGTCGTCTGTCCACTTAACTAGAGTGATGAAGTTCGTAACTTGGGAATAGCGGGCGTCTTGAGCAAGGCGATGTTTATCAACAGGTGTTGTTCAAACGGAAGCTCCGGGAGCACATGGTACCCTGGCCGGAAAAGGTCTGATTCCACAATTGTGGCGTCTATATCAGTGGGCAGCTAATAGCTCATAGCTGCTAATCCCACGAAAAGATGCAGCCCATAACACTCCCACAATGGCCTGGTCAACGCCCACTCTCTCCGACGCCCATACTGCCAGGTCTTCTACAACAACTTGGTCGCATACAATAGGACAAGGTCCCAAAGGACCATTGTTATCATAGTTGCTGCAGACAAACTTTACGAGATCTGATTTGCTTGTCATGTATTGAGTCATTTTGCACCGGTGGAAGGAAATAAGGCGTCATCTTCTCGGACTGCCAATCTCATCTGCTAGGTGAAATTTGTAGCTCAAAGGTGACCACAGACCTTGATAATGTGCAAAGAAACTATAACGAGACCCCCACGATTGTCGAGGTATTATGTCTCGAAGACTGTGCTTCCATTTTTCTCACCGGCTCCAGCCAAGAACGCGATGATCGCCGTCTGGCGGTCATCTCTTCGCGTAAGGAACGCGGCAGAGATTGCGCATTCGAGAAATGATGGGCATCACGACTGCTGATCTTAGTTTCTTGGGAAATAAGGGGCTCGGAGAATGTTGTCTTTCGAAGTTCCTCCGCTATGGTAAGTCAAAAGGTTTCACACAAGCTGTCGGGTCTGGGAGCTGAATGCAGTCAGGGTCTCAGGTGAAATTGCTGGAATTTGACCAGTGGTAACGAAGACTCCACAACTAGCAGTCAACAACATTTTACCAGCCGAGCGATAATTGGGTGACAAACGGGCGCGTCTTTGCCTAAGTTAGTAAGTCTTCTGCGGGGAGACGTCTGCAACCCCGGCAGCGACTTTCAAAGTCGACATGAACTCCACGCGGGGAAAGTTATGACCGTTTTCGGCCACATGGCTCAGTAGATTATCCATTCTAAGCGAAGAGCTTAGGAGTAAACTGACAGAGTCAAGGACCATTCCTTTTGGGGCAATCTGTGCCCTGCGCGCGGGATATGTCTCGAACTCACCTCCTTCGCCATTTTGGGTCGTAACGCAGAAGCCAATCGGACTCATCTATACCCTTCGGCCGACGCGGGAGGGCTGCCTGTGGCTGGCTCAACTACGACAGCCAGGGATGCAAGCATGAGGACCCTGGCGTTTACCGACATCGCCTAGCCTCTCTCAACAAGCACATCAGGTCTCGGCCTACCCTGCAGATCACGAAGCTATGAATGTTGCTTCATCGCCATCGCAAGCCATCGCAAGCCATTGCAAGCCATCAAATTTGCCGGGAAGCTTCTTCGAGAGGAAATGGACAGAGGATGGGATCTTACTAGTTGATACTGCGCTGCTTTTGGATTTCAGCCATCCGCCATACTTCAGCTGTGTCTCAGCCTACCAGAAACGAAAATTATCAGGATCATGCCCATACGAGCGGCACTGATGATCATTCTTTGTGAATAGCTGAAACTGAGGTAACGGAAGAGCTTGTCCGGTAAGTCCAAGGCCTTAAAAGTCCCGTGTCGCATGTGCATTGTCGCCTGCCCAAATGCGGCTTGACAAATTTGTTGATATTCCCCTTACCCCATGGCCGAAGGCTTCTACCTGTCTTTAGATTCTACTCTTGCTTCACATTTTGGACTACACAGCAACATGGCGACCGCTCACGACCATGACCATGGCCACTCCCAGACTCACTTGGGAGTAGACATTGACATCCCGACGCCGATCACTCCGGGCGAATCGGATTTGCTGACGAGCGAGATGTCGGGTCTCAGCATCAACGAGCGAAGCCGACCGCGTCTTCTCCCGTCTTACCCATCCGCAACATCTCCTCGTACAAGCAGTCCTACTGGGTCCGTTAGGAGCGCGTATACTACCAGGCGTCGTGTCAGTCGTCGGTCTTATAGCAATGAGTTCCATTCAAGCTCCCACAGCTCCAGCTTCAGTTCTGAAGTATCGAAGGAGCTCACTCGCCAGGCAGAGCTTGAGTTCGCGGCGCTCACGGAACTCATGTCTAGCATGTCGAGGCGAAGCATGTCGTTGCGCGAAGTCTGGAGCAAGATCATCACCGAGCGCGAGTCTGTCTACTCTGAGATGCATCGCATGACTGAGCGCTACGAGGAGTTGACCGAGGTCATGGAGCGCAAGGAGAGGGAGCACAGTCACCACAACCACGAGCATGAAGGCCAGAAGCAGGAGCTTGTCAAGGTGCGCCTAGAGCTCACTGCAGCCATCAACAGCGCTTCGAAGTTCAAGATGGAGCTATCTGCAAGAGACAACGAGTGCAAGACCCTCCGACATGAGATCGCCGAAGCCAAGGATACCTACACCTACATCAAGAAAGAACACGAAGAGCTGAAGAAGACCTCTGAGCAGACGAGACTCACCTTAGTGGCCACTACAGCTGCCCGTGCCGATCTTGAGGATCAGTGTGGCAAGCTACGAGGCGAGCGTGCGGACATGGATCTAAAGCTCACCGAGCTAACTTCCAAGCATGAGGAGATTACTACCAAGTTCGAGTCGACTCATAAGGAGCTTGTAGACATCAGGAAGAGCCACCTGATACTCAAGGAGGAGAAGCACGAGTGGCTCCACAGGCGGGGCGAGCTTGAGGACCATATCCGCAAGTGCGACCACAAGTACGATGAGCTGAAGCGGAAGTACAAGGAGATAGAAGAGCTGTACGAGAAGAAGAAGTCTGAGGTTAAGGAGCAACAGGAGACCATCATCAGAGTCAAGAACGAAAAGGAGGAGGCCATCACCAAGGTCAAGAGTGAGAAGGAAGAAGCCATCACCAGAATCAAGAACGAGAAGGAGGAGATCATCATCAAGATCCGGAACGAAAAGGAAGAGCTCGATCAGTGCATCATCAGACTCAAGCGTGAGCTTGAGGAAGAGCACTGCCGGTGGGAGGCGGCCGAAGACAACTGTGGCAAGTGGAAGCTCAAGTGGGAGCACTGCGACCGTGAAATCATTTCCCTCCGCGAAGAGATCTCCCGCATCGAGATCACACGCACCGAACTGCGGGAGACCATTACGAAGAAGACAGAAGAGCTTCGTCTTCTCATCATCGAGAAGAAGCGCCTCAAGGACGAGGGCGAGCATGCCGTCGGTCGCGCCAACGAGAACCATCGTCAGCTTCTTCTTGTGCAGGAGACCCTCAGCCACACTGAGACCATTCTCAAGAAGTCGCAAGAGGAGATCCATACCAAGACGGAACGCATCGAGCGTCTCGACTGCGACCTGAGTGACTGCAGAAAGCAGGTCGAGAAGCTCCAGATCGAGATCGAGAGTCATCAGTCCGCCTCGGCTGTGCTCAAGATTGAGGTCGAGACGCTTAACAGCAGGTGCGGCGCCCTCAAGGCCAAGTGCCACGAGTGGGAGGTTAAGTACGAGGAGGCCTATGAGAGCATCACCGAGATTGAGGAGGGAAGCTCCAGCTACGAGTACGAAATCTCGGCTATGCGTATCATGCTTCGCGAGGCGAGAGAGCAGAAGGAGACTGCCATCACTGCGCGCAACACGGCCGATCGCGAGCGTGACGAGGCTGTGGTGAGGTTTGAGGAGAAGTGCAGAGCGATGGAGAGGTTGGAGGAGAGAATGAGTGCGCAGATGCATGAAATGAGCCGATCGGGAACCAAGACTACTACGACAAGTACCACTCGCAAGTCGGGTCATCGGGTGAATAGTAGCGGCAGCGGCGTCGTCTGCGTTGAGACCTGACATGGTGATCGTTGGCAGGATCGTGGGCATAAGATTTCGACCTGGCAACAGCTTTTTTCTTTGTAAACTTCATAAACATGACCGGTTCCAAGTTATTGAATGGTCATTAAGCTAGTGCTAGTAATATCACACTTACACTCCAAGTACACTCCCTCGCTTTGCCCAAGCGGCCTTGATTCATAGCCTAGTGTATGAGAAATTCATCAGATCCATTTGAATGCTCATGGTAATAACTCTTATTATATCTGTTCCAATTCGCCTTTTGGTATATTTCCGTAGTTTCAACCTAGGTCGTGGGTATTATGTTAATCTCGCTTGCCTTTTCCTCTAGCATCGTCCTCATCACTGCTCGTCAGCGTTGCCTCACTTGGATTGATCCTGAAGCTAAAGTCCACAACACCAACCAAACTGCTCACAGACCGCACCAAGCCCTCCAAGTCATCGCACACAAGCGAGCTGCAAACCTGCAGCACCGCGAACTCAGTATATCCGTGTTGCTCTACGTTCCTTACGTCGAGAATACTTCCGCTGCCAAGAGGGCTGACCATCTCCGATAACTCGGCCATACCCCCAATCGTTGAAGTGTCACTCGTCGGCGACTCCACCACTGATCCCACCACGCTGGGCTTCCGACCTGAAGGGCGCACTTCAGACCCTGTGCGGGTGTGGACCGTGACAAGCCTGTGCTCGAGCTCACTGCCTCTTCTTTGCATGGTCCGCGGCTCTGGGTCCGGACCTTTGAGGTGGAGGAGCTTGCGGGTGAGCTCATTCGGTCTCGGAAGTTGCATAAAGGGCGGCAGTGATTGACCCGACAGTAGTGAGTTGGACAGGAGCGTGAGCGTGGAGAGAATGGTATGTTGCGTCGGCTCAATTCCTGCAAGGACCTGATTGAGAGCGCGCAGCCAGGCCCGGTCACTGTCGGAAGAGGGACTGGCTGGCCTGTCACGCGGCTTCCATGTGATGGTGTAAGCAATCAGCGTCAGGTACCGCATGGTGCTGGTTGACCGTCTGATGATATCTTCGTATGTGGCCCTAGGGAATTTGCCGCCGATATCGGGTTCCCATTTCTGCCATTGCGCATGCTGATCCAAACTAGGGAGCAACAGTAACAGTTTGCCTAGGATGCGACGTCTTTCCTTCTCCATCTTGTGAGCAGGTGTGCCGGGCTTCTTGATGTCACCGTGTGTCTCTTCCATCGTCGCCTTGATTGTCTCATTTACGACACTGAAGTAGTTGGCGAGGAGATAGAGCGAGGCGCTGAGATCCCGTCGGAGCCAGCGCCGGTCGGTGATCGGAGCCGGGAAAATGGTCCAGATAAATGCGATGAAACAACCGGCCGCTACACAGGCAAGACGATAAGGTGCCAGAAGGTATGTAGGATAGTACGGTTGTCCCGTGGCTGCGGCGGCCTTTTCTCCAATCTTCTGAACCTGTAGCTCATACCCGATGATGAGGACTTGAGTGATAATCGTGATGAGCCACACAGGCATAAACCGCGGATACTTCAAGATGAAGTACTGCTCGATGAAGATGAACAACCAGAGGAAGACGATGACTCCGGCGGTGCGCTCGACAACGATATACCAGATGATGTAGGAGAAAATAACCGCAACGCAGGTTCCGCCGACTCGACATACGAAGCCAAAAATGGACTGGCCGGCCGTGATAGTCATGCCAATGGCAATCATGATCATGGCCCAAACCAAGCGTTGCTCAGTGAAGAACGTCTGTGTGCTCTGCAAGAAAGCCATGATGCCGACTGTCATGGTCGCAATGGCGACCCGGAAGCCAAAGAGCGATTCACCTGATCCGACAAAGCCAGAAAATGCTCTCACCGAGTTCCCAAAGTGTTGCCAGACGCCGTGAGCAGGGAGATGTTCGGGATCCTTCTTCTTGTTATACCCATCACCGGCGTAGACGATGTTCGCGCCCATCTCAGCAATATCTGGCGTCTGCTCGGGGGAAGCGTCCTCGGTGCTGCAGATACCCTTGAACCATTTCTTGATGCGCTTCTGAGAAGGGATGATCAAGCGCTTCTTTGCCATCGTGCCGTCAGCCACCTTTGAGTCTGCGAACATGACCAGGTCCTGCACTGCTTCGCCCAGGGCGAGCATAAGCTTTTCCATGTACAGCATCACATAAAGCTGCGTCTGGTCGCGCTCCCGCATCCTGGTCTCGAGCTTCTTCAGGTGAAGATCTTGTCGTTCCTGTTCTGTCGCGAGCTGCCTCTCCTTCAACCAGTTTCTGAGCAGCTCTCCCTTCTTGTCGTTGAAGTCCTGCACCCTCTCGGCGAGGACTTCAGCGAACCCGGCTTCGCCTGGCTTCGAGGTCGCCATGGCACCGGCATCCATCTCCACGTCGGCACCCTTCGTCTTCTTCGGCTTGGGTGTGAGTTCGAGGACGATACCGACGTGATCGAGTCCCTGGTCCATTGCTTCCGTCAGGATTTCGAATGGCTCCAGCAATTGGAGCATGATATCGTTCCAGACTCTCTTTTCCCGTTCCTTCTCCGCGTCCGAGTCGCCGCTGCCATCGTTAACACCCCATCCGTGCTTTTCGGAGGCTCGGCGGAAGATGTCGACAATTGTGCTGATGCCGTTCAATGGGATCATGATGCTTCGCAGGCGGTTGAAGATCTCGCCGATATCCTTGGAGTTGAGCTTGCCGTAGGCGATATCCCTCTTGGCGAAGAGGATGTCTCCGTGCATCTTTCCAAAGAGTGCCGAAATCGCCAAAGCCGTGGCCTTGAGCTCGCCCGCGGCCTTCGCCTCCTTCGTCATCTCGGGCTTCTTCTGTTTCTTGTTCTTCTTGAAGACGTTGCTGCTCTTCGTCTGGTGACGCTCGAGCATGTCGGGACTGGATAACGTCTTCAAGTAGTTGAGTTGCAGGGCAATAGACTTGCGAACAAGCCCAATGGCACCCTTGAATTCACCGCTCACCACCTTCCTGCTGGAGACAGGGAACACGAAAAGTGAGACACCGGTAGCAATACCCATGGCGCAAAGCATCGCCACGGTCAGCCTCTTTACAAGCGACTCGGCGGCTGCGGTGGTCACCATGAGCGGGCCAAATGTGCAGGCAACGTTCATAAAGATGGAGTAGATCATGACGGGCAGGTTCATCGTAGGGTATTTAGCTCTCAGGGTATTTGAAATCCAGATATTGAAGAACAGCCAGACGCCGCAGACGGCAGACTGACTTGAGTTGTAGACGGGCAATCCGGTGGCTAGTTCCTCGGCGGAGGCGGTGTTCCTTCGCGCCTGGACACCAGACCACAGTGCCAGCATCGACAAGGCGCCACCGATGCAAATTCCGGTGACATTGAGGACGAGGTTCTGGAGGTATTTTCCTCTTGGGAGAATTGCGAGTGCGAGTACTGAGATAATTGGCACGAGATAGCCCAGCGTGGTGAAGTACTGTGCCACGGGCGTGGATTGGTAGATGGCGATGCCGATCAGGGGCGGTAGTGAGCCCTTGAACATCATGATGAGCGTCGGCGCGTCGAGGCCCAATCTCGCCGCCAGACCCGGCTTTGGCGCCGGCTTCTTTGTCGCCTTACTTGCGGTCGTCGGTGACCGCGCCGGGACGCCATCCGGATGAGTCTCAGTCTCTGAGGACTGCGACTCGGTGTATCGGTCAGCGTCCGGCTTCTGTTCGTCGGATGCCATGGTTCCAGTCGTTCTTTGCGTTTACGTTCACGGAATCATCGGCCCCTTGAGCGAACGAGCGGGCAGCTGTTGAATATTCGATTATGTCGTCGTGCCCGTAGATCAGTCAAACATAATGGTCTCTTGATGTCTTGTCTCTGAATGCTGCGATGATTTTGGGTTGAGTTTTCGCCCGGGCCGAGGGTGGGCGGTTTGTTTTGTCTAATTGGAGAATGATGTAATTGCGGAGTTCGCCGTGCCTATGCAGGCAAGAGAGTGCCGACAGAGTTTGCGCTAATGCCGTGTTTTGTGGACTTTGTACTCGTTTTCGGTCAAGAGGGGGAGGGAAGATTACGGCGTAATAAGACCCAAAATAGCCGGTGGCCTCTAAGAAGCCTCTACTCAAGGTGAGACGAGTCAGGATTCATGCGCAAGCACGGGCCTTCATCTCAACGGTGGGACGGGGTCAGCCTGTGAGATGAAGTGAGATTACTCGTGCCCGCCCCCACTTTTTTGGGCATTCGGGACTCATCACCCACTAAAGTGGGTGCTTTTCAGCTAAACGGCCTCCTTAGCTAAACGGGTAGATAATCGTTGATTATATACTATTATATACAAGCCTCGACTACCCTCTTTTTAATAGCTACCTATTATTTAAACCGTTAATTACGTATATAGGCTAAAGCTAGCTAATATTCTTTATCTTTTTAGTTTTTTTTTTTTATTTTAAAAGCCTTTTTTTTAATAACTAAGCGGATCTTTGCGTCTATTACTTTAATAAGAGCTATTATTTTAGTAATCTTAAATACTTATCTTTATTTAATTATATATTAACTATTTTTTATTATAATAATTTTTTTAGTCTATAGTTAACTATTCTTACCCTACTTACGGGCTCTACTTATTTATTAAGCTAGTTAAGTTAGGCCGAGGTCTTTTTTTATTTAAAGGAGCTTAGAGCCTTATATAAGTACTTTATAAATAAACCGCTCGAGATTTTATTTAAGCGGGGAAGCCTCGCTAGTTAAGTACTAAATCTCCTTATTAAGGGTATTTATATCCTTTTATAAATACTAAGTAACGTAGTAAAGCTTTTAAATAGTCGGAGGTATAATAAATAGCGAGGAACCTAGCTTTTAAAAAGGTAGTATAATTAGTTAAGAATCGTGGCTACGATTATAGATCTTTTTAAGTATAATTTATAGATTATATAAATAAATACCTATTTTTTTAAATACTAAAAGAATTATAAAATATTTAAATACCTCCTTACGAATAGACTATATAAAGCTAAGGAATTCTAGTTAAGTAATATTAGTATAGCCTTTTTAAATTACGAGGTTAAGTACCTTAGCGTAGTAATACTTAAGGGGCTAGAAAACTATAATATCGAGAGGTTAGAGAATATGTATACTATATAATAGAAATCTAAAAGGGATAATATTATATTTATTATAGTACTTAATAAACTCAATAGTATAATAAGATCTATACTTATTTATAAGTAGTAGTCTCTTAACTCCCCTAGTTCGACCTTTTATATATATATTAAAGTACTTAATCTAATTTAGAGTTATTATATTATTTATATAACTAGTAAATAAGACTCCTATAATAATATTAAATTTAAACTCTTTAACGCTATACTACTTAGCTATATAAATAGAGCTGCTAAGGATTAAAAAAGCTAATATATAATCTCTAGTAGTAAAAATAGCTTTTATAGTAGTAATAGACTTTTTATTAATTAAAAAGGCGAAGTAATAGGCCCTTTTTCTTTTTATAATAATTATACTAAATTTCCTAACCCCTATTTAAAATCTAATCTTATTTATATTCTATATATTAAAAAGCTAGATCCTATACTTATTAACGACTTTTTTTAGTTTAAGAAAGTAAGAGTTAATAATATTCTTATTTTTAGAGTTATATTACTTAGCGTTTAGTATTTTCTCCTTAACTAGAGAGTAATTATATTTTTTAATAAATTAATTAGCTTATTAAGAATTAATAATTAAAAAAGGAGCTAGGTTCTTAGTATTATTAATATCTACGGGGTCCTATAACTTAATAAATAAGTAATTAATAATATTAATAACAAGCTCGCGCTTTATAAGTAAGTTAATTCGGTCTAAATAGTTAATATACTTATAAATCGCTTTTTCTTAGTCCTAAGTAAGCTTATAGCCGTAGCTAGTACGCTCTTTTAATAAATATCTATTAAAAATCCTCTAACCGAGCTTTTAGTACGGAACAGAGTACTACCGAGCCGCTACTATAATTAATAATTCCGGGTCTTTACAAATAGCTATAATAGCTACTTATATACGCTCCTCTTTAATAATATTAAATTTAGGTATTATAGTAAAAAGTAATAGAAGTGGTAATATATAGAGATAAATCGCGATAATTATGCCCGTATGGCTAACGTGGCTGTTTAGCTGAAAAGTACCCACTTTAGTGGGTGATGAGTCCCGAATGCCCAAAAAAGTGGGGGCGGACACGAGTAGATGAGATTAGCAGATCGTTCAGTCTAGAATCATGTCTTTCGAGTTGTGGAAATGCAAAATCTGCATTCATGATTTTTGCAGAGAGAATCACGATCGTGACCCTCATGAGCATTGGCATGGGGATGTGAATTATACATCTTACTCACGAATTGACACGGGATGAGTAAGCCATACTGACACCTCATCTAGCGGCCAGAGATGAGCGTTGCTAGTGTGACGCCAGCATCCGACCCGCGCTGCGATTGAGAAAGGGAGGGCGAAGTTGCAGTAGACAGCCTCAGGCAGAATCGAATGGGCAGGTGGTTCAACCCACTGAATCCAGCTTCAAGTCGACTAGGTATGCACCTCTATCGCAAGCAAGGGCTTAACTGGCGGACTCATCCTCAGCGCAGCGAAAGCTCAATGAGTCCTTACAAGTTCAATTAATGGCATTGAAAGAACTCCCAGAGAACCATGGTACAGCAGTATTACTCTTTCCAATATTCACAATAACGCTGAATTTCCGTAGACCCCTATCGGAGGAAATGAATGAAAAGAGTTCATTCGCATGTATCACCCCTGCATCTCAGCCCTAGAGGGCTTGAGAACCCCGCCACGTCGACTTCCCAACCACAAGCCGGCCGGCGTGTCCGGCAAAGCATAGTGGCAGAATTATAGCCAGTTCCGAGATCGTCCGCGGAATATTGAGACTGCTCCCCGGAGAGCAGCTCCATAGTCTCGCCGAAAACTCCGTCGGCCATCGAAATAATGAATGCCAGCCGTCTTGGATGAGTGCCGTGAGGCGGCTTAGGACTGAGGATCCTATGCGACTGCTGATGAATGAGTCAGCCACGCTTCATGTAGCTTGGTGTCGGCTGGACAACACCACCATTTTCCCCGCACCCCGGATTCACTCCGGCAAGACGCCGCGCTGGCGATTAGCACCAGGGCCGTTGAGGCGAATCGAGGTGGGGAAAGTTGAGAGCCGCTTCTCAATGATGGTGCATGTACTCGAGATAACGTGATATGCTCTGGGTGCGCCTAACGAACTGGTGTGTTACAAAAGATTGAACACGTTCGTCTTTCATCCCGTCAATGGCTGAGCTTCTCGATAGAGTCTGATTCCTTCGCCGGGGCTGGTGAAGGACCCCTGTTCGGTACAGGGAGCAGCCATCTGAAGGCTGCTGACCGAGTGAATCTCACCCGGTTTGTACTAAAGAATGAGTTGTTATCTCATCAATGTGGACAAGATCATGCTACCATGTCAACTTTCGAGTTGAAATAGCTCAGACTCATGAAATGGCGTCGTCTTCTATCTACAGAGCCTAGAACATGTTTGTATTCGTCTTCCTACCCTCCTTCCAAGTGACTTATTTGATCCCCTATCATGATCTTGTCAACAGGTTTCGCTGGCGTCATCACCCAGTTTTGAGGCCGTTTCCTATGCACGAGAAATATCCTGTGCCACTGAAAGCTTGATTATGCGAGCTGGCACAACGAATGGAAGCCCTTAGGTTATCCCGATCTCATCGTAGATTGCATCTCTTCTGTTCACCCTTCGCGACCCTGCCGAAACGCAGATTCTGTGGGTTTACGAAGTCTACGTCGACCAAACAAATCGTCGAATGCGCTGTACGCGTGATATTCTGACTAGGTCCTTCTGCCGGAGATGAAAGCAGTGAACGCGCACTCACGTTTCTCAGAAGAATGACAATGCATAGAGAATACAATGATCAAGGCGAACACCTCGGTGGTCGAATGATTGGCTCCGACACAAGCTCCGAGTGTGGAGCTGGGAGGCAAGCGGGAATATTAGATGACGATGAGGGGGAGGACGATGAGGGTTACGGGAGCGGGCCTCTTTCTGACCATGATCTTGATATCGTCGATCTCAGCACTTCGTCCACAGTCTCATCTGATACCCGGACCAAATTTCATCAAAGATTTCTGAAATAGTGTGTTTTATTCGAAGCAGGTACCAACACTACTTTGTCTACGGCTACTGCAACCCATACCGAGCTTTGAGAATCAGAAGAGCCTGGGAAAGGACCGTAGCCGCATGGGAGCTGGATCGATCGCGAGTTGGCCATATCGCTTTTGGAAGACCCATTCTTTGCGACAACGACATGAACACATCTTCAGGAACGCTACAAAGCCGGCTAGGAGTCTGCTGAAAGACTCTTTCAGAACCCATGGTGGAGCCAGACGTGGACTGTCCCAAGGGCCTGATGTGCCAACGATTGAGCAATCATCCAGTGCGGGCAGCGGATGATCAAGCGAAAGACCTTGAAAAAAGCACTGCCGTTTGCTGAGGCCTGGGACGACTTGGGGAAGACGATGGTTGAGAGAAAGAACGGGCGCATTAGCGACTGGCCAGTAATGAGAGATCGATACTCCACTGCTTTCTACCTCTTGAAGCAGGGACTCATGGACGAAAGACTATCGGATCTCCTGTGGAACATTTGGGCTAGAGACGCGGCCGATTCTCGGGACAGGTTGTTTGCGATGCTCAGTCTCGCCGGTAAATCTCATGGCTGGTCCCATGAGGACTACCACAGATCCGCGAAGCAGGTGTTCTGCGGAGCAGCAAGAGAAATTATCCGTGAAGAGAACAGTCTCGAGATACTGTTGGCGGCACGAAGCCTGAATAAAGAAGATGAAGCGATCTCACTGCCGAGTTGGGGTGTCCGAGTGGCGTAGTGAACATAGCCCGCTCAAGGAACGGCCGAAGCCCCTGGTTAACCGATCCCGAATTCATTCTCTCTACGTCATCGGGTTTGTCGAATCTCTCGTTGTCAACGGACATGGCTTTACGGCCTGCTCAAGCGCAATCCCAGTCGCTTGGTTCAGCCATGACCTGGACAGATTAAATGTTCGAGCTGTGTTCATCGATGAAGTGAGAACAGTTGCTTCTCTACGTGGGTTAAGATCAGATATCGGCGTCAAGAACACCATAAATGATGCGTATCTCGTTAGTCAGTCCGCATTCTTTGATGGGATGCCTCATTGGTGGAGCAAGGATGAGAAGGATGGATTGCCTAGCCTGGTCAAGGGAGTCCTGATGGCCGGTTCGCATGGTATGATGGATGAATAAGAGGCCATAGGGGAAACCATGGTATTCCGGCACTTCTTCGTCACAAATAATCAGCGTGGTCTTTATATTGGACCTGAGGGACCAATGCTAAGAGACCGCATTTTCGTTGTTGGGTGCCACGGGAACACGAGCGGGCAACAAAGGATGGGTCGACGCTATATGAGCTGGTAGGAGAGGCTCACGGTGAGTTAAAAGCAGTCATTATCTACTAATCGATCTCAGCTGATTCCAGATGAAGTTCACGGCATCATGCAAGGCGAAGCCACTGCAACCAGGAAGGCCAAGATCGGGTGGGACAGTTTAGTTTGGTGGCGACCCACCAGGGAAAACAAGTCTCTTAGGAGGATATGGTCATACAATGAGATTGAGAGACAAACCGGACCCCCTATCAATACTCAGTCTAGCTACTCAGCCAGCAGGATGTTGAGGTATACTCAGCAACACCCAATGCATATGCATACCTTATGTATAGCAGATCGAAGAGAAATCAGATGATGGCCAGGCGGAACGCTCAGCTTGGTTTGTGCCGGTGAGGGCAGCGGAGTTCCACGATACAAAGATGCTTGTCAAAACAGAGCTTTGTACTGAAAGCCACGGTCAGGTGTCTCTACATCGAAGAAGTAGATTTACGTATCTGTCAGTACGGGTCGATGTTCGATTCAAGAACGATTACGCCAAGTAGAAAATTGGGAATCTAGAAGAGAGAACCAGTCATCCACCAAGCAAATATTCCTAATTCTCTTGTTGGAGTACCTACTACAGTCTGAGACCGAGAATGTCTTTGGGATGTGTTGTAGGTAAACGGGGGACCACCCTTGGACCAGAACGACGGATGTTGAGGCCTGCGACCACCTTGGTATGGCAAGTTAAACAAGGAGGGCATATACTTCTGAATGAAGTTTGACAAAGAGAGTGCATCTTTGGCATTGATCCAAAACAGGTAGAAACACCGAAAAACTACTCGGTCTGTCAGGAAAGCCTTCCTGCTGGCATCGCCAGTCTGAGAGTGGTGATGCCAGGTAGTTCTCCATCACAGATCAGACAGAATCAAGCAAAGTACCTGGACTCCAAGGTCAGATACCATCAATGATCAATCAAGGGCCTTGGATCTAAGAGTATTTTACGTTCAAAAGATGATGTTTACTAACTCCATCAAGCTGACGGAACTCGAGGACCATGACACTCGTCAAATCCAAAATCAACCACCGTACTCCAGCCTCATGGCCAAATATTGATCGGATTCGTGTCTCAAGTCCCGTGTGCGCGTCTCTGTCACTTGCAGACGCATGCCCTTGGTCCGCAAAGGCATTCTCCCGCAGCTCAGCCCAGGAGAAGAGTAAGACAGAAATCCGTCGCGATCGCATATAGCGGACAGCCCAACTCTGGGAATTGCCCCAAGCTGATCAACTGAACGCGTCAAAAACGTCATGTACGAAGTAATCTCAAGTGTATCAAAGGTGTCGAAGGATATCGTTTGGGTGGTCGCGTCGAGAGGGCAGTATCTGATCGAATAGTAAACCTGGTGACAAGATATCATCAGCGACACAACACCAATCAGAGCGGGGAGGACTCTAACACAAAAAACCCGCACACAATATCAATAGAGACAAAGTCTGTAGAAGTATTCGGAGGATCGTGAAAGAACCCAAAGTCAGAATAGACCACGCATAGAGACGCGCCTATGTAGTGCCGGCCTGAGTAACATACCTTGATACACATTCATTCGGCGTCCGAATTGATTGACGATCAGTAGAGGAAAGGGATCAGATCTGGTTCCCAGTCATTGCGGAGTTTCGTGACCCTTGAGCTGCGACAGCAACGATGGAGACCACCGAGGTGATACTTCCTGTCAGTGGTATCGGAGCCAAGATTTACCTACCTTGGAAAGATAGTGAGAGAGCTGATGTCTTAGACAAAGGGAGTCGTCAACTAAGTTTCCCAGATATCCAATGTTCAGTGTGAATTTCTGACGTCCGAGGATCCTTCATTTGGGCTTCCACCATCCCTAGCCCGAATCTCCCTTTCTCCTATTCTCTTCTCTTAGCTCTATCATTCGTCTTTCCCTTATCTCTTCTCAGTCTAGACACGGCATCGCATCCAGCGCGCCGCATGGAGACGTGGTCTAGGCGCGCGATTCGGTTTCGTCGGTTTCGTTCAAACTCGATAGATTCGGTCTTGGCATCTTTGTCGACAGCCGTTCGGCCGGCTTGTCGCACGATTCGAATAAAGGACTACGAGTCATTAGAATAGTCCCATCGAGGCCTCTCTGATTCCACATGTGTTGATGGGATGGCAGGTGTTGGGTCAAATTGGATGTTTGTTGTCGCCTCCATCGATCCATGGTGTTGAGACCAAGCATACTTGGGAGTTTTTGATACTGGAAATCGCTACGACAACGAGTTCATGATGGATCAGAAGTAAAAGAGAATGGTTGCGAGGAAATAATCCAGTATATATATTCGATTTTACCCTCTACAATCATCATCCAGTCTATACTACCAACATATTTCGCCCTCCAAACCAAACTTCAGCTCCTTCTCTGGCCCATCCAAACTATCCACGCAGCCGGCGCACCGCTCCCGGCTCTACACCATCCCGCGTTAGCATAACCAACCAAAGCAGTCTCTAAGCTTCCCAGGACCCATGGTAACCAAAGAATCCTAACCAGTCAACCACCCACTCAAAAACTGCAATTTCTCGTCAGAATGATAGCTACAAAACAAATGCTTTACCAAGGCTCGCAACTATGCGGAACAACCAGAGCCTCAGCCTTGACAGAATCGTTAGTGTGGAACTACGGACCAAACCTTCCAAAGAGACCAGATCAGACAAGAGTCCAGACGGGTACGGGGGCCCTCTCTGCCTCCCCTCCTTTCCTTCTTCATCCCCCCTCATTTCCCCCATCATCCAGAGAATCGTCACTCAGATCAGAGGCAGAATAACTGCCTCAGCCTTGGACCTCCTGATCACCAACCACCTCACTTCCCATTTCCTTTTTGCCGCCTCTTCCTCTGAGATCTCTGCTCCGGGTGTTTCATTGACTGACTTCCGCGTCGTCATTTTACCGCCACGTTCCGCGATCTTCTGCAAAGAGAGAGAGAGACTCAAGTTTTGGTCCTACCGCCAAGGTCACAATTAGAGAGGGTAAGTGAATCTCCTAAGCCGAACACGCCCCGGGGAGTGTATAGGCACAAGTGATAGTGGAAATCCGTCACTAGTGGCTGGGCCCTAGCCCAGCATGGTCCTTCCTGGGAGACAGTGAGGATCTACACCTATCCCGGGGTCCCATACGTTAGCGTAGTGAATTGACAGGGAGGGTGGCCAATAAGTACAGGTTCTATCCTTTTTACCTAAATTCTATAGCTAATCCGGAGTGTCGGATTAGAAGTCCAATTCGACCTCGGCTTACGGCAGCCAGCGCAGGGACCAACTACGGCCCCTATTTACGATATTCGTGGCCTACCTAACCTACGGTTAGAACCTCCCTTTTCTATATACGTAATATATTAAAATAGTTTAATTAACTTACTTCGTTAACTTATAGTTCGAACTAATTAACTAATATCCCTATAATAAGGATACTAATACTAATTAGTAATTAAATTTTACTATTATAAATTAGTAAAGTATCTTATTACGTAGAAAAAACGACCTCTTAATACTATATAGGATAAGAGATTTATACTAATTAACTTTATAAAAATAGATAAAAAAGGGGTAATATTCGAATACCGTACGGAATTAAGTAATTATAGCCTTTTACTATTTACAAGAAGTTAACGTTTATTATATTAAAATATACTAATTAATAAAACTACTTATATAGCTATTATTTTATTACCGCCTTAAGTAGCCTTTTTATTAATATAAACTCTATACGGCTAGCTTACGAGTTAAATTAGTAAAAAGAGATACTTATGTAATAACTACTTACTTAATTAATTAGTATAATAAACAAGCTTAATAGTACGGTATAAAAAAGTACTACGTAATTAAGGAAAAGGATCCCTAAGTATAAATATTTTTAATAAGTATAATAAAAACTTATATAAGAATTATAAAGCTAAGAAATCTATAGTATATAAAAAGGTTTATTATAATAAAAATCTTATAAATATAAAGAAGCCCGCGATTTAAACGATCCCCCTATAGCCCTATTAATTACTCCCTAAGTATTACTTAAGAATATAATATAGGGGACGGTTTAATAAAAGAGGAGGAGATTTAGAGGTCTTAATAACCTCGAGTTATAAGTATTACGAATATTAAAAGTTAGCTTAAGGAAAAAAGTAGCTATATAAAAAAAGTAAAAAAAGTCGTTAGTTTAAAAAGGCTAAGCGACTTCTTATTAGAGTTAGGCTAAGGAAAAAAAAAGAATCCTCTAGAGAGCCGTTAAAAAGCTCCCTTTTTATACTACTAGCTCTTAGTACGGGATTATTAATTTTAAAAAATTAACTAAATAACTAAATAATAAAAAGGATTATTAATAAGTAATAATTACTAAATTAGCATAATTAAACTATAAAAAAGACCGCTTAGGAAACTATAAAAAAGGGTACCGAGAGGTTATAAAAAAAGATTTTTAAAGTATTTAATCTTATTAAGTACGAGTAATAAGTAGTATTTTTAATAAGTCCTTTTTAAAGTCCGTAATTTTATAAAAAAGAGGGCTTAACTTCGCTAACTATATTTAATAATTTATTTAGCTCTTTTACGGGCTACCCAGCGTTTATTTCTAACTATTATTATAAAATACTACTTTAAAAAAAGTAAGTTAAGAGAGGAAGTAATTTAAAAATTACGTAGAGTACGAGGCTTAAGAAATTAGGAGTATATAAAATAGCGGAAATTAATAACTAATAAAAATCCTAAGATTAATTATTTTGTTTTTTTATAATAATATAAACGTCTATTGCTATTATTAAAAAAGGGACTATTAAAATCTACCCTTTTATACTAAACGAGAAAAGTAGCCTTAGTAAGTACGATATTTAACGATTTAAAAAGTTAATAATAGTTATTAAAAATAATAAAAATAAGAGTAGTAGCGAGATAGTAAGAAAAAGTAGGAATTACTTAAACCCTAATAAATTCGTTAAGTAATAAAAGTACTAGTTTACTACGGCTAGTGCGCGAATTAAATATATCCTTATTAAGATTAAATACGTTAGTAACTACTAATATAAGTATAAGCTAAGGTACGACCCTTAGTAAGTTAGGGTAAGGAAAAACAAAAAGAAACCCGATTCTAAATAAAATCCTAATCCTTTATAGATAAGTAAATATTAACCTAGATTACTAAGGGACGTAAATATATAGAATTACGGATTAATCTAACGGTAAGTAAATTAATATAATATTAATTTATTTAACTAAGGTTTATAAAAAAAAGGGGTTATAAAAGTAACCCCTATTTTACGAAATTATAAATAACCTTAGCTATTAGCTAAATAAATAGTTTATAAATATAAGCTTAGGAATTATAAAAGTAATTAATAGATTTTTTTATAAGTAAGGGGTATTACTAATATAATTATAATTATAAGAACCTTACGAAATCCTAGTAATAACGATTATAAAAAAAGAATTCGTATTATGGACCTAGGTATAAGTTAATAGGGCGTATAATCGCTTTAATAAATTTAAAAAAAGGGTAAACGACCCGGATTTCCTTTTTATAATTACTAATAGTAGTTTATTATTATAAAAGGATATATAGGAGTAAAATATAGTATTAAAAGTACGATAATTAATAATTCTATTTATTTCGATCTATAGCTCGTTACTTTTATTAATACGAAGTTCGGTACTAATAACTAATAAAAAAGGAGGTAGACTACCCGAAGTTATTAATAATACGTAGCGACGTAAAGATTATATATAAATACTAAAAATATAGTAGTAAATACGAGGTAATTTATAAACTTTAAAAAGATCTTTTTAAAAAAAAAATTATACTCTAGGGAGAAGTACGAGGTCTTATAAGAAACCCTAATAATATTTTACGATTATTATAAAAAAGTCGGGATTAGGGAACACTAGTACTATTTAGTAAGTAATATCGTATTTATAAATAAAGCTTCTAATTACTATTACGAAGTAGTACGTAATCTTAATTAGAACGACTTTTTTAATATTATTAACGTAATTTAAAACCGCTTCGAGACCTATAATAAGAATCTAAAGCTCTTATCTAAGTTACGGGCGATTTTTTTTATATTTATAACTAGGATAATAGAGGGTAAATCGTAAGTAAAAATTCTTAAAAAGCTTATTAATCGAATTAATAAGCTAATAAAAACCTAGCTAAATAAGGGGACTAATAAGTAAAAAGTTAAATATTTATATACCGTAGTTTAACGCATATTAAAAATAAAAATAACTTTATACTAAATACTTAAAGACTACGAGACGCTCTACTCGAGGCTAAGATCTAGTTTTAATATTAAAGCGAAAATACTGCACTAAACTTATTTCTAAGTATATAATAGCCCTTATTAATAATATTAAGTTAATTAGATATATAATAAAAAAAAAGAAGCTAAGTATAGTAATTACTAATAAAGAGGCCTAGATTTATTAAATAAGTAGAGATTTAACTTATAAGTAAAGTAATAAAAAAAGTAGTACCTTATTTATAAAAAGGATAAACATTAGTTAAATAACTACTCTAAAGAAGAGCGTACTAAATTATATAAAAAATATAAAAAGTCGAGGGTAGTAAATAGTAAAACTAGCCCTTATTAATTTAACTAATTCCTCGTTATATATAAGGGTAAATCTAGGGGTACGGAACTTAGTAAAAATAACTAACTTAGTAACCTAAAATATCCGTACCCTATAAGAAATTTAGAAAATAAGGAAAATCTTACCCCCTATATTAATAAATTAAATTATAATAAAATCGACGAGATTAACTACTCTTTTTTCGCCCCCTTAGCCTTAGGAAAATATACGAGGCTAAATAAATAAAAAGTAATAAAAGCTTTTAATAAATAGGCTTGTATCTATAGATAGTAAGGGAAGGTCCCTTAAATAATAAATACGGAAATAAATAAAAAAACGAATCTAATAGCGCAAAATTCTATTCTCTTAATACTTAAAAAAAAAAAAATATAGTACTAAGTAATTCTAGGAGTAGCTAGAGGGGTCCTTTTTATACTACCTAAATTACTTAAATACTATAACGATACTATAAAGCCTAATGGGCTAATACTAACGCTTTTAATATTTGAAGCATATCTAAGAACGACCTTAGCCTCGTTACTATTATTAAATATAAGCTAACGAGCCTGAGTAATTAAAAAAGTAATATAGGCGTTGCGTAAAGTAAGCGTAAAAAGTAGATTAATAAAGTAATTACTGTGTATAATAAGCCTAATATAGGGGCTAATTTAAATATATTACTAAATTTAGATATATAAGTATAGTACGAAACTACTTAATAATAGGCTAGGCTATATAAATTAATTTCTATTAATAAGCGTTCTTATATAGTTATGAGAAATTATAATTAGCTACTCGAGGTATTAATTATAGTAATTAGATTATATTATATAAATCTTAACGAGGTAATTTCTAATTTATAAGAAGAAGAAGAGCTAGGGGAAACTATATAACCCGTAGTAGAGGTATAAGAAATTACCCTTAATAAAATTATCGTAGTAGTACTAATAAATAACGAGGAAGAAGAGATTATTAAAAGGGTACTAATACTACTAGTAAGACGTTATAAAAAATTATAATAATAAGCTATAACGCGGTAATTTATTATTAATAATAAAGTAATTAATACTTTTTATATAGTAAAAAAGAAAGCTAATTTTAAGCTAGTAGTTAAACTATATAAAAAAAGCGTAATTATAATTACTAAAAAGCTATATAAGAAATTAGACCTTATTAAAATAGACACTCTTCGTAATTAAAGGGTCTATTAATTTATCTTTCATAACTTAGAAAAGTATATAAACCTCTATATATTTAAATTGCGAATAGTTCGTAAAATAAAAAAAAAGGAACACCTTAACTATATAAAAAATCTAAGTATATAATTTAGGGGTACGGTAATATTAAAAAAGTAACGCTACTTACGTAATTGCCCATAGTATAGCGCTATAGCTAACAATTAATAATAGTACTAATAGTATTACTACGGAAAAAAGGATACGAGATTTAGAGCTATAATATTACCTAGGCCTATACCTAATCGGCTATAGGGCTTATAAGGAAAATCCTAGCCTACTTATTAAAGGAAATAGCTACTAAGTACTTAGAAAGTATATTTATTAAAATACTTAAGCTACTATATAAGCTCGTAGAATTAAGTACTTATTAATAAGTTATATATTATAATTTTTATATTAATTAATTATTAATAATTATATTTACGTATAATTCGTACTTATTAGTTTCTAAGTACGTAAGTAACTAATTTAAAATTATTAAAATATAAATTAATAATATATTAGGCCTATTTAATATTAACTTTATAAAGAAGGAGGATAAAGAGCTTTAAAAAATAAGCTTCGTAATAAAACTAAAAGAGGTCCTTATAACGAATAACTTATTAACGTTTAATAGCGGGATTTTTATAATTAAAGGGGAAACCGTCGCTTTTTAATAAAAGGGATAAGGTAAGAAAATTAGCTTTATAGATCCGAACGTAATTAATATTAGAAAATAATATAAGGCTAAGCTTATATAAGGGGTATATATTATAAATATATACTAGGTTAAAACGACTTTTAATTATACTAAAGTAGTATAGACTATAAAACTAAGCGAACGAGATATTAAAGTACTTAATAAGTAGCTTAAGTAATAATAATTAAATTTTAATTAAGGCCTCGTTTATTACCTAATTAACTTTATAATTAATAAGCTCTACGTCTTTATAAATAGGTTATTTATAAATAATAACGATCTTATTTCGTAATTAGAGTATATTATTATCTTAGTAAACGAGAGTATAAGTAAGAGTAATTTTATAATATAAAGTAATATAATCTACTACTTATTAATTAAAAATAAGAGGGTAACGTAAAGTATACTTATATTAAAAGTTTATAGTATAGTTAATAGCGTTAACCCTATCTACGCGATTTTAATAATACTAAGGAAGATTACTAATTAACTTAACTTTTTACTAATCCTAACGGTTATTTATACTAATTCCTACTCACTATATAAATACCTTATTAAATTAAAAATTATAAAAAAAAAAGGCTTATAATTAATATTATAGCCCTTAGGTAATCGTATAAAAGGCGTAAGATCCTCGAAATTCGTTAAATTAATAATAATAATAACCTCGTTAACGCTTTTATAAAAGTAGTACTTAATAAGGGGTTAGAGTAATTCGTAAGTAGTAATTAAGTTAATATATAAATAGAGGAATAGGTTATATAAAAAGAGTAAAAAAAAAAAAAAAAAAGGAGATAACTTAGTAAACGGGCCTAAG
This sequence comes from Colletotrichum cuscutae, assembly GCA_030869315.1. NCBI lineage: Eukaryota > Fungi > Ascomycota > Sordariomycetes > Glomerellales > Glomerellaceae > Colletotrichum > Colletotrichum cuscutae. The sequence goes on from MPDP01000224.1 coordinate 151,217, forward strand.
GTCGAATTATACTTCTAATTATAATATTAATTAAAATTAATAAAAAAAAGAGAAAGTTAGTATTAGATTAAAAGTCTAATTCGACCTCGGCTTATAGTAGCTAGCGCAGGGACTAACTACGGCCCTTATTTATAATATTTATAGCCTACTTAACTTATAGTTAGAACCTCCCTTTTTTATATATATAGTATATTAGAATAGTTTAATTAACTTACTTCGTTAACCCACCGTTCGAACTAATTAACGAATATCCCTATAATAGGGATACTAACACGGAAATAGTACTTTAAACTCCTTACTATTAAACCTTTTACCTATTTCTACTATTTCTCCCTACTTTTTATTACTAACTTTTACCTTAACTATATATATAAAATATTTTTTAAAAAATCTTAAGGGAATATTTTAAAGTACTTATCCTGAAATCTCTTTTTATTTTGTGTATAAATATTAGAAAAGTGACTTTACGGGGCTGTTACTAGATTTAGTAAAGTCGGCTACTATTTTACGAGCTAATGTATAGGACCCCGGGATAGGTGTAGATAGCATTCGAAACTGCCCGCATATTTAGTTAGGTGGCGGATTAACGCGGCCGAGTGGAAGTATAGTAGGGTGCCAAAAGTTCGTGTATACCCTCCCAGTGCGTCACCTATAGCCTACTAACTACGTCTCTTTATTACTATAGATATCTTTCGAACTTAGGTATAAATAATATAATTTAAAATTTTAATAAAATACTTAAGTATATAAAGTATATAAAACTATTCTTATGTATTTTAAAATACGTTATATTAGTACTTTATAATATAATATAAAAGTAAAATATAAAAGAAAAAAGAATTTACTAAGAGGTACAGTACTATTCGCACTTCAAAAGCCCTATAATCCACTATAATAAAAATCTCTTAAAACCTATTTTCTAAAAGATTTATTTAGCGCTTTTATAATTACGTAAGACATAATTTAACTTAGATATATACTAATATAATAGCTAATTAGTTATATAGTAATTTTAATTTCTTTTTCTTATTATATTTAAGTTATTTTATGCTGTTGAAAAGTAGTACTTTTGCGGGATACTGTGCGCTGCACACGAACTTTTGACACCCCACTGTATGATGGGTTCAAAGCTCAGTCTCAAAATACATCTCGTCCCAACTTATCCATCGGCACATCTTGGCAAGGCGACATAAAATACCACACAGACTTGCGCCAAAATCTGGCCGCGGATGTTCCGATGCAATTGCTAAAGCACGTCACCTTGATCCGTCACATTTCCCGATTGTAAAAGCCGTTAGTAGATAACTGATCGGAGCCGTAGCCCCCCCCCCCCCCCCCTTCTCCCCCACGATGGTGGCCAATGGACGATCCGATCGGTGGATGGTTTGTCTCAACGGCTGTTAGACGTTCGATATCAGTCGTGGGCCGATGTCTAGTCCATTGTTCGTGTATGTATGATCGCTGTCGTCTCAACTATGCATTGACGCAGTTAGACTCTGTACAGCCGGAACATCAAACCTGTCATGGTTTCTCTCTGCGCAGTGTCATTGGCAGAATAATCATGGCTGCATGACACTTTTCAGAAATTTCCAATGACACGAGAAAACCATATTGGACCAGCATCTTGCCTTGGTAGACCTGCAAACCTAGAGTCCAATCTCCACCGGACCCGAAGATGCAGTATTGGCCATGGCTCGATTGTGCTCCATTTATTTGCAGAGGCGGTATCTGTACTTTGTGCCTCTACTCCGTAGCCTCTGGTCTCTGCGTCTGGGGCTCGTGAGATTTTTAGCGTCTTAGTGCTCTCTGTTGGGCAACCCGATTCTAAGCGCGATGTAACGGCGGCTTGATGAACCGCCGTGAAAGTGCAACTGTGACCTCGATTGTGGACTCGACAGATTGCCTCGCCTACTAAGCCGTGCGATAATGCATGTACGCTGTCTGGTCCCACAAGCGGTGATTTGGAGACAGTCCGGTTTGTGCAAATCAGTCTAGAATATGTTTCCAACCGAGTTCAAACGAAACGAAACAACTAAATTTCCCGATCCATCACCGGTATTTGATCCAGAAGAGGCCTCGGTTGGTGATGAGGAGATCGGTCGTCTGGGAAGAGAGCACTCAATACGCATCGGGACTCCAGTCATTCAAGGGTGCGCATGGTGTGCGATGTGGAGAAACGGCGAGAACAAACTTCAAGTTAGGACGCCCGAGTCGATCTACCTAATTACCTACCTTAGCTTAAGCCTTGGGATTAGAAACATGTGGGTAGCCTGGGCTGGATACGATGCTATGGATGCTTTGCCCGGCTTTCTGGCTTCGAAGCGAGGAATCTAGACGGGGAGGGGGGTCAAGAGGAGCAGGATATTCGGAGAATCCGTAGATATTGGTTGTGCTTCAACGGTCTCCAAGGGGCTGCGTTGGTAAAGGATATCGTCAAAGATTGGCATGGTAGGGCATTAGTCGACCGGGCCACCTGCTAGCGAGCCGTGTCCCGCCCGATGCCCCGGACCCCATCCAGGTTCAGATATGAAGCGAAGTTCTGGCCGACAACAGTGTCAGTATCGACGTGCGCTTCCGCTGTGGGAAGCTCGGAAGAAGTGCCAGAAAAGCACATGCAATCTGGGCGCGGGATGCCAGAGCCGGCCAGGAGATTGGGGTGGCGGATGGCTGGCACGTTCCTACTTGCAGTGTAATATCGAACATGCAAGCTTGACACCAGTTGACTCAGTGGAACCGCGGGTGCGCGCGTTCTCCGTCGGCCGCAGCAGTGGCCGCAGAAGACATGAAAGGCCGCAGCTGGAGAGGAATTGTGTGCGAGAATGCCGTTCTAGGCCATGATAGCCCTGACCGACGGCCGCAGAAGACTGAGCTGACAACGTCTTGATTCTGTTGGTACATGGCATCCACCAACACAGTAGAGAGTTTGATGAATGGCTTGCAGAGGTTCGTTCCTACACAAGAAGATCATCCCGACGACGCCTAAGTTGTGCATGAGATGACCCCTTTGGTCGTCTGCAGTGCTGCACTCCGCATTGCGCCCGTGGTAGAACCAGCCAATCCACAGTTCTGGCGCGCTGTCGGCATTCACCCTCGCAAATGACGCCAGGCGCCCCGGCGGATTGCAAGGCATGGCAAGGCCAAAGCGATCCCATTGTATGCGTAAGCCAGGCTGTCTGCAACTTCTCTTTGCCCCCAGCGTTGACTTCTTTTCTAATCTCAAGATTGAACAGTCGCAGGCGCGCCTGTCTTTCCGTGATAATTTGTGCAGTCGCGCTGTGGAAGGAGGGACTCGAAACATTCATCAGGCGAGCTGGAAATAGCCCAAACATGGCGGCAATTCCCAACTGTGCATGAAACATGGGGCTCGCGTTAGGCCAAAGGCGACATGGGTTCTCTGGGGTCCTTGTAGCTCGAACGACGTTGTTGCTTGCGTTCGGATATTCGACTATTTGGCGACGATGACCGGCCGATAGTGATGCAGCAGACGGATGGGTTGACTGTCAACTTCGATTGCAACCTGGTTCAGCTTCCCATTGCTGGCTCTTGGCCGTCTTCAGTGCAGACATGTTCCATCATATAATTTCGCAAAGACCCAGTCTTCATTTCCCCATGTTGCCTGCAACGTCGTAGGTGACACACACTTCGCCTTCGAGGGTTGTGTCCGTATCCATACTTTCACAGGCTAACAGCCATCTCTGTTAGTGTGCAGTGGTCCACTATCCAGCCATCGATCCTCTCCCCCCCCCACCCCAGCCAACCGCCTGTCGGGTTTCTCTCGCGCTCGGAAGATTTGTCGGGAGCCTTGAACCGACGTGGGCTCTTTGTGAAGCGCGACGAGCATGGTTGGCCAGACTGACGTGACATTGGGGGTGCGCCACTGACAGACCGGATGACAGGCTCAGGGTTTCTAGTGGGCCGCATCAAACGTTCCTGACGACCTGGGCTATTGGCCCTTCTTCAACGGAACTTTGCGATTCGTGAAATGGGTCTTCAAAGACCGTCCAAACGAGATTGAGTTTGCAAGGGCGACCTTGTTCTGCGCAACGAACCACAGCCCGCAAGGCGTTGAGTCGACAGACAGCTGCACAATCACTACTACCATTGAGCATCCGCCACTGCGTTGGCGACGATCTTGGGTCACGCAAAGTCGTCCGAATAAGGTTGAGACCTTTAAGAACTCCAAGATTCCGTCGAAAGCTAGACTTGACTCGATCGACGTTATAGGTAGTTCTGTTCGTGCCGAGCCGAGGTATTCTCGTCATTGGACTGGTCAGTGACAGTCTTTCAGGTGCCATAAATAGCCGCGCACCATGCGAAAGTTCTTGATGAGTATCGTTCAAAGAGTGCATCAGGTGTGCGAACATAAACAACGGCAGACTCGGATTTGCTGTCAGATCCCAGAGAGAGGTCCAATTGAACAGCCTGTTTTGCATGTCAGCTCCCGAAACCCCGAATGAGCCTTGATTAAACCTCTGAGCAAGCAGAATGATTGCCGTGACACTCGGTCAGATGTGAGAAATTGCCAATCTCTCCATATCCAAACCGGCAATTTGTCCGCAAGCAAGTTGTAGAGTGGTGATGTGCGCAGGTTGAATATCAAGTTGCCCAACGCTAGACATAATTGGGTAGGCTCATACTGAGTCTCAAGAGATCTCTGGCTAGGTATCTGGCATCAGAGAAGAGTTTACTGCTAAAACTGAATTCTTACATTGAAGGACGTTTCGAGATCGATATCCTGAACCGCTTTGCAGGAAAAGATTATCAAGAGATGACACTCGTTAGTGCAGTTCGGCCGAGTGCAAGTCTTTCGGGTTGTGGGTGGTGGGTGTGGAATGAAATGAGGTGGTGGGTCACAGAGCCGATCAGCACCGTGCCGTAGGAGACCTTCGCAAGACTCCATGTGACGTGACTGCCATTGAATTCAAGAGCAGACCGTGACCAAGCCCCGAATGGGCCATCATGATCCAACAAGACTGTTGTGTCCCATAAGTGCAAGTGAAAGGCACCAAACCATGTCAAGCTGCCATCAACTTCACTCTGACCCCGAAAAGATGATCGAATCCGGGAGTTGAGTCGAAGATCCGCAACGAGGCACGACTTGAACGGCGGGGTCGCAAGAACGCCAATGTAAACAAAGCTGGGTTCCGAGGAATGCCTCTGGAACTCTACAGTTGATGCGATCCGCCCCGGGGGCTAGCCATTCAGCCACACTTGTTATTTTTCGTCGGTCTGATCGACCTTGACGGGTATCCAATTCCCGTGTCAATGCCGTGCACGGCATGACCCAGCGGAAGCCGTTGGCGGGAACTCTGCCGTCAAGCTAGAATAACGGACGTTGGACACATTATTTGTATGCAGCTTCTACACTGTCGGGGCGTGCTGAAGAGGACGCCGCTTGGACAACACGTCAAATTTGGCCCAAGGACAGAATAGACAGGGAGCCAAAGCGGCCACATGGGTCTCACTTTAATCTGGTGGTGGTGAATCAATGAGGATCTCGAGTCGAATTGAGATGGTGCCTGGCCTATTCATGACTTCTGTTCTATCTCGTCTGTTATCGTTCAGGTTGGATTAGAGGATGGCTTTCCTCCTGATTAGGGAATAATCTCTGCGAGCATTCCAGCGTGAAGACATTTCTGGAGAAACCGATCAGCGGAGCGAAACCCGGCTGATAGTTCCTCATCTGTAGGCCCCTGATCCCCTGCCTGCCGGACATGGAACCTATTTCGAGGGCTCTTTTCTTGGAAGCCGTAAATCGCTGCAGGGGCGTTTCATGATATTCTAGAAAGATTGCCGACGAAGGTTGTCAAAAAGGTGTTGCATAAGCAGGTGCGAAATGGAAATCTGGGGGATGATGCCATCCCGCCTCTGGCGGAGGAGGTTGTGCAGGGGGCATCGGTATGGAATAGAGTTGTGAGTTCTTCTTCTAGAAGACCCAGGGATAAATGACAGGCCGAGGCGAAACAGTAGTCCAGATGCAAGAGACTCTTAGAATTCGCAGCCTTGTCGTGTGGCCAGTGGCATGCCGGTCGAGACAGTGCAGTGCCTTCTCCTCGGACTTTGGTGCGGCGCGACCTAGTCATTATGGTGCAGAGGGGGAATAGGTGGTGCCGGCGATTGGCAGGGGCAGAGTGGGCAGAATACCAGGAGTAATCTGATATTGCATAGCCTTCCGGCGCTCGTTTGAAGGGGTGTTTGCTGGGCTGAGTGCGAGTGATTGCTGACAGACTGGGAAATTCTCCTTCGCGTCCCATGACGCCCCGCCGAAGAGCTTGCTCGCCGGTCAACACACAACGTCAAGAGCAAGGAGGCTGGTCTTAGAGGCAATCGTGTCGTCCATCATTGACTATATCCGTCGTGGCCCATATTTGGGGGGGGGGGGGGGGGGTTCCCGTTTTAGCTGGCAGCGATTTTTTTCGTGAGGGGGCTTTTTGGATCCGATGAGCGTACTCCAGCCCAATGCGAGGCCAGAGTGGTGCAGGGCAAGCCGCAAACGCTGCCATGTCGAAAGCCCAGGGAGGGTGATATGTCGTCGGTGATGACAACGGAGGCCTCTCCCAAACAGAACACATCGGACATTGCCGTGATATGCGAAATAACAGACAGTGACGGAGTCATCTGAAGTGTTTGTGTCTACCCAGCGACCGCTGTGGTGAATGGTGTTGGGCGGGCGTTGACTGACAGGGCGTTGGAGTGGACGAGGGTTTGCAGGTGGACCGGAGCGGAGGACGACGGTTTATTTGTTTCATCAATGTCGAATTGGGTAGACAGGTCGCAAGAACAGGAGGTGAATGCTGGCAGTGACAAATGATCTGGAAAAGGAGAAGCATGTCGAGTATCCATAGAGTCGATTCGGAAGCGAAACAATTGTGCATGTTGAACATGTCCCGCCGTGAATCGGATTGTGGCATTGTAGTCGGCGAATTTCTTCATGCCGGTGTGTGGTGGAGGAGGGTGGGGGATGTGGGATGGGAAGGGACTCAGGGAGAAAGGGACGCCCAGAAGGGAAGGAATGACAACCCAAAGACGGAAGCGGGAGAAAGAGCCAACGAGAACCTTGGGACTGGGACGTATTGCGTCCAGCTTCTCACGTCAGGTACTGAGGTAGCTGCGTTCTCCATACAAGGCAGGTGTCCAAGGTACCTACCTACCTTCCATGCCTTATTTCAATGGAAAGCAGAGGCATCTTTTGAATACCAGCGATGAGTACCTGCCTCTTTTGAACGTTGCGCACGATCAACTCAAAGTGACAAGAAGCAAGAGGGCGATAGTACGTACGGATACGTACTGCAAATACATGGAAGTGGGAATGGGAGGAACGAACGACTTTGCAAAGTCACAAACAGACAGCGGAGTCATCCACTTCCTCAGACACAGAGGACCAGGAAGAGTGGAGATATGTCACATTTAATGGGTCCGAAATAAGGTACCTGAGTACTTCGGTACGTATCCTCACGTCAACACCTCATTGTGGTGGAAGGTGCCCTGCACTGAGCCACTGTGCGAGGAAGGAGCCAGCAGGGGAGTACCATCTTTCCTCTATCTTTGCGCACCGTGATCTCCAGCCCAATTGTAGTGTTTGAACACCGTGTTTTGTTAGAATTTGATGATTTTCGCACAGTATGGCCAGCCAAGGCAGGAGCACTTCGAACCTGGAGTCACGTCGTGAGCGGGCATCGTCCCCATCTGTGCCTTGAATTCACCTCTCCTGCCTTGATCAAGGTAGTGAAAAGCATCGATACCAAGAAGAAAGTAAATCTGTCAGGTCGTAGCTAAGGTTGCTTGATCCGTTCCTCGTCAGTTGGGCCGCACGAGGATGGATACGTAAGGCACCTTGTCACTGTAAGGTACGGTAAGGTAGGGCAAGGTTCTACCAAGCCCAGGCAAGGCTGGGATCATTGACAGCTGTCAAATGAGCCACTCTCCAGAGCTTCAGGACCCTCGACGTGCCGCTTGGATGCTGGTCCTGCCAACATCAGCATTGAAACTGACTATTATTGCGGATATCGCAGTATGCTAAGGTATGAATGCCTACCCGAGTCTCCAAGGTGGCATCAGAGTGACAAGGATAAATGGCGTGGAGGACGACAGTACCACAGCCTGAATGTGTATGTGACCATTGAGCACTCAAGTTGGTGTGAGATGGCGCTATCTATCTCAGATATCCGAATCTTTATGGAGCATCAGTCTGTCCTGTCATTCTTGTCAGCTGAGGTTCTCGTCCTGACAAAGAACTTTGAAGAACTCACGGTCCTCGACGAATCCCCCGTTTTCCCCGTGTGGCCCAGTCCGCCCCGTGTGGAGCAGCTCGGAGTTGGCCGAGGCAGGGCGCAATTGAAGATTCGGATCAAGCATGTGCTTCATCAACACGGATAGCTTAGATAGTGCAAAGAAAGGAAAAATAAACACGAGAGAAAAAAAAAAACCGTCAATCTTGTCTTGTCTTGGAAGGACGTTTTACCCGTCAAGCCAACATTTGTCCAAGCATTGTCTCAGAAGCTTCCATTCATGCCTTGATGCCTGCTACGACTTCTTCTTTTCGCCGCGCACAGACGGCAGGGTGGAGCCGTAGACTTCCGGTCCGGGCACGGCACCCAAGGCCCCAGGGGCAAGATCAAGAGGAGCAGGGATCAGGGATGTTCGTGTCAAGGATGTTGTCAAGCTGTCTTCTCTGCCCGTCAGGGGACAAGGGGGAAAGTGGAAAGCACGGAGGCAGTGGAAGTGGGAAGTCGGAGAGGAGACACAAAAAGTGAACTGTGAGGAAAGAAGTTTAGGCATGGGAGAGATGAAGATGATGGGCGGTGGGCGTTGACCAGGGGCGAACAAGGGGAGGAGAAAAGGACCCGGTCGTGGATGATGTTCTTCTCTCTGCAGAAACGGCCAAAGCACAGTGACTTGCAGCATCGATGGTCAAGAAATGGCAATGATGTGCCTACGCGTTGCTGCGATATTCATTTATGCCGCGGGAAAATCAAGGTGTTGAGAAAAGGAAGAGAGAGAAAAGACAAGAGATTGTCCCGATTGAATCTCAATCGGCCCATCTCTGGCGTTCACGTAATGGCTGGATGTAAACCCCTAGGGGACCTTATGCCAGGGCTGATTCATCTGAGATACAATCCAAGGTGGCACAGTCTGTTTTTTTCTTTGTGGTCGGATCCCGCCGTCTCTTATTCACTGCACTTTGCACTTTGTACAGGGCAGAAAATAACCGGACAGAGCAGGGATCCTCCCATCGAGTGCAAGGCGAAGCCGCGAAGCAACAACGCAGAGACTACGGAGTACGGTAGAGCAGAGACGATTTCCGTATGCAGGCCCTACCGATTGATCCTTCCCTGCCTTTTTTTGTTGCCTTTTTTCCCGACACCCACTCACTCACTGACTTACTCCCACTCACCTACTTCGTGCACAGTAAAGCCAGGGCGAAAAGTCTCGAGTCACTGACCTAATCACTCAGACCACCTCACCTGCACCTCTTGTTGACTTCCATTAGCTAAGATAAGGTACCTATGTACCTGCCTACCTTACCTTACCTAGGTGAGCCAACCTAAGGTACAGGTGCAGCACCTCGCAGCTTACCCTGTTCAGTCTTGCTCCTACCCTTACCAACGCAGCTGGCGTTACTTCACCCACCTTCACCTGCCTTAGCTCAGCTTAGCTCCAGATCAGGCTACCTTACCTATGTTACCTGAGGCAGAGACAAGACATTCGACGCATGGTGGTGTACCTCGACACGGTCCAACACGTGTGTCGGTACTTTCTCGGGCACATGGAGCACATGAAGCAGAGACACCTTAAGGCAAGGCCAACGTCTGCGCCTCTGTCCAGACTCCACGCAGTAGGTAGGCGGCCTTGAGGTGTGGAGAGAGGCAGAAGAAGGAGGGCAGGTTGCAGGACCATCTTTCCCAATGTGGTCTGTTGCTCTGTTTCCCGTTCCATCCTCGACTGGACTCGAGGAAGGAAGTACCTGCCTTCTTTTTCCCAGCCCAGCCCTGCCCTGCCCTGCCATACCAAGTTGCGCCTAAGGTACTCCGTACGGACAGTACCATGGTGCGGTACCTGTCTACTTGTGGCGTACATCGAGACATCGCAGACGACACACCCGCACCCGTCTCGAGGACGGGCCAAGTATCGCCTACTTCCGCCATCCGTGCTTTCTCGTAAAGACGGAAGTCACTTTAGCCTGACAAGGTACCTTTAACTCAGGTAGTCCACGCATCTCCCGTCTCATTCAGCACTTACCTTCAAGGGATATCCTTCCTGCCTACTTTATTGTGTGCGCAGCAAGCAACCGGCCTTCGCGCCGCGGTCCATCTGAACGCCCCTTCCCTCTCAACCTTACGGTCCTTGCCTCTACTGTGGTAGGTATACAGATACGTACGCAGTGTAATAGGTCGTCTATCCAGACGTGCCTGCCATTCCACAACCTGCACGCTCCATTGCTCCATAGTTCCAATGGGTGTGTGGATGCATCTGGGTATTGCCTGCCAGTGTCTCTTTCCCCATCTTTTTGATATGCATGGGTTATGGCCAATACCGACATGGAACGGTTACAGAGACTGAGCGGAATGGACATGGGGAGTCACGGTAAGGTAGGGTAGGAACGGGAGACCAGGTCCCAGGTGAACAATTCAGCCAGGTGAACGCCTTTCACCTTCTCCCGTCCACCTCCTTCTTCCTGCGTGTCAATCGACAACTCCTTCCCTTGGCTATTTATCCAAGACTCTGCGAGGTACATTATTCTTGGTTACCTAATATAAGGAAAGGGAAGGTACCAAGTCACTTTGACGTTGACTCTCGCGCCTCGCGCCCTGCAACCTCACTTCCTTCTTTTCCTCTCCACTGGTGAATATCAGATCTGTTCCGTTCACCTCATTTTCTCCTCTTCTGCATCTTTCCCCCTCAGAGTTCCCTGGCCTGACACTTCATCGTTTACAAGGCCCTCACTTTGGCCGGCATTAACCTTACATGAGATCCACTTGGACATCCCGACTGATGTGGTGAGGCCCTCTGCGAATGCTCCCGTCAAAAGTTCCCTCCCGACCATCTCCGGGACCCGTGCCGTGTCTGACTTAGGCCATCATCGTCTTTTTCTTCTCGCCGCATGAACGCACAGAGCAAGTCAGGACCCGTCAGAAATTGCTTCTAAATCCGACCGGACCTCTCTTTCATCTGCGCGTTCGTCTCAGGGCCCAGCCACGTTCTTCATCACGTCGTTGTTCATCTTCAAGTCATCAATTGCTCATCAACAACAAGACGGCACCAAGACTCATCTGGGCAGCAAAAACGCATACTCCGTACCCTATGTTCGGATTACTTTCCGCCTTGTATCCACATTTGATACATCGGAGTACCCAAGCTCAACGGCAACACCAAACCCATCTTGAGATTTATTGATCATCCTCCGGTAGCAAGAACGCTCGCAATATCCGTTACTCGGCACGACACGCCCACTGCCAAACGACTTCCGCACGAGGGTCAACTCAGCCGAGTCCAGCCCAAGTCAACTTGGCTTCCCTTGACCGCCCCCAAACCGCCGCTTGACAGGTCGCTTCTTGCCGAAGGTTGTCGACTGACCAGACCCGGGACGACCAGGGGCGCCTCCGCCAAGAGACTCGAACCTCGCGGCACAGACCAGAGCGACACAGGGATTCTTCATCGGTCTCTCCTCAATCTTTCTGTCCCCGTCGGAAGGCAACCAAGGCCTGGGCCTAGTCTATGTCACCCCAAGAGTCCCGTCCAGCATCTGGCATCCAGTTCTTCTAAGCATCCTGATAAGTGTAGGAAGTACCTGCTCTAGCAATCCACAGTCGACCAAGACAACAGAGCCGGACGCCCACTTACCATTTGGCCCTATCTTCCGAGCTACGCCCTTGCCCGCCCTTTTTGAAGTTTGAAGGCGAACGCCGTTGCATTCGGATCGAACTGTTCGTTCCTGGGTTAGAACGTCCGGCACCTAGACATGGGCTTGGGGTGTCTCTGTGTATCGTCATCGTCTCCAAATCGCGGTTGAAATCCCCGATAATCTGAGAGCCCCTCTCAAAGAGAAGGAAAAGGGGATTCATTGGTACGACACACCGTGCATCCTACTTGGGTATCCCACCTTAAGCTGCCACACCCCCCTTCCATCTTCCACTCTCACTCCCACTCCCACTTCCAATGCTCCTTCATTCTGCTGTGTCCGTCCAGACAGTCCTGCCAGAGAAGAAACAGGCAAGCATTGGCCAATTGAACCAGCTCTTGGGACTGGGTTCATGGCGAGGCAGGTTGGGGAGACGGAGACGTGTTGTTCCTCGGCACACCCCCGCCATCCCCAAGCTTCTTTTTGGCTCAGTGCTCACAGCTTGGCTGACCGTTTTCTTTTCACAGTATTCCCAGTCCTAATCCCATACACCCAGTTCCAGTACTCGACGTTGGACGCCTCCTCCCCATCCCCAAACGTCTCCATCTTGTACACGCCCCTTCATGCGACCCCTGAGGTACGGTACCCTCTCCTACTCCACCCGTCTTTCCCTGATCCTGACAACAGCTTCCAGGGCCATTGAGACCTAGTTGGCCTGCCCGACTTTATATCAAGATCACTGCTTTACCTCCTAGTTGCATTTTCATCAACCATCTATCTACCACATCAGGTTCAACGGCATATCATCTCGGATACTCTCCCGAAGCCTCCTGCCCTCATTCCCATCTCTTACTCTTCGCAGCAAAGCCAACCTTACTCGACACTCGACTTTTGATTTCATACTCAGCAATTTCAAGATAAAGGAGGCTTAGGTTGCGTTTTGGTGGTTGTAGCAAACTCGGACAAGTATACGCGCAACGATTCGTGCGCCCGCTCCGCGCTACTCGTAGACCTCGAGTTGTCCATTTCTGCCACGGCGCCGTCGACGTACCACTGTGCTCCTCAACTGAGAGGGACGGGTGTAGCTTGCTTTGCCATAGGTAGGCCAGACCCTGTCTATATCGCCAGCACATGCTGTATCTGTGTGGGTATGCTGAGAGAAAGGCCGTTGCCACTGACCACTTAGAAAGTACAAAAGAGCCGCTTTCTTGGATACACTGGCACTACTATTGCTTCCTACCCTCCAAATTTCCTCTTGTTGCCTCTCCGCACAAGAACATTCCGATCAGTCTTCCCTGCTGCTGTCCTGTGTCCCACCTCGAGGGATCTGCGCCTGGTACTGTACGGAGTACACTACTTCGCGCTACCATCATCTGGCAGGGGTTCAGCAACCGTCAACTTTTTTGTCGCATTAAATCTCCTCCTTCCACCACTTGTACTTCTTCCACCACTTGTACTTCTTCCACCACTTGTCGCTGTCACGTATCGTATCAGATAAGCCTCGCCCACCCGCATCCATCATCAACGGCTCCTCGCACTCGAATAATCAAATATCGTCTTTCTTACCGCGCCACCCATTTCGGAGATACAAAAGTCTCTCGTCGCCACGGCAGACCAGCTTTCCTGGTATCAAACCTACCCTGCTACACTGATCCAACATCGAACGAACTGCCCCTATCTCCGACGTGTCAGGATATTTTGAACATAACAGACCAACTGTTTCTTTTCTTACCAAGTAACAACGAACCACGGGACACCTCACAGCACATTACGTTGTCATCCGAATCATACCAATTAAACACGACGACAAATGTCGTACCAATCTAGTTGGCACACGGGGCCGGCTCCCGACCCCCAAGAGTATGTCTAAGGCTCAACACCATGATGGATGGGAGAAGTTTGGGTAGAAGCTGACAAGTCTCAGCATAATGAGGGATAGGGACTCCTTGCGTCTGGTGATTGTTCAAGCGCCGCAACACGCCAAAATAGCAACTGGCAAAGAGAAAGGTTCGTCTGCGGCTGACAATGCTACTCGATGTGTACCTAATGTAACTTCACAGATCGTAAACCTATTGACCCTCCGCCGATTCTCAAAATCGACCTTAGAAGTCACAATCAGAATTACGCAAACTTCATTCTGTCTAGTAAGCTGCGAAATCATCCTCCTGAGCCCTGTTTGCGACCTAAGCTTTGGGGACGCTAACCGTGCAATAGGCCCTAGCTTGTTCGTCCAAGTCTACCTCAAGCCCGGTGATAAGAAAACCAAAATGGACCCCGAAACCTGTGCAAAAGGCTTGGTGGGATCGACAGTATCCTCCCTGCAAAAGTACAAGAGTATCGATGGCCAGGACGAAGGCTACTTCGTTTTTCCCGATCTCTCTGTCAAGATGGAGGGCTTTTTCAAGCTGAGATTTGCGCTGTACAACATGAAGGGCGGCGAGGTGTATTTCATGACAGAGATGGAATCCCACGGCTTCCAAGTTCATACGGCGCGGTCCTACCCTGGAATGAGTTCCTCAACGGATTTGACCCGTCATCTCAGCGATCAAGGTTGTCGATTGCGGATTCGAAAAGATTCGCAAGTTGTCAAGAATCGCAAACGACAGTTCCAATACGGCATGGACTCTGAGCAAATGCGCAGCGTCCGGCAACGCCAGGGCATGGCTCAACTAGCCCAGCAAGCCCAGTGCTCGAAAGATCTCGCACAACAGCAAGGCTTCTCCCACCAAGGCTCCGCGACGGGAGTTCCAAGTCCGGCATCGTCTTCTCACGGAAGTGCACAAGCATCTGCCGGGACAATAATGCAACAGACGAGTCGGCACCAAGTCCAGGCGGTCAGCTACGCGCATCCACAGCCTTTGATGGCACATTCCATGCCAGGGATAATGGGCATGCAGTTGCCGCATTCGTCAGTGTATCCGCCACCAACGCCATCTTCTGGGCTGTCGGTTGCTTCGCTTCCCTCGACTTCACCTACGCAGAGCCCAGACTTGGTGACGCCTTCATACTATCGGCTCGACGCAGGCCTCTACGATTATACGGCAACTCAAAACAGCTTGGGGGACACTTTTTTCCCGCAGTCTCATCAGCCTTACAAGACTGAGCAATATTGGGAGAGAGACCCGGATAGTAGGATCAACAGTCATGGGCATGGTCACGGCCACAGCTAAGATACCAGAGCTATGGTCAGGTGAAGAGCAAGAGCTCAACCGCTTTCAACATGAGACTTGGGCGTGAACATCAATATGGTGGTTATTTTGGTTTCTTATTTGGCTTGGTGCACATTGACGAGGGGTGTCTAGAGACGGTATTACTTCAAGCGACATTGCACAACACCAGGAACAGTTGTTGACTATGGGTCGATCCGGCGTTGGTGGTTTCGAAGGCTTCAACAGAAAACAAGATACCCTTGGGATTCTTTCAACGGGCATTGGTTGGTAGCACAGTGGCGCGGCGGAAGCATAGAGTGGCATGAAATCTCAAGCAAGTCATCATTTTAGACTTTGTCCGTAGCAATAACAATTATTTCCTTCCATACCTTGCATGGCGTGCTGGCTAGTTCTCTCAAGTGCAGGAATACCAAAACTAGGTAGGCAACTAAACCATTGGCAGAGGCGTAAGGTAAGTCGGAACACCCCCATTCGGCCACCCCCCCCATTCGGCCACCCTAAAAATCCCTCCTAGCTACCCTAATTAAAATCCTACCCTCAATCTACAAACAACTATAATAATTATAATTATCGTCTAAATATATTTATTTTTAGTATATATATTTTTTATTATATTATAATATTATATATCGAAAATAAAGTTATTTAAGCGCTCGAGGTAATTCGAAGTAGTACTTTAGTTAAAAGGGCCTTAATTAAGTTCGGGGTTCTAAGGACTATATTTCGGAATCGTTAACGAGGTTAATAAGCTAGGGTAATCGCTTTTATAAACTAATAAAGGCTTCCCCCTTAATAAAAAAAATAGGCTAGCTAAATAAGTTCGTATTTAGTATATTCTAAGAGTTATATTAACTTATAAATAAGTTAAAGAATTTATTAAGTAAGTTCTATAAGCTTAAGAAAATAATTATCTTTTTAAAAAGAAATAAATAAATACTTTTTTAAAGTAGAACTTATTTATTAAGGTTTAAAAAAGTTATTCTATAGATTTAAAGCGTATTAATAAAGTAATTACTAAGGTAATTAGGCCTTAGTTCTGATTATTTAATATACTAAAGATTAAGAATATTAAATAGGTTAATAAATATAATATAAATAAGATTAATATCCTTAAGAGTAAGGGATTTAATAAGCTAGTCTTAGGCATAGCTAAGACTAACGTAATATAAAAAAAAGAGCTTAGATCGCGTTCTTAGATCTTTATTATTAAGTATATTTTTATTAATAATATAGTTATTAAACTATTACTAATTTATAAAAAAAAGTCGGTTTAATAATAATAGTTCCCCCTTAACCTTAAAGAGCTCGATAATTAGGAGTTTATAATAATAAATAATAAGTAAATTATAAACTAAACTATTTTTATATAGTTAAGGGGAGTCTTTTTATTATAAACTAAGCCCCCCCTAACTAGAGGACCTAACTTATAGCTAGAGCCTCGATTATTAGTATTAAATAGGTATAGGAGTTAGATAACGATAGAATTTATATAGGAGTACTATATTAATAACGTTTACTTATTATTCTTATTACTATATACTTTCTATATCCTCTAGCTATTAAATATAGCTATTTTTAGTCTTATTAAAACGTATTATAAAAAGGAGCTTAATAAAGAGGATATAATAAATAATTTTACTATTATTAAAAAGCGGTACTTCTTAACCTATTCTACTATAGCTCGTTTACTTAGTTTAATAAGGGATAATATACGAAGTAGTTAGAGAGTAACTAGCTTATAATTACTTAATATAGCTATATCTCTAAGTAATTCTATAGTATTATTTAGCCTAGCTATATTATTAAATAATATTATTAATACTAAGTAAATACTTATTAATATTATTAAAGTCGTTAATTAGACCTCCATAGCGTTTATTATTAACTAGTTAATTTCTAAAAAAGCTAGCGATTTTTATAAGTAACTAAAGCTATTTATAAAGCTTAGCCCTAATTATAATACTTAATATTTATTTTTTTATAAAATTAAAAAAGCTTTTAATAAGAAGTCCTTTTTATTAGCCTTATTTTAATAATAAGTTCGAGTTCTAAAAGCTAGAGTTAAGTATATAGCTCTTAAGAAAAAGAAGAGTATTTAAATAGACCTAAATATTAATTTCGTTAATATTAGGGATATAAAGAGGGCTTAAGAAGACGTTAGCGAGCGTTTAATTAGTCCTAGTCGAATTATAGAAGCTAAATTACTTAGTAAGGACAGTGGTTATATTATAGTAGTAGTAGAAGGTAGCTAATTAATTAACTATAGTTAGTAGCGATGTTTCTAGACCTACTTTTAATGGGGTGGCCGAATGGGGGGGGGGGGGGGGTGGCCGAATGAGGGTGTTCTGACTTAGCGAAGAACCCAGGGCCCTGGTTCCTCGACGGAGCGGCCCTCCGTCAGGAATCCTTGCGCCATTAGGCCGAATACCTACGGAGCGCGCTATTAGACTTTTCAAGTGTATTGGACCAGACCCTTGCCCGTCACAAATTTGCTTGCGATGCGCGATGAATAGGCGTTGGTACCTAGCAGGGAGACAGGAAGAGACCGCGAACCCCGCACTGGTGCTACTTGAAACAAGACAAGTCAAGGTAAGGTACGGTAGACAACAACATAAGTTAGGTAGTCAGGGGGTGTAAAGGAGGCAGGGCGATGTCAGGATAGGGCATGAAGAGAGTTGATTGGAGTTCAGGCCCTCAGCCTTTCAGCCTTTCAGGGACTAGAAAGGGAGGGAGGGGTTAGTGTTGACAAGCTATCCAGCGCCAAGCATTCAAGGGAGGTGTCAAAATGTGTCAGGACTCTGGCGTATCCGGACCAAGGTAGGTATGTGCTCTGCGTATGTGTGTACGGAGTACGGAGCATGTCTTGTTGTGGGAAGATGCCGTTTCGGATATTGGCGAGGGTGCATCGCGTCTGGTGTAAGTGGTGTGTGTGTGTGTTGGTGTGTCATGGTTTTGCTTCACTGGGGTGTAAGGTAACTTAGGTACTCACTGGCCGCTGCGGCGCAGGTACCGCAGTGCGTCCCCGTAAGGCTTGTCCGGCGGCATTTCGGAGGGCCGGGCGCCCGGCCGGGTGTTGGGGTTGTGGGGCCTTAGGGGGGAAAGGGGAGGGCCCCATCACGGTGTGCCTTACCTTACGCTTGGTGCCTACAGGTATGCTGGGGAATGTGGACATGTCAATGGGGGATGGATCCATTCGTATGAGCAGATTTCGACAGATTGATACTAGTCTGTGTAGGATTGGGTAAGTGAATAAAGGGTTGATGAGTGATATAACCCGCGGTTTGCTTCGTGGGGGCACGGTTTTGTCTTGGTTCTGTGGTTTTTGGGGCTGGTGGATTGGGGGTTCACGTAAGGTAAGGTACATGAGGCGCGGTGCTAGTAAGCTGGTAAGGTAGTAGATATCGGATGGGTGTTGAAAATTCTGTTCATGGGCCTTGAAATGCCTCAGACTCTGAACGACATTATTTCGTAATAGGGACATTGACATTCTACCTTAGGAGTATTGAGTAACGTAAAGAAAAGCATTGACGTTCGATTGAGTAACGTAACATTAAGCATGAGCATCGAGTGACGAATTGGCCCACGGAATCCGCGCAATTATTCCGTTCGTCTAAAGAACGCCATTGCCTCGATCTCGGCTCAGCGACATGGCTCGGGCGGGTGAAAGATTTTCAATCATGAACGTGATTGCTCACGTGTGACCGAGGTTCTTCCTTGTAGGTGGAGGATCAGTATGAGTTTATGTGAATCGAGTTTTCAGTAGAGCTCGGTCACAATTCACTGCTAGTTGGAAAGGAAAACCCATCGTGAGGTTCAAACAAGGTGAACACAAAGTTTGGAAGCATCTTTACCCGGCAGCCTTCATGCCATGGGTTCATCTAAATCCAGCCCTATGAGGCTAAGGTACGACGCCAAAGTCAATTGCCGCCATGTGTACACAGTCCATGGTGAGCGCAACCAGACGATCGGTCCTACGAGTGTGATGGATGCCGCATCTTTTGGTCTTGAGCTTTCTTTGAGTTCGAGCTCACTGCGGGTTGACCAGAGCCCTGGTGTTCATCGTGAGCCGTGTGGCAGTTTAACTTGGTTGTGGCGTTGGCGCGCACGTGTGCCATGTAAATGCCAGGCACATCACAGCGCCTTAGCCTGTGAGACTAAGATGAGACGTGTTCGAGTGAGCCACGGGAATAATGATGCGGCAGGATCAGCGCGCCAACTCAAAAAAAAAAAAAAAAAAAAAAAAAGTGACAAGTTACGGGCGTTTGAACTTTTCACTATGAATGGAGCATCGTGAGATGAAGTCAACTGGCGAGGTTCTGCGGTGATGCGGGCAGTTGACAGCTACTCCCTCCCCGCAGAATGGAGGGGCGGCGCGGGGCTGCGTCTGACAGGCCGCGGGGTCCCTGTGTGCGGGGAGGGAGAATCTGTAACACATGCTGCCCAAGTTCCCGGCACTTCGTCTCACTCTCACTCTCCACACCACCAACTCAACTTCAACCTCAACATGACGATTTCTATCTACCTACTGCGGTATCTCATCATTGTCTCATAGCAGGCCATTCCGAAAGCTTCAGGTCAGAAGCATTCTTACTGCCACCATTCGACTTGGCGACAGCAACAAAACACCGCTGATTTCTGTCACTCGGCCGTCGTCCCATGATCCAAGCTGCAAACCCGGGCCGGAGGGCGCAGCCGCCTCATCCCGACAGGAGATCATGACGATCAATCACCACCTGGTCGACACATCACACTCGGGACCTTCATGCGGCTCTTTCGTGATCCGACGTACCGAAGATCCCCCCCCCCCCCCCCCCCCAAGGGAAAATCTAACAACCAACACCCCCCCTCCCCCCCAACCGCCCCCGGGCCCTCCCTCCGGCTCTTTCTTGTCCCCCGCACCCCAAAAACCCCCCCCCCCCCCCCCGATTTCTTCACTGAGACTGTATCCGAACTCCGGAATGTGAGGCCTGCATCCATGCCCGCTCACAAACTTCACCCTACCCACCACCACCTCGTTCACCCGTGATCTGCAGCTAGGAAGTGTGGTGATCACGCAAATATCCTGACACCCTGCGCCTCACGTCTGGAAGTCTGCAACTTTTATAGGATTGGCTTTTCTATGGCATTGCATTCTGAGCAGGGCATCTCGGAAAATCCGGTGCTTGGGAGGCCCTTAGTGCATGTGCGATTTGAGTACTATCCATGCAGTGTGCCGGGCGTCTCGACTACCCCTCACCGTCTATTCGTCTCATGTCCATATGAACGCTCCATCATCGTATGGGATATCGACCGGCCATGACGTGCGTTTCGAGGTACTTGAATGCTGAGGGGCAAGATCCGGTCGATCATACATCAATGAACCGCTGCGTCGTCTCTTCTGGAGTATTGACGCTTTGCTGGATAGGCTCTAGTGAAGAAGTTTACATCAATCTAGATCACTTGGAAGGACATGCATAGATGGAGGAAACTTCCACTGTGAGAAGGCTGAGCTTGATTTCATCAACACATTCTACATTTAGCTGCCCGAGACCGAAGAAGAAGGATGCCCAAAAAGTAGAGGACTTTGCCCGTGATCGCCACATCGTTGGCTCAATGAACGTTCTTAGAGGTCGCGTCTAGTTGCACGGAGATAAGGGTAAGGTGAACAACCTGTTGGAGTTGCGAGTCGCACAGCGAGCATGGCAAACATCAGCCACCCGAGCTTGCTGGTTTCCGTCCGAATTTCAATCTCATGTACCCCCTGCCGCCCAGATTGTCACCTCGGATCTCGGGAGTACTACATGCATGGATTTCAAAGGAAGCATCCGGACGATCATACGCGCAGAGGCCTCTTGACATCAGTCTTCCCATAGATCGGGTAGGCACAATGAAAAGAACTGCCCAAAGAACAGAGACTTGACGATGTGTGACTATACTTTGCAATTACGGTATTGGCTGGGATTGCTGCACCGGACACTAATGTCACGAGGCCAGTCAGCCAGGGCTGCCAGCACGGCATGAACACGCTTCCGATTCAAGGTCGGGAGATATGAGAATGGAAACACTGTTCGACACACTTCAAACCATTTATGGAAGCTTGGGTGTTTTTAGGTTTGAGAACTTGCCAATTTCCAGCAGCTTGAGTTTGGAGGGTATATCCAGCACCCTTGTTTACGATTAGCACGGCTGATGTAACATTTAGCAGAGTTAACTTCACGTTGACTAGGTATTTCGCAGAAAGAGGAACTACGAATGATTGTGCGATGCCATCATGTTCGGTATTGGTGATTTCGTATTATGCGCACTCAATTTCTGCCGAGCCCTACTGATAGACAGGAACATGGCCAAGGCGTCTGGCCACTCTTTTGACGGCCTACCTTACCCAAAGAGCACTTTAGGTAGGTCAAAATACACATCTGCATCTATCAATTTTGCCTAAAGTCAAACATTCAGACATATCAGCGATGCCAAGAGGCCCTCAAAGATCATATTGTAGTCAATCAAATACTTTTCTCCATCACCTGGTTGAGGTGCATTGTGCACCTACCCCGATCAACCTCTAGATCTTAGGTGGCATTCAAAAAGCACAGGTAATGATTCATACAAGAAGCGCATGGACTTGGATGCAACAAGCCGGACGATCACACATGGCATGTTACGACGACACAGACCATTGCGGAAGAGTTTTGCCGGCCGGAATTGCAATAGAGAGTTCTCTCAAAGAGCCTCAAAAATAGCCGCGGGAAAGTCAATCCAGCAGTTCTGGATATTAGGTATTCCGAAATGTCCAATGTTGGCACAGCACCCATCGCGTTCGGGACTCCAGCCACATTCCATTTGGAGCGAGAAACTTTAGCCGTCATAGAGAGAAAAAGTTTGAGAAAATCGCATAGTGTGACACGCGAAAGGTCGGAATTTCAAGCGAGAGAACCCGGTGATGGACCGGACTTCCTCGGCCTTGAAACCCCACATCAACGGTGCCTGGGCTGAGCTACATTCGGAACTCTCCCACCGGAAGGAAGATTGCAGTCGGTTTAAGGTCTCAACAAGCATCCCATGCTACACAACTTCGGAAAAGATCCAGGAACTCAGCGAAAAAGCGTTCGGGGTCCTCGCAACTCGTATAGACACTTTTTGGCCTCCGGTGGTTCGAAAACTTGTCTGCCGTCGGAGGTTTTCCAATTCGGCCATCCCGAGCGGACAGATGTCCGGATTGGTAATCCGGCATTTGACGAATTCTCAATTAGGCTCAGAGATTTCCAAACTGGACATCTTGGGAGGAGATAATTGCCAAATTAAGTTGCTTGTCGGCAACTTGTCGAACGCCCGCCGTTCCCTGTTACTCAAGATGATTGAAGTCTATGTCCTGCCTTTGTGGATGTCGATCTTGGGGGCTACGTGATTTTCGTCCCATCTCCAAGCGTCTCGATACCAGATGGCACTTTTTAACCGCATCGTGGGCAGATGCGACAGTCTCAAGTTTTCCGCCGGCAGGGCTGGAGAAACTCAGCTTTGACGAACGGTGCGTTCGTTCGCTGCACCTCCCAGGAGCTGGTTATGCTTGTTCTGATTCTCGCACGTTCGGGCCGTATGCCGTAACTCGACAACGGCGCCCTGCTTTACGGTTCGCCCACGCCCGCAACACAGACCTCGCATCTCCATCCGTAGATACGAAAATACTCCTTCAGCCTTTCAGAGACGTTCCGATCCCCTGGTCTGAGCTCAATTGACTTTGCTGGCACTCCCGAGCCAAGACCGAACTTCACTGAAGTATGCTCATGGCTAGCATGGCTGGCGGGTAGAACAATCTAACAGAATCTACGAGGCATTTGGTAGGCCTCGTTCGGGCTCGCCCGCCAAGCCCCTGGCGCCGTTCATCATCGGTCTCTCCATCGTACGAATATTTGCTTTTTTTCGTCTTTCTGGCCTTGAACCCCTGGCTACTCTATTACGCGATGAGATCCTACATATCCTATGCTCGGCATCATCCAGATGATCGCCCTGATGCCATTGTCCGATGCAAGCCAGACATGGGTTCCTCGTCTGTCCAGCCAGCCTCCACAGTCATTTTCAAGCTGCATACACACTACCGCCGGGGCACCAGATGTATATGGTACATACGACTTGACCTAGACCAAAAGTCCTCACGGCAATGTGTAGGCACAAGGTGGCACCTCTTGCAACGGCAATGAACAGGCATCACAGCCGGAATGCTTTAGCGACATGCAGAGATAAGCATATGCAAGTTGGTAAGCTATCCATCAGCTAACCCCAGACGGTGCAGACGGGCGCCAGACTGCTGGCTCACTCCCCTAGTGATCCCGCAACGGGCGGGCTCGCCTCGCCTCCAGGCCGTACCGTACTAAGGATTTCACAACGCACCCTACGGCGGGAGTGGCTGGAGAACAGAAATTTCTTTTATGGTGGACAGCTCGCTGAAGGCGGCATCTGCACGAGAACTGGGCAATGATCGGATCAGGTAGTAGGCGACCGTCAGACGGCAGGATGATCGCCTATATTGGCGGAGGAGTGGCGGAAAGCTCTAGATTGGGGTTCTAAGTACCTTGTTATCGAAGAAAGTTAATTCTTTCTAAGTCACAAGTATAAGAATATAGTTTTAATAAAAGAATATAATATTTACTTAGTACCTAAATTAAAATACTTTTTTAAGCTTATTATAAGAAAAAAATAAATATATTATTAAATACTTATTATCGAGGTTTATAAATAGTATTATAGTTTTAATTATAATAACTTTACTCGTAGTAAATAAAAAGTCTTATTATAGATTTTTTAAAAACCTCTTTTTAAAAACTATAAAAGCTTTTAAATTAAGTTAAAATACTTATTAAAATATTAATAACTGAACTAATTTTATAATAATAACTTTAAAAAAAAACTTAATAAAAAATACTAAAATCTTTATTAATATTAAATATAATTTCCCCCCGACGGAGTAATCCGCCGGGGCCGTACTATATATTACGTATCAAGGAAAACTAGGTATATTACGCTCTATACCTAATTACTAATTAAAACTCCCGACCTTTTACTACTTATTTAGAGGGCGAGTTATACTTATTTTAATATATATAAGACCTCTTAATACTAGCCTACGTAAGTAACTAAATCCCGTATTATATACTCTTTTTTATTAAGGGTTAGGGGACCCCTTATATATTCTCTTATATTTATAATAAAACCCGTATTAAAAAGATTTCTAACTTTATAAAGTATAATTTTTAAACTAGCGTTAATATACTAAATTTTAATATTTATATTAGCCCGGCTATTTATAATATTCGTACTATTACTTAGCTAGATTCTATATTATTAAAAAGTACTATACTACTCCTTAAGTATACTTACGTTAGCTACGATAGCTAGGGTATCGAGGGGGCCTAATTTGTCGAGCCCTAGAGGGGGGTACTTATCGAGGGGTATCTTTAGCAGAGTAGGTTCTTAATAAGTAGTAGTTTATATATTAATAAGTACGTTTAATAGGTTTATTTAATAAGCTTATTTAGTAAATTTATTTAGTTTAAATAGAGCTTTAAGTAATATTAAAAGTAATAAGGATAAAAAGAATTTTTATAAGCTCTAGTATAAGTAGTTAAATATTAGCCCTTTTAGCCCTTTTTTTAAAAACCTCTACGTTATTATTAAAGTTTAAAACCTCTATAGTTAAGGAAGGCTACTTCTAACTATTACGGCCGATTATTATAATTAATTATTATAACTAACCTCTACTATTAACTTTTCTAGCCGGCGCTATTACATAATAAAGAGGGTAGCTTACCTATCCTAAATTAAATAGCGGTTTTTATATTAAAATTACTATATTACGTTAAGTACGTACTTAGGATATATTATATATATTATATAGTTAAAAAGTATACTATATCGTGTAATTTTTTTTAAAAGCGTAATCCCGTTAAGGTCGATCTTTTATCCTTATAAAGCTAGAAAAAAAACTACTATATTAAATATAATCTATAAAACGTAATATAGTAGTTTTTTTCTAGCTTTATAAGTATAAAAGATAGACTTTAACAAGATTACGCTTTTAAAAGAAATTATATAATATAGTATACTTTTTAATTATATAATACGCATAATATATCCTAAGTAAATATTTAATATAATATAGTAATTTTAATATAAAAACTACTATTTAATTTAGGATAAGTAAGCTACTTTTTTTATTACGTAGTAGCGCTAATTAAAAAGTTAATAATAGAGGTTAGTTATAATAATTAGTTATAATAATCGGCTATAATAGTTAGAAATAGCCTTCCTTAACTATAGAGGTTCTAAACTTTAATAATAACGTAGAGGTTTTTAAAAAAAGGGCTAAATAGGCTAATATTTACGTACTAGAGCTCGTAAAGATTTTTTTTATTTTTATTATTTTTAATATTACTTAAAGCTACTCTCTATTTAAACTAAATAAATTTACTAAATAAATTTACTAAATAAATTTATTAAATAAACTTATTAAATAAACCTATTAATATATAAACTACTACTCTATTCTTAGTATATAATTAATAATTAGTAAGCTAAAACTCTTTAAAAATACTTATTAATAAGTTTACCTCTCTCGGGCTAGGCGCCCTCTTTAGCTAGCTTAATATTATAACTATTATAACTAATATAAATACGCTTAAAAAGTAGTAAAGTATTTTTTAATAATACGGAATTTAGTTAAATAATATTATAAATGCCGTAAATAGCTAGGTTAATATAAATATTAAGATTTAGTATATTAATATTAGCTTAGTTATAATAGTTATAATAAGTAAATTAGAAGTACGTAGGGTTAAGGTAATAAATAAGTACTTTAAATAGCTCTTATAAAACTCCCTAAGTAATAATAATACTTATATAAAAAAAGAGATAATAGTAAACCTAGCTATTTATATAAGCTAGTATTAAGAGGTTTTATACGTATTAGAGTAAGTAAAGCTCGCCTTATAAACGGCTAGAACTTGAGAGGATTTTATATAGTAAAAAGATAGGAGCTATTTTAGTGAGTTTTGCTATTGGGGCAGTACCATTTGGCTATTGGGGCAGTAATCCACTTTATTAGCCAATCAGAGCCTGCCTTCCGAACTCCAAATTTTTTGGCCCCGCTGCACCTGCCCACGGGCCACCCGGTGTAATTGCCCACGGTCGCAATTACCCACGGTCGTAATTGCCTACGGTCGCAATTACGTAAGGCAGCTGCGGGCACGTACGGTTATAATTACCTATGGTAGCAAGTTCTTATAACCGTAATTACCTACTTAATTACCTATTTAATTATCTTTCTTAATAAGTAATTACGACCGTGGGCAATTGCGACCGTGGGCAATTATACCGGGTGGCCCGTGGGCAGGTGTAGCGGGTATAGGTGTGGGGTTGTGGTCCGAGCTCTATAGCTGTGAGCCCTCATTGGTCTAAAAAGTGGATTACTGCCCCAATAGCCAAATGGTACTGCCCCAATAGCAAAACTCATTTTAGTTAGTAGTTAAGTATAGAGTATAATATACTTAGTTTTTTTTAATATATAATATATAGTACGGCCCCGGCGGATTACTCTATCGGGGGGACGAGACGTAATAACGTAGCTATAAAATATTATTAATATATTTTATATTAAAGAGAGTATTATTAATATTAATAAAATAGATAAAGCTATATTAATATAATACTTTAGCTTCTTTTTATAGCTCGAGGGTTATTATTTTAAATAATATTAAATATTTATTAAAAAACTCTCTTAAGTACTTTAATATATTTATTATTATTTTTATAATAATAAAACTCTTAATACTTATATAAAAATAAGTTCTTAATTTTTAAATAATAATATTAGCTTATTAATAAGTTATTAAAACTATAATTTTAACGATTTTTTAATAAAAAAGAGGGTAGAATAAAGAAAAGGATAAGTAATTTATAAAAAGGGTTAAGGTTAAATAGTACGGAATTTGAGGGCAGGGTAGCGTCTATATATACTGCGGCAATCCTCTAGTAATGCAAAACGATGGAGTTAAATAGTGCTCCAGATTGGGGTTGTCCAGCCCCGATCCTGGCCTCCCTCGTTCCATATGAGGACAATACCCAACTGCCCTTACCCTTCATACGGCTATATTCACCGCAACTATACCGTCCTCCATCATCGTTATTCCCGACGCCTTGCTTCTCTTTCCCGTCTCGCATCAGCGGTCGCTCAGACACCTCAAGACTGATGTGTCATTCATACTATGTAACCCCTCACCTCCCCTATCCCCCGCTCGCCCACTTTCCCATTTACCCCAACTGGCAGTTAGACTGGTGATGGATGCCGCCGCCGGATCGTCATGGGTGTGTGCGGATCGAGACGACTGGGGTGCCAGGGGAAGTTGGTAGGGCCTTGCCGGGACTGCGATTCCGAGGCTTGAAACATTACGCTAGAAGCAGGGCCGATTCCCAGCGGGCCTTACGGCGCGACGGCAAAGTCTGCCCTTGGCTCCATAGTGGTCCTTTCGAAAAGACAGGCCGCTTCTCTCAAATGGTCATTGACATGTATGTAATAGATGGTAGGGGCAAGACGTTACTTGGCACAGTCCAAACATCAGCAGATGGTGACATGAAGCTTTCAGGGGAACAACCCCAGAGCCGTGGGAAAAGACCTGCTCATTTCGGTGGCATTCATGGCGCCGATCCAGTTGCGAGCATGCATCGCACGGGACATCTATCAACCCTCATCTGCCTACCTAGCTAGTTCGACCCAGACTCTGAGGCCTTGGCCACCGAAAGGCTGGGTTCTTTTGACATTTGCGTCTCATTTCTTTCAACACCCCCCGCTCTCCTCCCCCGCGCGCGGGCGGTTTGCCTGCCGCAGGCCCCAACCACCTTGATGTTGACGCCCATCTCGCCAATGTCGGGGTCTGGACCCGATGCCGCGAAAGACTTTCCGCGATTATGCGTTACACTGTGAACATGAGAGTCGGTGGCCTCGGCCGGGATACGATACTTCCCCTCCCTGGTCTGTCGCTTAGATGCACCTTTGCCGCGCATAGCATTTGACGCTTACCCTGCACGCCGGTTAATCACTTCCGCTAGGTGATACGAAAGGACGTGTTCACTGTGGCCAAGGGTTCACCTTGTGCAATAGCCCCGGTCGGTTATGGTGTTGACCTCATCTGACACCCATAGTTCAAGTCTGATATTTATATCAAATTAGCCACTAGCTATGGATAGACCTGGCTTCTAGACTTTCTTGCCGTGTTAGTGGCCCAAGCCCGAGGTATGGGCTCCGGCCCGCCGATGGTCAAAGCCAACCTTTCGGCCTGCAATGCTAGCTTGACGGTTGGTTGACAGGAAACCGTTATGAGAACTGCACGTGCAATGGGACGCCAAGGTCGCCCTTTTTGGGAGGCTCAGCCTCTGGAGTAGGGATCGTCTTCCCGTCGTCCGGTTTGCCCAGCCGTGGCGTTGGGAATCACCAGGCACAGAGGTTGTCAAACCGGACCTTTTGATTGCAAGAGAGTCTTTCGAGGTGATTCGCATGGACAAGGATACGTTCGGCACTGTGCCGAAGGCTCACAAGGATGAAGTTGATGTTTGGAATACATACGCCGTGAAATATGGTGGCAAAAGTGTTGGCAGCAATGATCATTGCCCAGGCAATCCTGGCATATTGGTTTCGAAGGAGTACGCATCAACTTGCGAATAGCTTCACGTTCCCCTTGCTGTCGAGGCGATCTCACAAAGTTCCACGACAAGTACCTTTAGAATGAGAACATGTCAAACTCAATTGTGTCAGACCATGGCTTTTACGTATAGTCACAATAGTCATAAGGTAAAAAGACTGGTTATAGATGCTCGTTTTGTTGCCCATTCGAATAGCTAGTAGTCGTTTCAGGACTGCTAATACATGTAACTATCAAGATTACCTCCCAAAGTGAAATAAATCCCGAGCATGCAACGCCACTATGACCGTTATAGGTACTCAAAGCAAGTAATAATTTGAGCTTTCAAGTATGAGCAGAGACGCTCTGGGGGTTGTGGAAAATATCCTTGGGATCCCAGTTTGTCTTGATATCTTCCAGAGCAGCAAGACTCGACCCCCAATATGACTTCTGAGCATCCCTAAGATCCGTGTCCACAAACCCTGGGTAGGTACCAGTGGCCTCAGGAAGAGCGTTCATCAGCTTCCTGTGAAAATCTTCAAGAATGGTGCGGGTCGTCTTCGAAGCATCCGGGGCGTATGATTGATAGAACATGACCTTGTCTCTGTGAGCATAAGATGTGCTGCCAACGGGAACCTCTGCAACAGCACCACCAGCAGCCTGGAACTTGATAGACCAGTTGTCTTCCATGAACTCAGCTGGCAGACTGTCAAGAATACGGGCGATCTCTATCCTGGAAAGGACGTCACTGCTGCTCAAGCCCAAACTCTTCGAGTAAAGCTTGTTCGGGATGGAAGCCGTATGGAGAGCTTCTTCGGCAGCGAGGTGAGCAAGAGAACTCTCCCAGGTCTCTTGACGAGTTGTGATAGGGACATCAGCAATTTGAATGCGGCTGAGAATACCACTCTGCTCAAGCTCTGCCTCTGAGCCGACCCAGGTAGAAGAAATGCGAGCACCCGACGGACTGAAGATCATCTCTGTACTGAAGCGGTTGTCGAGGGCAGGGTCCGTGGCAACAGATTGCCAGGTATGCAGGACATTGGTAACCTCCGCTGGGTGGCTATACGAATGACTTTGGCTCAGGTGAATAACATTTGATGGCGCCGGATGAGTACTCATGACGAATTCGGTGACGATACCAAATCCTGCACCAGCTCCTCTCACAGCCTGGAGAAATATATCAGTAATTGGAGCATGTAGCATCAATGTTGGGAGGAACTTACGAAGAACAAGTCCGAGTTCTCCTTGGAGCTCGCGCGTACAACTGTCGAGTTTGCCGTGACAACCTCGACTTCAACTACATGATCCAGGGTTGTACCCCACATACGGGTCATTGGGCCAATCCCGCCCTGAACACAATTTGTCAATGTTCGTCTGGGAGAGCTTGATATGCTTGAATTACTTACAATGGTAGCGTGGCCTCCGATGCCGACGCCGGGGCACATTCCATGAGGAATCGCTCGCTGGGAAGCGCCCAGGTGCTTATCGATTTGGCCTAGTCTCGTACCGCCACCAACTATGATGTTGTTTGAGCTGGAATCTTGCGTATATTGGAAGTGTTCCATATCTACTGATACGGCACCGTCTTCGCCTCCAAGGCCTTGTAACGCAGTTAGCAATCGGTGTACTTTGTTTTCTCAGCGCGCAGCAATAGACAAGGCATGGGAATAGCGAACCATAGTTGCTGCCATTGAAGTTAGTAATAGAACGCTTGACCTCTGTGTTAATGGTTAAACTTACCCCCAACCGTGACTTCCTGCCGTCGCCTGGACTTTGACTCCATGCTTCGCTGCGCATCTTACAACGTTGGCAACCTCTTGGGCGTCTTTGGGTCTGACGATCGCCGCGGGTGTGACTGTGCGACCGAGATTGAAAGGGTCCATCCACGTAGCTTCTCCCGCATTCTTTTGGCTAGGAAACTGGACGCAATCTGACCTTCCTGCACAGACGTCGTTCAGGCACGACTCGATCGAGGGGGTGGGCTTGTGGACAGGCCCAGGAGCAAAATAGGTCTGCGCCGTCAGGCCTGCCAGTACTGTAGCAGCACCAATGAACCAAGAGTTCCACTGCACTCCTTTGGTAACCTTGTCTAACCTAGAGGGTTGAGTTTCATATGAAGTGGACATGATGAGATGTGCTAGAAAAAGCTCTGACTTTTGCAGTAGGTTAAAGATATGTGAAGTGGTTCTGGTGAGACCTTTGAATTGGGACGACGATGGCTGCTTCTTATAAGTCCAGGACAAGTAAAATACCCGATAGCATAGGATAGTTTCTTGACCGCTCCTTGAACTACTCACCTACTAGAAGGCATGTGATTGTGGTGATGGACAACTCCTTCGGACGGTGGACGTTTGCCGGACCCGGCCCCGCATCGCCGATCGGTCTCAGCCCGGGTGTTCAGAATCCGTGGATCGGCGAACTGTGATAACGCAGCTGGCTCCCCTTGGCCGAATAAAACTATTGCCGCGCGTAACGCGGTACCCAATTGCAGGGATTCCATGCAACGAGCCTGGAACTGGGCATACGTTTCGGGATGAGCCCCATCAGGAACGCTCAACTTATAACCCTTTACGGGTTGGTGATGTCTTGGATCGTTCAGCTCCGCCAGCCTATTGAGACATCAGCCCCAATGCATTCTCCATATGCTAGCGCATCTGTTCTCATAACTTTGTTGAAAGCAGGATATCACGCATAGATGCTGTCGATCGAACCGTGTCCTTGGCCTCTTAGATCTCTAGGTGCTTGTTCCGAATTAGGCGTGTCTCGCTCCTGGGTCTCTTGTCTTACACTCTCAAACCCTCCGAATACCCGTCAGTCGGCCGCTATCCAATACATAATACATCGCGATTCCCTCAATAAATTCCGAGACACAATGCACAAATAAGTACGTCATGTCCTGAATAGAAGACACCATTCTAACCAGGTGAGAATCCCACATGCCGCGACAGAGCGCCTTCATGACATCAACTTCAGTAGGCATTCACATGAAATAGACAGCTGAAGATTAGAATGGCAGAACAGTCAGTCAACTCTAAGACAAGGGCGTTCGCGCTTCACCGAGCCGTGGGTGCCTGACTTGGGTTTTCGCCCTTGTGTATTGGAGACACCAGTCTTGGCCGACCTTTGTAACGTCTCAAGCCTGAGAATGGTACATTTCACTCCTGTGGATATTATGTTGCATATCAACTACGCCACTGCAAGTTCTGCCGACCAATCATCCTACTGTAAGTACCTCGTATGTGGCCTCAAGACGGGTCAACGAAGCGCGATGCTGGGTTTTGATGATTTCAGCTTCCCGTATGCCAGTAGTAGCTTGTTCGAAGTAGCTGATATCAGAAGCATTGTAAGAATACATGTGTACTTCACAATGCTTGAGGAGATCATTGAAGACTTCAACATCTGAGTACCTTAGGTGGGTTCAACAGCGCCATCTGGATATCTTAGTGCGGACTAATTTGGGTACATCACGGTCCATCGCGGATGAACTTGCCAGGCTCTAGATCTCCACCGCTGCTCAATTTCTCGCTAGCCATCTCTCTCTCTCTACCCCCTGCCAACCTCCACCGCTTCCCGCCAGTATCCCAACAAGATAGTTTTCACAATGGCCTGTCCTATCATAGCACCTTGACCCCAAACAAACGCTACATGTCTAAAGAAGCTGTGGTCCAATGCAATCTTACTTCATCTTGGTTGCCTTCAAGGGATCCAGCGAGCTGGTGAAGTCGGCGGCCTTGGTGGCCATATCAGTGGGAAAGCTCAAATGCTCGTGAATCCACTTCCACTGCCCCTCTGTGTTCTTCCCCGCGATTCCCATCCTTCTAAAAGCTGTGTCAAATGGCACACCGCCAGCTGTTCCCCAGGTATGCTGTATCATGGTAGAGTAGGCATACTCTGTGGACAGAGCCGTGATTTCAATGTCCTTGAACTCCATGTTGCCGTCATTCTAATACGGAAAGATAGAGTCAAAGTGCTCTTTAAAGCTGCCACGGATAGTATTGCCGAACATGTCGTAGCTAAGCATATTATCTGTCGTAATAGCTTCAACTATCCATGGCCTTACTACACATCACGTAACCTCAGTTATATAATTACTAAAGCCTACTTTATTTATACCCTCTATATTAGAGCGAGCTTCGTACTTATTTCTTATTTTTGATAAATAACTATTTTCCTATTTATATTAATACCCCTATAATAATTATATAATAATTATAAGCATAGCTCTAATTTAAACTTTTATATATTTTTATAAAAAAGTTACTTATTAAAAACTATAGTTTATTATAACTTTTTTTATAATATAATTAATTTTTTATTACGTTTATTAACTTTAATTTTAAATGAACTAATATTTTTTAAGAATATTATTAATATTTTTAAATAAAAACTTAATTATTAATAAAATTAATTAAAATAATACTTTGCTCTATAAGTTAAGGCTTAATAAAAAGATATTTAAAACTTACTAAACTTAAATAACTAATTTTTTATTAAACCCGTTATTTTATATAGTGGTTTTTTTCCGGCTTTATAAGCGTAAAAAATCGACCTTAACGGGTTTATACTTTTAAAAGAAATTATATAATACGGTATACTTTTTTAATTATATAATATGTATAATATGCCCTAAGTACGCGCTTAACGTAATATAGTAATTTTAATATAAAAACCCCTATATAATTCGGGATAAGTAAGCTACCTTGCGGCGGCGCTAGTTAGAAAGGTCGACGGTAGAAGTTAGTTATAAAGGTCGGAGGTAGCCCTTAACCGTAGAGGTTCTAAACTTTAATAGCGACGTAGAGGTTTCTAGAGAAAGGGCTAAAAGGGCTAATATTTAATAGAGCTTATAAAAATTCTTTTTATTCTTATTATTTTTAATATTACCCAAAGCTCTATTTAAACTAAACAAATTTACTAAATAAACTTATTAAATAAACCTATTAAACAAACCTATTAAATAAACTTATTAATATATAAACTACTACTCTAAAGATGCCCCTCGATAGGTCCCCCCTTCTGGGGCTCGATAGATTCTTAGGCCCCCTCGACGCCCTAGCTATCGTAGTTAATATAAGTATACCTAAGGAGTAGCGTAGTACTTTTTAATAATATAAAATTTAACTAAATAATAATACGAATATTATAAATAGCTAGGCTAATATAGATATTAAGATTTAGTATATTAATATTAGTTTAGAAATTATATTTTATAAAATTAAAAATCCTTTTAATACGGGTTATATTATAAACGTAAGGGAATATATAAGGGGTCCCCTAACTCTTAATAAAAAAGAGTATATAATATAGGATTTAACTATTTATACAGGCTAGTATTAAGAGGTTTTATATACGTTAGAGTGGGTATAGCTCGCCCTCTAGATAGGTAGTAGAAGGTCGGGAGCTATTTTAATTAGTAGTTAGGTATAGAGCGCAATATACTTAGTTTTCCTTAATACGTAATATACAGTACCGCCCTGGCGGATTGCTCCGTTAGGAGGACCCGTTATTTTATATTAAGTTTATTCTTTTAATTAAAAAGTATATTAAAATACGAAATATTATTTAAAATTAAGTATATAAAGCGGCCTTAAGTAAAAATTAATAAAACCTTAATAAGTTTACTTAATAATAAGTTAGATAAGAATTAAAAATAAAACTATAAATAAATTTAAAAATAATCTTATTAAATAACTAGTCGCTTTAATAAAGCTAAAGATTATAATAATAAATTAAGTACGTTTTATTAAAAAATACGCTTTTTTATTTAATAAACCCTATTTAAAAAGATTTTTTATATAAAAAAGAGATTATACGAATTAATAATTACTTAATCTCTTTTATAATTACTTAAAATATTATAGAAAATATTAAAAAAAAGCTTATTAATTTTTTAAACTACTCTTTTTATATTATAATCTCGCTTTTAATATAAAAATATATACTAAATAACTCTAGTTCGCTTATAATTATAAAAAAAGAATTTAATACGGTTATAAATAAAATAAATTTTAGTATTAACTTATTAACCTAAATTAAAAACTTCTTTTAAGCTTATTATTAAATAACGTAGTAGAATAGGGTGGGGCGATTAGTCTTAGTATTTTTTTTTTAAAGCGGATTAAGTATAGGGACCTATGAGAGAGCTAATTAGAAAAAGATATAAGAAGAAGGGCCCCTAATTAAGGAGAGGAGCTTAGTAATATAGATTTTTATTTTAATAATATATATACTTTTTTAAGATCGAACTAGAGCTTTTTTAATAATTTATTTTTAAATATAATAATATAAGATAATTAAGAACTTTACCCTTTTAATCTAGTTAATACTACCCTCTTTTTTTAGTTATAACTCCGTTAATTAAGGCCGTATTAACCCGATTAAAAAAGGTATTTTATATTACTTTTATAAATATTAGTAGTTTTTCCTAAGTACTGTACTATAAAAGTCCTTTATACCCTATACCTTTGTAATAATCTCCCTTTTTAAAAATCCCTTCCCTTTTTAAATAAAAAAATAAATAAAAAAAAGCCCGACTTAATTAGAGATAATTTAAATAAATAAGTAAAAAAAAATAGTATAACGATTAAGATAAATACGAGTAGTAAGACTCTAATTAAAAAAAAAACTAAATAATTAAAATATAAACATAAAAATATATAAAAAAGGGCTTTTTATTTAATAAGAGGGGGATACAATAGACCCTAATAAGTAAGCAAAATAAATAAGTAGAGAAATACGTAAATACTTAGGACTAAATCGGGCCTAAATACGGATACTATAATAATATAATAAGATAAATAACGAGTTAAGATTAGAACTAATAAAATATTTTAATAAATATAACTAGTTATTTAACTAGACTATTCTTTATTAATTAATATAGCCCGGAGATTTAATAATAAACTTATTTAAAAGTACGGATATATCGGACTAAGGGCGCTTAAAAAACTAGTTTTTAACTAGACTTATTAGTAATTTTAATTAGTATTACCGTAAGCTTAATACAAAGTCTAATTAAAACTCTAGTTATATACTTAGTAAGGGCTAAAAAGGATAGCCTAAATTACGTTAATTAAGATAATAACTATATTTTAATTATTAAAACGGCTCCTTTACTCTCTTTTTAAATTCTATTTAAAATAAATAAATTAATATAAAACTATTAAAATTATAAATAAAATTAATAAACTATACTTTTAATAACCTCGGACTATAAATATAAATAATTCATACGTTATTTTTACTACTATTAGTAACTCTTAAGACGTTTAATCGTACGAACCTAACCCTTTTACCTCGGATAGACTATTTACTAAATTAGCTTTTATAGTTTATTAAGACTTATAAACTATAGAGTTATTTAATAATAAAAAGCTTACTTTTAGTAACGGATCTACTTATTAATCTAATTAAAAAAAGCTAGTTATAGCTTAAGTTAGGATAGATATTTTAATTAATACCCTCCTAAGTACTATTACTACTTAGATCTAAATAACTATACTTTAGACTAAGGACCCTACGATTCCTTAGACTAACTTAATAAAAAATATAGGGTTCTATAAAATACTATTCTCTAGTTAAGAGAGAACTATAGTTTTTAAAAGTAATAATATTATAAACTTTTTAAAAAAGTTCGAGGACTAGTACGAGATTAGTAAGGTCCTAGACCGATTTAGGGATAAACTTATTATATATATTATAAAAAAAGATTATTAAACTCTAATTAAGGACGCGATTAGAAGACTACCCTAGGCCTAAACTAAGGATTTTTTTTTTAAAAAAGTACGGAAAATAAGATATTAACTACTTTTTAAATAAAAAAAAGTAGATTAAAAGAGTTACTAAAGGACTATTTATTTCGTTTTCTAATTTAAACTCTACTTAGGTACTATTTATTAAGATTAATAATATAATTACTTTTACTAAATAATAAGACCTTTATATTATAACTAATAAGAGCTTAATTAAGGCCGTATATAAGCGGTTTTATACTAATATTATAAAAGAAGTAGTAAAAAAAGTCGGGGTTATTTTAAATAGCTTTATTAGATTAATAAAGTACGCGAGGTTTAAAATAGGATTTCTTAACGTAATTATATATAAAAAGGAATATAACTTACTCTTTATAAATAATTAAAGTTAACCTAAAACCTCGCTACGATCCCCTACTTCGTAAGTATATAAAAATACTTAGTACTAATATCCGAACCGCTAGTAATATTACTAACTAACAATAGGGGCCTAGGTTACTTAAGTAGCTATTAATAATATTATTAATTCTAACCTAGTTAATAAAATAAATAAGCTAAAAATCTATTAAAATAATATTTACTCTTAAGGTTTTATTTATATATTTAATATAAGTGCTATGCGTCCTAATTAGCCTCTAATTATAAGACTTAAAAACTACTACTAATACTACTAAAGTTTATACTACCGGATTATTAGGGATTATAATTAGTATACTCTTAATAAGGACGCTTATTTTATTATTTTAGCTTAGGGAGCTTAGTACTATAAAAAGTATAATAGTTAAGAGCTTATAAAAAATATTCTTTTTATTATAGTTAAAGATAAATAAAAACGTACGATCGCTAATTATATTACCCTTTTTTTTATATAATAAATATATTAACTAAGGAAGATACTAAGCTTTTAACTAAGCAAATTCTAAATTATTAAATTAGACTACCTTAGTAAACTATACTTATACTTTTCTTAGCTAATCTTATAAATATAGTTAAATACGTTTACGTAGTATAACCTAACTTAGGCTACTATAACTAAGCGGACGTTTATACTATTTATAAAGAAAGACTATTTAAAAACCGTACTTTAATAACTACGTTATATTTTAAAAAAATATATAAAATTAATAGCCCGAGCTAGCTATTATAACTTAAAAAAAGACGGTTTTTTTTTCTAATTAAAGAAAGGAAATTATAAAAATCGATAATAATAACGAGGCTTTTAAAATAATAGAGAACGTAACTTCTATATCTATTTCTAGGCCCTAGCTTATTAAAATCCTAATTAGTACCCCTAATACTAGTACTTAAAGAACTTAAAAGCCTCTTTTTTATAAAACTTAAAAAATAATAACTATAAATTAAACCTACGACTTTAACCTTAGAGCTAAGGTAAAGAAATAAATAAAAAAGAGGTTCGAGGCCCCGATCTCACTTTTTATAAACCTTTTATAAAAAATTATACTAAAATATACTATAATAATAATAATTTTAATACGTAATTAGGGGTACTTTAATACTAATAAAATCTTATTAAAAGTTCCGAAGTTCTTAATAAATTTAATAAAAAATAGGTAATAGTAAAAGGATATTAAGGATCTTTTTAATAAATATAACTAGAACCTTTTTTTAAGGCCGAGCTATATAATTAAGATTAGTAAAGTTAAAGGCGCTAATCTAACTTCTAAGCTCTTAACTTCTATAATTTCGAACGCCTACTTCTAGTTAAAAATCTAAATATTTAGCGTAAATTAGGATAATAAAAGTTTAATAATTATTACTATTTTAAATACTAGGGCATAAGTTAATATCCTCTTAAAATAATATATTAAAAAAGCTAGTATTTCTTATATAATAATAAAGCTTTAAATATAAACGTTTAAGTACGATCTAACTAGTTACATAATTTTTAATAGCTTTTATTTTATAAATATATAGATTAATAAGTTTAAAATAACTACTTATTTTTTTATTAAAAATAAGTAAGAGACCTCTAATCTATTACTACTAGGTCTTCTATTTATATAAAATACTAAGCTATCCTTTAGATATAATAAGTTAATAATTACTATTCTAATTTATATCGAGGATAAGAGGCTAAGGATCCCCGTAAGAATAATTAAAACGAACGGTTTTTAAAATATAAAAGATATTTTACCCTAGCTTAAGTAGTACGTAAAAAAAGTTTTTAAATTAAAAAACTAAATACTAATAATATAACCGGGGATATTACTAGTTTTAATAACCCTTACTTAGAATCTAAGCTAAAAAAAAACGAGCGTATTATAGCGGTCTTAGACTAAGGCTAAGCTAATTAGATTATAACTATAATTATACTCTATATAATTTAACTTTAGATTATATAAATTAAAAAAGTAATAGCGGCTGCTTAGGGTAAGGCTAGAGATAAATTAAATAGATTAACTAATTAAAACGATTTATATTTTTTAATAAAAATACTTATTTCTTAATAAGAGGAGTTATATATTAAATAATAAATTATAAAACTAGAGTAAAAGGTATTAAAATAGTACGAGATAGTTAAAAAAGCTTTTTATAGGATTCCCCGTGTTATAAAAGCTAATATAATATATAAAAAGAAGGACTAAAAAGTTTAACTAGTTAATAACGCGCTTTTTAATAGATCGATACTTAATAACGATCCTTATTAAAAACTTAAAAAACTTAAAGAGGTTAAAAATAAGTTATAAGATTAATCGGGCCCCTATAGGGATATTATTATACCTAAGTTCTTAAATATAAAACTAGGCTTTAGATTAATAAACGACCGTTTTTAAGCTATTTTTAAAAATTATAACTATCTCTTATTTTATAAATAAGATCTCCTTAGGTAAATACTCTTTAATTAAGAAAAAGTGCTAATATAGAACTTCTCTAAATACGGCCGTCTCGACCCTATAGTCGTACCTCTATAATTAATTAAGACTATACTCTATAAGACCTAGTAAGTAAAAGGTATCCCGATCCTAAAAGCTCTATTATTAAAAGCTTTTAAAATAATTTAAAAACGTATTACTTAGGGTATTATTAAAGAAAGTTATACTACGTATTAGAACTCTTAGTTCTTAATAATAAAAAAAGACGGCGGTTTTTAGCTAATTAACTTAATAACTAAGGTTAACGCTATTACCTTTTAAAATACTTAGTAATTACTTAATACTAACGAGTTCTTAAAAGAATTTATTATAAATTAACTTATTTCCCTCTTAGATTTCTTTTTTAATTACGATTAGATCTCTTTAAATAAAAAAAGCTATAATTTAATAACTTTTTTAACTCTACTCGGGCTATATAAATACTATACTTTTTTAATAAGAATAATAAATTTAGTAGCCTAATTTTATTAAATTATAACCTATATTCTTTATAACTTAATTCTAAAATACTATAGCGCTTTTATTAATAATATTATAGTTAAAGGCCCGCGATCTTATTATAATAATAAGTACTTAACTAACTATCCCGGGATCTAGTAATTTATTTACGAATACTTTTAGAATATTAATTAAGTCTTAGTTAATATTAAGCTAGTTAGCTATATTATTTTTAGAATAAAGTTATAATAGTATTAGTTATTTATGGTTATTATAAGCTATTTTTATAAAATAGAAGGGAGACGGCCTAATTAAGCTAAAGTCCTTAAGATCTTTAAATAGATAAAATACTCGAACGTTTTAGAAATTAGATCGTTTTTTAGTATTATTACTTTTTATTATTACTAAATTACGTAATTTTTTTTAAAATAGCCCCGTTATACTCCCTACTTAATAAGAACTAATCTTTTAAATAGGGAGCGCTATAAATCGAAGTTATAAAAATATTTAAAGAGGCGATTATTATAGCTCCTATTTTAGTTTTACTAAATTATAGTACCGAGGCCGGACGGATTATTTTTATAATAAATACTAATATTAAAAGATAGAGTAATATACTTAGTTAGATTATTAATAATAAGCGTATTATTACTTAATACGAGAGCGGGATATAGCGCGGACTAGAGCTTAATTATAATTCTAAAAAGCTTAAAATACGAGGCGTTTTAATAAGCTTAAAGCGTTTTTATAATTATTTATTTAAGATTAACTTCTTATTAAAAACCGACGCCCGAATCCTAGTTACTTAAATTAATAATATAGTAAATAACTTATTATTAGTAATAATAATACGCTAGCTTTTTTAGATTAGACTTTTTAATTTTAGAATTAAGTATATTAATAAGAAAAAAAATACTACGATAAATAGCTTTTTAAAAAAAACCCCTAGCTAATCTAACCTAATTAAAGTAGAGCTTAACGAGAATATTAAGGAATTTATTAATATATAAGTTTTATAAATACGGGTTATAAAGAACTTTTTTATTATAGTATATAGTTATAATAACCCTATTATTAATTAGATATAAAAAATGGATATTCTAGCTAATATACTAGTACCGAACGAATAATAATCGGACTTCTTAAAATAAATTACTTATTTCTTTTTTATTTTAAAGTAGCTAGTTAGTATACTCTTTAATTAATTTAGACGTTTTAAGTAAATAGTAATACGATTTATTATATAAAATAAATTTCTATTTTAATAAGGAACAAAGACTCGTCCTTAACTTACTTAAGTAATTAATAATAAGCGCTACTAAGTAGACCTAATTAGTAAAATATATAATAAGTCCGGGTATAAGGGATAAGAGGCTATATATTTTTACTTTATAAAACGATACTACTAGCTAGGAATATACGCTTAGACTTAGGAGCTAATTACGACTTATAAGGCTTATTAAAAAGCTAGATTATAACGTTTTAATAACTTTTATATATTTATAATTCTAATTTACGAACCTTTCTCTAAGGTTTATTTAAATATTTAGTATATAAGTAAATAAAAAGTTATTAAAGCGCGTTATAAGTTTACAGGATACTTAAAAGTACGGATTATAACAAACGTTATATTAAAGAATATTACGAAGTTTATTTAAGAAGATATTATTTATTATTATAGGATTTATAATACTCTAATTATTAATAGGAGACGAGAAAATATAGGCGCTATAATATAATTTAATTAATAATATAGTACTTAATAAAAGGTTATATTAGTTTATAACCCTCGTACTAACGGGCTCCTTAAGAAAGGTTATTAACTTATTACGTATATACTTCGTATCTAGTTAGATTAAAATAAAAAAGATATTAAACTAATATTAGCTATAGCCCTTTTTATAAATAAGATAACTATTAAAATATTATTAAGTTATATACCGTTCTATTTTATTTATAATTATTATATAACGACCCCGATTAAAAAAAAAACGGCGACTTAGAGAGTACTTAATTAGGAAAATATATATATAATAAATTAAGAAGTCTAAGCCCGATTATAAGCTTTTATTTTTTTAGTAAATAACTAAGAAGCTATAGTTAATAAAGTTATTTAATACTAAACCTAAACCTATAACTAGTTTAACTCTTTATATACCCTCTAATTAGTAAAGTTATAAACTAGCGATCTAGTTCTTATTTTTAATATTTAATAAAAGAATAATATATTAATTTCTAAAAAACTTAATTATTATTAATAAGGACCTTTTTATATTTACTTAGTTATTCTAAACGGATTATCGTATTAACTAAAGACGCTTATTAATAAACTAATTATAGGGGCTATTTATATTAATAATTAATTTAAGAAGTTTTTAAAGTTTTTAAAAAGCCTCTACTTATTATTTAACGAGTCTAATTTTTATAAGGACTTTATTTCTAACTTAACCGACTTTTTATTTTTATAAAATAATATAATTAACGCTACGATTTTGCTTCTTAATTATAATAATAATATAATAGACTCTAGGGACGAGGATACTTAATTAGTTACTAAGTAAACCTAATCGTAAGCGAGGGCCTTTTAAAAAGGCTAGATTACCCCTTATTATTACTAATCCTTAATATAAGCTACGAGTTCTTTTATTTATTAAATATTATTTTACGAGGATATTATTAAATCTTACTAATTTTTTAGTTATTTTTTTATCCGGATCCGGGATAAAAATATAAGGGGATAATAAGAAGAGAGGAATTATTTTTTAGTTATTATAATTAAAAACCTAACGACCTTACTTACTAATTATATAATTATATTAAAAAACTTTACCCCTCTTTTTAAGTATTTAAGCCTAGTTCTTTATTTAATCGAGCCTATTTAGTATTTAGCTTAGCTTATATAACCTCTTACTCTACTTATTTTATTTTAATATATTAATAACTTTTATAAATTATAAATATATAGTTTTTAATAGGGTATGTAAGAGGGGCATTCTTAAGAACGGAATTATACTTATCCTCCTCGGTCTTAGTAATATCGATCTAATTAAAGATTATATAAACTAAAGTTTTAACTCTCTTAATATTAATTAAGATTAAAGACGCTACCCTACTACTACTTATTATATAATAATAATAATAACTTTACTTAGAGTCGGCTCTAGACTAACTAATAGCTTACTAGTTATTACTCTTTTTAAAGTAGTATTTTTTATTTTTAGAATATATATAATTATTATATTAATTATTAAAGTAATTTAAAAAAGAAACGTACTTAAAATAGGGGACTATCCTTTTAACTAGCTCCTTAGTATTAGAACCGATATATTTTTAAAAAGACTATATATAATAATTATAAAGTATAGTATTCTAAACGCTATAAGCTTAGATAAGTAAAGAATTAATAATAGGGGTTCGTTTACTTAATTACTAAGATAGAGGGCTAAAATAACTAGTATAATCGTAATTAATAAAAACCCGATAGCTCTATAAAAATAATCTACTTATAATACCCGAATTATAAACGTGCTTTTTAATAACGTTTTAATTCGTAATTAATTACTAAAACTTCTAAACTATTTTTCTTTTAGTATACTTATTAACCTAAGGATTTATAATATAAAATTTAGTATAAAGCTCTCTAGCTAATTTAAAAAAAATTAACTAACTAATAGTCTTAAGGATTTAAAAAGGAGTAATATTAAATTAGGATAAGGATTAAAAAGATCGAATAAAATAGTACTTATTATAATCTACCTTTTACTAATTTTTTAAAACTTATAACCCTAAGTTTTTTAAAAATAGACTTTTTTAAGAATAGAAGAGGAATATTACTAAGGCCGGATATCGTAACGAGTAGTTTTAGTAATCTAATATACGTTATTAATAACTAAAGTATTAGATATAATAAGTAAGTAGATTATATTACTAAAAAGAAAAGAGACTAAGTAAAAAAGGATAATTACGATTAAAAAGCTATTATTTAGGAAAAGAAATAAAAAGCAATAGAGGAATTAAAAAAGGGCCTCTATATACCCCCCCTAGATCCGGGGTATTAAAAAAGAAAGTACTATAGGCCTCTTAGTTAATTAGTACTAAATTATAGCTACTATATAAAAAAAAGAAGGAGTGAATTATAAGATCGGGGCCTTTTTATTATTCATAATATAGCGCCTTTTTTTTTAATTAGTAAAGGCCGCTCTCGTAATTAGTATAAAAAAGTAGTTTTTTACTTAGCTACCTAACTTTTCTTTCTTCTCTCCTTAACTACTTTTTTATAATTATTACTAATTAAACTTCTTCTAATTTTTACTTTTTAATTTATTATATAAATACTAACTTAGCGATTTATAATAACCTCTTTATTTCTTATCTCCCTTTTTAAGCCGGATAATAAAAAGAAT
The DNA here is from genome assembly GCA_030869315.1 of Colletotrichum cuscutae. NCBI lineage: Eukaryota > Fungi > Ascomycota > Sordariomycetes > Glomerellales > Glomerellaceae > Colletotrichum > Colletotrichum cuscutae. Next base: position 195,352 of record MPDP01000224.1, read on the forward strand.
ATAGTGCGAATTTAGGGCCCGATAATAATAAAAAACTTTAAAAACGATACTAAATACTAGCTAGGAAAATAGAATTTAGATAGATATATTATTTTTAATAAAACTAACTCTAGGATTATAACAAATATTAAGGACTCTTAGTTTATTAATTTTAATACGAACTATTAATATAAAGTATATACTAACTATTACTTAAACCTAGTACTTAAGCGAACTAGTTTCTTTTAAATAATCCTAACCTCTTATAAAATCGACTTTTCTAATTAGCTTAGTATAGGGGACGAACTTCCCTTTTTTAATTAGTACCCCGAGGCTTTTAAAGGTCTAAAAGACTAGAAGACTTAAATAAGTTAGACTTATTATAAAGTAATAAAGATCCTAACTAATTATTATAACTTTTAAGGACGCTTATTATATAAAAATTAGATTTAAAAATACGAGATTAGATTTGTAATAAAGGTTATAATATAGGACCTTATTTTAGTACGTAATATAATTATAATTAAAAAGGGATAGGAGAGTATTTTTAAACTAAATAAGATCCCTATCCTAATCCCTTAAACCTAAGAAACTATATAAAAAATTAGGACTTTAGTATACTTAGTAATTTTCCCTCTCTATATTAATAATCTAGGCTATTTTATAAAAATAATTATTAACTAGCGGGATAGTATAGTTTATTAATATAATCCGAAGTAGGCTCTTAGGTATTTAAAAAGGATATTTATTAATAATATCTAAGTACTAAAGGCCTTTTATAGCCGGATTAATACGCCTTTTTATATTTAATAACTAATTAATATAAGCGCTTACGTAGTCCTTATAATATAATAGCTAAATAAATAAGAATACGGTCTATATATACTTAAATAGTTTTATAATATAATTTAATATAGCTAGCTTAACTTAACTTATAATACGTATTAAATAATTTATAAATACCTTAGATTATTTAATAATAAACTCCGCACGGCTTAGATTTAGTAAATTAGTTATAAGTTCTAATATAATAATTATTACTTTTTTAATATAATAGGACCTCCCTTAAAAAGGTTTTTTAATAAAGTAATAAATAAATAGGACTTTAAAAATAGGCCCTATATTAACTTAAATAACTCTAACTATATTATAATTAACGTTCTTAAAGCGCCGACTCTTTAAAAATCCGGTTTTTACTTATTTAGCCTTAGGTTTATTAACTAAGATCTAAGAATTTATAACCCCTATAATTATAGCTATTATACTCTTATTAATCTTATATATTTTAAAAAGATATATAAAATAATTAAAAACCTTAAGTAAGAACTTATTATTTTTAAAAAGTTACCCTTACTATTTCGATCTTTAAAAATATTAAAAAGTACCCGAGGATTTATAATAAGTAGCGACTATAATCGGACTTTATAAGTAATTAAACTAATAAAAGCTATTAATTAATATTTAAACGCCGTTATTAATAATTAATTTATATACTTAATTAATACTTTTAAAACTTATTAAGTTATAAAGTTTTTATTAAATATATTACTACCTAAGTCGCTACTACGCCTTAGCCTAGCTCTTAGTAAAACTAGTCTAAGTAATTAAAAAAGTAATTTTTTAAATATTCTAATTAAGAATAGAAATAGTTTTATTATAAAGACTCTAATTAAAATACTAAGGGTTTAGTTAAAGTAAAAGGCTATTAAGTATACGCTCTCTAAGCGTAATTAGGCCGTATAAAAAAATAATAAATACTAGTATTAAAAACTAGCTAAGTTTTATTAAGATCTCTTATAATATTATAATATATATATAAATAAAACTAATATTAATAAAAGTACGAGGAAATAATAGGTTAATTAATATAATAACCCGATTATAAAAGCTATATATATAACACTAGCCTATGCTCTTTAGATACTATTATTAATAAAGAAATCTAAAGAGAATTAGGCTAATAAAAGTTAGGATTAGGAGATTATTAAAAAAGATTAGAATAAGAACTAAGTAAAGTTAGTAAAGAAAGTAGTAAAGGTAGAGGAGGTAAAAAAGGTAATTATAAAAAAAAAAAGTAAGTAAAAAGCTTAATATAATTAACTATATATAGTAACTAGGACTAATTTAAAATAATTTCTTTTTATAAAAGATTAGAAAAAAAGAAATTAGGGGACGATTAAAATAGGGTAGGGTAATTAGTCTTAGTATTTTTTTTTTTAAAGCGAATTAAGTATAGGGACTTATGAGAGAGCTAATTAAAAAAGAATATAAGAAAAAAGGCCCCCGATTAGGAAAAGGAGCTTAATAACGTGGATTTTTATTTTAATAATATATATACTTTTTTAAAATTAAACTAGAGCCTTTTTAATAATTTATTTTTAAGTATAATAATATAAAACGATTAGGAACTTTATTTTTCTAATCCGGTTAATACTATCCTCTTTCTTTAGTTATAACTCCGTTAATTAAGGTCGTATTAACTTAATTAAAAGAGGTATTTTATATTACTTTTATAAGTATTAGTAGTTCTTCTTAAGTACCGTACTACGAAAGTCCTTTATACCTTATACCTTTTTAGTAATTTAAGTTATTTAAAGTCTAGGGGACCCTCGTTTTAAAAACCTTTTTTTATATAACTATACGTTACTTTACTTTAAACTAATCTTATTAAGAGCTTATTAATATTATTAAGTTAAAATAAATAGGGAAAGTAATCCTTAATATAAAATATTATATTAAGATTTTTAATACCTCTTTATATAAAAAAGTAATATATAATAAAAGTCGTAAGTAAACCCCTATGATACTCGTAATATTAATAAGTTATTTAAATTCCTCTAAGTAAAATAAAGTAATTCTTAACTCGTTTATTAATTATTTTTATAAAGATTCTTATTATTAAAAGTTAAGGAACTATATAAAAAAAGAGCTTATTTTAATAAATAAAATAAAATAAGAATATATCTAGCTAAGTAATAGTAATATTCAAAAAAATAATTTCTTATTTAAATTAAAAAAAGTATACTAATTTTCGTATTAACGTTATTTAAAAATACTAAATCTATATAAAACCCTATACTAAATAAAATAATAATAACTAAGGTAATTTTAAAAAAGTGATTAAAATTACTAAGCTAAATAATAAAAGAAATTCTAAAATAACTTATTTTTTAAATATTATAATTATAATTATTAATATTAGTCTACCCTTTAAGATAAGTATAGAGAGTAATAAAATAAATAATTTTATTATTTTTTATCCCCTTTATTAACTTATATTTCCTCTTTAAGAGCACGGTTCTAAATAACTATAGTATTATATATTTTATTAATAACTTATCGTTCTTAGAACTAGATTTTATTTAATAAAGTAATAACTTAGAAAATATAAACTTTAAAACGGCCTTTTATTTTATGATTACTAAAAGAACGAGGATTATATAGAATATTTTTGTAGAATTAAAAAGGCTTAGAATAGAGTAGTTTACTTATTATAATATTAGTTTTATTAAGAACTTTTATATAAACGTCGTATTAAAAATAACGTATATAATAAGCGAGTAAATAAAATAAGTAAGTAAGCTACCCGACCGCGACTATATTATATTCGTAACTAGAACATAGTACTTAGAAAAATAATTTAATTAAAACTATTTATTATCCTCTTCTTTAACTATTTCTTTAGTAATTTAATATATTCGCGTATTATAATTAATATTTTTATAAATACTATATCGTTATTAACCCGTTTTAGTCCTTAGTAACGATTATTATTCTAACGTATTTCTTTTTTAATTTAGGTTATTACCTCTCTTTATAACTAAAAATTTTCTTTATTAACTATTATAAAACTTCCTCCTTATTTAAAATATATTTTTTTAGCCCTCTTATATTAACTAAAGAGGTTATTCTCTTTTTAAAGGATCTAGTATTTTAATTTCAATAAGGTAATTTAGTATATAAATTCTTATACCCCCTTTAACAAATACTTAATAACTTCGATAATCGAAGTTAAGGAGCTATTCTAATAATAAGTAATTTAACTTTTAATAAGTTATAACTATAATAATACTTTTATTAAATTATTTAATATTTAAAAAGTCTAAGTTAGTAGTATTATTAAACAAAATCTTAGAGGTATTAAAATATATAACTTTATATCTAGCTTGAATAATATACTTTTTATACTTAAAAGCATAAGCCTAGCTCATCTAAATTCTCTTTTAATATTTATTTTTCTAATCGCTTATATAAATACTTTATAAAATTTAAAAAGGAAGTCCTCTTTTATAATTTAAGTATTACCTTGTTATATTTTTTTTTAATTTCTTAGTTATATACCGTTTTTAAAAGTTTAAAATATTTAATATCTAAAGGCTATAATAAATAAGACGAATACGATAGTATATAAAAAATAATAATATTATTCTTTTTATGATATAATTTAAAGTCCGTAGAGTAATAACTTTTAAATTTATTAACAATAAAGAGGTAATGTCGACCTTTTATATATAGTTTATTTACCATTTAAAGTATTCTACCTAATCTAAGCCTCTTTTATTTATTATTTATCTATTTTCAAATACTATAATAACTTAATTACGTAATAAACCGGATTCTATATACGAAATAAAGAGGTAATATTTATTTATAATAATAATATATAGCGGAACGCTATAGTCTAACGAGCTAATAACCTAAATAACTATAACCTATTTATAATTACTAAGCTATATTATTTTCGTATTTAACTACCTCTTTATACTTATAACGACTATTTTATATATAATTTAGTTTATTATAAAGCTAGTTTTATTAAAATTATAAATCCCCCCAACGGAGCAATCCGCCGGGGCCGTACCGTATATTACGTATTAAAAAAAACTAAGTATATTACGCTCTATACCTAATTAATAATTAAAATAGTAGTTAACTAACTCGACTATTATCTCCTTTTTATTAATAACTCCCGACCTTTTACTACGTAAAGTCCTCTAAGTTCTAACTATTTAGAGGGCGAGCTATACCTATTTTAATATATATAAAACCTCTTAATACTAGCCCGCGTAAGTAGCTAGATCCCGTATTATATACTCCTTTTTATTAAAAATTCAAAGACCCCTTATATATTCCCTTATATTTATAATATAGCCCTTATCGAAGGGATTTATAGCTTTATAAAGTATAATTTCTAAGCTAGCGTTAATATATTAAATCTTAATATCCGTATTAACTTAGTTATTTATAGCGTTTGTACTATTACTTAGCTAGATTCCCTACTATTATAAAGTACTACGCTACTCCTAGGGCGTATTTATATTAATTATAATAGCTATAGCGTCGAGCTAGCTAAAGAGGGTACCTAGCCCGAGAGGGGTAGACTTATTAACGGGCATTTTTAGCTTATTAATTACTAATTATATACTAAGAGAGTAGGTTCTTATTAAGGTAGTAGTTTATATATTAATAGGTTTATTTAATAAGTTTATTTAATAAATTTATTTAGTTTAAATAAAGAGTAGCTTTAAGTAATATTAAAAGTAATAAGGATAAAAAGAATCTTTATAAGCTCTAAGTAGTAAATATTAGCTTATTTAGCCCTTTTTCTAAAAACCTCTACGTTATTATTAAAGTTTAGAACCTCTGCAGTTAAGGGCCGCCTCTAACTACTATAGCTAACTATTACGGCCGACCTCTATTATTAACCTTTCTAACCGGCGCTACTACGTAATAAAGAGGGTAGCTTACCTATCCTAAATTATATAGTAGTTTTCGTATTAAAATCACTATATTACGTTAAGCGCGTGCTTAGGGTATATTGCGCGTATTATATAATTTAAAAAGTATACCGTATTATATAATTTCTCTAAAAAGCGTAATCCCGTTAAGGTCGATCTTTTGCGCTTATAAAGCTATAAAAAAAACTACTATATTAAAGTTATAAATATTAAACTCTACGATACTATATTTTATAATTATATTTATTATAAAGTAAAACTACGCATTTATTATATTTAAATCTTTATATTAAGCCCTATTATAGTTATATTTATAAAAAAAGTATATTTAGGGCTATAGTTAGTACTTAACGAAGTTAAAAACCTAGCGCTTTTTAATAAGGGGCGCGTTACGATTAGTAAGTAATTAATTAGCTATATTTTTTATATCACTAAGGTAGGGAAGAAACGATTAGAAATCTAACTTAAGAATATACTTAACTAGCTTTTCTTTTCTAAATATAATTAATTATTATAGATTAAGAATAGTATTGTGTCGTAATAATATTCTATTTAATTAGTAATTTAAAATAATATGATTAATATTATAAATTCTTATTATAGTATTATAGCTAGCTAGTCGTAGTAAGTATATTAGTAAAAGTTAAGGCTACGAGTACTAAGTAAGTAGTATTATAATTATAAATAACCTTTTTAAAACTACGTTTATAAGTTATAAAGTAAATAAGGCTTTAATAATTAAGTATAGTCTTATTAAAAGACGTTCTTAATAAAAATAGTTAAAAGCGATTATAAGATTTAATACTAAGTTAATTATTAAAAAAGCTATAAAAAGTCTATTTTTAAACCTAGCTTAAGTTTATATTATATATAAGTCTCGTTCCCCCCGACGGAGTAATCCGCCGGGGCCGTACTATATATTACGTATTAGGGAAAACTAAGTATATTACGCTCTATACCTAATTACTAATTAAAATAGTTCTTAACTTTCCGTTACGTAAAGTCCTCTAAGTTCTAGCTATCTAGAGGGCGAGCTATACTTACTCTAACGTATATAAGACTTCTTAGTACTAGTTTATATAAGTAGCTAAATCCTATATTATATACTCCTTTTTATTAAGGGTTAAAGGACCCCTTATATATTCTTTTATATTTATAATATAACTTATATTAAAAAGATTTTTAGCTCTATAAAGTATAATTTCTAAACTAATATTAATATACTAAATCTTAATATCCATATTAACCTAACTATTTATAATATTCGTATTATTACTTAGCTAAATTTTATATTATTAAAAAGTACTACGCTACTCTTTAAGTATACTTACGTTAGTTACAATAGCTAGGGCGTCGAGGGGGCCTAAGAATCTATTGAGCCCCAGAGGGGGGGACCTGTCGAGGGCTATCTTTAGAGTCCTAGCCCGCTAGTTACTAACTATATACTAGGAGCAGAGTAGTAGTTTGTATATTGATAAGTTTATTTAATAAGTTTGTTTAATAGTTCCGGCCGGCGCCGCCGCGTAAAGGGCAGCTTGCCTATCCCGAATTATATAGCGGTTTTTATATCGAAATCACTATATTACGTTAAGCGCGTGCTTAGGGCACATTACGCATATTATATAGTTAAAAAGTATACCGTATTGTGTGATTTCCCTTAAAAGTATAATCCCGTTAAGGTCGATCTTTTGCGCCTATAAAGCCGGAAAAAAAACCACTATATATAAGTCTCGTTTTTAAATATACTCTTTATAATATTCTTATTTATTATTATTTAATTATTTTCTAAACGATCGTCCGTCCTATTTATTTATAATTATTTATTTTACTTATTTACGATCCTTTATTTTATTTATTTACGATCGTTTATTATTTCTTTTATTATATAATTATAATTATATAACTTATTTATAGCCCCCCAACAGAGCAATCTGCCGGGGCCGTACTATATATTACGTATTAAGAAAAACTAAGTATATTGCGCTCTATACCTAATTACGAACTAAAAATAACTAATTCGACTATTGTCTCCCTTTTATTAATAGCTCCTAACCTTCTATCGTAGTCCTCCTAAGTTCTAGCTATCTATAGGGCGAGCTTTACCTACTCTAACGCGCATAGGACCTCTTTATACTAGCCTATATAAGTAGCTAGGTTTATTATTATCCTTTTTTTATATAAGTATTATTATTACCTAGGGGGCCCTATAGGAGCTATTTAAGGCGCTTATTTATTACCCTAACCCTACGTACTTTTAGCCCGCTTATTATAACTATTATAATTAAGCTAGTATTAATATACTAAATCTTAGTATTCGTACTAGCCCAGCTATTTATAGCGCTTATAATATTACCTAGCTAAATTCCGTATTATTAAAAAGTACTTCGCTACTTCTTAAGTATATTTATATTAGTTATAATAGCTATAGCGTTAAGCTAGCTAAAGAGGGCGCCTAGCTTAAGAGGGATAAACTTATTAATAAGTATTTTTAGAATAGGTTCTTATTAAAATAGTATTTCAATTAGCTAACTTCTTAACTAGTTATCTAACTAGTTATCTAAGTAGTAGTTTATATATTAATAAGTTTATTTAATAAGTTTATTTAATAGATTTATTTAATTTAAATAAAAAGTAGCTTTAAGTAATATTAAAAGCGATAAGGATAAAAAGAATCTTTACGAGCTCTAGTATAAGTAGTAAATATTAGCTTATTTAACCCTTTTTCTTTTAAAAAAACCTCTACGTCGCTATTAAAGTTTAAAACCTCTGCGGTTAAGGGCTACCCCCGACTATTATAGCTAATTATTATAGCTAATTATTATAGCTAACCTCTATTATTAACCTTTTTAACTAGCGCCGCTACGTAATAAAAAAAGTAGCTTACTTATCCCGAATTAAATAGCGGTTTTTATATTAAAATTACTATATTATATTAAGCGCGTACTTAAGATATATTGCGCGTATTATTAAGTTAAAAGGTATACTATATTATATAATTTCCTTTAAAAGCGTAATCCCGTTAAGGTCGATCTTTTGTGCCTATAAAGCCGGAAAAAAACCACTACATAACTTATCTATAGTTCTTTAATTTTAAGAGGAGTTACTCTAAGTCCGTACTCCTATATATATAGTGTAGTAGCTACCGTAGGTCCCGTAGGGCGGGACCCTGGCCTTATTATGCGTATTAGGTCGTAATATTCAGCCCGAATAATAGGATTTCGGTCTTTTTAAATAGCTTAAATAGCTAGGTTTAATCAAGTATTTTTAGTTAGCGTTATTACTTTTCTTAGTAAAGAAATACGTATTATAGTAATATAAATAGCTTAATAGTAATTAAGTAGCCCACTCGCTTATCTAGTCCACTCGCTTATTATATACGTTAATTTTTTAAAACACTAGTATTTAGTACTCGGGCTTTAACTATACCCTTTAGTTTAGTAATAAATTTAATAATATTATTATTGAATAAGTTAAAAAAAAGGTTAATCTAGTCTTTCTAAAATATAAGCCCTATTTATCCTATTCTTTATTTAAAAATTAGTTTTTACTTATTAATATAATTCTAATATATAGCGTATAGTACTTACGTTCTTTATACTAATTAAAAAACGACTAATCGGATATAGCCTAGCTTTAGTACCTCAAATCTAGCTATTTTGCGCTAATAGTACTTAAAAAACTTATCTTAGCTACTTAGGGAGTAAAAATTAAAAAACTAAGCTATTTAAAATATTAATACTATACGACTACTTATATAAAATAGGTTATCCCCTAACGGAGCAATCCGCCGGGGCCGTACTATATATTATATATTAGGAAAAGCTAGATATATTGCGCTCTATACCTAATTACTAACTAAAACTCCTAGCCTTTTATTACGTACGATCCTCTTAAGTTCTAAGTATTTATAAAGCGAGGTTTATTTATTTTAATATATATAGGACCTCTTAGTACTAGCCTACGTAAATAGCTAGGTTTATTATTATCTCTTTTCTTATATAAGTATTATTATTATTTAAAAAGTCTTATAAAAGCTATTTAAAGCGCTTATTTATTACTCTAACTTTATATACTTCTAGCTTACTTATTATAGCTATTATAATTAAGTTAATATTAATATAGTAAATCTTAATATTCGTACTATCCTAGTTATTTATAGTATTTATAATATTACTTAGCTAAACTTTATATTATTAAAAAGTATTTTATTACTTCTTAGGTATATTTATATTAATTACGATAGTTATAGCGTCGAGCTAGTTAAAGAGGGCGCCTAGCCCGAGAGGGGTAGACTTATTAATAAGTATTTTTAAAATAAGTTCTTATTAAAATAGTAGTTTATATATTAATAGGTTTATTAAGTAGGTTTATTTAATAAGTTTATTTAGTAAATTTATTTAGTTTAAATAGAAAGTAGCTTTAGGTAATATTAGAAGTAATAAAAGTGAAAAGAATTTTTACGAGTTTTAATATAATAAAAGAGTAATAAATATTAGCCTATTTAGCCCTTTTTTATAAAAAAAAAACTTCTACGTTATTATTAAAGTTTAGAACTTTTGTAATTAAGGGCTGCCCCCGACTATTATAGCTAATTATTATAACTAACTATTATAGCTAACTATTATAGCCAACCTTTATTATTAAGCTTTTTAACTAATACTACCGCAGAGTAGCTTACCTATTCTAAATTAAATAGTAGTTTTTATATTAGAATTACTATATTACGTTAAGTACGTACTTAGAATATATTATGCGTATTATATAGTTAAATAGTATACTATATTATATAATTTCTTTTAAAAACGTAATCCCGTTAAGGTCGATTTTTTATATTTATAAAGCTAAAAAAAAACTACTATATATATATAATAAGTTATTTTATAACGTACTTTAACCCCTAATAGAGCAATTTGCCGGGGCCGTACTATGTATTACGTATTAAGAAAAACTAGGTATATTACGCTCTATACCTAAATACTAATCAAAATATTTAACTAACTTAATCGTTATTTCCCTTTTATTAATGGCTCCTAACTTTTTATTACTCTTAGCTATCTAGAGGATAAGCTATACTTATTTTAATATATATAAAACCTCTGAATATTAGCTTATATAAATAGCGAAATTTTATATTATATACTCCTTCTCGTTAAGAATTAGGGAGCCCCTTATATATTTTCTTATATCTATAATATAACCTATATTAAAAAGACTTTTAACTTTATAAAATATAATTTTTAAACTAATATTAATATACTAAATTTTAATATTTCTATTAGCCTAGCTATTTATAACGTTCGTATTATTACTTAGCTAGATTCCGTATTATTAAAAAGTATTATACTACTTTTAAAGTATACTTATATTAGCTACGATAGCTAGGGCGTCGAGGGGGCCTAATTTATTAAGCCCTAGAGGGGGGGACCTATTAAGGGGCATTTTTAGAGTCCTAGCTCGCTAGTTACTAACTATATACTAAGAGAGTAGTAGTTTATATATTAATAAGTTCGTTTAATAAGTCTATTTAATAAGTTCGTTTACTAAGTTTATTTAGTAAATTTATTTTGTTTAAATAGAGCTTTAGGTAATATTAAAAATAATGAGGATAAAAGAATCTTTATGAGCTCTAAGTAGCTAGGTATTAACCCTTTTAGCCCTTTTTCTAAAGACCTTTACGTTACTATTAAAGTTTAGAACCTCTATAGTTAAGGGCCGCCTCTAACTTTTATAACTAACCTCTATTATTAACCTTTTTAACTAGCGCTATTACGTAAAGAGTAGCTTACCTGTTCTAAATTATATAACAGCTTTTATATTAAAATTATACTATTATATTAAGTACGTACTTAGAATATATTATACGTATTATATAGTTAAAAAGTAAACTATATTATATAATTTGTTTTAAAAGCGTAATCCCGTTAAGGTCGATCTTTTACGCTTATAAAGCCAGAAAAAAACCACTGCATAACGTACTTTAAACGAAAATATTATAACTAAATATATATAGCAAGGCCGGGGCCTCGCCCTATAGGACCTATAGTAGCTACTATACTATATATATAAAAATACGGACTTAAAGTAACTCCTCTCGGGATAGAAGAACTATAAATAAGTTACGTAACTACGATTATATAATAAAATAAAAAATAGATACTTATAAAAAAGTAAAATAAATAATTATAAATAAGTAGGACGGATAATTATAAATAAATAGAACGAACGACCGTTTAGTAACTAGTTAAATAATAATAAATAAAAATATTATGAAAATATATTTAAAAATAAGACTTACATATAATATAGACTCGAGCCGGGCTTAAAAAATAAACTCTTTTTTACTTTTTTTATAATTAACTTAGTGTTAAATCTTATAATCGTTTTTAACTATTTTTATTAAAAACCCCTTTAATAAAACTATAATTAATTACTAAAGCTTTACTTACTTTACGATTTATAAACATAGTTTTAAAAAAGCTATTTATAATTATAATACTATTTACTTAGTACTTATAGCCTTAACTTTTAATAATATACTTATTATAACTAACTAGTTATAATACTTTAATTACTTTTATTTAATAAGTTAACCCTACGAAACTTACTAAGTAATAAAAAAACGACGATATTTTTTAAAACCCTAAATACCTCTTTATCTAACTCTAAATAACTTATTAACTTAGTTAGTGAGCTAATTAAAGTTAAAAATAATAAAATACCTAATATTACCTATAACTTAAATAGTAATATAGTTCTTAAAAAAGTAAACTATAAAAAATACGACGTATTACTAAAAAAAATAGTAAATAGAATAAAGAACTCATAGAGCTTTTTAATAATAACTCTACTTAAATAACTATAACTCTAATTAAAAATAATAAAATTATCGCTACTTTTTAAAGTATAGTTAATAAAACTATAACTAACTTAAAAATTAAAGAAAGAGAAGTGAATAACTTAGAATAAAAAGTTAGACCCTCCGAGCCGCTACTAATATTATTAAAACTCTTATAAATACATAAGAAAAACTTAAGCTTAATATACTTATTATATTTAATATAATTACTAAATAACTTAAAGAATTCTTAATTTACATTAGAACTTACTAAAAGTTTTATATTATTAACTTTTATAATAAAACTAAATAAGTTATTTACGTAATAACTTTTTTTAAGAAACGAGTTTTAGAGTAGTTCGAACCCTTTTAAAAAGAATTCCTTAGTAATAACGGTTATTTACTATATTATAAAAAAGAAATTACGAATATTTTTAATAATATAATAGGATTTTAGAGCACCTTTAAAACCTTATTTTGGGACCTTAATAAAAAATAATAAATTAAAAAAGACCTAGCTAACTTTTAATAAACTAAGTCCGCTTTATACTACGCTACCGGGTTTAAAAAACTTATAATATAACTTAATTTTATTAAGAGAACCTATATCTTTTCGTTTCCTTAAAGATTGAAAAATAAAGTTAAGAACGAACTTAATAAAATAAAAACACTAATAAAATTCTTATAATACGTCGAGCTCGCTATTAAAACTAATACTTAATTATATAAATAATATAGAGAAAAGAGGAAGTATAACGCCCTTAAACTAACTCTAATAAAAAAAACTAAAACTATAATAAATTACTAAATAATTACTAAGATAATTTAAGAAAACTAATAATAATAAAGCACGTCCTATAAATAATATAAAGGACCTATAAACCTTAGTATTACTAAACGTAAAGAACTATAATAAAAAAAGGACTTTGAATATTATAACTATAATAAACTAAGATATATAGCTAAAAACTACTAATAACTTAAGCGTATCTAATGCTAACCTATTTTAAGAAAACGAGCTAATATTATAAATAAAAGAGTCCTTTATAAATAACTCTTATAAACGGCCTACTACGATAATAACTATTTCACTTATTAAAATAATAAAAGATAAATAGGATAGTACCTAAAGTAACCTAAAAATAACGGACAATTAAAATACGATACTACTCTACTTACCTAAAACCTCAGTAATAATAATAAAAGAAAAGAATACCTACCTACTAACCCTATACTTTTATAAAACATAATATCAAATATATTACTATACTTTCTTAAATTTATAAAAATATAAAAAGAAAAACTAAAATAGACCCCGTTATAAAGAATATACTTTACTTTTTTAAAAAACGAATTAAATAAAGATACTTAGTTAGAATAAAAAAATAACTTCTTAAGTTTAAAAAAAGAGGATCTGATATTAAAAAAATTATAAATAACCTTATTTATATAGTAGAATAAGGTAGGGCGATTAGTCCTAGTAGTTCTTTTTTAAAGCTAATTAAGTATAGGGATCTATAGGAGAGCTAATTAGAGGAAAATATAAGGAGAAGGGCCCTAATTAAAGAGAGGAGCTCGGTAGCGCAGATTTTTATTTTAAAAATATATATACTTTTTTAAAATCGAGCTAGAGCCTTTTTAATAATTTATTTTTAAATATAATAATATAAAATAATTAAGAACTCTACCCTTTTAATCTAGCTAAAGCTACCCTCTTCCCTCGGTTATAACTCCGTTAATTAAGGCTATATTAACCTAATTAAAAGAGGTATTTTATATTACTTTTATAAGTATTAGTAGTTCTTTTAAAGTACTGTACCGTAAGAGTCCCTTATACCTTATACCTTTTTAATAGTATAATAAAACTATATAAACTAAAAATAATTTATTAAGTTTAAAAAGAAACTCGGATTAAATAAAATCCTAACTAAGTCTATTTATATAATATAATAAGTAAATAGTAATAAAGAGTTTATTTATAAAATTAAAGAGTAACTCGAGGACCTCGTACGTAAAAATAAAATTAAAATAATTAAAAAACTAACTCTTAACTTCGGAATTATAAAAAAGAAAAATTAATTTTAACTTTAAAAAATAAATATTAAAATAGGAGCTAGCTCCTTTTATTTTAATTAAAAAAAATACCCTATAATTCGGACAAACCTCGTAACGTTACTTAATAACGTACTTAAATAAAACTCAATTATAAAGTACTACCTAGCGTTAATAATACTAACTCTAAAAAGAATAATACCAAACTATAATATAAACGTATTTATTTATTAAAAGATAACTAAACTATTTAGTTTTATCAAACTAAAAAACGTAAAAAAGTTATAATAACCCCTTATATAAACAAAGACTACTCTTTACTTAATACTAGAATTCCCTTTTATGAAGAATTATTTTAAATAGAGTATTTAAATAATAAATACCTCTAGTACCTCGTATATAAATAAATAGCCGTTTTTATTTATAAAAACGTAATAATAAACTTATTAAGGATATTTATATAAAAAACTAATTACTTAACTAGATATTACTAAGCTTTAATAATAATAATAAAATAACCTTCGGTTTAAACCCTAACTTCCTTATAAAATACCTTAATAATAAATATATAAGATAAAAAAATTATAAATACGACTAACATTAAGTTTATTATATTAAAAAACTAAGGTATAAAAAGAATCATAAGAACTATACGAGTAAAGCGCTCGATAAAAAAAGCGTATATTAAAAAACTAAAAAAGGTAATCGTAAAAAAATAACGAAAAATCAAATTAAAAATAAAGTTCTTATATATAACTAAATAACGTAACGACGTATATTTATAAATTAACCTCGATATTTATAAATAAGGACTAAATGCTATTATTAATAATAGTATATAAAGAACTTATATTTTACTAAGGATAGTAAATAAACTAGATTTATTATAAGGATAAAGAAATAACTTATACTAATTATAAATAATACAAAAAGAATAAGTTAACTATAACTACGGATATATTAATTAAGAAACCGTATACCTCTCGATATATATTAATAACTGATAAGAATAACTATAGTATAATATTATAAAAATCGGAAATATAAATATTATCCTAAGAATCTTATAGTTACGAAAATATAACTTATAAATAGATTAGATTACTAGCTAGGTTTTTTGAAAAAGTCTAATTACTAAGTAACTTGAAAGAAAAAAGGGTTTAAATAGATTTCTAATAACTCTTATAAATTAAAAATAAATACAATATATAGCTTTTATTAAAATAATAAAAGCCCTAAAAGGTTCGTATATAGTAATAATAATTAAGGATTATAACGACTTTAGACTATACTTAAAAAGTACTAGATATATATAAAACTATTTATAAAACTTAAAAAATAGGATTATTAGAATATAGTAATTAAAATATAAAAGTCGAACTTAAAAAAAAACGGAACCCGGGTTCTATTTAATATACTTAATAAATTAAAAAGAATAAGGAGATATTCTTATTTAATAAATAAATAGGGCTATATAGTAGTTTAGTACTTAGAATTAAGTTAATTAAGTATTCTAAAGCTTAAAAAAGAATATATTTAACTATCGAATTCTCTCATAGGATTCCCCTTATTTTTTATATTAAAAAAGGGTAAAGAAATAAGACCTATTATTAATTATAAAAAACTTAACGAAATTATAAAAAAGAATTACTATCCCTTACTACTTATTACTAAGTTTAGAGATCTATTTTATAAAACTAATTAGTTTATTATTATAAACCTTAAAGAAATATTTAACTAAATTCGAATTAAAAAAAAGGATAAATAAAAAACGGTATTCTGAACTCGTAAAGGACTTTTTAAATATCTTATTATACCCTTTGGACTTATTAATACTTTAATAACTTTTTAAATAATAATTACCTACGTACTCCGAGAGTATATTAATATTTTTATAATTATCTATGTGCATAATATTCTTATTTTCTCCCCTGACCTCGAAATATATAAAAAGTATATTTATATAGTATTTTAAAAGCTCTAAAATACTAAACTATATATAGAACTCTTTAAATACGAGTTCTATATATAAGAAGTAGATTTTTTAAAATATATTATTATACTAAAATAAATCTATATATAAGTATTAAAAATAGAAGTAGTTAGGGACTAGCCTCTATTATAAAAGATTAAAAACGTATA
The DNA here is from genome assembly GCA_030869315.1 of Colletotrichum cuscutae. Taxonomy (NCBI): domain Eukaryota; kingdom Fungi; phylum Ascomycota; class Sordariomycetes; order Glomerellales; family Glomerellaceae; genus Colletotrichum; species Colletotrichum cuscutae. Next base: position 212,098 of record MPDP01000224.1, read on the forward strand.
AGGATTTTTGAAATTTATTAACTTTTATTAACGACTCCTTAAGCACTATATTAATATAGTTAAACCTCTTAATTATTTAATATAAAGAAATACCCTATTTTTTTAGGACCCTAAGTATAAAAAATATTTATTAAAATTAAAAACATAGTTATTTTCGAACTAGCTATTATAATCCTAGACCTTAAAAAACCTTTTAAAATCGAGATTAACGTTTTAAACTTTACTATAAAAATAGTTCTAAAATAACGAAATAAATAAAAAAAGCTTTATTTATATTACTTTTACTCTAAGGTATTTTATGAAGTAAAATTAAATTAGTAAATTTATAATAAAGAACTAATAATAATTATTAAAATATTTTGAAAATAAAAACTATAATTATTTAGAACTAAGTACGAAGTTATAATTTATATAAATTATAAAAATCTTATAAACTTTATAACGAATAAAAGCCTAAATAAATAATAAGTTAAATAGAGCGAGTTCCTATTTAAAGATAACTTCTAAATTATTTATTAAAAAGGTTTAAAAAATAATAGAGCAGACGCTCTTCATAAAAAACCTAACTATAAAGTCGCGGTCCTTAAAAAAACATAAGGTATTCTTAAATAGGAGAAAAATAATAATCTTATACTAATTATAAAGCTTTTTATAATAATTAAAAAAATCAATACTAGCTTAACTAAAAGAATAACTCCTAAGCTTATTATAAAGATTTATAATATACTAGTATATAGTTATTAAAAAGTTATTAAAATATAAAAACAGATTTATTAATATTATAATAAATCCGCTATACGTACTAAAATTATAAAAATAATTAAAAACTACGTAACTTATAAAAGAAAAATAAAAAAAGCCCGTATAAGCTTTATAACAAGTTATAACCACTATAATTAATAATATAAATATAGTAATTAATTATATAGGATTTTATTATTAAATTACTAAAGTTTAAAGAACTATTTACTAAAGTATAGTATAATAATATCTCAGTTATAGTCGATCGACTTACTAAGTTTACCTATTTTATTCCTTATAAAACATTTAGTATTATAAAAAACTCAATATACGTATTTATTAAGGTTATACTTTCGAACTACGGTTTATTAAAAAGAATCATTTTTAATAAAAATAAGCTATTTATTTTAAAGTTTTAGAAATCTTTAATTTTATAACTTAGTATAAACTATAAATTATTAATATCATTTTATTTATAAACCGATAAATAAATAAAAAGCATTAATTAAATCCTTAAAATATACCTTTATTATTATATAAAATATAACTAGGATAACTAAGTAGTATTTCTATTAATAGCCTAGTTCGTATATGATAATATAGTTAATAAAAGTATAAGAGAATCCCCGTTCTACTTTAACTACGGATTCTAACTAATAATATATAAAAAAGTATAATAAGGACTATAAGCTATAAAAGCCGTAATAAATATAGAAAAACTTAAAGAAATCTATAAAGAAGTATTAATAAACCTCGAGTTCGTATAATAGTATATAAAAAGAAATACGGATAGATTAAAAATTAAAGGACTATTCTTATAAAAAGGGGATAGTAGCTATTTTTTATTATAATATTAAAATAAAATAAATAAGTAATAAATTAACTTATAAAAAACCTAAACCTTTTAAAATTATTAAAAATGTTTTATAAGTTAATTACGAATTAGAATTATTAAATATAATATAATACTATCCCGTTTTTTATATTCTATTACTTGAGCCTATATTAAGAAGTTAATATATAAGAAATTATATTATTACTAAACTAAACTAACTATAGTATAAAGTTAAACGAATTATTAACTATAGAGTTAAAAACAAAATATGAGAATTCTTAATTAAATAAAAAAGCTATGAATATAAAAGAAATATATAAGAACTTATTACGAACTTTTAGAATTCTTAATAACTTTTTAAAAAGTACTAAAATTAAAATTAAATTTAGAACTCCTAGCTATTACGACGTCCTAATTAATAATCTTAAAAGTATTATTAGCTTATACTTTACGGATTACTAAAAAAGTATTTTTAAAATCCTTAAAAAACTCTTTTAATATAGTTTAATTCTTTTTAAATACTATTCGTTTTTAAAAGTAAAAACGCTCTAATTTATATAATAACTTATTTAACTTAGCTTAAGCTTATTAATAAGCTTCAGCCTTTTTTATAACTCTATAATTCTCTTTTAAAACCGCAACTCTTCCGCCTTTTTTTTATAATTAAAATAATTAAACTCCGTTACTAATTAACTAATTAAACTTAATTAAACTAAGACTTAATAAATAAAAAGGTAATACTTATAAATATAAATAACGTTAATAAACGTATTATATAAAATACTTAAATAATAGTATATTTTATAAATCTTAAAATTGAAAAGAACTAAATAACGGACCCCTTGTAAATAATATTTTAAATAAAATATTATTTTTACGCCTTTATTAAAAAAGTAAATAATACGTAATAATTTATAACGAGGCGTAACTATTAAAAATTTCGACTTTTTAATTCGACCTGATATCGTATTAATATATTTTTAAAAAAAATACTTAACGATTCCCTAATTTAGAAATAAACGACCTATTTATAAGCCTAAAGGACTAGACTTTTAAAAAGAGAAGTTAATATTACGACCTAATATATATAATAAGGCTAGGGTCCTACCTTACGGGACTTATAGTAGCTATTATATTATATATATAAAAATACGGACTTAAAATAACTCCTCTTAAGATAAAAGAACTATACATAAGTTATATAACTACGATTGTATAATAAAATAATAAACGGACGCCCGTAAAGAAGTAAAATAAACGATCGTAAATAAATAAAATAAATAATTATAAATAAATAAAACGAACGACCGTTTAGTAAATAGTTAAATAATAATAAATAAAAATATTATAAAAAATATATTTAAGAATAAGACTTATATATAATATAAACTTAAACCGGGCTTAAGAATAGACTTTTTATAGCTTTTTTAATAATTAACTTAGTATTAGATCTTAAGATCGTTTTTAGTTATTTTTAGTAAAAACCTTTTTAATAAAACTAAGATTAATTACTGAAGCCTTACTTATTTTATAACTTATAAATATAGCCTTAGAGAAGCTATTTATAACTATAATACTATTTACTTAGTACTCGTAGCCTTAACTTTTAATTATATATTTACTACGACTAGCTAGCCGTAATATAAGTCCTTTATAAGTTATATACTAAACGCTTATAATTTATATAAGATCTAGATCCCCTTATTTTTAAGAATTATTATTACTTAAAATATAACGTTTAATAAGATAACTTTTTATTTAAAGAATAATACTAAAACTATAATTTATCTACTTAAGTTAAAGGCCGTAGTAAATAAGATTTAATAACTATTTATAATAATTAAACCTAAGCTCTAATTATTTAGAATTATAAATAAAAAGAGGTTAAATTAATTAATAATAACAAATAACTATTATTACTTATATTCGCTCTATAAAAAGTAAATAAAGCTATTAAAAGACCTAGCTTATTTTGAAATAAACGAGGTAAGTAGTTACTTATTTTTAAAATAACTCTAAATTTTGAAAATTTAGAATTCAATATAAACCTTACTTAGCTAATTAAGTTAATAAGTAAGGTTATAAAGAGGTTAATCTTTTTATTAAAAAAATCAAAAACATAATATATATATAAATAGAGGTAGAGACTTTTTAAAGCTCTTATAAAAGAATTCTTTTTCTTTAACTAGACCCCGATAAGCCCTTTTAATACGCGAGCTTATATTAAAAAAAATAATAAACGACTTAATTAGTAATTTTAATATAGTTAGTATTAAAAGTGTATAGGGTATGCGGGACTCTTGCGGTACGGTGCTCTAGAAAAACTACTAATACTTATAAAAATAATATTAAATACCTCTTTTAATCGGGTTGATATAACCTTAATTAATAAAGTTATTATAGAGGGATTAAAAATAGTATTAACTAAATTAAAAAAATAGACTTCTTAATTATTTATATTATTATATTTAAAAGTAAATTATTAAAAAAGCTTTAGTTCGATTTTAAAAAGTATATTTCTAATTAAAATAAAAATCCGTACTAACGAGCCCGCTATTTTTAATTAGGGTCCTTCTTTTTATATTCTATTTTAATTAGCCCTCTTATAGATTCCTATACTTAGTTAGTTTTAAAAAAGAACTATTAGAACTAATCGCCCTACCCTATTTTAGTATATATAGCTAAGAAAATAATAAGTATATTAAATTAAACTAAAAGTTAAAAACCTAACTACTAAAAGTATTTATTTAAAACCCGAGTTAATAAGAACGATTTAGGTAGTACTTTTTTTATACTTAAGTAAAAAAAGACTAAGACTCCTTTTTTAATACGTATATACTTAATTAATAAAAAGTAATTAATAAAATAACTTAAAAATATTAAACGCTTTATTACTATATTTATATTATAATAATTAGAATAAAGTACGTTTTATTAACTACGCTCTAATCTAACCGAATTTATATAAATTAATTAATTACCTTTTTAAAAAAGTAAAGAAATATTTTTAAAATACTAAAACTTTTAAAAAACTAATTTATAAAAATAATACGGTTGAGAATCTAAAAACTAAAAATAATAAATACTAGAAAAGTAGTTAATAAGACGTTAGTTATTTTTGAACTAATATTTCTTAAATAAGTATTGAATTATAAACTCAATAATAATAATTATATTAATTACTATAAAACCAGAATTTACGTTAGAAACTTTTTCAAAAACAATACTCTTTGAAGAAGACCTATATAGCGACGCTAATAATTAAGGAGTTTAGGGTAACTATAACTGTTATTACCTAATTTAACTTAAAAGTTTATTAATATAATATTATAAATACTTTTTAAAATATAATTAAAAACTAAGTAACTCCCCTATTATTTATAAGTTATTAAACGGTTTTAAGAAATTAAGAATATATATAGAGCTCGAGTAGGCCCTAGATAGTACTTATAATACTCTATTATTATAATATAAAAAGCTAATATTATTTTTTAAAAGCCTAGGTCTCTTATTTATAAGCGAGGACCTGTACTTATTTTAAGATTTTATTAAAAAAGTCCTAGGTCTTTTTTATATAAATAATATCCTCGTTATTTATTATATAAACTACGTTTATAAAACTAATTAAGTAACTAAGGGATTAAAAAAAAGTATAAAATAAAAACCTCAGGAATGATTTCGTAATATTTTAAATTAAAAATCGTTTATAATTAATTAAATTAAAAAAATATACTTTATTTAGAATTAAGAATTTAAAAAAGTAATTAAAAGGTTCGATCTTATTAACTTTACTACTTTTACGACCTAATTATTAATAATCTTAATTAAAAAAGCCTAAGGATTATATCTTTAAATAAGACTAAGTCTTTTTAAAAAAAGGTTAGTTTAATATTATATATAATAATTATAATTCGGCCTAACGTCGCTTTTATATACGCCCTACTTTCTAATTCTTAATAAACCTATTTTATTAATATTATTTTATTATAAACTAAGTTATATAATACTTTTTCTATACATAATACTTAATAATATATTTTGAAATCTTAGGAAATAACTAAGTATTACTAGTTATAAATCACGCTTTATTCATAAATTATAAAAAGACTTAAAAATTCTTATAAGGTTTTATAATCTCTTTTTTTTTCATAACCTCGTTTAGTGAAAAGTAGCTCGTTACAATATAAGAGTTACGTTAATTATAGAGACTAAATTACTAAGTTTAAATTATATTACTAAGAACATACTCGCTCTTAAATACTTTTTAAAAATATTTGACTTAAGCTTAGTAATATATAAAAGGTATATTATAATAATTATTAAAATAATTATTGAATAATTAGATTCGTAATGAAGAAAAGGGAATATAACTTAACTCGCTTATACTATATTAATATTTAAAATATATAACTATAATAAAAATACTTAAGAAGTATATTTTAAATAGTTTATATATTAATAAATAAGATATTACCTAATGGTTTTATAAAAAGCCTTTTTAAAATAAAGCTTAAATACTTTATATTACTTTTAAATATAAGAAATATATAAGAAATCATTATACTAAATAAGGGGACGTTTAGAAAATAAGAAAAAAGCCCGGGGGGCCTAGTTTTTAATTAAAAACCTAGCTTATAACTAAGGGATATAAAGTCGCTTTAATAACCCTGTTAAGTTACTTAAAAAGAGGCTATTTACTTAAAAAAGTAAATATATACTTATTTAAAAAGAAATATAAACGCAGGCTATATATTTAAAAGATATATAAACTAATAAAAATATCGATTCTAATTTAAATACTATTTATTTTTATAGATAAAGTAGCTAATACTATTACGTCCTTAGTAAGCTTTTTTAATAATACTTTTTTAAAATAAAGTACTTATAAATACCTCTCTTACTAAGGCCTCGCTTATATAAACCCCCTTATTTTACTTTTATTTAAAAACCTATTATATTTAAAGACCTTATATAGTAGTTTTTTCCTAGCTTTATAAGTATAAAAGATCGACCTTAACGGGATTACGCTTTTACAAAAGAATTATATAATATAGTATACTTTTTCACTATATAATACGTATAATATATCCTAAGTACGTGCTTAATATAATAAAGTAATTTCGATCTAAAAGCTACTATTTAATTCGAGATAAATAAGCTATTTTATAATAGTACTAGCTAAAAAGGTTAATAATATAGGTTAGCCGTAATAGTTAGTTGTAATAATTAATTATAATAGTTAGCTATAATAATTAGGGGCGGCCTTTTTTAATTATAAAGGTTTTAAATTTTAATAATAACATAAAGGTTTTTTTTTTTTAAAAAAAAGGGCTAAATAAGCTCATATTTATTACTTATACTAAAGCTCGTAAAGACCTTTTCTATCCTTATTGCTTTTAGTATTATTCAGAATTACTCTCTATTTAAATTAAATAAATTTATTAAATAAATCTACTAAATAAATTTACTAAATATATTTATTAAATAAACGTATTAAATAAACTTATTAAATAAACTTATTAAATAAACTTATTAAATAAACTTATTAAATAAACTTATTAATATATAAACTACTACTTTCATAAGAACCTAGTCTACTCTTAGTATATAGTTAATAATTAATAAGCTTATTTAAAAATATTTATTAATAAGTCTACCTTTCTTAAGCTAGGCGCCCTCTTTAACTAACTCGACCCTATAACTATTATAACTAATATAAATATACTTAAAAAGTAGTAAAGTATTTTTTAATAATATAAAATTTAGCTAAGTAATATTATAAATACTATAAATAGTTAAGTTAATACGGATATTAAGATTTAGTATATTAATACTAGCTTAGTTATAATAATTATACTAAGTAAGCTAGAGGTATATAAGGTTAGGGTAATAATAAGCGCTTTAGATAGCTCTTATAGGACCCCCCGGGCGAAAATAATACCCGTATAGAAAAAGAGATTATTTTAAGGACCTTATATAATATTATTATTATATAAATTAAGGTTTATATATTAGATTATAAATAAAAAGTAACACCCGGACGGCTTAGAACATATTTTATAAAATATAAAAGAGCTATATTATAACTATAAATACCCCCCTAACGGAGCAATCCGCCGGGGCCGTACCGTATATTATATATTAAAAAACACTAAGTATATTACGCTCTATACTTAATTACTAACTTAAATAGTAGTTAACTAACTTTACTATTATTTCTTTTTTATTAATAGCTCCCAACTTTTTATTACCTATTTATAAGGCGAGCTTTATTTATTTTAACGTATATAAGACCTCTTAGTATTAGCCTACGTAAGTAGCTAAGTTTATTATTATTATTTTTTTATATAAGTATTATTATTATTTAGAGGGTTTTATAAGAGCTATTTAAAATACTTACTAATTACTCTAACTTTATATACTTTTAGTTTACTTATTATAATTATTATAACTAAGTTAGTATTAATATATTAAATCTTAGTATTTATATTAACCCGGTTATTTATAGCGCTTATAATATTACGTAGCTAAATTCCGTATTATTAAAAAGTATTTTATTATTTTTTAGACGTATTTATATTAGTTATAATAACTATAGTATCGAGCTAGCTAAAGAGGGTACTTAGCCTAAGAGAGGTAAACTTATTAACGGGCATTTTTAGCTTATTAATTACTAATTATATACTAAGAGAGTAGGTTCTTATTAAAGTAGTAGTTTATATTTTAATAAGTTTATTTAATAAGTTTATTTAGTAAGTTTATTTAGTAAGTTTATTTAATAAGTTTATTTAGTAAATTTATTTAGTTTAAATAAAAAGTAACTTTAAGTAATATTAAAAATAATAAGGATAAAAAGAATTTTTACGAGTTTTAAAAAGTAATAAATATTAGCTTATTTAGCCCTTTTTTGAAAAAGCCTCTATATTAAAATTAAAGTTTAGAACTTCTATAATTAAGGGCCGCCCTTAACTATTATAGCCGAGTATTATAGCTAATTATTATAGCTAATTATTATAGCTAATTATTATAGCTAATTATTATAGCTAATTATTATAGCTAATTATTATAGCTAATTATTATAGCTAACCTCTATTATTAACCTTTTTAACTAGCGCCGCTACGTAATAAAAAAAGTAGCTTACTTATCCCGAATTAAATAGCGGTTTTTATATTAAAATTATTATATTATATTAAGCGCGTACTTAGGATATATTATGCGTATTATATAATTCAAAAGTATACTATATTATATAATTTGTTTTAAAAGCGTAATCCCGTTAAGGTCGATTTTTTATACTTATAAAGCTAGAAAGAAACTAATATATAACTATAAATATTATTACTTTTCTTATTATTTCTTATTCAAAATATAAGAACTTTATACTTAAGTCCCGTATATACCTTTTAAAAATAGGAGTATAACCTAACTTTTTATAAATTTAATAATATCAATATTTATTATTAATATATAAACTTAAGAAGTATATACCGTTCGAATGGCTACTAAGGGCGCTTTTAATATACTTTAAGTATTTATAATTAAATAAAAAAGTAAAAGTACTAGCTCGTATTAAACCTTAATATTAAAAATAGTACTAAAAAGGCCAGTTATTAAAAATTAGCTTTATAAATAATAATAAATAAAAAAGTATCATATATATAATTAATTATTTTATACTTTTTAAAAAGAGGTAAAAGTAGGGGTTATAAACCTATTTTACTTTTATCATTCTTTTATAATAAAAAGTTATTTTCTTTTTCTTTTTCTTATTAAAAATAATAAGAAAGGAGGTAATAAACTTACTCTATTTACGTTATTCTAAAAAAAAAAAACAAAAACCTTTTTTTTAAGTTTTAAAAAGAAGAGAAAAGAGGGCTCTAAACCCTCTTTATTTTTACTACTTTATTAAATAACTCGTTTAGTTATAAAGTAGTTATGTATTAAATAAAATGATCAAATTAATATGAAATAGATATAGCTATATTATTAATTAGAATATAAAAAGAGGGAATATTAGTTATTTTTTATAAGCTTATTAAAAAAACTAAAGGACCTATTACTCTCCCCTAAAGCCGTAGTTTTAAACTTATACTTCTGAACCTCCCGTATTATAATAATATAAGTATAGTTTTTAACCGTTTATTTATAAAATAGTATTTAAATAAAAACGATATTATTAACTAAGATTCTTTTTTAATAATACGTATATATAAAAACGCGGGTATAAAAATAAAAAATAAGAGTATATATATATAATAATAATATAAATATAAATTAAAAATAACAAGAAAAGTTAGTATTATAAGTAATAATAAAGGATGTATATATTTATTACTCTTAATCTATAAGTTAACTATTTACTTAATAAAAAACTATCCCTTAGTTATACTTTTTATTAATAATATAGTTTTAACATTATTTATAATAATAAATATAAAAGTTAATTTATAACTAATTTACTCCTCGTTTATAAGTCTATATATAAACTAATTTACTTTATAATTCCTTTTATAAATAAGTTCTTATATATTAATATATAAGTTTTTATTTTAAACGGACTTTTTTATAATAATATAAGTAGTTAAGTACGCTTTTTTATTGTTGATACTGACAGCATCTTCGACCAAGCCCTTATCGTTCATGTTGAGTGTGCCTATAGAGTAATCAAGATATTGTGTCTATCCTGTGGACGGTTCAGCAATCAGTGGGAAAGGAAGTTACGGCAGAGAGCAGTGTCTCCATATTTAGACTTCGCTATTATGAGCCTGAAATCCGCCGCAGTTGGCTATGCGGCCCGCGCAGTCGCGGACAAATTCTAGCCATGAATTAGTAGTCCGTCCGAACAATCATTCGCAAGTTTCGCAACCCCTTGCGAACTTGGAAAATGCCAGAGCCAATTACACAATGATGGTCGAGAGAGCAGAGGTAAATGAACCAAATAGGCCCGCCAACCCGGAAAACCCTGCGGAAATTTGCCCGCACCTACGTGAGCTCGTGGGGCGATGAGCTCTCACATTCGGCGCCATGCTGCAACTGCATCATAAAGGTGCATGCGGTTCTTCCTCATATCTCTATTTTCAGTCAATTGCATGATCATTGGTCTCATTAGCTAGACTTCCTACCCTACCGAGTTCCGGCTTAAGTTTGTTTATAATTTCTTCCCAGCAAGATGGGCTCTCTGTCCTCTCCCGAATACGATGTTATCATCGTTGGTGGTGGCTTCGCCGGATGTTACACCCTTGACCAACTCTGAAAGGCTGGATTCAAGACCGTTGTGATCGACGACGCAGCCGATCTTGGCGGTGTCTGGTACTGGAACTGCTACGCTGGAGCACGTGTCGATACACCCGTGCCTCTCTATGAGTTCTCTGAAGAAGAGATCTGGAGGCCATGGACCTGGTCCGAGAAGTATCCCGGAAGAGAAGAGATCCGAAACTACTTCCAGCATGTCGAGTCTAAGCTACACCTCAAGAAGGACGTTATGTTCAACACCCGCGTTGTCAGTACTGACTTCGACAAAATCGGTTCCCACTGGACCATCACCACTGGCGACAAGTCCATCTTGACCGCCCGATACTTCATTCTCTGTACTGGCTTCGCTGCGAAACCAAATATCCCAGACTTCAACGGCCTTGATTCCTTTACTGGCGTCTCATGTCACACCTCGAAGTGGCCTCAGGAGGGTATTGACTTCAAGGGAAAGCGAGTTGGTGTCGTCGGTAACGGCTCAAGCGGTCTTCAAGTCATACAGGAGATTGCCCCCGAAGTTGAACACCTGACAGTATTCCAACGCAGCCCAACCTACGCCCTCCCCATGCGACAAGTTCCCCTTTCTATTGAGGACCAGAAAAAGGAGACATACAAGGAGCTTTACGAGCTTCGTAAGAACACTTTTGCTGGCCTGGACTTCGAATTCAATCCTCAGGCTTGTGCCGAGACAACCTCAAAGGAGCGCCAGGCATTTTTTGAGGAGATTTGGGCAAAGGGCGGACTATCTTTCTGGTTGGGGACATATCAAAATGTCATCCGGAACAGAGAAGCCAACCAACACGCATACGAATTCTGGCGCAGCAAGGTCCTGGAGCGCGTCCATAAGCCCGCGATGCAGGAGCTTCTTGCCCCGGAGAAGCCGCCATACTACTTCGGAACCAAGCGAGCTACTCTCGAGCAGAGATACTACGAGGTCTACAACCGTGACAACGTGGCTCTGATTGACACCAAGGCCAATGCCATCGCGGAGGTTGTCCCCGACGGTGTCTTCACCGCCGATGGCGAGCTGCACAAGTTTGACGTTCTCATTCTTGCTACTGGCTTTGACTCAGTGACGGGAGGTATCTTGGCGATCGATATTAAAGGCGAGAATGGACAGTCATTGAAAGAGAAGTGGGCGAAGGGCACAACGACGCACCTTGGAATGATGACTGCTGGGTTCCCCAATGCACTGTTCGTCTACGGGCCTCAAGGTCCGACATCGTTCTGCAACGGACCTACGTGTGCTGAGCTCCAGGGCGGTTGGATCCGCGATACACTTGTTCACTTGCGAAAAAACGGCAAACGCTACATTAACCCTCGTCCGGATATTGAGCAAGAGTGGCGAGAACTTGTCAATCGTATTGGAGACAGACTCTGCTGCCCCAGACAAAGTCTGAGTACATGGGGACCAATATTCCAGGGAAGCCTAAAGGTAAGAAGCCATTCTACCGCCCCTTTTTGCTCAATACTCAAGGAAAATCGCTGACTTCATAGAAGAGATGCTCAACTTCCTTGGCGGCGTCGTCGAGTATACTCGACGCATCAATGACTCGCTCAACACGGGCCTCCAGGATTTCACCGTCCAGTAAGAAGGGATGGAAAGTGTTTATTAGGGGAAACTGTGCGGGGTTTTGCTTGCTCGTGAGTCGAACATAGAAATATACCATCTGTTCTTTCCTGTTGCGGAAGCTCGGCGCCGACCCGGCGTTGATCCCGGTTTCACGGCGCGGCAGCGTGCATATTGTATTTCTCGGCGGTGCCACATCGGGTTCGCGGCCAAGAGGAAACCCCGATGCGGTGTGCGGTCTCCTCCATGCGAGCATCCATCAGCCACTTGCAGGCTACGGACCGTTCCGTAGTGTCTTCCAGCCCTAGTCCGGCAGTCGTCGAGCAAGGATGGGCACATCCGTTACGGGGGAGAGGCGGAATCAAACGTGACGTTGTGCAACGGAACAAATCATGCGATAACGTCGCTATCTTACCAAGCGACAGCTATATGCCAAGAAACTGAGTAATGGAGTGGAGTCATGATGTTACAGATGTGATGGCGGCTTTATGGGCGTCAGTCAAGAGGGGACTTCTGCGGTAGCACCTTGCGGACATAAAGACGTTCAGTTCCAGCGTTGGACCTGGCGTCGATTGGGTCGTGGACTTAACCAAGACCGGCAGCTCAGTCCATATTATCACAAGGGCTTAGAGCTCCTTTTTATTGTTGAGAACTCAGCCGCTGGCCCACATTGCTTTAGTGGCACTCAGTTCTTGCCTGCTCTTTTATCTAGCTCGAGGCACTTATCAAGCGTATTTCTCGCGGTGGAGTCACATTCCAGGCCCCAAGTTATGGACCATATTCCCATTCATTCCCAAATTCAAGATACTGTTCGGCACCATCGACCAAGATATCCGCGAGTTTCACAGGAAATACGGCAATGTTGTACGTTCTTCGCCAGATGCGGTGACATTTACGACAAGCCAGGCCTGGAAGACTATCTACGGCCATGGGCACGGGCAGTTTCCAAAGTACAGTGCCTCCAAGCAACTCGACCCTGACTCCAACATCCTCGACGCCGATGATGTCAAACATGCTCGGATTCGCCGAGGAGTAGCCCACGCTTTTTCGCCACGGTCTCTGGCTGACCAAGAGCCGATCATTCACGACTATGTCGATAAGCTCGTACGAAGGTTATCAGATGTGGCTGAGTCCCGAATGCCGACAGAGATGGGGAGATGGTTCCATATCGCTTCCTTCGACATTATCGGTGACTTGACGTTCGGAGAGTCTTTGGGTGGTCTCGACAATAACGAGTTCCATCATGTGGTAAGCTCTGTCCTCATGTTTATCGAGCGAGCTAGAAAGCTCTTCGAACTTAACACACTACTTGGCCCGCTATCGTGGATCGTCTTGCCGATTTTAGCGCGGGATGTTCAGAAGGGCTTTATGGACCAGTTTGACTACACCAGAAAAGCCGTAAACAAGCGATTGGGGAATGACTCTGAAATCATCCGCAAAGACTTTATGCAAGGTTTGCTCCGTGGGAGAGACGAGAAGAGTATTAATTCCATCGAAGAGATTGTCACAAACTCGAATAATACCCTCTACGTCGCCGGTAGTGATACCACGGCCACTTTGATGACGGCTTGCACTTTCTACCTCTTATCGACGCCTCATGCACACAGAAGAGCAGTTGAAGAAGTCAGAGCTGCGTTTAAGTCACCCGGCGAAATCAACTTTACGGATGCTACGGCACGTCTGCCTTACCTCCTCGCTGTGCTCAACGAAACCTTCAGACTCTATCCACCCGTGCCGACTTCGCTTGAGAGAATTGTTCCAGACACAAAAGAACCAGCGTACATTGAAGGAATGTTTCTCCTTCCAGGGGTAAGTGCTTCACAGTCTTTGACCCTCTCCTCGTCCCAGCTTGTAAATTTGCTAACAGAGACGTGTTAAAGACTCGTGTTGGGGTTCATCACTCCGCTGCCGGTCTATCAACTTCCAACTTCGCTGAGCCAGAGAGCTTTGCTCCTGAACGATGGCTTCCCAGTGTTGCTCAAGACCCTAAGTCTCCATTTTATGCGGACAAGCGGGACGCTATCCAGCCATTCTCGTATGGCCCTCGCAATTGCATCGGGAAACACTTGGCATACAATGAGATGCGCGTCATCATTTCGCGACTGCTATGGGAATTCGATATGAAGCTCGATTCGTCTTCGACCAATTGGACACAGCCATATTCTAAGCACAAAGCCTGGTTCATCTGGAAGAAACCAACTCTGTTGGTGCACATCAAGAGACGTCCTTTGGCAATCTAGAACCTGACCGAAAGTGGGAATAAACAAGCTTTCAACGCAGGCCACGAGGATCCTTGCATTTACAACAGTCTTAGCCGATCGGTATTTAAATGAAAAGCATGATGGGCTTCAATGCCACCACCTGCCAGAACAAATTTACCTTATGGACCCAGGCCTCCCATAATCTTCAAAATCTTGCTTATCGGGCTCTTGAGCTTGTCTGCCTTCTTCCAGTATCCTGCAGCCGCCAAACCGGTGACTACCAAAAAGTCCATGTCCAGCGTTTGAGGGGGAACGAATAGTTCAAAAACCGGACTTGGGTCGCCCCCTCGACTTTCGGGCTTTCCTGACCATCTTGCTAAAATTCGATTCCCATCGGTCTTCAGGTAAAGCGTGTTCGTCGACATGGTATTTTTGGACATAACCCATCGGTAGTTGCAGCCGTTGAAGTTGATTTCGTGTCCATGGCTGTAGTCCGTAAGCCCCAGACTGAGTTCTGATCTGCGTAGGGTGATTTGTGTTCTTGAGGACATGGTGTGGTATTTGATGATACCAACGGCATTGCCTGCGGGGACCTGTGCTCTGGGGTCGGCGGAGACAATCGCAAGTACGCCGCTTTCAATGTTCTCGTTGACAGTCCACACTGGAAACTGTCGTCCGCTCTGATCAACGCGGTATATTGTTCTTTGGGTTCCGCCGTAAACATCTCTGAGTTGGAGAGTCTCGCATACTGGGATGTTGATCTTCGAGTCTTTAATATAGTCGTCGGTGATTTCATACCAGCCCATACTGAAAATGGATCGCAATGAGTGAGAAATTTGGATTTGTATTGCTCAAGTCTTTGTGCGTTAGATAGAGGTCAAGCGGTATGTTATAGCACAAAATGAAACCGGAGACTGATAGCTCTGTGGATGGCTTTGCAGCTATTTAAAGTCCGAGAATTGAGCAGGAGGATCCTCTTAGCATTGCCAGAAGACAAGACAGACCACATGATGTGTAAATGCACTTCGCCGCAAACCTATGCAGAAGAATGATATCATTGGATCTTTTCCGGCTCATTGAGACAAACTTGCCCGAACTGGGAAGTTAAAAGTCCTCTGTACGTGCAAGGCAGCAAGGTTGTTCCGCTAGGTCTTACTTCTCTGACCAGTGCCAAGCGTGGCTCATCATCGCAAGCGAGCTTAACAGGGGTTGACTAACCTGTCGCGACTCCCCAGGCTAAGGTAGGCAACGTTGTTAAAGAGCTCAAGATGGGAACGGAGTCTCCAATTGTTTCAGTTTCTTCTTCGTGGTGACCTTATAAATTTACTTTATCTGGTCATGTTCAACACCACTGGATGTAAATCCCATCTTCGCCAGACTTCATCATTTGGGTTTGCATTGACCTTATCTATTTCGGTGTTCCCATATTATTGCGTTACCTTTTCGGAATCGTTGAACTCGAAGGGAAAATGCTGTCAGCAGTGTATTCCAGAACCCATGTACCGGCTTCCCAGGTTTCCCAGTCCTCCTCCTTCGCCGCATCTCCAGGCATCTTCAGGGCCTTGACGCGCCAGATGTAAGTACCAGCCGGCACGGGAGCTTTGTTATCGTCGGAACCATCCCAATACCAAGTGGAACCGTTCCATGGGACCTCTGACGTACTCTGGTAGGAGTTGACCACTACATTTCCAGTCTTTGCGTCTACCATGTGAATGCTCATGTTGCGCGACTGCAAGAAGAGGAAGACCTCGATGCCGGGAAACTCATTGCCTGGAAACGAAGCTGGAATATCTGCGGTGATGTTCAACGTGCAGGTATAAACGCGGCCTGGTTCGGCATGCGATGCCTTGCCGGCAGTTACATTGTATGACGACAGATAAGATTTGTCCCGGTTGATGCTGTGTAAGGTAGTCAATGGCGCGCCGAAGCCGGTGTAGGGTAGCGAGAGTTTGTTGATGTCAGCTGCACCCTTGGCTTCAATGTTGATGTAGCCTCCAAAATAGGACACACGAGTTGAAGCTTCCGACAAAGCGGGCTCTTTTGAGACCGAAACCGAAATAGTGGCTGTTTTCCCTGGCTCAACTGAGAGAGTTGTAGGGTTGATGCTGACTTCGGCGTACACTGGATACACCACGGCCTCAGTGAGTTGGTAGCTATCCACCTTCTCAAGCACATAGCCAGAGCTGGCTCCAACATGACTCAGATCGTAGGTGGTAGTCTTCAACCCGGTGTTCTTGATTGTGAAGGTTAACTCTTTGGGGCGGTTGGACGTGTCATTGAATGAAAGGGCGGAGGCGCTGAGTAATGTGGTCGAGTGAACTGCTCCCCACGCGTCGACAAGGCCAGACCCTTGTTGGAAGACGGGTGCCAGGAATTCTCCAGTGTTTCCTTTTCCATCGTACCACTTGACAGGCCGTAGTGTGGCCGCGATGACATTCCGGATATCTTCAGAGCTGTAATCTGGATGCTGCTGTTTGACAAGCGCAGCGATGCCGGCGACAAACGGGGTGGCCTGGCTAGTGCCTAACGTAACACACCTATCAATGACAGTGCTCACATAGCTCGCGGATAGAGGTTCAACTTACCACTGACCACTCCATAGCCTCCAAGCCATCCAGGGAAAGTACTCAAGATATTTCCTCCGGGGGCATGGAATGCGGGCATGGATCCTGCTCGAAGAGTTGGGCCCCAGCTGGTGAATACGGAGCTCGTGAGACCAGAGCGGTTATTGGCCTTATAAGTAAGACTAACATCTGCAACAGAGACCTCGTTGGCAAGGAACACCTGAACGGAACCGTGCTTTGCCTTGGCATCCAGTAGTTGCTTTACTGTTTCATAGTCAACCGTGACAGCCCCTTTCTGGTTTGCTGCGGAGACCTTGAGGAATAGCGGGCCTTCAGAGACCGTGTAATTGCTCCAGCTGTAGTACATGACATAAGGGATGCCAAACTCTTTCGTGAGTGAGACTGTAGAGTTATCGGCTGCCATCCAGCATTGGTCAAACTGGGAGAGAAAAATGACTTTGGACAAGTCGGCCGGCAAACTAGACTTATCAGGGAGCAGCTGGCAACCATTGGTGTTGGGTGTGTCTGAAGTCCAGACTGTCAGCCCTTCTTTTGATGGGAAGTCGAACGGCATGCCAGGGACAAAGCGAAGCGATCCACCTTCACCTCCTGCGGTCCAATTGCCTCCCCAGTTGTAGTAAGGAGTTTGCGAGTTGTCGGTAGACCCAACGGCGGCGATAGCATCTGCACCCCCAGGGCTGGCGCCTGTGAAGATGCCAGGGCCACCGTTTCCGGCTACAAGGGAGATATAGGTGCCGGTATTAAACAGTCGGGTGGCTACGATAGACCAGTGGTCTTGAACCTGTCAGTACTTCCCCTTCTTTGAGTTTAGAACTTAGAATGGGGCCGAATTACCTTCAGGGAAAGTAAGGGCACCCCCATATGAACATGATATAACGTCGACGCCTCTTTCTGCAGCTTCGAGGAACGAATTGATGATCGCGTCATCCGTAGTTCCTGAAGTACAACCTGTGATGCGGTAAAGCTCGTATGTGGCATCAGGGGCCACGCCAACGACACCAAACCTCCCCTCATCACCCTTGGCTCCTACAATACCCAGAACATGTGTGCCATGGAATGAACAGTTGTCACGAACATCATTGTCGCCGTCTGTCATGTCGTGAGCATAGACAATGTTGGTCTTGCTGAGGCCCGGAGTATCGATGTCGAAACCGCTGTCAATGACTGCCACACGGATGCCTTTACCAGTGATATTGCTGGCGTGTAGCTTCGACACCCCAGTATCAACATGCGTCGGCAAGGTATCGGCTGCGATATTGTCTCTTGCTTGGAGAGCCAAGACCTGAGACAAGTCGCGCTTGGACGAACCATGAGTGCTGCTTCCCCAATCGCCGTCAGAAATACCTGGAATTCTCGGCATGTGGACGGCTGGTGCTGCTGAAGTTACAGGCCAGGCCTTCTGAATGCCATTAATCGACTGTATGGTCGACAGCACCGCCTTCTGAGAAACTCCATTGTTGGTGCAGTCGACGTTGAAAGATCCGCCTTGAAATACAGCGTGTGTGAAATGATATCGCGAAGATGCAGTGCAGTCTAAGCCAGAAGCTGCCAAAGATGCCTGAGTCCGGCTGATGAGATCTGCTGGGCTCTGTTGCTAGGTTAGTGGCATCTACGCTACCGGGACACACTTGGGTGGCTTTACCAATTGCACTGATGAATCGAACTCAACAACAAACGCGTCATTGTATCAGCATGGTCCGGCGGACAGCTGAGTAAACCAAAATAATTTCAACCGTGATCCTTCGACCACGATGAATAATCGCCTCAATCCTTATAAAAGATCTGAGGTTCCTGGGAAAGACCCCTGACTCGCGCAGACCATCGCTTGGCCCCTACTGTAAAGTGCAATACGGGCTTTCGCATTCGGTGCAAGCCGAATTGTCAGTGGCCGAACTCTAACAAATTGAGCGCAACTACCGACTTCTCCGTACACCTCACTGTACGATTCTCGACGTGCTTCTTGCGCCTTGCCGCAGAAATAGCATAAAGGGGTCGGCCCTGGATGTCCGTTCTGTCCACTCATCCTTTGGCCTAGTGACAGCTTGAACTCTGAGCGTGCAGTACGCACAGTGTCATTGTAGTTCTTAGATTCTTGCACCTGGACTGCACGTGGCAAGATCATGCTTCCAAGTCTCTTAACAAGGCATTGATTTGGGAAACTGAGCTTGAATTTCTGCTTGAGCAAACTTTCCGTGCGATGAGCTGACACCCACAAGATTCCAGACTGGTTCCCACTTTGGAGACAGGCAACCAGACCATATATGCCCGTACCTGCTCCGGTTTGGCCGCGCCGAGACGTCCGTATCTGTTCGTTCGAACAGCCATAGGAGGGGAGCATCTCTCGTAGGCCCGCTAGACCGGGGGTCGAAAGTCAAACGGCTCACAGGCCAGCCCTCGTAGTCAAGCGCCTTCGGCTAAAACCCTTTGGAGCACGCGCTTCTTTTGATACAAGTTTGGATACTCCGTACTGTTTAGACCTGATGCTGCTGTTAGTATCCCTATTACAGGGTAATTAGTTCGAACCGTGGGTTGACGAAGAGATTAATTAAACTATATAAATTTCTACGTAAGTATACAAAGGAGGTTCTAACCGTAGGTTAAGTAGGCTATAATACTTAAGAATAAGGGCCGTAATTAGCCCCTATATAGGCTACTATATACCGAGGTTAAATTAGATTTCTAATTTAATATTAACTTTCTTCCTTTTTTATTAATTTAATTACTATAATTAAAAATATAATTTAACCTCGGGCCCGTTTACTAAGTTAGTTTTTTTTTTTATTTTTTTTATATAACTTATCCCTCTATTTATATCTTAACCTTTTTATTACTTACGAATTATTCTAACCCCTTATTTAGTACTACTTTTATGAAAGTATTAGCGATGTTATTTTTATTATTAATCTAACGGATTACAAGATTTATACTTTTAATATAATTACTTAAGGGCTATTATATTAATTATAGACTTTTTTTAAGTCCTTAGTTTTATAAAATATTAATATAATAGGTAAAAATCGTTATAAATAACCGTTAGATTTAATAAAAAGTTAAGTCGATCGGTAATCCTCCTTAGTATTATTAAAATTATATAAACGAGATTAACGTTATTAACGAAACTATAAACTTTGAATATAAATATACTCCTCGTTACCTGCTTATTTTTAGTAAATAAATAATATATTATATTACCTTATATTATAAACTCGCTCTTCTTTATACTCTTATTAATAAGAATAATAATATACCCTAATTATAAAATAAAGTTAGCCCCTTAATAGAGTAATCCGCTAGGGCCGTACCGTATATTACGTATTAGGGAAAACTAAGTATAATACGCTCTATATATAATTACTAACTAAAATAGTAATTAACCGACTTAACTATTATCTCTCTTTTATTAATAACTCCTAACTTTTTATTACTTATTTATAGGGCGAGCTTTATTTATTTTAATATATATAAAACCTCTTAGTATTAGCTTATATAAATAGCTAGGTTTAATATAATCTCTTTTTTTATATAAGTACTATTACTACCCAGGGGGTCTTATAAAAGCTATTTAAAATATTAACTTATTATTGTAACTTTATATACTTCTAACTTACTTATTATAACTATTATAACTAAGCTAGTATTAATATATTAAATCTTAATATCCGTATTAACCTAGCTATTTATAGTACTTATAATATTCCTTAGCTAAATTCCGTATTATTAAAAAGTACTTTATTACTCTTTAGATATACTTATATTAGCTACGATAGTTATAGTATAGAGCTAGCCGAGGGCGCTTAGTTTAAAAAGGGTAGACTTATTAATAAGTATCTTTAGCTTATTAATTACTAACTATATACTAAGAGTAAAGTAGTAGTTTATATCTTCATAGGTTTATTTAGTAAATTTATTTAGTTTAAATAGAAAATAGCTTTAGGTAATATTAAAAATAATAAGAATAAAGAAAATTTTTACGAGCTTTAAAAAGTAGTAAATATTAGCTTATTTAACCCTTTTTTTAAAAAGCCTCTACGTTACTATTAAAGTTCAGAACCTCTATAGTTAAAAAAAGCTACTTCTAATTATTATAGCTAACTATTATAATTAACTATTATAGCCGACCTCTATTATTAACCTTTTTAGCTAATACTACTATATAAAGAGTAGCTTATTTATCCCGAATTATATAGTAGTTTTCGTATTAAAATTATTATATTATATTAAGCGCGTACTTAGAGTATATTATACGTATTCTATAGTTAAAAAATATACCGTATTATATATTCTTTTTAAAAGCGTAATCTTATTAAGGTTAATCTTTTGCGCTTATAAAGCTAGAAAAAAACTATTATATAACTAACTATTATAGTCTATCGAGACAGTGGGGGTATCCATTGATACTGTGTATTAATACTGTGTAATCGATATCGAGAACCGCCCGAGCAACCAGCAAAGGCAGAACATAAAAACAAATAACTAACTATTATAACTAACTATTATAATTAACTATTATAACTAACCTCTACTATTAACCTTTTTAACTAGTACTATTACGTAAAATAGCTTGTTCATTCTAAATTAAATAGCGAGTTTTATATTAAAATTACTATATTACGTTAAGCGCGTATTTAGGATATAGTGTGCGTATTATATATTTAAAAAGTATACTGTATTATATAATTTCTTTTAAAAACGTAATCCCGTTAAGGTCGATTTTTTATACTTATAAAACCGGAAAAAAAAACGACTATATAAAGTTGTTTATACTATTTTAGTTTATAAAATCTAAAAGAATGGTCCCATTTAAAATGATATTACCTAGTTAATTATATATAAAACCAGTCGACTATTTAAAGAAAAAATATTAATAATAACTTTTTAATTAAAATTAAGCTCGTTACGTAATTTGAATTTAAATTTACGTAGGCTCTATGTATTTATTTAGTATTAGTAATATATTTCTATTAACTATTCTAGTACCCCTATTTTAATATTATTATTACTTATTTATTAATATATTCTGCCTTTACTAGCTACTCGGGCGGTTCTTAGTATTATTTATATAGTATTAATACACGGTATTAGTAAATACTTATACTATCTCGCTAGACTATTTTTTTAGATTTTTTAACTTTTTAACTTTCCTTCTTATAAAGTTTATAACTACGGATTATTAATAACAATGTTAAGCGCCCGACGCTACTACCTTATAAGCCTACTACGTACCTAGCTAAGTTAGTTACTTTTCTAAGTAATAGTAGCTTATAATAGTATAGTATTAAAAATACCCTCGTTATTATTATTAAGAATAATACTAACCTTATTAATATTTTTAACTTTAACTCGTATATATATATATTTATTACCTTATTACTTTTATTAAAGTTAAAAACGCTTCCCTTGCCGTTTATTATTATTACGCTATTATTATTATACTATCGCTATTACTATTACTATCTAACTATCTACCTTAAGTATACTTTATTAAAATACCGAAACGCTACTAATAGCTCGTTAACTCTTAGGGCTTCCTTGATAGTTAGAAGTTCAATCCTATAAGTATTATACTAGAGGACCCCGAGCTATAGAGAGACCGTTTTAATAAATATTATATTTATAATATTAACTTATAAAAAACGGATAAATATATTATAATAAGTATTACCCTTATTAATACCTTTTTAATATAATAAAATAGTATAAATAAGCCTAGACTTAATAATATAATTAAGAGCTTAAAAAGAGCGTAAATAAGCGTATTAAATAGGAATATTAGTAAGGAGAGGTTATTATTAAATAAGATAAGGAGAGAAAGTAAGAGGTAGTATTTAGCTATTAAGAAAGTAATTAATATACTATAGTAGCGGGGTTATTAGTATCTTAAGTTTAGTTAGTATTAATAGTTAGTAATAACTATAGCTAGCTATAGTTAGTTATAAAGTTTTATTAAAGTACGTAATAAAGATACTCGATATTAACCCTAATAAACCAGCTTGCCCGTAAAGGCGAAGATGGCCCCCAATGAGGCGGACCGGACCCCAAAGGGCTTATTATTACTTAATTTCTCTAAGAAAGTATATAGCTTCGTAACTAACGAGTAGCTAAATATATAGTATAATTATCGGAGCTTATTTTGTATTAAATAATTAATTAATTTCGTATTATTAATAAGCTTTATAAATACGTACTCTTAATATCGTTCCACTATGTTAAAATACTTATTACTAAAGATCTTGTTCCTCGTATTACTAAATATAATACTTAGTTAATTTATACTTTTTAATTATGAAATAATTAAGGTATCAATAAGTAAAATAAAAAAGGTTATTATTCCGAAGTACTTTTTAATTTTAATTATACCTAGGATAACGATTCTATTACCTAGGCTAAAGCTAATCTTTATAATACTTATTATTAATATATTAAGCGTTACTAGTACGATTTCTTATAGTACTTAGAATTACTTTTTTTATTAACTATTACGATGCCTTAGTATCTAAAATAATCCCATAAGAACTATCTAGGCTATACTTTTTATTTACGTAAAATACTTATACGAGCTTAGTATTTAAGTAATTTAAGTAGTATAAAAAAGACCTTTTTATTATTTTTAAAATTAATTAGTACTACTCTTTTTTTAATATTAAGAGAAGTACTAGTTTCTTTTTAAATATTAAGAGAATAGAATTTGGTACTATTAAAATCGTCTTTTTATTTATTTCTATATTTAATATCTAAGAGACTTACTCTTATAACTTATAAAGAAAAGCCTACTTATTAAGAGCTTTTATTACTTTTTATTTGTTTAGTTTCGTATATATTCTTAAAGCTAATAAGGTAAAAAAGAAGTAGTTAATATTATTAATTCTATTATAATTTAATTTATTAGTATAAGAAGTAAGATCTTTCCTATTTTCTAAATTTCTTATAGAGTACGGATATTTCAAGCTACTAATTTAGTTATTTTTACTTAGTTCTATGACCCCGGATTTACTCTTATATATAATAAAGAATTAATTAAATTAATAAGAGTTAGTTTTACTATTTATTACCCTCGACTTTTTATACTATTTATATAATTTAGTATACTCTTTTGAAAAATAGTTACTTGATTAATATCTATCTCTTTTATAAATAAAGTACTATATTTTTTATTACTTTGCTCGCGAGTTAAATCTCGATTTATTTAATGTATCTAAGCCCTTTTATTAGTAATTACCGTATTTAACTTCCTTTTTTTTTATCCGTTTAATTAACTTAATATTACTAATAAGGGCCGTTATACGTTAAGAAATAAGTTTAGTATAGCATTTTTATTTTAATATTAAAATTGAATCTTAGCCTAGAGTAGAGCGTCTCGTAGTTTTTAAATACTTAGTACAGGGCTATTTTTATTTTTAGTACGTATTAAATTATAATATAAAAATATTTAACTTTTCATTTCTTATTTCCACTATTTAGTTAGGTTTATATTAGCTTATTAATTTAATTAATAAGCTTTACAAAAAAAAGTTCATTTATAATTTATCCTTTATTATCCTAGTTATGAATATAAAAAGAATTATTTATAGTTCTAAAAAGAACTCTAAACTTTTCTTATATAGTGGTTTTTTTCTAGCTTTATAAGCGTAAAAGACCGACTTTAACAAGATTACGTTTTGAAGGGAAATTATATAATATAGTATACTTTTAAACTATATAATATATATAATATATCCTAAGTATACGCTTAATATAATATAATAATTTTAATATAAAAACTATTACTTAATTCGGGATAAGCAAGCTACCCTATTACTTATTAATAATAGGCTAAGTAATATACTTACGTAGTAGCGCTAATTAAAAGGGTTAATAATAAAGGTCGGCCGTAATAATTAGCTATAATAATCGGCTATAATAGTTGAAAATAGCCTTTTTTTGACTATAGAGGTTTTAAACTTTAATAATAACGTAGAGGATTTTAAAAAAAGGGCTAAGTAAGCTAATATTTATTACTTTCTAAAGCTAATAAAAATTCTTTTTATCCTTATCGTTTTTAATATTACCTAAAGCTACTCTTTATTTAAACTAAATAGATTTAGTAAATAAACTTATTAAATAAACTTCTTAAATAAACCTATTAAATAAACTTATTAATTTATAAACTACTACGTAGATAGCTAATTAAATAACTAGTTAAGAAGTTAGCTAGTTAAAATAATACCTTAATAAGAACTTATTTTACTCTTAGTATATAGTTAGTAATTAATAAGTTAAAAATACTTATTAATAAGTTTATTCCTCTCGGGCTAAGCGCCCTCTTTAGCTAGCTTAATACTATAATTATCCTTTTAGGGTCCGCTCCGCCTTATTAAGGGCTATCTTTGCCTTTATAAGTAAGCTAGTTTATTAAAGTTAATATCGAGTGTTTTTATTACGTACTTTAATAAAACTTTATAACTAACTATAGCTAGCTATAGCCGTTATTAATTCTTAATATAGCTTATCTTATTACTAATAATATAATATATTAATAGCTTTTTAAATAACTAAAACTTACTTCTTACTTTTTAATTTATTTAATAACTTTAAAATATTCTTTTTAATCTTTTTAAACTTCTTATTTTACTATTACAATATAAGAGTATTAATTATATTCTATAGTTAATTAAGTATTTTATTAAGGCTATATTATATAAATTAAGTATTAATAATAATAATACTTATATTAATATACGTATTTTAGATCTTTAAGTTAATAATATTTAATCCGTATTCTTTAAAACGACCTTATTATAATTCGGGGTCTCTTAGTATAATACTTATAGGATCGACCTTCTAGCCCTTAAGGTATTCCTAGGGGTCGATAATAACTAGGCGTCTTAGTATTTTAATAATATATATTTAAAATAAACGATTTAATAGCGATAGTCATAGAGTAATAATAATAAACGGTAAGGGAAGTAGCGTTTTTTAACTTTAATAAAAGAAATAAAGTAACGAATATATATACATATATAAGTTAAAGTTAAAAGTACTAAGGTAAATATTATAAGGTCGGTATTATTCTTAATAATAATAATAAGGGTATCTCCTATATTATACTACTATAAGTTACTATTATTTAGAAAAGTAGCTAACTTAGCTAGGTATATAATAGGTTTATAAGGGAGTAGCATTAGGCGCTTAATATTACTATTAATAATCCGTAGTTATAAACTTTATAAGAGGGAAAGTTAAAAAGTTAAAAAATCTAAAAAAAAATAGTTTATTAAGATAATAAGGGTATTTATTAATACTATATATTAATACTATATAATCGATATTAAGAACTGCCTCAGTAACTAATAAAGGTAGAATATAAAATTAGATACTATAGTTATTATAACTAATACAAATATACCCTAGGAGTAGTATAGTACTTTTTAGTAATATAGAGTTTAGCTAAGTAGTAATATAAATATTATAAATAGCTAGGCTAATACGGATATTAAGATTTAGTATATTAACGTTAATTTAAAAATTATATTATATAAAGTTATAAATCCTTCTAATATAAGCTATATTATAAATATAAAAGAATATATAAGGGGTTTTTTAATTTTTAATAAAAAAGAGTATATAATATAAGATCTAGTTACTTATATAAGCTAGTACTAAGAGGCTTTATATATATTAAAATAAGTATAGCTCGCTCTCTAAATAATTGTATAATAAAAAGTCGGGAGCTATTTTAGTTAATAATTAAGTATAGAGCGTATTATACCTAGTTTCTTTTAATACGTAATATATAGTACGGCCCCGGCGGTTTGCTCTATCGGGGGGCTAAACCCTTTTATATACTATAAATCTCTTAGTTTTATAATTCTTATATAAGTATTTACTAAGAATTTATTAAAAAGTTTTATATTGTATTTAAAAATTTCTTTTTTAAATTACGTAGTATTTTCTATTACTATATTATTTAGCTCCTTTATTATACTAATTAATTAAATAAGTAGTCGTTATATAAGTAATTCTTTAGTTTAAAACCTCTATATTTAAAGAAGGCTGCCCCCGACTATTGCGGCCGACTATTGCGGCTAACTATTATAGCTAACTATTATAGCCGACCTCTATTATTAACCTTTTTAGCTAGCGTCGCTACGTAATAAAGAGGGTAGCTTACCTATCCCAAATTAAATAGCAGTTTTCGTATTAAAATTATTATATTATATTAAGCGCGTACTTAGGAGATATTATATATATTATATAGTTAAAAAATATACTATATTATATAACTTCCTTTAAGAATATAATCTTATTAACGTCGATCTTTTATATTTATAAAGCCGGAAAAAAACTACTATATAAGTAAATTTGTTTATTAATTTCGCTAGTTAATTTCTAATTACGAACTAGTTATAATAAAGTTATTTAGTAAAAAAGCTATTTAAAATAGGGAATTAATATACCGGCGTTATAAATTAATATACTAGCGTTACTCTTATATTAGCGTTATTATTTTACTTTTTAATTAGTTTAAAAAAATAGTACCTCTTTATAAAAGCGGTAAGGGTAACTATATTAATATAGCTATTCTTACCCCCCCGATAGAGTAATCCGCCGGGGCCGTACTATGTATTACGTATTAAGGAAAACTAAGTATATTACGCTCTATACCTAACTATTAATTAAAATAGTAGTTAACTAACTCGATCGTTATCTCCTTTTTATTAATAGCTCCCGACCTTCTGCCGCCCGTCTAGAGGGCGAGCTATACCTACTCTAACGTATATAAAACCTCTTAGTACTAGCCTACGTAAGTAGCTAGATCCCGTATTATATACTCTTTTTTATTAAGGGTTAGGGGACCCCTTATATATTCTTTTATATTTATAATATAGCCCGTATTAGAGGGATTTCTAACTTTATAAAATATAATTCCTAAGCTAATATTAATATACTAAATTTTAACGTCCGTATTAACTTAGTTATTTATAGCGTTCGTATTATTATTTAGCTAGATTATATATTATTAAAAGGTACTATATTACTTCTTAGGCGTACTTATATTAGTTACGATAGCTAGGGCGTCGAGGGGGCCTAATTTATCGAGCCCTAAAGGAGGGGACTTGTCGAGGGGTATTTTTAAAGAGTCCTAGCCCGCTAATTACTAACTATATACTAGGAGCAGAGTAAGTTCTTAACGAGTAGTAGTTTATATATTAATAGGTTTATTTAATAAGTTTATTTAATAAGTTTATTTAATAGGTTTATTTAGTAAATTTATTTAATTTAAATAGAGAGTAGCTTTAGGTAATATTAGAAATAATAAAGATAAAAAGAATCTTTATAAGCTCTAAAGAGTAGCTAGATATTAGCCCTTTTAGCCCTTTTTTTAAAAAACCTCTACGTTACTATTAAAGTTTAGAACCTCTGTAGTTAAGGGTTATTTCTAACCTTTATAACTAACTTTTATTATTAACCTTTCCGGCCGGCGTTACTATATAAAGGGTAGCTTACTTATCCCGAATTATATAGCGGTTTTCGTATTAAAATTATTATATTATATTAAGCGCGTACTTAGGGTATATTATATATATTATATAGTTAAAAAGTGTACCGTATTATATAATTTCTTTTAAAAGCGTAATCCTATTAAGGTCGATCTTTTATACTTATAAAGCTAGAAAAAAACTATTATATAGCTATTCTTACTATTCTCTCTAACCTAAGATTAGTTTAAGATTTTTAAAAATAAGAATACTACTATAACCTACGTACTTATTTAGAACCGCTATATTACCTATTTAAGATTTATAAATTTTTAATAAGCTAGTAATATAAGCTTTTATAAATCTTAAATAAGCAAGGCTTTGTTTTATTATATATTTAAAATATATAAAAAGTAAATTATAATAATGTCTATTTAACTACCTCTTCTAACGTAATTATAATAATTTATTATTATTATGAACTATTTTTTATTAGCTTTATTCTTTTTAAATACTAGGTTATATTAGCCGTTTATTTATATAATTTCCTATTATCCTCCTCTTATTAAAAACGTTAAATTAGTTCTTTATATATTATTAGGATAAGCTTAATATTTAGCTTTAACTTAGCTAACTTATTTTTTTTATAAGCCTACCTAGCGTCGACTTATTTTTACTCCTAAGTAAGTAGCCTCGCTTCTTATTACTTATACCTTAGTTATTATAAATAGTACGAGCTTAATTAACTAACTAGCCCTTTCTAGATAAGGCTAGTTATAATAAAATAAGTTATATTATATTCTTTAGCTTATTATAGAGGGATATAGTAATCTTAGGGTCGAGGATTTAGTAATATAAATTTAAGAAAGACGTCTCTTAAAAACGTTACTAAGGGTATACTTCTTACTTACTAAAAGTAGCTAAATTTAATAATTTAAAATAGATCTTATAATAATATAGAATACTTAGTTTAATTAAAATAATATAGTTTAGATTATAAGATCCGAGGGGGTCTAAGAATAGCCTCTTATTAAATAATATTACTTTTTTTATAAGCTAGCCTTACGCTCTAATTAAAATAAGATATTTTAAAAAAAGTATTATTTAAAGTTTACTTAGGTACTTAAAGTGAGTACTTATATACTCCTAGCTTATAAATACCTCGTCCTCTATATAAACTTAGTAAAAGCGTAGCTTTTAATTACTAATTATATTTTATATAACGTTAATAAGCTAATATAAATAACTAAAACTATTTAAAAAATAACCTTTACTATTATTATTACTTAACTTAGTATTAAAAATAACACGACTACTAAAGTTCTAGTATTTTTAGATAAAATAACGGGCTTATTATATTTTTAAAAGTAAGTATATTACGTAAAAGTACTAAAGGATTAGGTATTAGTTATTAAACTCTTTATAGAGCTTAGTCTAGGCTTTTTTAAAAGTATACTTA
Source organism: Colletotrichum cuscutae (assembly GCA_030869315.1). Classification (NCBI taxonomy): domain Eukaryota; kingdom Fungi; phylum Ascomycota; class Sordariomycetes; order Glomerellales; family Glomerellaceae; genus Colletotrichum; species Colletotrichum cuscutae. Next base: position 242,195 of record MPDP01000224.1, read on the forward strand.
GTCTTAGCGAAAATAATAAGCTTTTATATTATAAAGACCCTATGATACGTATAAGGGGGGGGCTTATTAATAAGTATATTAATATAGGCCTTATCTTTATTACTTAGCATAGCTATTACTTCTATTAATAGCTAATATCCCTCGTTATTAAACCTACTACTATTATTACTATAGCTACGGTCCTTAACCTACTTTTACTTAGCCCTAAGTATAATATTAGAGTTAATATAGTAAATATAGAGTTATTACTAAACGTCCGGGAACTACTCGTTTAGTATAGCCTTTATTTACTTATCGTAGTTTATAATAATAATAATAAGGTAACGGACTAAGTATTAGTTTATAAGTTAATAAATACTTACTAAAAAAAACTAAAAACCCTCTAGTCTCTCGTTATTAATAAGGCCGAACGCGGTATTATAAATAGATCTAAGGCAGGTCTACCTAGTAGCTTAGAAAAGAGGGAGCTTAAAGTAATTAGTATTATAAATATTATTAAAACTAATTACCTTAGGGAATCGTTTTTATATTTAGAAATAGTAAAAAAAGGTCTAAATAAGACTAATAAAGTAGTTTAGCTCGTTATTTACCTATTTTACTACGTATAAGATAATTTACTTATTAAATAGCTTAATTAACGCTATAATTAATAAGTATTTAACTAGTTTTTCTTAGTTTATACGAGCCCTAGCGTTATAAATATCTCGTTATATAAATAAGGACTCTAGGAACTGCTCTTAAATAATAATATATATATTATAAGCCTAAGTCCTAACTCGTTAGCTTATAGTTTTAAAAATATCTTTAACTACCTTAGTAAGCTTATAATATAAAGAGTGCATAAAGGCTTTAAAGTTAGGGCTATAATTTTATTATTTATATTAAGGGTTTAGATAATAACGTAATAGCTACTTATTTTCTTTTTAAGCCTCGGTAATAACTTATTATTTATAACCGTATGTATAAAACTTATATTATTAAAAACTAGCGCCTTATATAGGTTTAGGCTTGCTAAACCGATTATATTAAAAAGTATATTAAATAATTTAGTTTCGAGCTTTATACTTATTCCGCTTTATAATACTAAATTTATTAGCTCTTATAAAGTTATTAACTTAGTTAAAAAGGGTATTATAAATTTATTCTAGATTACTAAGAATTAGTAAATTTAAAACTTTAGTTATAAGAAGAGAGGAGGATCGGTTATTTAGAGTATAATAAAAAGCTATAGTTCGAAAAAACGCTTTACTTTAAATAAAAAATAGCCGTAGGGGTAAATAGAGTAGTAAGTTAATTTAAGAACTTTATATTTATTATTATTAATAGATATATTCTTATTATTAGAGTAGTGCTATTATTAATTATTAATTAGTTTTAAGAACCTATTTAATAAGCTAAAGAGTATTAATAAACTACTCTCTTATAGGATAAGAAGGTTACTAGGACTATTCGTTAGGGAGAGAGGGGTTATATTCTAAAAAAAGTTATAAGAAGGTAGCCCGCTAGGTTTTTATTATTTTTTTAAGGAAATAATAAATAAAGTATAATATAAGCTCTATACTAAAGTAATTATTTATAAAAGGTCGTATATTTTATAATATACTAACTAAGAGCTTAGTAATAAGGTCGCGCTACCCTTTAAAATTACTAATTTTATAAAATTAGTTAATACTAAGGTAGCTACTTTTTAAAAAGGGAGATAATAATAATTAGCTAAATAATAATAAGAAGCCGTAATTAATTAATAGTTGTTCTTATAAAGGGGGAAGTTTTTTAATAAGGGTATTATTTTAAAATTAGCCTTAGGGAACGTTTCTAACTTTAATTATAAAAGCTATTATAAGTAAATATTATAGATTAGATTTCGAGGCTTAATAGTATAACCTAAGCGTAAAGGGAGTAAAGGAATAAAGGCTTAGGATACTTTATAAGTATTTAGTAAAATTTAATTATACTAATAAATTCTTTTAAACTAATTAAAAAGTAGAATAGTAACGCTAGTATAAGAGCGACGCCGGTATATTGATTTGCGACGCCGGTATATTAATTCCCTTAAAATAATAGTAGAATATTAATTACTAAAGTAGTTTTATTAATTAGCGTAGTTTAATATAATAAACTTCGACCTCTTATAAATAATAAAGGGCTATAATTACTTAGTTCCGTATAGTATTTAAGAATTACCTCTTTTTTAATTTATTCTGATAAAATTAATTAATACAAATCTTCTATCCTATACAATATTAAGTAGTCGTTTTTTTTATATAATAAGATATTTTTTTAATTTATAATAATAATATTTAATTACTAAATAGTATTAGTATTCTTATTATAAAGTAATTAGTTCGAACTATAGGTTAATAAAGAGATTAATTAAACTATATAAATTTCTATATAAGTATAAAAAGGAGGTTCTAACCGTAGGTTAGGCAGGCCGTAATAATTAGGAGTAGGGGCCGTAATTAGCCCCTGCGCGGGCTGCTGTATGCCGAGGTCGAATTGGACTTCTAATCCGATAGCTATACAATTGTACTATCGTTTGCCGCGGTTATTAATAATATTAGCTTATACGCTATTCTTACGATATGTGAATTTTATTTATTACGTCCCCGTGTAGTAACTTAAAATTTTTTTTGTGACTCCTATCGTCTGTTAGTAGACTAGGTACCTTATTAAGTAAATTGGTTAGAGATAGTCGAAGGTTGCGCAGTCTCGCTAGGCAAGCTTTTTTAATATTAGACTACCTTGGATACCTAAGAACTTATACGTAGTTAAGTATCTAAGCCACATTCGTCGCCCGGCGCTATTAGGTACAGGCACTCCGGGATATATAGGACGTAAATTACGACTATAGAGTGCGTTTTTAACCTATATATATACAAATTTAACGACTTATGTAGTGTTAGTATCCCTATTATAGGGATATTAGTCAATTAGTTCGAACCGTGGGTTAATAAAGTAGGTTAATTAAACTATTCTAATATACTACGGAAGGTAGTCTAGCGAGACAGTGTGAGTATCCACTGATACCGTGTATTAATACTGTGTAAATGATACCGAGAACCGCCCGAGCAGCCAGCAAAGGCAGAATATATAAATAAATACTACGGAAGGTATAAAAAGGAGGTTCTAATTATAAGTTAAGTAGCTTATAATAATTATAAATAGGGCCCCTTATTAGCCCCTACGTAGCCTTAGCCGTATATTAAAGTTAAATTAGACTTTTAATCCGATACTAACTTTCTCTTTTTTTATCGATCTAATTACTACTTTTATTACTATTATTACTATTATAATTAGAAGTTTAATTTAACCTCGGGTCCGTTTACTAAGTCGTCTTTTTTTATCCTTTTTTTTTATTTTTTTTATATAACTTATCCCTCTATTTATACTATTACTTTTTCTTTACTAACGAATTACTCTAATCCCTTATTAAGTATTACTTTTATAAAAGTATTAGTAAGGTTATTATTATTATTAATTTAACGGATCTCGAGGATTTTTTATTATTCGTACGACTACTTAAGGGCTATAATATTCATTATAAGCTTTTTTTTATAGTACTTAGTTTAATAAGGTATTTATATAATAAGTATAAGTTAATATAAATAAATCGTAAAGATCGTAAAAAAGTTAAGTCGATTTATAATCTTTTTAAATATAATTAAAATTATATAAGTAAGATTAACGCCGTTAATTATATTATAAACTTTAAATACGAGTACGCTATATATTACTCACTTACTCTTTATTAATAAATAGTAAATAATATTACCCTAGATTATAAATTCGTCTTTACTAAGCTTCTCGTTAGCGAGGATAATAATATATCCTAACTATAAGGTTATATTATTATTATTAATAAATAATTTATTAATAAATACGTAGAGCTTTATTAAAGTAAGCTTAATAAGCTAATAAACGAGACCTCGGTTATAATATTCTTATTATTATTATAGTTATTAATTAAGAGTATTAAAGTCGTTTTTTATAAGTTTTATAACTTATATAACTTTAGTATAATTAAAAATAACTTCGGGCTAATAAATACTCGTAATATATACCCCTTGGGCGAGCTTAGTTTTGTATTACTTTTTATAGTTAGGGGATTTTGAGTTAACGAGAGTAATCTTTTTACTTTACCCCTTTTATTAAAATATTATATTATCCTCTTTAATTATTAAAATCCCTCTATTAAATACTAATAGGGATTCTAACGTTAGGATCTTTTTTAATTTAGTTATAAATTTAGTTTTATAGAGCTCCTTATCCTCCTTTTTTATAAACTTAATATTTAATAAACCTAGGGTATTATTTATTTATATCTTAATAATATTAAAGGGGTCGTTTACGTATATAAAGATTAAGAAATAGGGATCGTATATTAACGTAATTATTAATAATTAGTTAATATAAAAGTCGTAGTACGTTACTTATTAATAAGTACCCGATTTAGTAAGGCTATATAATAGCTTAAGTACTTTAATAATTGTACTTTCTAAGTACTTACTAATTATTTCTTTTAAAAAATAAGTAAAGATCTTCTTTATAAGCTTAGTTACTAATTAGGTATACGCTTATATAATATTATAGCTCTAAATCTAATATCCTCTTTACTATAATAATATTATTAATACTATTATAAAGTACTAACTATAGTATTAAACTATAAGTAACTAAGTAAGTAGCGTCGCTTTTTTAACGTCGCTATACTTTTATATAACGTACCTCGATTTTTTATATAGCTATATAATACCCTTCCTTTTTATTTTTTAAACTATACGTAATTTAAAAATACGTAAATTTGCGTATTTAACTAGATTATAAAAAAGAAATTAATAAACCCCTCGATCGCGTAGTATCTCTATTTTTATAAGGTCTAATCTCTCGAAGGGTTTCCTAGCTATTATAATTATATTATTTCTTTATAATTAAGTTACGAGTGCGAAATTAGCCTTTTTTTTTACTATATAAAATATGCTAATTATAGTATTATTAGTAATAAATTGTTAAAATAGTACCTTTTATTTAGGTTTTTTTATACGTTTTAGTAGTATATGTATTACTTTTTCCTCGCCGTTATTATTTATTTATTTTACTATAATAATTTTATTAAGGATAATTTTTTACTCCTCTTTACGTTACTAAGGGGATTTTTCTAGCTCATCTTTTTTTTATTAAGCTAATATTTCCCCGCTAGGATTAGTATAGTACGGTCGTACTACCGTAATTAATACTTTAAGTAGTTAGTCTCGATTTTTACTAACGATATATAAACGTTTATTAACTAAGATTAATTTATATAGGCTTAATTACTATTTAATAATTTCTTTCTAAACCCTAACGTCCGAATTTAGTAATATATCGAGGTTAGGGTTTATATTTAGCCTATTATAAATAGTAATAGTCTTATTAATTTAGCGCTTTATATTCGTTTTCCGAAGTACTTTTATTACTTTATTAATTACTTAAGCTCGCTAAGCTATATTTAATAACGGTAGCGAGGCTATTACTATCCTTAGGTATGGTTTAAATACGAGAAGTGTTAGAACTAGTCCTTTTAGCCCTATAGTATTATTATAGTATTTAAATACAATTTAAAAACATTTTTTATTTCTAATATCGGGGCACTTATTACGGATAATTTTAAACGCTCTTTTTAACTACTAGTAGGCCCTTTTTACTTTGCTAATACTATAATATACTTTAAGAAGTACGATTTTTAGCTATATACTATATATAATAGTATTATTTTTAAACTCTATTAATTTAAAGCTAATGCTTATATCGGTTCTAATCCCGTTTAGTAACCCCTAATATATATTAATTTACGCTCTTTTTAACGTTAATTAAATAGTTTTAATAAGTAAGTCCTTAAGGAATTAGCCTCTTTAGAATAATATAGCCTTATAAATAATATATAATACTAAGTAATTATTTAAATAGAAAATATTAATAACGATCTCTTAGTTAAAGTTAAGCTTATTATATAATTTAAACTTAAATCTACACGGGCTCTGGGCGTTTATTTAGTATTAATAATATATTTTAATTAAGTACTTTAGAGCTCTTATTTTTATATCGTTCTTTAATTATTTAAAGAGGTTATATAGTTTTATAATTAATAAGTAGCTAAAGCGCCTATATAATTACTTAAGCTCTCCCTCTATAAAATAGTTAATAAACTTAATATTTAATTCGAGCCTTATAAACGTATACCTCTATTACTTTTTAGTAAATATAAACTACTTACTATTTAATAATTTATCCCTCGTATTATTAAATACAATACCTAACTAGTCTATATCCTTTAAATATAATAAAAATAGTATATTAATAAGTAGGATATAAAAAACTATCGTTTCTAATTATATATTAATTTTTACTATACTTAGAGTATATATCTCCTTACTTAGGCCGAAGCTAATTTTTTTAATACTTATTATTAACGTATTTAATATAACTAAGGATATTTATTAAAGTATATAGAATTACCCCTTACCCCTAGTTAATTATTATAATACCCTTATATTTAGAATAATCCCTTAAAAATTATCTAAGCTATATCGTTCGTTAGTATAAAGTACTTATATAAGCTTAGTATTTAAGTAATTTAAGAAGTATAAAAAGCACCCCTCGAAGTACTTTTAAAATTACTTAGTCCCTCATTTCTTCTTAAGTATTAAGAGAAGTACTAATATTTTTTTAAATATTAGAATAGGGTAGGGCGATTAGTCCTAATAGTTCTTTTTTAAAACTAATTAAGTATAAGGATTTATAAGAGAGCTAATTAGAAGAAAATATAAAAAGAAGGGCCCTAATTAAAGAGAGGAGCTCGGTAGTGCGGATTTTTATTTTAAAAATATATATATACTTTTTTAAGATCGAACTAGAGCCTTTTTAATAATTTATTTTTAAACGTAATAATATAAAACGATTAGGAACTCTACTCTTCTAATCCGGCTAATATTACCCTCTTTTTTTAATTATAACTCTATTAATTAAGGCCGTATTAACCTAATTAAAAAAAGTATTTTATATTATTTTTATAAATATTAGTAGTTTTTTTAAAGTACTATATTACGAGAGTCCTTTATACCCTATACTTTTTTAATAATCTCCTTTTTTAAAAATCCCTTTTTCTTTTAAATAAGAGAATAAGTAAAAAAAAGCCTAACTCGATTAGAGATATTTTAAATAAATTAATTAAAGAAAGTAGCGTAACGATTAAAATAAATACGAGTAGTAAGACTCTAATTTAAAAAAAAGGTAATTAAATAATTAAAATACGAAAATAAAAATATATAAAAAAGGGCTTTTTATTTAATAAGAAGGGGATACGATAAACTTTAATAAGCGAATAAGATAAATAAATAAAAAAAACGCGAATACTTAGGACTAAATCGGGCCTAAATATAAACTCTATAATAATATAATAAGACGAACGACGAATTAAGATTAGAACTAATAAAATAATTTAATAAGTATAACTAGTTATTAAACTAAATTATTCTTTATTAATTAATATAGCCCAGAGACTTAATAATAAACTTATTTAGAAGTACGGATACGTCGGACTAAGGGCGCTTATAAAACTAGCTTTTAATTAGACTTATTAGTAATTTTAATTAGTATTACTATAGGCCTAATATAATATCTAATTAAAACTCTAGTTATATGCTTAGTAAGGACTAAGAAGGACGGCCTAAATTATACTAATTAGAATAATAACTACGCTCTAGTTATTAAAATAGCTCCTCTTCTCTCTTTTTAAACTCTATTTAAAATAAATAAATTAATATAAAATTATTAAAATTATAAATAAAATTAATAAACTATATTTTTAATAACCTCGGACCGTAAATATAAATAACTAATATATTACTTTTATTATTATTAATATCCCTTAGGACGTTTAATTATATAAACTTAACTTTTTTATTTTAAATAGACCGTTTACTAAACTAGCTTTTATAGTTTATTAAAACTTATAAACCGCGGAGTTATTTAATAATAAAAAAGCTACTCTTTTTAATAGATCTATTTATTAATTTAATTAAAAGAAAATAGTTATAACTTAAGTTAAAATAAATATTTTAATTAATACTCTCTTAAGTATTATTATTACTTAGATTTAAATAACTAGGTTTTAAACTAAGGGCCTTACGATTCCTTAGCCTAATTTAATAAAGAATATAGGTTTTTAAAAAATATTATTCCTTAGTTAAGAGGGGACTATAGTTTTTAAAAATAATAATATTATAGACTTTTTAAAATAGTTCGAGAACTAGTACGAGATTAGTAAGGTCCCGGACCGATTTAGGGGTAAACTTATTATATATATTATAAGAGGAGATTATTAAACTCTAGTTAAAGACGTAATTAGAGGACTACCTTAGGCCTAAGCTAAGGATTTTTTTTTAAAAAAGTATAGAAAATAAAATACTAACTATTTTTTAAATAAAGAAGAGTAAATTAAAAGAGTTATTAAAAGACTACTTATTTCGTTTTCTAACTTAAACTTTACTAAGATTAATAATATAATTACTTTTATTAAATAATAAAACCTCTATATTATAACCAATAAGAGCCTAATTAAGGCTATATATAAGCGGTTCTATACTAATATTATAAAAAAAGTAATAAAAGAAGTCGGGGTTACTTTAGATAGCTTTATTAAATTAATAAAGTACGCGAGGTTTAAAGTAAGACTTTTTAATACGATTATATATAAAAAAGAATATAGCCCACTCTTTATAAATAATTAAAGTTAATTTAAAACCTTACTACGATCCCCTACTTCATAAGTATATAAAAATACTTAGTACTAATATCCGAACCGCTAATAATATTACTAATTAATACTAAAGGCCTAGGTTACTTAGGTAGTTATTAATAATATTACTAATTTTAACTTAGTTAATAAAATAAGTAAGCTAAAGATTTATTAAAATAGTATTTATTTTTAAGGTCCTACTCGTATATTTAATATAAGTACTACGTGTCCTAATTAGCTCCTAATTATAAGACTTAGAAATTATTACTAGTACTACTAGAGTTAATACTACCGAATTATTAGGGATTACGATTAGTATACTCTTAATAAGGATGCTTAGCTTATTATTTTAACTTAGAGAGCTTAGTACTACGGAAAGCGTAATAATTATAAGCTTATAAACAATATTCTTCTTATTATAATTAAAAATAAAAAAAAGCGTGTAATTATTAATTATATTACTTTTCTTTTTTATATAATAAATATATTAACTAAGGAAGATACTAAGTTTTTAACTAAGTAAATTCTAAATTATTAAATCGGACTATTTTAGTAAACTATACTTATACTTCTCTTAGTTAATTCTACGAGTATAGTTAGATATGTTTATATAGTATAACCTAATTTAAGTTACTATACCGAAACGGACGTCTATACTATTTATAAAAAAAGACTATTTAAAAACCGTACCTTAGTAACTAAGTTATACTTTAAAAAGATATATAAGATTAATAGCCTAAGCTAGCTTTTATAACTTAAAAAAAAGATAGTTTCCTTTTCTAATTAAAAAAAGAAATTATAAAAATCGATAATAATAATAAGGTTTTTAAAATAGTAAAAAACATAACTTTTATATTTATTTTTAAACCCTAGCTTATTAAAGTCCTAATTAGTACCCCTAATACTAGTACTTAAAGAACCTAAAAGCCTTTTTTTTATAAAACTTAGAAAATAATAATTATAAATTAAACCCGTAACTTTAACCTTAGGGTCGAGGCTAAAAAGTTAATAAAAAAAAAGCTCGAGGCCCTAATTTTGTTTTTTATAAACCTCTTATAAAAAATTATATTAAAATATACTATAATAATAACGACTTTAATATATAATTAAGAATACTTTAATATTAATAAAATCTTATTAAAAGCTCTAAAGTCCTTAGCTAACTAAGTAAAGAATAAGTAATAGTAAAAGGATATTAAAAATCTTTTTAATAAATATAATAAGAACCTCTTTTTAAAGCCGAGCTATATAGTTAAAATTAGTAAAATTAAAAGCGCTAACCTAATTTCTAAGCTCTTAACTTCCGTAATTTCGAACGCCTACTTATAATTAAAAATCTAAATATCTAATATAAATTAAGATAATAAAGGTTTAATAATCGTTACTATCCTAAATATTAGAACATAAGTTAATATCCTCTTAAAATAATACGTTAAAAAAGCTAATATTTTTTATATAATAATAAAGCTTTAAATATAAACGTTTAAGTACGATCTAACTAGCTAAATAACTTTTAATAGCTTTTATTTTATAAATATATAAATTAATAAGTTTAAAATAACTATTTATTTTTTTATTAAGGATAAGTAAGAGACCTCTAATCCGTTATTATTAAGTCTTTTATTTATATAAAATACTAAGCTATTTTTTAAATATAATAAGTTAATAATTACTACTCTAATCTATATTAAGGATACGAGGCTAAGGATCCCTATAGGGATAATTAGGACGAACGGTTTTTTAAATATAAAAAATAGTTTACTTTAGCTTAAGTAATACATAGAGGAAGTTTTTAAATTAAAAAACTAAATATTAATAATATAACTAAGAATATTACTAGTTTTAATAACCCTTATTTAAAATTTAAATTAAAAAGAAAACGAGTATATTATAGCAGTTTTAAACTAAGACTAAGCTAACTAAATTATAATTATAGTCGCGCTTTATATAATTTAATTTTAGATTATATAAATTAAAAAAGTAATAATAACTACTTAGGGTAAGACTAAAAATAGACTAAACGGATTAACTAACTAAGATAATTTACGTTTCTTAACGAGAATACTTCTTTTTTAATAAAAAGAGTTATATATTAAATAACGAATTATAAAGCTAGGATAAAAAGTATTAAAATAGTACGAGATAGTTAAGAAAGCTTTTTATAAAATTCCCCGCGTTACTAAAGTTAATATAATATATAAAAAAAAAGACTAAAAAGTTTAGTTAGTTAATAACGTGCCCTTTAATAAATCGATACCCGAGAGTAATCCTTATTAAAAGCTTAAGAAATTTAAAAAAGTTAAAAATAAGTTACGAGACTAATCGGGCCCTTATAAGAATATTATTGTACCTAAGCTCTTAAATATAAAACTAAGTTTTAAATTAATAAATAACTAACTCTAAGCTATTTTTAAGGATTATAATTATCTCTTATTTTATAAATAAGATCTCTTTAAATAAATACTTTTTAATTAAAAAAAAGTATTAGTATAGGACTTTTTTAAATACGGCCGTCTCGACCCTATAATCGTACTATTATAATTAATTAAAACTATACTCTATAAGGCTTAGTAAGTAAAAGGTATCCTAATCCTAAAGGCTTTATTATTAAAAACTTTTAAAGTAATTTAAGAACGTATTACCCGGGGTATTATTAAAAAAAGCTATACTATATATTAAAACCTCTAGTTCTTAATAATAAAAAAAGATAATAGTTTTTAGCTAATTAACTTAGTAACTAAGGTTAATGCTATTATTTTTTAAAACGCTTAGTAACTAATTAACGTTAACGAGTTCTTAAAAGAATTTATTATAAATTAGCTTATTTTTCTCTTAGATTTCTTTTTTAATTATAATTAGATCTTTTTAAATAAAAAGAGCTATAATTTAATAACCTTCTTAATTTTACTTAGGCTATATAAATACTATACCCTCTTAATAAAAGCGATAAATTCGGTAGCCTAATTTTATTAAATTATAACCCGTATTTTCTACGACTTAATTCTAAAATATTATAGCGCTTTTATTAATAATATTATAATTAAAGGCCCGCAATTCCGCTATAATAATAAGTACTTAACTAACTATTCTAGGATCCGGTAATTTATTTACGAATATTTTTAAAATATTAATTAAGTTTTAGTTAATATTAAGCTAACTAGCTATACTATTTTCAGAGCGAAGTCGTAATAGTACTAGTTATTCGTAGTTATTATAAGCTATTTTTATAGTATAAAAAAGAGATAGCTAAATTAAGCTAAAGTCCTTAAGATTTTTAAATAAATAAAATACTTAAACGTCTTAAAAGTTAAATCGTTTTTTAATATTATTACCTTTTATTATTATTAAATTGAGCAATTCTTTTTTATAATAGCCCTATTATACTCCCTACTTAGTAAGAACTAATTTTTTAAATAGGGAATACTATAGATTGAGGTTATAAAAACGCTTAAAAAAGTAATTATTATAGCCCTTATTTTAGTTTTATTAAACTATAATACTAAAGCTAAATAGATTATTTTTATAATAAACGCTAGTATTAAAAAATAAAGTAGTATACTGTGTTAAATCGTTAATAACGAGCGTACTATTACTTAATATAAGAGCGGGATATAGCGTAGGCTAGAGCTTAATTATAACTTTAAAAAGCTCGAAATACGAGGTATTTTAATAAGCTTAAAGCGTTTTTATAATTATTTATTTAAGATTAACTTCTTATTAAAAACTAATACCCGAGTCCTAGTTATTTAGATTAATAATATAATAAATAACCTATTATTAGTAATAATAATATACTAGCTCTCTTAAATTAGACTTTTTAACTTTAAAATTAAGTATATTAATAAAAGAAAAATACTACGGTAAATAGCTTTTTAAAAAAACCCCTTAGCTAATTTAACTTAGTTAAAGTAGAGCTTAATAAGGATATTAAGGACTTTATTAACGTACGAGTCCTACGAATACGAGTTATAAAAAACTTTTTTATTATAGTATATAGTCGTAATAATACTATTATTAATTAGATATAGGAAATAAAGATTCTAGTTAATATACTAGTACTAAACGAATAATAATTAGATCTTTTAAAATAAATTACTTATTTTTTTTTTATTTTAAAAAAGCTAGTTAGTATACCCTTTAATTAGTTTAAATATTTTAAGTAAATAGTAATACGATTTATTATATAAAATAAACTTCTATATTAATAAGGGACAAAAACTCGTCCCTAACTTACTTAAGTAATTAATAATAAGCGCTACTAAGTAAACTTAATTAATAAAGTATATAATAAGTCCGGGTATAGGGGACAAGAAGTTATATATTTTTATTTTATAAAATAATATTACTAACTAAGAATATATACTTAGACCCGGGAGCTAATTACGACTTATAAAGCTTATTAAAAAGCTAAATTACGATACTTTAACGACCCCTATATATTTATAGTTCCGATTTATAAACCCTTTTTTAAAGTCTATTTAAATATTTAGTATATAAGTAAATAGAAAGTTATTAAGGCGCGTTATAAGTTTATAAAATATTTAAAAGCGCGGATTATAATAAATACTATATTAAAAAATATTATAAAGTTTATTTAAAAAAATATTATTTATTACTATAGGATTTATAGTACTCTAATTATTAAAAGGGGATAAGAGAATATAAGCGCTATAATATAGCTTAATTAATAATATAGTACTTAATAAAAGGTTATATTAGCTTATAACCCTCGTACTAACGGGCTCTTTAAAAAGGGTTATTAATTTATTATATATATACTTCGTATTTAATTAGATTAAAAAAAAATATTAAACCTATACTTATTACGGCCCTTTTTATAAATAAAATAACTATTAGAGTATTATTAAATTATATACCGTTCTATTTTATTTATAATTATTATATAACGACCCTAATTAAAAAAAGAACGGTAATTTAAAAAGTACGTAATTAAAAGAATATATTTATAACGGATTAAAAAGTCTAAGCTTAATTATAAGCTTTTACCTCTTTAATAAATAACTAAGAAACTATAGTTAATAAAATTACTTAATACTAAACCTAAACCTACGACCGATTTAACTCCTCGTACTCTTTCTAATTAATAAAATTATAAATTAGTAATTTAGTTCTCGTTTTAAATATTTAATAAAAAGTCAATATATTAACTTTTAAAAAACTCGATTATTATTAATAAGGACCTTTTTATATTTACTTAGCCGCTCTAAATAGATCGTTATATTAACTAAAAATACTTATTAATAAACTAATTATAAAAGCTATTTATATTAATAATTAACTTAAGAAGTTTTTAAAATTTTTAAAAAGCTTTTACTTATTACTTAACGAGTTTAATTTTTATAATAAATTTATTTTTAGCTTAGCTAACTCTTTATCCTTATAAAATAATATAATTAATATTATAATTCTATTTCTTAATTATAATAATAATATAATAAACTCTAGGGACGAGGATACTTAACCGCTTACTAAGTAAACTTAATTATGAATAAAAGCTTTTTAAAAAGAGTAAATTACCTCTTCATACTACCGATCTTTAATATAAGCTACGAGTTTTTATTTATTAAATATTATTTTATAAAAGTATTACTAAATCTTATTAATTCTTTAGTTATTTTTTTACTTAGATCTAGAATAAAAATATAAAGGGATAATAAAAAGAAAAGAATTATTTTTTAATTATTATAATTAAAAACTTAACGACTTTATTTACTAACTATATAATTGTATTAAAAAACCCTACCCCTTTTTTTAAATATTTAAGCTTAGTTCTCTATTTAATCGAGCCCGTTTAGTATCTAGCTTAGCTTATATAACCTCTTATTTTACTTATTTTATTTTAATATATTAATAACTCTTATAAATTACGAATATATAGTTTTTAATAGGGTATATTAGAGGGGCGTCCTTAAGAACGGAATCGTACTTATTTTCCTCGGTCTTAGTAATATTAATCTAGTTAAAAGCTATATAAACTAAAGTCTTAATTTTTTTAATATTAGTTAGGATTAAAAACGCTACCCTATTACTACTTATTATATAATAATAATAATAGCCTTGTTTAGAGTTAGCTCCGGACTAACTAATAGCCTACTAATTATTACCTTTTTTAAAATAGTATTTCTTATTTTTAAAATATATATAATTATTATATCGATTATTAAAGTAATTTAAAAGAGAAACGAACTTAAAATAGGGGACTATTTTTTTAATTAGCTTTTTAATATTAGAACTAATATATTTTTAAAAAAGCTATATATAATAGTTATAAAGTATAGTATTCTAAACGCTATAAGCTTAGATAAGTAAAAAATTAATAATAAAAGTTCGTTTATTTAATTACTAAGATAGAGGGCTAAAGTAACTAGCGTAATTATAATTAATAAAAACCCGATAGCTTTACGAAAATAATCCGCTTATAATACCCGGATTATAAACGTATTTCTTAATAACGTTCTAATTCGTAATTAATTACTAAAACTTCTAAGCTATTTCTTTTTTAGTATACTTATTAATTTAAGGATTTATAATATAGAATTTAGTATAAAGCTCTTTAGCTAATTTAAGAAAAGTTAACTAATTAGTAATCTTAAGGATTTAAAAAAAATATTAAATTAAAATAAGGATTAAAAAGATCGAATAAAGTAGTACTTATTATAGTTTATTTTTTATTAACTTTTTAAAACTTATAACCCTAAGTCTTTTAAAAATAGACCTTTTTAAGAGCGGAAGAAGAATATTATTAAAACTAAACGTCGTAATAAGTAGTTTTAGTAATTTAATACGCGTTATTAATAACTAAAATATTAAATATAATAAGTAAGTAAATTATATTATTAAAAGAAAAAAAAAGACTAAGTAAAAAAGGATAATTATAATTAAAAAGTTATTATTTAGAAAAAGAAATAAAAAAGAATAGAGGAATTGAGAGAGGGCCTCTATATACCCCCCCCCCCCCTTAGACCTAGGGTATTAAAAAGGAAAGTACTATAGGCCTCTTAGCTAATTAACGCTAAATTATAGCTATTATATAAAAAGAAAAGGAGTAAATTATAAGATTAGGGCTTTTTTATTATTTATAATATAGTACTTTCTTTTTTAATTAGTAAAAGTTACCCTTATAATTAGTATAAAAGGGTAGTTTTTTACTTAGCTACTTAACTTTTTTTTTTTTTTAACTATTTCTCTATAACTATTACTAATTAAACTTTTTTTAATTTTTACTTTTTAATTTACTATATAAATACTAATCTAGCTATTTATAATAGCCTCTTTACTTCCTATCTCCCTTTTTAAACTAAATAATAAAAAGGATATAATACGAATTTAGGGCCCGATTATAATAAAGAACTTTAAAAATAATACTAAATACTAACTAAGAATATAGAATTTAAATAGATATATTATTTTTAATAAGACTAACCTTAGGACTATAACGAATATTAAGAACTCTTAGTTTATTAATTTTAATACGAACTATTAATATAAAATATATACTAACTATTACTTAAACTTAGTACTTAAATAAACTAGTTTTTTTTAAATAATCCTAATCCCTCGTAAATTCGACTTTCTTAATTAACTCGGTATAGGGGACGTACTTCCTTTTTTTAATTAACGCTCCGAGGCTTTTAAGGGTTTAAAAAATTAAAAAACTTAGATAAGTTAAACTTATTATAAAATAATAAAGATCCTAACTAATTATTATAACCTTTAAAAATACTTATTATATAAAGATTAAATTTAAAAATACGAGATCGGATCTATAATAGAGGTTATAATATAGGACCTCGCTTTAGTACGTAATATAATTATAATTAAAAAGGGATAGGAAAGTACTTTTAAACTTAATAAGACCCCTATTTTAAATTTTTAAACTTAAAAAACTATATAAAAAATTAGGACTTTAATATACTTAGTAATCTTCTTTTTTTATACTAACGATCCGGGCTATTTTATAAGAATAATTATTAACTAGCGGGATAGTATAGTTTATTAGTACGATTTAAAGTAGGTTTTTAAGTATTTAAAGAGGATATTTATTAACGATATTTAAATACTAAAGGCCTTTTATAACTAGATTAATACGCCTCTTTATATTTAACAACTAATTAATATAAGTACTAAAAAAGTGTAGGGTATAAAGGACTTTCGTAGTGCGGTGCTTAAGAAGAACTACTAATATTTATAAAAGTAATATAAAATGCTTCTTTTGATCGGGTTAATACGGCCTTAATTAATAGAGTTATAACTAAAAAAAGAGGGTAGTATTAACTAGATTAAAAGGGTAGAGTTCTTAATTATCTTATATTATTATATTTAAAAATAAATTATTAAAAAAGCTCTAGTTCGATTTTAAAAAACTATATATATAATTAAAATAAAAAATCCGTATTATTAAGCTCCTCTCCCTAATCGGGGGCCCTTCTCCTTATATTTTCTTTTAATTAGCTCTTTTATAAATCCTTATACTTAATTAGCTTTAAAAAAAAGAAAGACTAGGATTAATTACCCTACCCTATTTTAATTATCCCCTAATTTCTTCTTCTTTAATCTTTTATAAAAAGAAATTATTTTAGATTAGTTTTAATTATTATATATAATTAATTATATTAAGCTTTTTATTTACTTTTCCTTTTTATAATCGCCTTCTTTACTTCCTCTATTTTTATTACTTTTTTTACTAATTTTACTTAGTTTTTATCCTAATCTTTTTTAATAATCTCTTAATCTTAACTTTTACTAGCCTAATTCTCTTTAGATTTTTTTATTAATAGCGGTATTTAAGGAGTATAAGCTAGAGTTATATATATAGTTTTTATAATTAGGTTATCGTACTAATTAACTTATTATTCTCTCGTACTCTTATTAATATTAGCTTTATTTATATATATATTACGACGTTATAAGAGATTTTAATAAAACTTAGCTAGTTTTTAATATTAGCGTTTGCTATTTTTTTATATAGCCCGATTATACTTAGAAAGTGTGCGCTTAATAACCTCTTATTTTAACTAAACCCTCGGTATTTTAATTAGAGTTTTTATAATAAGACTATTCCTATCCCTAACTAAAGTATTTAAAAAATTACTTTTTTAATTACTTAGACTAGCTTTATTAAGAGCTAGGCTAAGGTATAGTAATAACTTAAGTAGTAATATATTTAATAAAAACTTTATAACTTAATAAGTCTTAGGAGTATTAACTAAGTATATAAGTTAATTATTAATAACGGTATTTAGATACTAGTTAGTAGCCTTTATTAATTTAATTACTTATAGAGTTTAATTAAGGTCGCTACTTATTATAAATCCTCGGGTACTTTTTAGTATTTTTAAGGATTAGGATAGTAAGAGTAACTCTTTAAGAATAATAAGTTCTTATTTAAGGTTTTTAATTATTTTATATATCTTTTTAAAGTACGTAGGATCGATAGGAGTATAATAACCGTAATTATAGGGGTTATAAATTCTCAGATTTTAATTAATAAACCTAAAGCTAAGTAAGTAAGAACCGGATTTCTAAGGAGTTAGCACCTTAGGGGCATCGATTATAACATAGTTAGAGTTATTTAAGTTAGTATAGGGCCTATTTTTAGAATCCTAATTATTTATTACTTTATTAAAGGACCTTTTTAGAGGAGGTCTTATTATATTAAAAAAGTAATAACTATCGTATTAAAACTCGTAGTTAATTTATTAAATCTAAGCTATATAGAGTTTATTATTAAACGATTTAAAGTATTTATAAGTTATTTAATACGTATTATAAGTTAGGTTAAGCTAGCTATATTAGACCGTATTATAAAACTATTTAAGTACGTATAGACCGTATTTTTATTTACTTAGTTATTATATTATAAAAACTACGTAAGTACTTATGTCGATTAGTTATTAAATATAAAGAGGTATATCGATCTAGTTATAAAAGGCCTTTAGTACTTAGATATTATTAATAAATATTCTCTTTAAATACCTAAGAGCTTACTTCGGATCGTACTAATAAACTATACTATTTTACTAGTTAATAATTATTTTTATAAAATAGCCTAGATTATTAATATAAAGAGGGAAAATTATTAAGTATACTAAAGTCCTAATTTTTTATATAATCTTTTTAATTTAAAGGATTAGAGTAAAGGTCTTATTTAGTTTAAAAATACTCTCTTATCCCTTTTTAATTATAACTATATTACGTACTAAAGCGAGGTCCTATATTATAACCTCTATTATAAATCCGATCTCATATTTTTAAATCTAATCTTTATATAATAAGCGTTTTTAAAAATTATAATAATTAGTTAGGATTTTTATTATTTTATAATAGTTTTAACTTATCTAAGTTTTTTAGTTTTTTAGATTTTTAAAAACCTCAGAGTACTAATTAAAAAAGAGAAGTGCGTCCCCTATACCGAGCTAATTAGGAAAGTCGATTTTATAAGAAGTTAGGATTATTTAGAAAAAACTAGTTTATTTAAATATTAGGTTTAAGTAATAATTAATATATATTTTATATTAGTAGTTCGTATTAAAATTAACGAACTAAAAGTCCTTAGTATTTGTTATAATCCTAGAGTTAGTCTTATTAAAAGTAATATATTTATTTAAATTCTACCTTCTTAGTTAGTATTTAGTATCGTTTTTAAGGTTTTTTATTATAATCGGGCCCTAAATTCGTACTATATTCTTTTTATTATCCGGTTTAAAAGGGGAGATAAGAGGTAAATAAGCTATTATAAATCGCTAAGTTAGTATTTATATAATAAATTAAAAAATAAAAATTAGAAAAAGTTTAATTAGTAATAGTTATAAAGAAGTAGTTAAAGAGAAAAGAAAGAAAAGTTAAGTAGCTAAGTAAAAAGCTACTCTTTTATACTAATCGCGAGGGCGGCCTTTACTAATTAAAAAAAAAAGCGCTATATTACGAATAATAAAAAGGCCCTAATTTTATAATTTACTCTTTTTTTTTTTATATAATAGCTATAATTTAGCGCTAATTAGCTAAGAGGCCTATAGTACTTTCCTCTTTAATACCCCGGATCTGGGGGGGGTATATAGAGGCCCTTTTTTAATTCCTCTATCGCTTTTTATTTCTTTCTCTAAATAATAGCTTTTTAATTATAATTATCCTTTTTTACTTAGTCTCTTTTCTTTTTAATAATATAATTTACTTACTTATTATATTTAATACTTCGGTTATTAATAACGTATATTAAATTATTAAAACTACTCGTTATAACGTCCGGCCTTAGTAATATTCCTCTTTTATTCTTAAAAAGGTCTATTTTTAAAAAACTTAGGGCTATAAGTTTCGAGAGGTTAATAAAAAGTAAACTATAATAAGCGCTACCCTATTCGATCTTTTTAATCTTTATTTTAATTTAATATTACTCTTTTTTAAATCCTTAAGATTATTAGTTAGTTAACTTTTTTTAAATTAGCTAAAGAGCTTTATACTAAATTTTATATTATAAATCCTAAAGTTAATAAGTATACTAAAAAAGAAATAGCTTAGAAGTTTTAGTAATTAACTACGAATTAGAACGTCGTTAAGAAATACGTTTATAATCCGGGTATTATAAGTAGATTATTTTTATAAAGTCGTTAGGTTTTTATTAGTTATAATTATATTAATTACTTTAGCCCTCTATCTTAGTAATTAAGTAAACGAACCCTTATTATTAATTCTTTATTTATCTAGGCTTATAGTGTTCGGAATACTATACTTTATAACTATTATATATAGTCCTTTTAAAAATATATTAGTTTTAATACTAAAGAACTAGTTAAAAAAATAGTCCCCTATTTCGAGTACGTTTCTTTTTTAAATTAGTTTAATAATTAATATAGTAATTATATATATTCCGAAAGTAAAAAATACTACTTTAAAAAGAGTAATAATTAGTAGGCTATTAGTTAGTCCGGAGCCGACTCTAAGTAAGGCTATTATTATTATTATATAATAAGTAGTAGTAGGGTAGCGTTTTTAATCCTAATTAATATTAAGAGAGTTAAGATTTTAGTTTATATAATTTTTAATTAGATTAATATTACTAAAACTAAGGAGGATAAGTACGATTTTATTTTTAAAAACGCCCTTTTTACGTACCTTATTAAAAACTATATATTTATAACTTATAAAAGTTATTAATATATTAAGATAAAATAAGTAGAGTAAGAGGTTATATAAGCTAAGCTAGATACTAAACGGGCTTAATTAGATAGGGAACTAAGCTTAGATATTTAAAAAGAGAAGTAGGGTTTTTTAATATAATTATATAGTTAGTAAGTAAGGTTATTAGATTTTTAATCGTAATAACTAAAAAATAATTCTTTTCCTCTTATTATCCCCTTATATTTTTATCCTAGATCTAAATAAAAAAATAACTAAAGAATTAATAAGATTTAATAATATTTTTATAAAATAATATTTAATAAATAAAAAGAACTTATAGTTTATACTAAGGATTAGTAATAATAAAAGGTAATCTAGCCTTCTTAAGAGGCCCTTGTTTACGATCGGGTTTATTTAATAATTAGTTAAGTATTTTTATTCCTAGAGTTTATTATATTATTATTATAATTAAAAGGTAAAATCGTAATATTAATTATATTATTTTATAAAGATAAAAAGTTAGTCAAGTTAAAAATAAAGTCCCTATAAAAATTAGACTCGTTAAGTAATAAGTAGAGGCTTTCTAAAGACTTTAAGAACTTTTTAAGTTAATTATTAATATAAGTAGCTTTTATAATTAGTTTACTAATAAATATCTCTAGTTAATATAATAATCCGTTCGGAGCGGTTAAGTAAATATAAAAAGGTCCTTATTAATAATAATTAAGTTTTTTAAAAATTAATATATTATTTCTCCGTTAGATATTAAAAACGAGAACTAAATTACTAGTTTATAACTTTATTAATTAGAAAGTATACGAGGAGTTAAACTAGTTACGGGTTTAGGCTTAGTATTAAGTAACTTTATTAACTATAGCTTCTTAGTTATTTATTAAAAAAGTAAAAGCTTATATTCGGGCTTAGACTTTTTAATTTATTATATATATATTCTCCTAATCGAGTACTCTCTAAGTTGCTATTTTTTTTTTAATTAAGGTTATTATATAACGACCGTAAATAAGATAGAATAGTATATAACTTAATAATATTTTAATAGTTATTTTATTTATAAAAAGGGCTATAATTAGTATTAGTTTAATATTTTTTTTTTTAATCTAATTAAATACGAAGTATATATACGATAGGCTAGTGACCCTTTTTAAAGAGCCCGTTAGTACGAGGGTTATAAGCTAATATAACTTTTTACTAAGTGCCGTATTATTAATTAAGCTACGTTATAATACCTATATTTTCTCGTCCCTTATTAATAATTAAAGTGCCGTAGATCCTATAATAATAAATAATATTTTCTTAAATAAATTTTATAATATTTTTTAATATAGCGTTCGTTATAATCTACGCTTTTAAATATTTTATAAACTTATAACGCACTTTAATAACTTTCTATTTATTTATATACTAAATATCTAAATAGACCTTAGAAAAAGGTTCGTAAATTAGAACTATAAATATATAGGGGTTATTAAAGCGTCGTAATCTAATTTTTTAATAAGCCTTATACGTTATAATTAGTTCTTAAGTCTAAGCGTATATTCTTAGTTAGTAATATCGTTTTATAAGGTAGAAATATATAGTCTCTCGTTCCTTATACCCGGACTTATTATATATTTTACTAATTAGGTCTACTTAGTAGCGCTTATTATTAATTACTTAAGTAGGTTAAGGACGAGTTTTCGTCCCCTATTAAAATAGAAGTTTATTTTATATAATAAATCGTATTACTATTTATTTAAAACGTCTAAACTAATTAAAGGGCATACCGGCTAGCCTCTTTAAAGTAAGAAGGAAATAGGCGATTTATTTTAAAAAGTCTAACTATTATTCGTTCGGCGTTAGTATATTAATTAAAATATCTATTTCCTATGTCTAATTAACGGTAATATTATTGCGACTATATATTATAATAAAAAAGTTTTTTATAACTCGTGTTTATAAGACTTATACGTTAATAAAGTCCTTAATATCCTCGTTAAGCTCTATTTTAGCTAGGTTAGATTAGCTAGGGGTTTTTCTTAAAAGGCTATTTACTATAGTATTCTTTTTCCTATTAATATACTTAATTTTAAAATTAAAAAGTCTAATTTAAGAGAGCTAGCGTATTATTATTACTAATAGTAAGTTATTTACTATATTATTAATTTAAATAACTAGGACTTAGGTATCGGTTTTTAATAAGAAGTTAATCCTAAATAAATAATTATAAAAACGCTTTAGGCTTATTAAAACGCCTCGTATTTCGAGCTTTTTAAAGTTATAATTAAGCTCTAGCCCGCACTATATCCCGCTCTTATATTAAGTAATAATACGCTCGTTATTAATAATTTAACTAAGCGTATTACCTTATCCTTTAACGTTAACGTTTATTATAAAAATAATCCGTTTAGCCTCGGTATTATAATTTAGTAAAACTAAAATAAGAGCTATAATAATCGCCTCTTTAAGTGTTTTTATAGTTTCGATTTATAACGCTCCCTATTTAAAAAATTAGTTCTTACTAAGTAGGGAGTATAACGGGGCTATTTTAAAAAAAAATTACTTAATTTAGTAATAATAAAAAATAATAATACTAAAAAACGATCTAATTTTTAAAACGTTTAAGTATTTTATTTATTTAAGGATCTTAAGGACTTTAGCTTAATTAGGCCGTCTCTTTTTTATACTATAAAAGTAGCTTATAATAACTATAAATAGCTAATATTATTACGACTTTATTTTAAAAATAGTATAGCTAGCTAGCTTAACGTTAACTAAGACTTAATTAATATTTTAAAAATGTTCGTAAACGAATTATTAGATCCTAGGATAGTTAGTTAAGTACTTATTATTATAGTAGGATCGTAGGCCTTTAATTACGATATTATTAATAAAAGCGCTATAGTATTTTAGAATTAAGTTATAAAAAATACGGGTTATAATTTAATAAAATTAGGCTATCGAATTTATTACTTTTATTAAAAGGGTATAGTATTTATATAGCCCGAGTAGAGTTAAAAAAGTTATTAGATCGTAGCTCTTTTTATTTAAAAAGATCTAATTATAGTTAGAAAAGAAATCTAGGAGGGAGATAAGTTAATTTATAATAAAATCCTTTAAGAACTTATTAACGTTAAGTAGTTATTATATATTTCGAAAAGTAATAACGTTAACCTTAGTTACTAAGTTAATTAGTTAAAAACTACTATTCCTTTTTATTATTAAAAACTAGGGGTTTTAATATATAGTATAGCTTTTTTTAATAATACCCTAGGTAATACGTTCTTAAATTATTTTAAAAGTTTTTAATAATAAAGCTTTTAGGATTAGGATACCTTTTACTTACTAGGCTTTATAGGGTATAGTTTTAATTAATTATAATAGTATAACTATAAGGTTAAAATAGCCGTATTTAAAAAAGTCCTATGCTAGCGCTTTTTTTTAATTAAGGAGTATTTATTTAAAGAGATCTTATTTATAAAATAAGAGATAGTTATAATCTTTAAGGATAGCTTAGAGGTAGTTATTTATTAATTTAGAGCCTAGTTCTATATCTAAGAACTTAAGTATAATAATATTTTTATAAGGGCCCGATTAGTTTTATAACTTATTTTTAACTTCTTTAAGTTTCTTAAGCTTTTAATAAGGATCGTTATTAAGTATTAATTTATTAAAGGGCGTATTATTAACTAGCTAGACCTTTTAGTCCTTTTTTTTATATATCGTATTAGTTTTTATAATATAGGGAATCTTATAAAAAGCTTTTTTAGCCGTTTTATACTATTTTAACGCCTTTCGCTCTAGTTTCGTAATTCGTTACTTAATATATAACTCTTTTTATTAAGAGGTAAGTATTTTTATTAAAAAACGTAAATCGTTTTAATTAGCTAATCCGTTCGGTCTATTTTTAGCCTTACCCCGAGTAGCTATTATTATTTTTTTAATTTATATAATCTAAAGCTAAATCGTATAGAGCGCGACTATAATTATAATTTAATTAGCTTAGCCTTAGTCTAAGACCGCCGTAATACGCTCGTCTTTTTTTAATTTAGATTTTAAATAGGGGTTATTAAAACTAATAGTATCCTTAGTTATACTATTAGTATTTAGTTTTCTAATTTAAAAACTTTTTTTACGTACTATTTAAGCTAAAATAAGATATTTTTTACGTTTTAAAAACCGTTCGTCCTAATTATCCTTACGGGGATCTTTAGCCTCTTGTTCTTAATATAAATTAAAATAGTAATTATCGACCTATTATATTTAAAAAATAGTTTAATATCTTATATAAATAAAAAACTTAATAATAACGGATCGGAGGTCTCTTACTCGTCCTTAATAAAAAAATAAGTAGTTATTTTAAACTTATTAATTTATATATTTATAAAATAGAAGCTATTAAAAGTTATTTAGCTAGTCGGATCGTATTTAAATATCTATATTTAAAGCTTTATTATTATATAAGAAATACTAGCTTTTTTAACGTATTATTTTAAGAGGATATTAATTTATACTTTAATATCTAGGATAGTAACGATTATTAAACTCTTATTATTTTAGGTTACGCTAAATATTTAGACTTTTAAATAGAGGTAAGTATTCGAAATTATAGAGGTTAAGAGTTTCGAAGTTAAATTAGTATTTTTAATTTTACTAATCTTAGCTATATAGCTCGGCCTTAGTAAGAGGTTTTAGTTATACTTATTAAAAAGATCTTTAATATTCTTTTATTATTACTTATCTTTTATTAAATTTACTAAGGACTTTAGAGCTTTTAATAAGATTTTATTAATATTAAAGTACTCTTAATTATATATTAAAATTATTATTATTATAATATATTTTAATATAATTTTTTATAAGAGGTTTATAAGGAGCGAGATTAGGGCCTCGAGCCTCTTTTTTATTAACTTCTTTACCTCGGCCCTAAGGTTAAAATTATAGGTCTAATCTATAGTTATTATTTTTTAAGTTTTATAAAAAAAAAGCTCTTAAGTTCTTTAAGTACTAGTATTAAAAGTACTAATTAGGATTTTAATAAGCTAGAGCTTAGAGATAGATATAAAAATTACGTTCTTTATTATTTTAAAAACTTTATTATTATTATTAATTTTTATAATTTCTTTTTTTTAATTAAAAAAAAAAACCGTCTTTTCTTTAGGTTATAAACGCTAGCTTAGGCTATCGATTTTATATATCCTCTTAAAGTATAACGTAATTACTAAGGTGCGGTTTTTAAGTAATCTTTTTTTATAAATAGTATAAACGTCCGCTTAGTTATAGTAGCCTAAGTTAAGTTATACTATATAAATATATTTAATTATATTTATAAGATTAGCTAAGGGAAATATAAGTATAGTTTATTAAGGTAGTCCGATCTAATAGTTTAGAATTTACTTAGTTAAAAGCTTAGTATCTTCCTTAGTTAATATATTTATTATATAAAAAAGAAGGGTAATACGATTAATAATCGTACGCTTTTTTTTATTTTTAATTATAATAAAAGGGATATTTTTTATAAGCTCTTAACTATCGTACTTTTTATAGTACTAAGCTCCCTAAGCTAAAATAATAAAATAAGCGTCTTTATTAAGAGTATATTAATCGTAGTCCTTAATAATCCAGTAGTATGGACTCTAGTAATACTAGTAGTAGTCTCTAGGTTTTATAATCGGGGGCCAATTAGAACGCGTAGCGCTTATATTAAATATATAAGTAGGACTTTAAAAATAAATACTATTTTAATAAATCTTTAGCTTATTTATTTTATTAACTAAGTTAGAATTAGTAATATTATTAATAACTACTTAAGTAACCTAGGCCCTTATTATTAGCTAGTAATATTATTAATAGTTTAGATATTAGTACTAAGTATTTTTACGTACTTATAAAGTAGGGGATTGTAATAAGGTTTTAAGTTAACTTTAATTATTTATAAAGAGTAGGCTATATTCTTTTTTATATATAATCGTATTAAGAAGTCTTATTTTAAACCTCGCGTACTTTATTAATTTAATAAAGCTATCTAAAGTAACCCCGACTTTTTTTATTACTTTTTTTATAATATTAGTATAAAACTACTTATATATAGCCTTAATTAGGCTCTTATTAGTTATAATATAGAGGTCTTATCGTTTAGTAAGGGTAATTATATTATTAATCTTAGTAAATAGTACTTAAGTAAAGTTCAAGTTAGAAAATAAGATAAGTAGTCTTTTAGTAACTCTTTTAATCTACTCTTCTTTATTTAAAAAGCGGTTAGTATCTTATTTTTTATACTTTTTTAAAAAGAAATCTTTAGTTTAGGCCTAGGGTAGTCCTCTAATTACGTCCTTAATTAGAGTTTAATAATCTTTTTTTATAATATACATAATAAGTTTATTTTTAAATCGGTCTAAGACCCTACTAATCTCGTACTAATCCTCGAACTTTTTTAAAAAGTTTATAATATTATTATTTTTAAAAACTATAGTCCCCTCTTAACTAGAGAACGGTATTTTATAAAACCTTATATTTTTTATTAAATTAGGCTAAAGAATCGTAGGGGCCTTAGTTTAAAATATAATTATTTAAATCTAAGTAGTAATAGTACTTAAGAGGGTATTAATTAAAGTATCTATCCTAACCTAAGCTATAACTAGCTTTTTTTAATTAAATTAGTAAGTAAATTTATTATTAGGGATAGGCTTTTTATTATTAAATAACTCCGCGGTCTATAGGTCTTAATAAACCGTAAAAATTAGTTTAATAAACGGTCTATTTAAAGTAAAAAAGTTAAGTTTATATAATTAAACGTCCTAAGGGTTATTAATAATAGTAAAAGTAACGTATTAGTTATTTATATTTATAATCTAAGGTTATTAAAAGTATAGTTTATTAATTTTATTTATAATCTTAATAGTTTTATATTAGTTTATTTATTTTAAATAGAGTTTAAAAAGAGAGAAGAGGAGCTGTTTTAATAGTTAGAGCGTAGCTATTATTCTAATTAGTATAATTTAGGCTATCCTTCTTAGCCCTTACTAAGTATATAATTAGAGCTTTAATCGGACTTTGTATTAAGCTTACGGTAATATTAATTAAAATTATTAATAAGTTTAGTTAAAAACTAGTTTCCTAAGCGTCCTTAGTCTAACGTATCCGTACTTTTAAATAGGTTTATTATTAAATCTCCGGGCTATATTAATTAATAAAAAATAGTTTAGTTAAATAATTAGTTATACTTATTAAGGTGTTCTATTAGTTCTAATCTTAACTCGTTATTTATCTTATTATACTATTATAATATCCGTATTTAGGCCTAATTTAGTCCTAAGTATTTACGTATTTCTTTACTTATCTATCTCGCTTACTTATTAAGGTTTATTATATCCCCCTCTTATTAAATAAAAAGCCCTTTTTTATATATCTTCGTTTTTATATTTTAATTATTTAGTTTTTTTTTTAATTAGAGTCCTACTACTCGTATTTATTTTAATCGTTATGCCGCTTTTTTTCTACTTATTTATTTAAATTATTTCTAATCGAGTTAGGCTTTTTTTTACTTATTCTCTTATTTAAAAAGGGAAGGGATTTTTAAAAAGGGAGATTATTAAAAAAGTACAGGGTATAAAGGACTTTTCTAGTGCAGTACTTAAGAAGAACTACTAATACTTATAAAAGTAATATAAAATACTTCCTTCGATCGGGTTAATACGGCCTTAATTAATAAAGTTATAACTAAAAAAAAGGGGTAATATTAACTAAATTAAAAAAGTAGACTTCTTAATCGTTTTATATTATCGTATTTAAAAATAAATTATTAAAAAAGCTCTAGTTCGATCCTAAAAAAGTATATATATAATTAAAATAAAAATCTATATTACTAAGCTCCTCTCCCTAATTAGGGGCCCTTTTTCTTATATTTTTTTTTAATTAGCTCTCTCGCAGGTCCCTATACTTAATTAGCTTTAAAAAAAAGAAAGACTAGGACTAATCGCCTTACCCTATTCTAGTACTTATATAGTCTTTATAATATAATAGCTAAGTAAATAGGAATATAGTTTATATATATTTAAATAGTTTTATAACGTGGTCCAATACGGCTAGCTTAATCTAATTTATAATACGTATTAAATAATTTATAAATACTTTAAACCGTTTAATAATAAGGTCCGCGTAGTTTAGATCTAATAAATTAGTTACGAATTCTAATACGACGGTTATTACCTTTTTAATATAATAAAACCTCTTTTAAAAAGGTCTTTTAAAGAAGTAATATACAATTAAGACTTTAGAAATAGGCCCTATATTAACTTAGATAATTTTAATTATACTATAACCAACGCCCCTAAGGCGCTAACTTTTTAAAAATCTAGTTCTTATTTACTTAGCCTTAGATTTATTAACTAAGATTTAAGAATTTATAACTTATATAATTATAATTATTATACTCTTATCGATCTTATATATTTTAAAAAAACGGATAAAATAGTTAAAAGCTTTAAATAAGAACTTACTATTTTTAAAGAGTTATCCTTATTATCTCGATCTTAAAAAATACTAAAAAGTACTTAAGGATCTATAATAAATAGTAACCCTAATTAAACTTTATAAGTAATTAAACTAACAAAGGTTATTAATTAGTATTTAAATACTATTATTAATAATTAACTTATATACTTAATTAATATTCTTAAGACTTATTAAGTTATAAAGTTTTTATTAAATATACTACTACTTAAGTTATTATTACGTCTTAGCCCAGCTCTTAATAAAGCTAGTCTAAGTAACTAAGGAGGTAGTCCTTTAAATACTTTAGTTAGGGGCAGGAATAGTTTTATTATAAAGATTCTAATTAAAGTACCGAGGGTTTAGTTAAAATAAGAAGCTATTAAGCGCACGCTCTCTAAGTATAATTAGGTTATATAAAAAAATAATAAATATTAATATTAAGAACTAGCTAAGTTTTATTAAGATCTTTTATAATATTATAATATAAATAAAAATAAAGCTAATATTAATAAAAATATAAGGGAATAATAAGTTAATTAATACGACGACTTAATTATAAAACTTATATATATAACTCTAGCTTATACTCTTTAAATACCGTTATTAATAAAAAAAGCTAAGGAGAATTAGGCTAATAAAAGTTAAGATTAGGAAACTACTAGGGAGGAATAGGATAAGAACTAAGTAAAACTAGTAAAAAAAGTAATAAAAATAGAGGAAGTAAAAAAAGTAATTATAAAGAGGAAGGGTAAGTAGAGGGCTTAATAAGATTAACTATATATAATAATTAGGATTAATTTAAAATAATTTCTTTTTATAAAAAATTAGGAAAAAAGAAATTAGGGAATAATTAAAATAGGGTAGGGTAATTAGTCTTAATAATTCTTTTTTAAAACTAATTAAGTATAGGGATCTACGGGAGAGCTAATTAAAAGAAAATATAAAAAAAAGGGCCCCGATTAAGAAAAAGAGCTTAGTAATATAGATTTTTATTTTAAAAATATATATACTTTTTTAAAATCGAACTAGAGCTTTTTTAATAATTTATTTTCGAATATAATAATATAAAATAATTAAGAACTCTACTTTTTTAATCTAGCTATTACTACCTTTTTTTCTTAGTTATAACTCCGTTAATTAAGGCCGTATTAACCCGATTAAAGGAAGTATTTTATATTATTTTTATAGGTATTAGTAGTTCTTCTAAAGTACCGCACCGCAAGAGTCCCTTATACCCTATACTCTTTTAATATTAATAAAATAGGGTTTAGTATTATTAAATTCGTTTATTTATCTATATTTATTATCTAAAGGATCTTCCCTTACTATCTGTGAATAAAAACTTACTTATTAAGAGCTTTTACTACTTTTTATTCATTTAACCTCGTATATTTTCTAGAGGTTAATAAGGTAAAAAAAGAGTAGTTAATCTCGTCGATTTTATTAAAATTTACTTTATTAGTATACGGGGTAAGATTTTCTTTATTTTTTAGATTTCTTATTATATACGGATCCTTTAGGCCGCTAATTATACTTTTAGATCTACTCTTATATATAATAAGAAATTAGTTAAATCGATAAGGGCTAGTTTTATTATTTATTACTCTCGACTTTTTATATTACTCGTATAATTTAGTACGCTCTTTTTTAAAGTAATTACTTAATTAATAGCCGTTCTTTTTATATATAAAATACTTCCCCTTTTATTACTTCTATTTTAAATCTAACTAGTAGCTAAATAAGGAGTTTATTTTTCTAACCTAGCGGTTATTATACTTAGTATCTCTCTTTTTACTTTTATATATATAGTCGACTTAGTATTATTAATAAAGGCCGTCGTACGATTATAAATATATTTATTAAGGTATTTTTATTTTAATATTAAAACTAGATCTTAGCCTTGAGTAAAGGGTCTTATAATACTTAAATAATTAATATAAAGTTACCCTTATTTTTAGGACTCTTTAAATAGTAATATATAAATATCTAACTTTTTATATATTCGTCCCCTTATTTAACTACGTCTTTACTAACTTATTAATTCGATCGATAAGTTTTTTAAAAATCTCTAGCCTCGACTTTTTTTTTATTATTCTAATTATAAACCTAAATAATAATACCCTTAGCTTAGATAGGAGCTCTAAACTTCTATTTTAAGTCTCGAAGCGACTTCGAATTACGTTAACTATACTTAAAAAGTTAGTTCGGTTAATAATACGTACTACTTAAT
Organism: Colletotrichum cuscutae; assembly: GCA_030869315.1. NCBI lineage: Eukaryota > Fungi > Ascomycota > Sordariomycetes > Glomerellales > Glomerellaceae > Colletotrichum > Colletotrichum cuscutae. The sequence goes on from MPDP01000224.1 coordinate 273,823, forward strand.
AATAGTAATCCGTAGCCTTATTAATTAAGATAACGTTAATTACTAAATAGTATTATTACTCTCGGATTTTAATTCTTTTATAATATTTATAAAAGATTATAAGGGTTTTTTATAAAACTTTATATTTCTTTTTTAAATATAATTTCTTTTTAAAAAAGATCTTTATAAAGTTAGTAAATTACTTCGTAATAGCGACTATTAAGTCGGTCTCTTTACGTATCCTTTACGTATTAATATAATTATATTAACTTTACGTAATTAATTATATATTTCTCTAATTAATAAGTAATAAGCTACGTATTAATAGCGTTACTAAGCTAGTTATTAAAATTAATAAGATCGTTCGTAGCCGCTCTTTTTATATAATCTCCGTAGCCCTTATTATAATAAGTATTAATATATTATTATTAATAATTTTTAATAAAAAGTCTAGTTAGTTTACTTTTTTATTAAAGTTATCGTATTTCGTTATTACTTAGTTAACTTAATTTTAGTTTTATAATATAAATTCGTTAGTAACGACTATAGTAGCGAGCGTTTCGTAAGCTCTTTATTTTATTACTTAGGTTAGTAAAATACCTCAATAGTAAAAGAATTTAATAACCCTCTTTACTACGTTCAGATTAGTACTTACGAACTATTTATTTTTTTAATTACTTAGGTTATTAGCGACCTTATAAAATAGGGGTTATCCCTCGAGCCCTTTTTAAATATAGATTTTTATAAAGTAGATTAATACTACGTTAATTTATTTATTATTACGGTTATTAAAATCTCTATACACCTACTTTCCTTAGTATTTTGATTAGATCTCTATTTACTTATATAATATAAGAATTCCTCTCTTCTAACTATATATTAACTCGCATCTTATCGTTCCCTAACTTATACTTCGGTTTATAATAACTAGCGTATTTAATTTTAATAAGGTCGTTTTAGAGCTACTTATTAGCCTTAGTAATAGCGTATTATTATCGGTTATCCGATTTATTAAGGTTTAGGACTTTTTTACTTTTTTTTTATCTCTTTATACTAAGCCTTATTACTATTTACTCTTAGTCCTCCTAATTAAATATTATTTTAGTAGTCTTTTTTTAGTTATTTAATTAATTAACGTTAGAAATAGATTTATAAATAACTTAACGACGTTTTAATTACGTAGCGTTTTTTTTAAGTTAAAACTTAAGAGGTATATACGTTCGTTAAATAAATTACCGCTAGTTAGTAATCTATTTCTTACTTTTTTAAAATTAATAATTTTTATATCAAGAGCTAGTAATATAAAAAAGAAGCTTTTTAATAGCTTTTTAAAGTATTCTTTTTTTATTATAATAATCGTAATTTTAATAAAAGGCCGTAACCCCCTGACGGAGCAATCTGCCGGGGCCGTACCGTATATTACGTATTAGGGAAAACTGGGTATATTACGCTCTATACTTAACTATTAACTAAAATAGCTCCTAACCTTCTGCCGCTTCTAGCTATTTATAGGGCGAGCTTTACTTATTTTAATACGTATAGGACTTCTTAGTACTAGCCTGCGTAAGTAGCTAGGTTTATTATTATCTCTTTTTTTATACGGGTATTATTATTACCCGGGGGGCCCCGTAGGAGCTATTTAAGGCGCTTACTTATTACCCTAACTTTATATACTTTTAGCTTACTTATTATAGTTATTATAACTAGGCTAGTATTAATATACTAGATCTTAATATCCGTATTAACCCGGCTATTTATAGTACTTATAATATTACTTAGCTAAATTTTATACTACTAAAAAGTACTTTGCTACTTCTTAAGTATACTTACGTTAGTTACGATAGCTATAGCGTTGAGCTAGCTAAAGAAAGAGCCTAGCCCGAGAGGGGCAGACTTATTAATAAGCATCTTTAAGTAAGAGAGTTCTAGCTTATTAATTACTAACTATATACTAAAAGAGTAGGTTCTTATTAAAGTAGTAGTTTATATATTAATAAGTTTATTTAATAGGTTTGTTTAATAAGTTTATTTAGTAAATATATTTAGTAAATTTATTTAATTTAAATAGAGAGTAGCTTTGGGCGATATTAAAAGTAATGAGAATAAAAAGAATCTTTATAAGCTCTAAAGAGTAATAAATATTAGCTTATTTAGCCCTTTTTTTAAAAACCTCTACATCGCTATTAAAGTTTAGAACTTCTATAGTTAAGGGCTACCCTTAACTATTATAGCTAACTATTATAGCTAACTATCACGGCTAACTATTATAGCTAACTATTATAGCTAACCTCTATTATTAACCTTTCCGGCCGGTACTACTATAGGGTAGCTTACTTATCCTAAATTAAATAGCGGTTTTTATATTAAAATTACTTTATTACGTTAAGCGCGTACTTAGGATATATTACGCGTATTATATAGTTAAAAAGTGTACTATATTATATAATTTCCCTTGAAAGTATAATCCCGTTAAGGTCGATCTTTTGTACCTATAAAGCTGGAAAAAAACCACGATATAAAAGGCCGTAAGAGGATCTTTTTAAAAATAATAGCCTCCTTACCTAGCTAACCTCTAATACTCGCAATACTTATAATTCGTAAATTGCGGCTATTGTAACTTCTAAATCTCTTCTTTTTTTATTATACTATCCTCTTTATTATATTCTTAAGTAATATTTAAGTAGTAGTTAAGGGGGCTACGAGGAGATTATTTAAATTACGGGCTTCGAGGTTATATCTATAAGACCCTTATTATAATAAACCCTTTTATATACCGTAAATCTCTTAGCTTTATAATTCTTATATAGGTTCTTATTATACTTATTAAAAATATTTACTATACTTAGGGAACCCTTTTCTCAATCGGGCGGTACTTTTTTATATTATATTATTAAGCTCGTTTATTATACTAATTAATTAAATAAGTAGTTATTACGTAGGTATTTCTTTTTACTAATTTAACTAGCTAGCTCCTAATTGCGGGCCGGCCGCGGGAGATTTATTTAATAAGGAAGGATTATATAAGGTTAATAACAGTAGCTTAGTCGCTTTAATATTTCCGTCGATTATTAAAGGTTATTTTAATATAATAAACGTCAGCTTTTTATAAATAATTAAGGGCTACGATTTTTTTACTTCGTTTTATTATAAAGATTCTGTATTTTATTACTTACTTTTTATAAAGTTAGGTAGTATAATTCTTTTATTACGTTTTATTTAAAGAGGTTATCTTTTTTATATTGAATACTTTACTAATTTATAATAGTAAAAATTAATTATTAATTAGTATTAATATTCTTATTATAAAAATATTAGTCGATTAGTTCGAACTATAGGTTAACGAAGTAGGTTAATTAAACTATTCTAATATACTACGTAAGGTATAAAAAGGAGGTTCTAACTGTAGGTTAGGTAGTTTGCGGTAATTATAAATAGGGCCCCTCGTTGGCCCCTGCGCAGCCTCGGCCGTATGCCGAGGTCGAATTGGACTTCTAATCCGACATGTAGTAATATCAATCTCTGCCAACAGCCCATTTGGTGGCATCCCTCAACCAGGAAAAGACCATGTCCGTTCCCTTTGACCCGTTTCTGGCAACAAGGCCCCTCTTTGGGTCGGGGTCTGGACCCGGCGCGTTGAAAGCTTCGACCAAGCGCGTGTTGTCTTTGCCAACTTCCAAAATTGATCCTCCGACAAGAGCTTCCTCCTCGACGCATCGTAGCATTGCCTCAGCAACCTCTCGCGGGGTGACCCAACCATCCTGCGCGTCGTCCAGATTAACCAGCTTCTCCGGATGCTCAGTCCAGAGCGGCGTCCGTACGACACCCGGTGCAACAGCGGTAACGCGGACCCCATTTGTCTCTTCCAAGCGAGCGAGACTGCGGACGAACCCAGTAATAGCGAATTTGGAAGCTGCGTAGAGAGGAGCATTGATGTTTGCAACCTGTCCAGCCACTGATGAAATGTGAACTATGCGCTTTGGGTTTTCGGGCGAAGCTTCGATAGAAGGTGGCAAGGCGGCGTTCGTGGCCTCCTTGGGATGAAGCCAGTACGAGATGGCCAGCTGCGTAGAACGGATGGGATGGGTGATGTTGATATCAATCAGAGCATATTTCCCGCCTTCTACACTGTCCTTGCTCTCGGATGACCCAGGAGGGTGCCAGAAGTTGGACCAGTGCGGCTCATAGACACCCGCTCCGGGACAGAAGATGTCGAAGCTCCCAAATTCCTCCATGGCGACCTTGAACATGTTGGATAGTGCCGGCCATGATGTCACATCGGTCTTGACGAAGACTGCGCGTGGCCTGGCGTTCGACTTGTCTTGGTAGCTCGAAACGAGCTGCTCCGCCTCCGGCCGAAGAGCCAGGTCAGCAATGACGACATTGCAACCACGCTGAAGGAGCAGCTCAGCAAAGGAAAAGTTGATACCTAGGATTAATGAAATTACTAAATATTTTCTAATGCGGTGGTGACAGGTCCGCTTGGTTGATACCTGAGCCAGCCCCTGTGATAATGGCCGTCTTTCCGACCACGGTATAAGGTGCGATTGATTTCTTGGCGGGGTCCGTCATCTCGCCGAATATGTTGGAAGTATGGAAAGACCAGCTGCTAATCGATAGAAACTTGATTGCCGGCGTTCGCAGTTCACGAAGGCAATCCTTTGAAGTAATGTACCACGGTGTTATGAGGGTGCTACGGGAGACGATTCTGTGATCTGAATGATGTTAATCTTGGGGCAATTGAGTAGGGGTAAGTAGCACATCGAGAACTTTGGCGAGGGGTGAGAGCATGGATCGGCTTGTACACGCTCACGAGGCCGACGATCGGACCCTGAGCTATGTCGAATGAGACGAACTGGCGAAAGACAGGTCCACGCAGTCTGTAACGCCATGTATGGCTTCTCCACGGGGCGTGCTCCGTTTACCCCGCAGAGGACCTCGTTGAGACGAGTGGAGGCATGGCTAACCTCATCCAGGCGCTTAGACTTGCCTCAAGTAGGTACTGTGATGCCACTACATTTTTGCCCACCAATGCCGACTGGAAGAGAGCAAGATCAACGAGTGGCTAGTTCACTGGAGACAACAGAGTCCTACAGAGTCGTAGAGCAAGTATCGGATGGGAGGACTGCTGATATTCGAAATGTACCAGCATCCTGATATGCTATTCCAATGAAAGCATGTAAAAGTCAATCGTCCATAAATCTTTACTACAACTAGGTGACTGAAGGCCATCGGAATTTCAACACCTGCCCATCAGAAAGACGAGAAAGGGCATAAAAAGACGTACCATACCAAGTCAAACTCGCCAGGTAACCTGAAGCTTAATCTATTGAAGGGTATTGAAATTGTAAATCAGAAACTACCTTAGTTAATAGCTTTTCAACCATCATTCTTGAGTACCTTTTGCACTGAGTCCACCACGGAGCTGAATTTCCCCAGAGTCATGAGTGGTGAATTGATTGTCATCCGAGCGAAGAAACCGAGCGTTGAAACCAGATATCTGAAGATCGTGGCCCGCTCATTCGCCCTTGAGATGAAAGTCGCAACGAGGCAGAACGAACTGACGGCAATGCGCACCAAATTCCTGGCAGAGTGTTAGGTTAGTGCTAAGAGCGAAGAAGACAACGCGACGGAGACATACTGATCTGTACCCGCCTTGGTGGGATCGACCTCGACGAGTAATTTCAAGATATCAATAGCAGACTCAAGAACCCTTTGTTCAATCTTATCAGTGCTTGAGTCACCCAAAGAACTAGCTGAAAAACGCCCACAGACGCACAACACTAGCTCGAAGTAGAGTAGGCTTGCTGAGATATCCCCCTCTGAAGGTGTCTTACACGGACTATTCGGTGAGGCGATTCTCGGATCCCACGTCATGGCTGATGCGGGCTGATGCCGTTTCGTGAAGACGTCAACTTTCAACTGTTGAAGCTGTTCCAACCAGTTGTCTAGATTCTCTGATGTGAAGACCATAGACTTTGAAAGAGCTTCCTGACTGTCAAAGTCGCTTGCTATCCTGGCACAACATTGAGCTAGACGGTAATGAACCCCAAAGGTTTGCATCAACGGCTTTCTAGCTTCGATCCCGGAAGACATCGGCTCGTGGTCGATGTAGGCATCATTCAAAGCCTAGGCAAGAGTATATAGGTTAGTGTATGGCTGATATGGCTAATGCATAGAGTCGGCAGGCTTACCGAAGCTTGTCCGTTTCGCAATCGATACGGCTTTTCGATGGTGTACAGCAGCCAGAACGCGTGGTTTAATGATTCGACCTCTTCGGTCATTTGACAAACTGTCTTCAAGCATGATAGCTTGTTTAGTTTAAGGGATTGGGCGCAGGAGACTGCAACTCCTAGCAACCAATCCGTGTCCGCTGGTTTCCACAAGGCTGAGGCAACGAGCTTTGCGAATGGTGTCAGCTATAAATGAGAATTTCACATACTAGTGTTTAGAAGACTTTCAAATCGACTCCTATACTTACAAGTGTAATAAGCGCCTAAATAGTTCAGTCAGAATGGCTCGCTGTACTCAAGTAGCGCGGTGTGTAGAGGTACCTTGAAGCTCAGAGCTGTTGAAGGGCACATGTGTATTTTCTCGATGTGCACCATTGCGTTGCTGTATAAGCATCTCATGTGCGATTCTGTCTCTTGTGACACTCCGGATCGCCTCATAGAGGTCAAACAACCGATAGAAAGGGCCGCGTACACGATCGAACTATTGACATGGTCCGACATCCCCTTCATAACCACATCTTCGAAGAGTCGTGAAATCTCAGTCTCTCCTATGTATCTCGACCCACTACGAGAGATTGTTAGAGAACAATCGATCTGTCAGAATCGTATGCTATAATTTCGAATGACTCACAGATATGGTTCAGATGCGGTGAAAGCTAAGGGTCAAAGTTAGCCCCTATCTCCATATCTATCTAGACTGCTCTTGGAACTGATAGCAGTGTACCATGAAGAAACTCAACTAGTGTTTCAAGGCTGGGCTGAACTCTTTGATAAGTGTTCTCCGGAAGCTTCGGGCTGTAACAGCAGGTGGTAGATTCGTCTACAAGATCCATGAGGTTCTGTCCGAACTGTTTAGAATTGCAAGAACTCCGATCCCGTCCTATGAGGAGCTTCACCATATCGGTTGTTGAGTACGCAGATGTTACTCATCATCTTGTCAGCTAAGCTCAGGTGTTCTAAAATCCTGAAACGTAGTCATACCACGAACAGGATGGTCGACAGTGCTCTCGTCGTTGGCTGTCTGCAGATTTGAAAGAGTCCAGCCGGCTGTTACCAGACCGTCAAAATCCTGTGGACCAGAAACGCTATGTCCATTGGACAAAAGCTGTGTGCTCCAACAATACTCCAATGCCGAAGAGACTGGACTGGCGATGATCTCCGTGCTTGGTAATGCTAGAGCTTCAGGCGATTTCAATAGACCACTTGACAACGGTCCCCAGTGTTCTTCGAGGGATTCAGTTGTCATAGCGGTCAGGAATTGCCCAAGATCCAAGAGTCTGTTCACTCCAGAGAGTGACGACTGAGTTGATGATGGCCCAAAGTAGCGTAAGTGGTCTGTTGGTGATGGGGGTGATGTGGACTGCTGTGACGCATAGCTGAAGTCTTCGAATGAAGCACTCTGTCTGGTTGTTGCGTTCAAGCCTGAGAGGTTGTGCTTAGTTGGTGTATGACAATCAACGCAGTCTGTTTGGATCTCCCTACTGTTTTGGCTGGATCTTCCTCTCTTCTTCGGTGTGACATAGAAGCAGAAGGAGGCGGATGACTGCAGATCATGAGAATCTAGTGGTACTATCGAGGCACCAGTACACTTACGAGGCACTTATCACAGCTCGGCCTGCCACCATCGCCTAAAAATTGTCAGGTTGTCATTGTGAAGATTTGTTTGAGCATCCCAACCCACATTTTGGCTTTCGTACTTTGCAAGTCTCGCAAGCGCCAGGTCGACGTTTGTATACTCTCCCGCCAACGTCCGTGGTGTTTACTGAAGTCAGCGAAGACATCGCATGAAATAGCTTGGAATGGAAGATGATGTATGGGATGGCAGAGGAAACAGACACAAGAGAGCTTATATCGTCGGGGTCAAGGTGTGTTGTGGGGGTCTTGGAATATGTAAACCATCCTGGAGATCGTCCCGCGAGGACCATCCAAGGTAAGGTAGGCTGGTAGCCCGATCCCTGTCCAATGAGTCCTGAAAGATCTAGCCGGCCATGGTTCTTGGCCTACATGTAACAAATATCATGTCTCTTGAGGACGCTACTAAACCTTGAACAGGCAATGCTTGAGTCTCGCAATCATCCAGACGCCTCGTGGAATGGATTCTGCTGGACTTCTAGCCGAACTTTGATGGCTTGACCCCCCTCCCCTCCCTACCTTTCAGCTCAGGTCCCCATTGTTTCTAGGCCCGTTCCTATTCCTTGGATAGTAGTAGCTTGGGTGCATATCGAGAGAGACACATGTCTGAAGGTCAAGGCCTCCGTTCCCCCTCTTTGGAGTCGGCCCCACCCGCCGCATCGTTCACTTCGTGTTCCTATCTAAAAGCTCAGTGCGACAGCCACGGAGTTCCATTGGAGAAAGAGTTGTAATGATCTGTTTTAGAAAATTCCTTTATCCGAAGAAGGCTTCCTTGACTATTCTAGATAGTGTATTACTATCCCTATTACAGGGTAATTACTTCGAACCGTAGGTTAACAAAGAGATTAATTAAACTATATAAGTTTTTATATAAGTATAAAAAGGAGGTTGTAACTATGAGTTAAGTAGGCTATGATAATTAAAAATAAGAGCCTTAATTAACCCTTATATAACTAGCTATATATTAAAATCGAATTAGATTTCTAATTTACTACTAACTTTGTTTTTTTTTATTAATTTAATTATTATAATTAGAAATATAATTCGATCTCGGGTCTATTTACTAAATCGTCGTCTTTTTTATTTTTTTTATTTTTTTATATAACTTATCCTTTTATTTATATATTAACTTTTCCACTATTTAAGAATTATTTTACCCCCTTATTAAGTATTTCTTTTATAAAAGCGTTAACGAGGTTATTATTATCATTAATTTAATAAATTTCGCGCTTTTTATATAATTATTTAGAAGCTATAATATTAATTATACCGTTTTATAATACTAAACCTATTAGTCTTAGTAAAAGTATTAACTTAATTAAAAAAAAGTATTTATTATTAGCTCTAGGTTACTAAGGATTAATAAATTTAAAGTTTTATTTAAAAAAGGGAAGGAGGATTTATTATTTTAAGTACGATAAGAAGTTACCGTTTAAAAAAACGATAAACTTAGAAAAGGGTTTTATTATAAAAGTAAATAAAGGAATAGGTTTATTTAAAAACTTTATATTTCTTACTATAAACAGCTTTATTTATATTATTAAATAAGGCTAGTTATTAACTTTTTATTAGTTCTAATAACTTATATAATAAGTTATAGAATATTATTAAACTGTTCTATAATAAGCTAAGTAAATTATTAAGATTTATTATAAAAAAGAGAATAACTAAGCTTTAATAATATTAAAAAGAGGGTAATATACTAAGTAGTCTATATCTTTTTTAAAAAACGGTATATAAAATAGAGTATAAGCTATTTAAATTCTTTATTAAAAAAGGGAGAACTGCGTATTAATAAAAGTAAGAGAATAGTAAAAAGCTAAGAAGTATTAGTTTTATTAAGATATTTATAATTAGAATAGAGGATTAGTTCTATTTTAATATATTAATATAAATAATAAAATAGTAGTTATACCTCTTATAATAGCTTAGATAATAAGTTATTTACTAAGTTATTATATATATGGGTATTAGTAATTTTATAAAACTAGTGAATATGAAACTAATTACTATTTAAAATAGGAAATTATAATATATTGTAATTATTAGAGCGTTAACGTTTTATAAAATAAGTTAGATTTTCTAAGTTATTAACTAGAGCTTAGTAATACGGGTTCGGTATATAAGTTACTAAGGGCGCTATTATATAATATATTAAATACGAAGTTCGTAGGGCTATAGTAAAAAGGACCTATTTAAATTTCAAAAATCTAAGCTACGGCGACTTAAAAAAAATTAAATAGGAAATTAATATACTAGCGTATTTTTAAATTAATATAGCTTTATTAAAAAGAGAATATAAGACGCGTTAATAAGAGCTTTATAATAAAGCTTTTTTAAAATATATTCGTATTATAAAAATAGATAACCCCCCAACAGACTAATCCGCCGGGGCCGTACCGTATATTACGTATTAAAAAAAACTAGGTATATTATGCTCTATACCTAACTACTAATTAAAATAGTAGTTAACCGACTCGACCGTTATCTCTTTTTTATTAACTCCCGACCTTTTGCCGCCCGTTTAAAGGGCGAGCTATACCTACTTTAGCGTACATAAGACCTCTTAGTACTAGCCTACGTAAGTAGCTAGATCTTATATTATATACTCCTTCTTATTGAGGGTTAGGGGACCCCTCTTATATTCCTTTATATTTATAATATAGCCTATATTAGAGAGATTTTTAACTTTATAAAGTATAATTTCTAAACTAATATTAATATACCGGATCTTAACGTTCGTATTAACCTAACTATTTATAATATTTATATTATTACTTAGCTAGATTCTATATTACTAAAAAGTACTATACTACTCCTTAGGTATACTTACGTTAACTACGATAACTAGGGCGTTAAAGGGGCCTAAGAATCTATCGAGCCCTAGAGGAGGGGACCTATCGAGGGGCATTTTTAGGTTCTTAACGAGGTAGTATTTTAACTAGCTAATTTCTTAACTAGTTATTTAACTAGTTATCTAAGTAGTAGTTTATATATTAATAAGTACGTTTAATAGGTTTATTTAATAGGCTTATTTAGTAAATTTATTTAGTTTAAATAGAGAGTAGTTTTAGGTAATATTAAAAGCGATAAGGATAAAAAAAATCTTTACGAGCTTTAATATAAGTAGCTAGATATTAGCCCTTTTAGCCCTTTTTTTAAACACTTCTACGTTACTATTAAAGTTTAGAACCTCTACGGTTAAGGGCCGCCTCTAATTATTATAGTTAACTATTATAGCTAACTATTATAACTAACCTCTACTATTGACCTTTTTAACTAGCGCCGCTATATAAAGGGCAGCTTACCTATCCCAAATTAAATAGTAGTTTTTATATCGAAATTACTATATTATGTTAAGCGCGTACTTAGGATATATTACGTGTATTATATAGTTAAAAAGTATACTATATCGTATAATTTCCTTTAAAAGCGTAATCCTATTAAGGTCGATTTTTTATACTTATAAAGCCGGAAAGAAAACCACTATATAAAGATAGATAAGTAATTTAAAAAAATATAATAAAATCTAAGTATATTAATAATTAAGATTTTAGTTAATTATAGTAGCGGATGCGTATACTATTATAGAGTATATACCTCTATATTAATTCTATATGCCTCTTTATTAAGTCCTATTTATATAGTAAATAAGAATCCGTATAAATAACCGTTAGGATTAATAAAAAAGTGAAGTTAATTAGTAATTCTTTTGATATTATTAACATTATATAAGCGAGGTGAATATTATTAATTTTACTATAAATTTTTAATACGAGTATACTCCTTATTACCCGCTTATTTTTAGTTAATAAATAGTATATTATATTATTTTATATTATAAACTCGCGCTTCTTTATACTCTCGTTAATAAAAATAATAGTATACTTTAATTATGAAATAAGGTTACTATGATTTATAAATAGTTTATTAATAAAAATATAGAGCTTATTAATTTTAAGGTTAATTAAGTAATAAATAAGACCTCAGCCGAGGTTCGATTATTATTATTTAAGTTACTTATTACGTACTTTAATACCTCGTTTATTTAGCTCTATATCTTATATTATTTTAATATAATTAAAAGTTGCCTTAGGCTAGTATATATTTATAATATATACCCTTCGTATATAGTAGTTTTTTTCCGGCTTTATTAGCACAAAAGATCGAGCTTAGCGGGATTACGTTTTTAAAAGAAATTATATAATACGGTATACTTTTTAACTATATAATACGTATAATATACCTTAAGTACGCGCTTAACGTAATATAATAATTTCAATATAAAAACTACTATATAATTTAAAATAAGTAAGTTACTCTACTACTTATTAATAATAAGCTAAGTAATATACTTATATAGTAGCGCTAATTAAAAAAGTTAATAATAAAGGTCCGCTATAGAAGTTAGAAGCGGCCCTTAATTATAAAGGTTCTAAACTTTAATAACGACGTAAAGGTTTTTTAAAAAAAAAGGGCTAAAAGAGCTAATATTTAGTTATTTATACTAGAGCGCATAAAGATTTTTTTTATCCTTATTACTTTTAATATTACTTAAAGCTCTATTTAAACTAAATAAATCTACTAAATAAACTTAGTAAACGAACTTATTAATATATAAACTACTAACTAAATAACTAATAAAATAACTAATTAAAAGTTTAGCTCGTTAAAATACTACCTCGTTAAGAACTTCTTAGTATATAGTTAATAACTAGCGGGCTAGAACTCTTTAAAAATGCCCCTTAACAAGTTCCCCCCTCTAGGGCTCGATAGATTAGGCCCCCTCGACGCCCTAACTATTATAATTAATATAAATATACTTAAAAAGTAATATAGTACTTTCGAATAATATAAAGTCTAGCTAAATAATAATATAAATATTATAAATAACCGGGTTAATATAAACGTTAAGATTTAATATATTAATATTAGCTTAGAAATTATACTTTATAAAGTTAAAAACTTCTTTAATATAAGTTATATTATAAATATAATAGAACATATAAACTGCCCCCTAACTCTTAATAAAAAGAAGTAAATAATATAAAATCTAATTACTTACGTAAGCTAGTACTAAGAGGTTTTATATATATTAAAGTAAGTATAGCTTGCTTTTTAAACGGCTAAAAGTAATAAAAAGTTAAGAACTATTAATAAAAAAGAGATAACGGTCGAGTTAGTTAATTGTTTTAATTAATAATTAGGTATAGAGCGTAATATACTTAGTTTTCCCCCTTTGGGGTCCGGTCCGCCTCATTAGGGGCCATCTTTACCTTTATAAATAAGCTAGTTTATTAGGGTTAAAATTGAGTATCTTTATTACGTATTATAATAAAACTTTATAACTAACTATAGCCGGCCGTAGCCGTTACTAACTATTAATACTAACTAAACTTAAAATATTAATAATCCTACTATAATATATTAATTACCCTCTAAATAGCTAAAAACTACCCCCTAATTTTTACTTTATTTAATAACTCTAAAATATCTATTTTAATCTTTTTTAACTTATTTTTACGCTACGTTTTTAGAGTATTAATAATATTTTAGAGTTAGTTAAGTATTTCGAGCCCGTATTATATAAGCTAGGCGTTTGTTAAAGTAATAGTTATATTAATATATATCTTTTTAATTTTTAAGTTAATAATATCTAATCCGTATCCCTTAAGACGATTATACTATAGTTCGGGGTCTTTTAGTATAATACTTATAGAATCGAACTTCTAGCCCTTTAGGTTTTCCTATAAATCGACGAGTTAGTGTCTTAGTATTTAATAGTATATATTTAAAATAAACAATTTAATAATAATAGTAATAGGGCGATAGTAATAGGGCAATAGTAATAGAGTAATAGTAATAAATAGCGAGAAAAGTAGTATTTTTTAACTTTAATAAAGAAACGAAGTAACGAATATATATATATATATATATAATTTAAAGTCAAAAATATTAAGGTAAATATCGTGAGGTTAGTATTATTCTTAACGATAATAATAAGGGTATTTCCGATATTATATTATTATAAGCTACTATTACTTAAAAAAGTAACTAATTTAGCTAAGTATAGAATAAGCTTATAAAATAATAACGTTAAGCGCTTAATATCTCTATTAATAATTTATAGTTATAAACTTTATAAGAAGGAAAGTTAAAAAGTTAAGAAATTTAGAAAAAATAGTCTGTTAAGATAATAGGGGTATTTATTAATACTATATATTAATACTATATAATCGATATTAAGAACTGCCTAAGTAACTAATAAAGGCAGAATATAAAATTAAATACTTAGTTTTTTTTAATACGTAATATATAGTACGGCCCTAGTAAACTGCTCTATCGGGGGGATATATCCTTCATATAAACTTAGCTTTATACCGTTTTTTAATATTAATTACGTTCGGATTAATAAGGCTAGTTCTTTTATTTTATTCTTTTGATTAAGAAACGACGGTTTCTTTTTTAATTATTAAAGTTTTATTATTAAATAGTAGTAATTTATTTATTATAAAAACCTTTTTTAGCTTTATTATAAAGCCCGCTTTTTAAAGCTCTTTATTTCCTTTTTATAAAACTAATATCAAATAGATTCAATATATTATTGATTTATATCTTAATAACTTTAAATTAGTCGCTTACGTACTTAGAAACTAATAAGTACGGATTATACGTAAATATAATTATAAATTAATATAAAAATCTTAGTATATAGCTTATCAATAAGTACCTAATTCTACGAGCCTATATAGTAGTTTAAATATTTTAATGATCGTACTTTCTAAGTATTTACTAGCTATTTCTTTTAGTAAATAGACTAGGATTCTTTTTCTAAGCCTTATAGCTAGTTAAATATAGGCCTAAGTAATGTTATAGCTCTAAATCTTGTATCTCTTTTTTTATAATAATATTATTAAACTTATTATTAATTATTAACTATAGTTTTATATTATAAGTAATTACGTAAATAGCGTTACCTTTTGAACGTCACTATACCCCTAAATTACCTACCTAGATTTCTTCTATAGTTAGGGTATTCTATTTTTAATTTCATAAACTATTTATAATTTAAATATATAAAAGTTAATGAACTTTTTTAAGTTATAAAAGATAAATTAATAGACTTCTTAATTATAAAAAGTATTTATTTTAATAAGATTCAATCCTTTATACGGCTTTTTAGTAATTATAATTACGCTTTTTTTACGTAATCTAATTACTAACTCGAAATCGGCTTTTTTCTTTACTATATAAAAGGTATTAATTACCTCGTTATTAATAATAAATTACTACGTTAGTACTTATTATTATAATTTTTTATAACGTCTTATTAATAATATTAGTACTTTTTTAATAATGTCTTTTTCCTCGTTATTTATTAATTTAATTACGACGATATTATTAAAAATAATTACTTATGCCTTTACTAGAGATCTAATAGTTTCCTTTAGTTCTTTTTTTTTATAAATTAGAAATTACTTTAATAGGATCTATATAGTATAGTTTAACTACTATTATTAATACCTCGAATAGTTAGTTACGATCTCTTATAGCTACGTAAAAGCGCTCGTTAATAGAAAATTAATTTATATAGTGGTTTCTTTCCGGCTTTATAAGCGTAAAAGATCGACCTTAACGGGATTACGCTTTTAAGGGAAATTATATAATACAGTACACTTTTTAATTATATAATACGTATAATATGCCCTAAGTACGTATTTAATATAATATAGTAATTTTAATACGAAAACCGCTATATAATTTAGGATAAGTAAGCTACTCTTTACGTAGCGGCGCTAGTAAAAGAAATTAATAAAAAAGGTTAGCTATAATAATTAGTTATAATATTTAGCTATAATAGTTAGAGGCGGCTTTTTTTAACTATAGAGGTTTTAAACTTTAATAGCGACGTAGAGGTTTTTTTTAAAAAAAAGGGCTAAATAAGCTAATATCTATTACTTAGAGCTCGTAAAGACTTTTTTTATCGTTATCGCTTCTAATATTACTTAAAGCTACTCTCTATTGAAACTAAATAAATTTACTAAATAAACTTGTTAAATAAATTTATTAAATAAACTTATTAAATAAACTTATTAGATAAACTTATTAATATATAAACCACTACTTTACTCTTAGTATATAGTTAGTAATTAGTAGGCTAAAGATATTTATTAATTAGTCTACCCCTCTCGGGCTAGGCGCCCTCTTTAGTTAGCTGAATACTATAACTATTATGATTAATATAAATACGCCCTAGGAGTAGCGTAGTACTTTTTAATAATATAAAATCTAACTAAGTAATAGTACGAATACTATAAAGAGCTAGGCTAATACGGACGTGAAAATCTAATATATTAATATTAATTTAGAAATTATATTTTATAAAACTATAAATCCCTCTAATACGTACTATATTATAAATATAAAAAAATATATAAAGGGTCCCCTAACTTTTAATAAGAAGGAGTATATAATATAAGATCTACTTACTTATACGGGTTAATACTAACAGGTTTTATATATATTAAAATAGGTATAGCTCGCCCTCTAAACCGCCGGCAGAAGGTCGGGAGTTTTAGTTAGTAGTTAGGTATAGAGCGTATTATACCCCGTTTTCTTTAATACGTAATATATAGTACGGCCCTGGCAGATTGCTCCGTTGGGAGGAAAAGTTAATTTATATAGCCCTGTTTATTATTATATAATTTCGTACTATACCTATATATTTAGATTCAGTAATATAGTTATATTAACTTTCATATTAGGCCTATTATATATAGTAAATATTTAATTAATTAATTTTCTTATACTTATTTCGTATAGCGCCCGTATTACTTTTTTAATTACCTAGGCTAATTAGCTTATATTGAGTAATAATAAATAGGCTAAGGTCGTTTTTAAATATATTTTAGATACTTAAAGCGTTAATATAAGCTTATTAAGCCCTATAGTATTATTAAAGTATTTAAGTACTATCTAAAAGTATTCGTTATTAATAAAAATAGGAATTTTTTAATAATTTTAAACGCTCTTTTTAATTATTAATACGCCTTTTTATTTTTTTTAATATTATAATACGCTTTAATAAGCAAGACTTTTAACTCAATACTATAGGCCGTCGTATTTTCTTCAGATTTTACTAACTTAAAACTAGTATTAGTATTAGTTTTTATACTATTTAGCGGTCCTTAATATATATCGATCTAGCTTTTTTATAAGATTACTTATACTATTTTAGTTTATAAATCCTAAATAAATTACCCTATATAAAATAATATAGCTTTATTAGTTATATATAAGACCGGTTAAGTATTTGAGTAAAAAATATTAATAGCGATTTTTTAATTAGAATTAAGCTTATGACGTAATTTAAATTTAAATTTACGTAGGCTCTACGTATTTATTTAGTATTAGTAATATATTCTCATTAACTACTCTAGTACTCTTGTTTTAATATTATTATTATTCTTTAATTATTTTAAAACGGTATATAGCTTTATAATTAACAAGTAGCTAAACCTTTAGTATAATTATTAGAGCTTATTGTTTTTAAGTAATTAAATATAGCGAAAATTATTTATAGTTTTAATAAAAGCTTTGAACTTTTATCAAAATTCTAAAGCTGTTTTTAATTTTATTACTAATACTAGAAAAGTCGTTCTAATTAATATTACGTACTACTTTATAATAATAATTAGAGGCCTTATTTATGAATATAATATTAATTACTAAATAGTATCAATATTCTCTAATTCTAGCTTTTTTATAATAGTTTTAAGATATTATTAAGGTCTCTTATAGAACCTTATACTCTTTCTTAAAATATAATTTTCATTTGTAAAAGATCTTTTTAAGGTTTATAAATTGCTTTATATGTATTACTATATATCTAGTATCAATATACGATCCCTATACTATTTTATATTATTAATAACTCTAAGTCGTTTATTTCTGTTTTATTAATTAATTAGTACCGAATTTTATATTAAGAATAGCGACGAGCTATTGATCGAAGTGAGTAGAATGATTAATTATTATATTCTTAGTACCATATTATATTTTTATATAGTTATTTCTTTTATAATAATAATTTATTATTAGTAATTATAAAAAAGAGATCCGGGTTATTTATCTTTTTTTAAAACTCGTTAAAGCGATTATATGCCTTAATAACTTATACTTAGTTTTATAATATAAATTCTTTTTTATAAACATTATTATTAATATTCTATATAGCTCTCTTAATCATAATTATGCTCATTATAATTATGCTAATAATACCCCTTATTTATAAAAGAATTTGTTGACTACTTTTATAATTCCTAAACTTATATTTACGAATTATTTATTTCGTTACTAATTAAGGTTACTTACAATTTTATAAAATAAGACTTATGTTTATAGCCCGCTTTTTTGTAAGCCTTAGTTAAGTAGATTGATGTTATATTAATTTATTTATTCTTAAGTTAATTTATAATTCTATATATTTACGGTTTTTCATAATCCGGATTAATATTTACTTATTTATAAAAAATCGGAATTCTATTTAAAATTGGGGTTTTTTTCTTTTCAAAAAACTTACTAAGAGTCGTACTCTAGTTTATACTTATATTAGTAGTTATTAGCGTATTTAATTTTGATAGAAATATTTCTATTTATATATTAATTATAAGAAACCCGTACTTCTACTACTTAATAAATTTATTAAGGTTTAAGTAATTCTTATTTCTTTTTATTATCTCGCTATTACTCTCGTTTTTATTATTTTTAATAATTATTATTATGTCTTGAAATCCCTAACTATTGTCCTTATTAAGGTCCTTTTTTTATTAAGTATAAAAAGAGTAGGTTTTAGTAATTCTTTTTTTAATAATAAAATATAGTTAGCTTAGTTATAAATCGTAGTACACTTTTATATTATCGTAAAAGAACGAAGTAATTAGTTTTAAGATCTTTATTAGTTACCGGTTTTTACTATTCTATATACTCCTAGCCTCTTATTATTTATAATTTCGAAATCACTTCCTTTTTTAACTTATTTCTTTTAGAGTAGTATTTTATAATAATAATTCAAAGTAAATATTAAATAGCTCGTAAAAGAGCTATGTAAGTAATTAGATATAGTTAGCAAGGTTAAACCCTTCTTTTTATAAAATAAATTTACTTACTAATTATTATAGATCTTTACTATATTAATTTTACTCGTACTAAGTAAAGATAAATATTTCAAAAATCCTTTTTTATAACCTATTAGTACTTTATTTTAAAACTTTTAAATAATCTTTTTTATATTTTTAGTATACTAGTTAAGTATTTATTACTGACTAGCGGTTCTTTTTATTATTTAGTTAGTTTTTTAAAAATAAGAATCTTATATTAAGAGCTAATAATAATAAAAAGAGTTTCTTGGTAGCTTTTTAAAAGATTCTTTCTTTTTCTTTCAAAGCCGTATTTTTTAGCCTTTTTTATACTTAATAATAACTTTAATAAGAGGTTATAAAATAACTTTTTAGAGCTAGCCGTTTTTTTAATTAGTTTAACCTCGATACTTATAATATACGTAATTCGAAGTTATTAAGATTTTTAAATCTCCTTTTCTCTCGTTACAGTATTCTTTATATTATATTCTTGAGTAATACTTAAGTAGTAGTTAAGAGGGTTATAAAGAGATTATTTAAATTATAGGCCTCGAGGTTATATTATAAAATCTTTATAATACTAGACCTTTTTTTGTATTATAAATATTTTAATTTTATAATTCTTATATAAGTAGTTAGTAAGTACTTATTAAAAAGTTTTATATTATATTTAAAAATTCTTTTTTCAAATTACGTAGTACCTTTTAATATTATATTATTAAGCTCGTTTGTTCCTTTAAGTAATTAAATGAGTAATCGTTATACCTATAATTCTTAATATTAATTCAGCTAATTAATCTTTAATTATAAGCCGGCCGTAATAAGATTATTTAATAAAAAAGCTATTTAAAGCGATAGTAAAAATAGTTACTTCAGTAGTTTTATTGATTAGTATAGTTTAATATAATAAACGTCGACCTTTTATAAATAATAAAGGGCTATAATTATTTAATTCCGTATAGTATTTAAGAATTACCTCTTTTTCTTTATTTATTTTATAAAGTTAATTAGTACGAATGTTCTATTTTATTTATTTTTATTTATATATTCTACTTTTATTAGCTACTTAAATAGTTCTTGATATCGTTTTTTATAGTATTAATATATAGTATTAATAAATACCTATCCCCCTAATAAAGCAATCCGCCGGGGCCGTACCGTATATTACGTATTAAAAAAGACTAAGTATATTACGCTCTATACCTAATTACTAATGAAAATAGTTAACTAACTTAAATATTATCTCCCTTTTATTAATAGCTCCCGACCTTTTATTATTTTTAACTCTTTAAAGGGCGATCTATACCTATTTTAATATATATAAAACCTCTTAGTACTAACCTATATAAATAGCTAGATCCTATATTATATACTCCTTTTTATTAAAAGTTAAAGGGCCCCTTATATATTCTTTTATATTTATAATATAACCCGTATTAAAAAGATTTTTAGTTTTATAAAATATAATATTTAAATTAATATTAATATACTAAATCTTAACGTCCGTACTAACCTAGCTATTTATAGTATTCGTATTATTACTTAGCTAGATTTCGTATTATTAAAAAGTACTACGCTACTCCTTAACTATATTTATATTAGTTATAATAACTAGGGCGTTAAGGGGGCCTTATTTATTAAACCCTAAAAAAAGGGACCTATTAAGGGGTATCTTTAGTAAAATAAGTTCTTAGTAAAGTAGTAGTAGTTTATATATTAGTAAGTATATTTAATAAGTTCGTTTAATAGGTTCGTTTAATAAGTTCGTCTAATAAGTTTATTTAATAAATTTATTTAGTTTAAATAGAGCTTTAAGTAATATTAAAAATAATAAGGATAAAAAACCTTTTTATAAGCTTTAGTATAGTAAAAGAGTAGCTAGATATCAGCCCTTTTAGCTCTTTCTCTAGAGACCTCTATATTACTATTAAAGTTTAGAACTTCTATAATTAAGGGCCGCTTCTAACTTTTATAACTAACCTCTACTATCGACCTTTTTAACTAGCGCCGTTATATAAATATATTACTTAGCTTATTATTAATAAGCAGTAGGGTAGCTTACTTATCCCGAATTATATAGTAGTTTTCGTATTAAAATTACTATATTATGTTAAGCGCGTACTTAGGGCATATTACGTATATTATATAGTTAAAAAGTATATTATATTATATAATTTCTTTTAAAAGCATAATCCCGTTAAGGTCGATCTTTTGCGCCTATAAAGCCGGGAAAAAACCACTATATAAATACTTATATAATTTCTATAAACTATTACTTTTTTTAATATCCTTTTTTCTCTTTATCTTTCCGTTTTATAAAGTTTATATAGTAGTTTTCTTTCCGGCTTTATAAGTACAAAAGATCGACCTTAATAAGATCACGCTTTTAAAAGAAATTATATAATACGGTATACTTTTTAACTATATAATACGCGCAATGTACCCTAAGTACGTACTTAACGTAATATAATAATTTCGATACGAAAACCGCTATATAATTCGGGATAGGTAAGCTACCTTAGATAGCGGCGCTGGCTAAAAAGGTTAATAATAAAAGTTAGTTATAATAGTTAGCTATAATAGTCGGCCGTAATAGTTAGAGGCGGCCCTTAATTATAGAGGTTCTAAACTTTAATAGCGACGTAGAGGTTTTTAAAAAAAGGGCTAAAAGGGCTAATATTTAGCTACTTTTTATACTAAAGCTCGTAAAGATTCTTTTTATTTTTATTGTTTTTAATATTACCTAAAGCTATTCTCTATTTAAACTAAATAAATTTACTAAATAAGTTTAATAAATAAACTTATTAAACGTACTTATTAATATATAAACTACTACCTTATTAAGAACCTATTTTATTAAAAATACCTTTCGATAGGTCCCCCCCTCTAGAGCTTAATAAATTAGGCCCCCTTAGTACCCTAGCTATCGTAACTAACGTAAGTATACTTAAGGAGTAGCGTAGTGTCTTTAAGTAATATAAAATCTAGCTAAGTAATAATATAAATACTATAAATAACCGGGTTAATACGAATATTAAAATCCGGTATATTAATACTAACTTAGGAATTATACTTTATAAAGCTAAAAATCCCTTTAATATAAGCTATATTATAAATATAAGGGAATATATAAGGGGTCCCTTAACTTTTAATAAAAAAGAGTATATAATATAAAATCTAGCTACTTATATAGGCTAGTACTAAGAAGTCTTATATATATTAGAGTAAGTATAGCTCGCTCTCTAGATAGCTAGAACTTAGAGGACTATAGTAGAAGGTTAGGAGCTATTTTATTTAGTAATTAGGTATAGAGCGTAATATACCCAGTTTTCCTTAATATATAATACATAGTACGGCCCCGGCGGATTGCTCTGTCGGGGGGCTTATAAAGTTTATAACTACGGATTATTAATAATAATATTAAGTACTTAACGCTACTACCCTATAAGCCCTCGTACTTAGCTAAGTTTATAGCCCCTCTAAGTAATAGTAGCTTATAATAATATAATATTAAAAATACCCTCGTTATTATTATTAAAAATAATACTAACTTTATTAGTATATACTTTTAACTTTAACTTATATATATATATATATATATACTTATTACTTGGTTTTTTATTAAAATTAAAAACGCTACTTCTCTTATTATTTATTATTATTATATTATTACTATTATTATTACTATTTAACCGTTTGTTTCAAATATACTTTATTAAAGGTAATTAATAGAGAGGTATATAGAATTAATATAAAGGCATGTACTTTATAGTAATATACGCATTTACTATTATAATTAGTTTAAAAAGATAGTACCTCCCTATAAAGGCGGTGAGGGTAACTATACTAATATAGCTATTCCTACTATCCTCTCTTACCTAAGCTCTAGTTTAAGATTCTTAAAAGTAAGAATACTACTATAACTTACGTACTCGTTCGGAACTACTATATTAATTATTTAAAATTTATAAATCTTAAATAAGCTAGTAATATAAGCTTTTATAAATTTTAAATAAGTAAGGCTTTTTTTATTATATATTTAAAATATATAAATAACCAATTATAGTAACGTCCGCTTAACTACCTCTTTTAACGTAGTTATAATAATTTATCGTTATTATAAACTACTTTTTACTAGCTTTATTTCTTTTAAATACTAGGCTATATTAGCCGTTTATTTATATAATTCCCCATTATCCTCCCCTTACTAAGAACGCTAAACTAACTCCTTATTTATTACTAAAATAAGCTCGATATCTAGCTTTAACTTAGTTAACTTATCTTTTTTATAAGCCTAGCTAGCGTCGACTTATTTTTATTCCTAAGTAAGCGGCTATATTTCTTATTATTAGCGCCTTAGTTATTATAAATAGTACGGGCTTAAATAGCTAACTAGCCCTTTTTAAATAAAGCTAGTTATAATAAAATAAGCTATATTATATTCTTTAGCTTATTACGGAGGGATATAATAATCTTAGGGTTAAGGATTTAATAGTATAAATTTAAAAAAAACGTTTTTTAAAAACGTTATTAAGAATATACTTTTTACTTATGAAAAATAGCTAAATTTAATATTTTAAAATAGATCTTATAGTAATATAAGATACTTAGCTTAATTAAAATAGTTTAGTTAAAACTATAAGATCCGAGGGGGTTTAGGAATAGCCTCTTATTAAATAGTATTACTTTTTTTATAAGCCGGCCTTACGTCCTAATAAAAGTAAAATACTTTAAAAAAAGTATTATTTAAAGTTTATCTAAGTATTTAAAACGAGTACTTATATACTCCCGGCTTATAAGTACCTTATCCTTTATATAAGCTTAGTAAAAACATAGCTCTTAATTACTAATTATATCTTATATAACGTTAATAAGCCGATATAAGTAACTAAGACTATTTAAAAAATAACTCTTAATATTATTCTTACTTAACTTAGTATTAAAAGTAACGCGAGTACTAAAGTTTTAGTATTTTTAAATAAAATAACGGGCTTATTATGCTCTTAAAAATAGGTATATTATATAGAAGTACTAGAGGATTAGGCGTTAGTTATTAAACTCTTTATAGAGCTTAGTCTAGGCTTTTTTAAAAAATATACTCCGTTTTAATAAAGATAATAAGTTTTTATATAATTAATACCCCGTAATAAGTATATAAAATAGCTTTATTTATTATTATTTTAATATAGGCACGGTTCTCATCGCTAAGCTCGGTTATTACTTACGTAATTAATTAATAATCGTTATTATTAGACCTATTACCATTATTATTATAACTAGGGTCTTTGATCTACTTCTATTTAGCTTTAAGTATAACGTTAGAGTTAATATAATAGATATAGAGTTATTACTAAACTTTGGGAAACTGCTTATTAAGTATAGTTTTTATTTACTTATCGTAGTTAGTAATTATAATAGAAAGTTAGAAAATTAAGTATTACTTAATTAGTTAATAAATATTTACTAAAAAGAACTAAAACCCTTTTAGTTTCTCGTTATTAATAAGACTAAATATTATATTATAAATAGACCTAAGACAGGTCTACTTAGTAATTTAAAAGAGAGGGAGCTTAAAGCGATTAGTATTATATATATTATTAAAGCTAATTACTTTAGAGAACCGTTTTTATATTTAAAAATAGTAAGGAAAAGTCTAAATAAACCTAACTAAATAATTAGGCTTATTAGCCGCTTACTTAACGATATATAGGATCCCTCGTTTATTAAATAGCTTAATTAACGCTGTTATTAATAAATATTTATTGAATTTCTTTTAGTTAATACGGGCTCTAGTATTATAAATATCCCGCTAAGTAAATAAGGCCTCTAGGAATTACTCTTAGATAATAGTACGTATATTACGTACCCGAATCCTAACCTATCGGCTTATAATCTTAATAATATCCTTAACTAGCTAAGTAAGCTTACGATAATAAGGGTATATAAATACTCTGAGGCTAGGGCCGTAATTATATTAACTATACTAAGGGTTTAAGTAATAATATAATAACTACTTACCCTCTTTTTATACTTTTATAATTATTTATTATTAATAACCGCACTTCCGAGACCTATACTATTTAATACTTATACTTTTTAAAAAACCGGGCTTATTAAATCAATTATATTAAAATAAGTATTATATAAGCCGAACTATTTAAAATATATATTTATACCATTTTATAATACTAAACCTATTAGCCTTAATAAAAGTATTAACTCGATTAAAAAGATAATAGACTTAAAAAAGGGTTTTATTATAGAGGTAAATAGGGTAGTAGGTTTATCTAAGAACCCTACGTTTTTTATTATAAATAGTTTTACTTATATTATTAAATAAGGCTAGTTATTAACCTTTTATTAGTCCTAATAACTCGTATAATAAGCTAAAGAATATTATTAAACTGTTCTATAGTAAGCTAGGTAGGTTATTAAGATTTATTAAAAAAAGGAGAGGGACTAGGCTCTAGTAATATTTGGGGGAGGGTAGTGTACTAAGTAATCTATATCCCCCTTAGAAAATAGTACGTAAAGTAGAGTATAGGCTATTTAAACTCTTTATTAAAAAGAGGAGGACTATATATTAATAAGAATTAAAAAATAATAAAAAGTTAGAGAATATCGGTTTTATTAAGGAATTTATAATTAAAATAAAGGGTTAGTTTTATTTTAATATATTAGTATAGATAGTAGGATAGTAGTCGTATTTTTTATAATAACTCGGGTAATAAGTTATTTATTAAGTCGCTATATATATAGGGATTATTAACTTTATAAAACTAGCTAATACTAGGATAGTTACTATTTAAAGTAGGAGATAATAGTATATTGTTATTATTAAAGCGTTAATGTTTTATAAAATAAGTTAGACTTTCTAAGCTATTAGCTAGAGCTTAGTAACGTAAGTTTAGTACGTAAGTTACTAAGGGAGCTATTTTATAGCGTATTAATTATAAGGTTTATAGGGCCGTAATAAGAAGGACGTATTTAAATTTTAAAAATCTAAGCTAGGGCGACTTTAAAAATATTAAATAAGAACTTAATATACTAGCGTATTTTTAAGCTAGTGCGGCTTTAATAAAAAGGGGACGTAAGACGCGTTAATATAAGCTTTATAATAAAGCTTTTTTAAAGTATATTCGTATTACAAAAATAGATAGGTACTTTAAGAAATATAGTAAAATCTAAGTATACTAATAATTAAAATTTTAGCTAATTATAGTAGCGGACGCGTATGCTACTATAAGGTGTATACTTCTATATTAATTCTACATACCTCTCTATTAATTCCCTTATTAAAATACTAAGACGTTATAAATAACTTAGTAACCCTTAGGGCTTTTTTAATAATTAGAAGTTCGATCCTATAAATATTATACTAAACCACCCCGAGCTATAAAAAGACCGCTTTAATAAATACTATATTTATAATATTAATTTATAAAAACGGATAGATATATTATCATAAGTATTACCCTTATTAGTACTCTTTTAATATAATAAAGTAATATAAATAGGCTTAAATTTAAAAATATAATTAAGAACTTAAAAAGAGCGTAGTCGAGCGTATTAAATAGGAATATTAGGGAGAGGTTTTGATTAAAAAAAATAATAAGAGAAAGTAAAGGGTAGTATTTAACTATTAAAAAAGCGATTAATATATTATAATAGTACGGTTATTCTATTTAGTAACGTCTATAGCTAGCTATAGTTAGTTATAAAGTTTTATTAAAGTACGTAATAAAAACACTCGATATTAATCCTAATAAACTAGCTTACTTATAAAGGTAAAGATGGCCCCTAATGAGGCGGACCGGACCCCAAAGGGATTTTCTATTTTATATTATATTAAAAAGTCGTTTTTTTCAGATAATAAAATACTTTATTAATTTATAATAATAGAATTCAATTACTAATTAGTATCAATATTTTTATTATAAAATAATTAGTTCGAACTATAAGTTAATAAAGAGATTAATTAAACTATATAAAATTTTACGTAGGTATAAAAAGGAGGTTCTAATTATAGGTTAGGTAGGCTGCGATAATCGGAAGTAGGGGCCTTAATTAGCCCCTGCGCGGCCGGCCGTACGCCGAGGTCGAATTAGACTTCTAATCCGACATGGTGAGCATTACCCGCAGGTCTGAGAGAGACTTGTGGATCAACTTCGGATTTCCCTCTCAAACCTTGAGGTCAAACAATCAAAAGCTTCGCTTCACTAGGTTGATATCTGTTCATCTTATAGTAGAGTAGCTCGCTGAATTCACAAGATGATCACCCACTCGTGTTTTATTTTGCGGCGGCCTGCTTCTTTTCGTCGCCTCTTTCTCTTTCTCACTCTCGTATAAATCATCACTTTATATGTACTCCTGGGTCTGGGCGTTGTTCCCCCCCGCTGCGTTGGACAGCTTTCTGGTCCGGAATGATATCCGAACTAGTGACTGAGGCGAGTGACTGACGACAGATCTGTTCATTGTTATCATCGCCATCGCAACTTGCATCGATGATCGCCATGGGAAATGGTATCAGCGCTGCCAGCCGGATTACTTCACCAGGGCTAGGGAGTCAAACGGTGCACAAATGGCCTGACTTTGACTTGCCGTGATGTTATCCGAATGAATGTTGGACAAGATTAGACCTCCCGCTAGGGTCACAACTCAGGTGTCGAGGAACATATGCATGCGTTGACTCAGGTGCAGGTACGCGAACTCTACTTACGACCCAATTCGTGGTTTGAAAGCAGGCTAAACCCTTGCTCGTAGTCTCCTGGAGTCGATACTAGCGAAGCTTGGTAAATCTTCGGTAACGTTAAACTCTTTCGACAGCGCTTATACCCATACAAACAAATCAAATATGAGGTTCGTATTTGATTATTTGGCTCATTTCTCGCGCTATATTTGATTATTTAATAATTAATTAATAGATTTAACTAATTTCTTAATTGGGAATTAAATAAAGCTATCGTAAAAGTCCTTATAATACTAACTTATAGACTTTACCTCGATTAACTTTTTTAATTAAAGTTAACCTCCTATTTTTATAGTACCGCTACGAAGCTAGTTCTTAAGATATTAAACCTCCTCTAGTATAAAAGATCTTATTAATAATTATTAATAAGTTAAAATTAACTTTACGAGGCTAAATATCCTCTCGTAATTTATCGTTATCGTAGGGATTATAAAAGTATTAAGTATAAACTTACTTAATATTAAATAAGTTAGCTAATAGTTAATTTATTATTAAATTAGGTTAAGGACCGGCTAAGGTCTAATTTATAAGTAATATTAATTAAGCTTAGGCACGTAGTTAATTACTACGTTTATTATTTAAAATATTAACTATTATTAGTACTACGAGTCTTTTATAACACTCTTTAAAATCGTAAGGGTAATAAAAGTAGCTTATAATTATCGTAATAAAGGAGGAGGACTTAGATAACGAGGAGGAGGAGGACTCATTATCTCGTCTATATACTATCTTTATTAATAATTATAAAGTCCCTTTTTTATATTAAATAGCTAGTAGCTCTGCTCGGGCGTATTTTACCTCTTTTTTAGCTATCTTAATCCTTACCTAGGGTAAAAAATAATTACTATAATATAAAGCGGAGAGTTACCTAACTTAGTATAATACTTATTAAGGACTTACTAAGTATTAATAACTAATAGTTAAAAGTATCCTTACGAGTTAAAATTATTACTAAGAAGTAGCTCTACCCGGTCCCTAAGTATATATTTAAACTAAATATAATAAGGGATATTATTTAAAGTTAGAAATTAAAAAAGAGGTAAAGATATAAATTAACAACGAGCTAATTACTAATAAGGTAGTATTATTTATATTAATTACGATTACGACGCTACGATCTAAGAAGCTATAAGATTTATTTTTGTTTTTAAAAAAGTTTATTATATAACTTTTTTTACTCCTCGAGATAGTTAATAAAGTACTCGAGACTTACTATTACTTTTTATAAATAGCTATAACTATCTCTTTTACCCTAACCTTAGTACTTTATTATTTAAAAATAAAGTAGCTTAAGTACCGCTTTTAGCTCGGTTAGTAACTACTAGTCGTTATTATTAAAAATATCCTCGATAGGGATCTATTATTTTAGATCTTTATAAGCTTAACTAGTTATTAAAAAAGTATAAATCTACTTTCTCTTTTATAAAGAGTGCTATATTATAAAGTATATCGAATTTTACTTTATATTATTATTAAGCGTTAGTATAAGCTCTTACGACGACTTTTTAAAAAGAGTAAATATATTATTCTCGTTAGTTTTATTACTAACCTTAAAGAAGGCTTTATATTATTAAAGTAACGAGCGAATAAATTTAATAACGTTCTAAAGCTTACTAATAGGGCCCCTTATGCGCTAGAGGTTAAGATTTTTTAAAGTTGCCTAGTATTAATTAATATATTTAATTCTTACTCGAATATTTTTTTATTATTATTAAATAGAAAGGCCTTATTAACGAGGTTAAGAATATAACCGTAGTACCTTATCCTCTAGTTAAGAATATTTTTTTAAGTATAGGTATAAGATAATATAGGATATAAATAACCTAGGTAAGTGTCGTTATTTAAGGTATTATTATAAATAACTACTCTAACTTAGTTACCTAATTCCTAGTCGTTTATTACCTATTTTATAATTTAGGTAATATTAGCCCTATCGTGGGTACTATATTATTATCGTAGAGTAGTAATAAGGTATTATATCTATTACTTAGTATAGTTTAGAAAGTAAATAAAGACGGTAATAATAATATTCCGCGTTAGCGAGGTTTATAAATCGAATAATAAGTAGACTTTTGTTATTAACCTCCGGATCTCTACCCTAATTATATTTCTTTTTTTAATAAAGATCTTACTTAGCTCCTGTTTTATATTTTTATATAATAATAAGAGTTCGTTAGTAATACTATAATCTAACTAATAAAAGAGGGCCCGGAGGTAAAGATCTTAGAAAGTTATAAATAGGCTATTATTATTAATAATATACCTAATTACTAATTTCTTAATTCTCGTTACTTAGCCCTTCGTAATAGTATTAAAAATAAGTTTTTATCTCTTCGGTACTAAGTCGTACTTAAAGGATTTTAATAAATATAACGACTTACTAGAGCTTAAATCTATTACTTAATATTTTAACTTTTAATAAGCCGTTATTAAGCTCGTAGTTACTATTTTAAAATAGGTAATAATACCTATTTTACTATAACGATAATAAAACTAGAAGACTTCGCCTTAACTATTTTTATTATAGATTTCTCGAGTAAAGACCTCCTTTAAGTAGATCTACGACTTCTTTAGCCTTATACCCTTTTATAATATTAAATTATTATTAACAAAAGTCCTCTTTTTTTAAATTATTTTTAAAAGGGTAAGGAGGTTATTACGATTATTAAAATCGGTTAATAATATAAAGCTAGTATTAGTTAGGGTCTATAGCTACGAGGTAATCTAAAATAGCGGCTACGTACTAAAAATTATATAACTTATTACTAATTAATTAATTACGATATAGCAAATCGATTAATATATAATTTAATTAATTTTAATAATAATTATAGTAGTCGCAAAGGGTTAGAAATAGTAGTACGTAATTTCGTTAGTTTTATTAATATTAAAAAAAGGGGGCACTAGAGGTTTTTTAAATTCCTAAATATAGTAAAATACTAAATTCAGTGCTCTATAATACTTAGGCTTTTTCTTTTTTTATAATAATTACTAGTAATCTATTTAGTTAAGTAGTATAATACCGAACTTATAATCGTAAGTAAGGAGTCGTAGGTTCGAATCCCGCTCTAGGTGTTCATGTTCCTAATTATAAACTTCTGTAGGGTGTGGTTAGGAATATTAATTTTTAATTAGCCCGGCCCCGGATTTTCTTTTTTCCGGGCGACCTCATATTTAATTAAATATATTAAATATAGGGCCTCATGATATTTATTTATTTAACTTGCTGAAATTCCTATATTTGACTGTTTGTTTGACTTATTTGATTGATTGATTTGAATGGGTATGTGTGCTGTCTTTCGATTGCATCGTTTGCCACAACCAACTACCATCGTGGCCTGATTCCAGACTAAGGATGTCGGGTCGTTTCATATCTCCGACATTGACTATGTTGAGCCAATCCGTCATGTCATAATACTCACGCGTTCTTTGCAGGGAGAGGCCGAACCTGACCGGATATCCCGAAAGGACAAAACTCGCCGGGCTTACACACAACCGGGAGCAGCCGTGGCGTTATTCTCATGCTGGGGTCGGGTGTGCGGTGGGGGGCAGGAATCTCCAGTTCCACACAAAACCCCCATAGTTCTGTCGTCTGAAGCTTTACTCTTTTCTCAAGATGACTTTTACTGTAAATTGAGTTGATGGGAAAGTCCAAGCAGTCGCAACCTCTGCCGCCCCACGCCTCCCAATGCCTCCCCACGGCTTATTACCCACCGCGGCTATCTGGGGACGCTGGCAGTTACGGCTATATTCTGACTTCGGACCATTAGGAGTAGCGATGCTTTCTTTGATAGCCACATTTGGATGCAACTTGACCCCGTTGTTCTCGAAGAAGACTCATGATGGCGATCGTTGTCGGGAGGTCGGGCCTTGCCCCGTCAGAAGTGTGAGTTTCCGGCCGGTGTTCATTGCACGCTAGGTGAGGCTGTGCCTGCGCCGAGATCCGACCACGTCTCATGAACAGGTGAGGAAATAAGTCTAAATAAATCGCTCATCACGTTGGAGAATTCCTGATCAGCTATAACTGGGCAGATAAAAGTCGAAATGATGCTCCTGCCTCCCATCCTGCAGATATGGATAAGGCCGCCACAGCAGGCCGTGAGCGGCAGGATTTTTCTTTCCAATGGCATTTGCACTGCAGAACCAAAGAGCACTAGACTAGCCGTAGGTAGATGAACAGAAAGGCATAGAGCAGCCCATCGTCGATGCATTCAGAGCTTATACCAGCTATGAATTTGACCCAATCAAAGGATCCCTCACACGATGAAAAGCGATGGCCACGCTTTGCCTGACTCAGGAATTCGTTGGCAGTAGTTTGGAGAGCCATACAGATGCACCGACATCTAACATTGACCACAGTTAGCAGCAGATTCCTCCACATGCTCTAGGACGTTGAGCGTTCAGCTGCTTATATGATCTGGATGGAGCCATGCCAAGAATCACGGACCAGGAGTGTCCGAATCGAGTCACTCAGTAGCTTATCGTCATTCACTTTCGTCCTCTCCTGGAAAGAGATCGTTCACTCACTAAGTGGACTAGCTTGATTAGGCGACAACACCCGCAAGCCAGATGCCATGGTGCCTCCACAGCAGAAAAGCCCTGCTTCCTTGTCCTCACAGATCACTCTCGAAGTCTTCAGCACGGGGTCTATGAGAAACATTGAGTCGGACGTTGAGTAGATACTGCTTGATGTTGAGTCATTTCGCCGAGATTTGCGGCTGACATGATAATCGGCGCATCAAGAAAGTACCAGGGCAGTAGCACTACCAGCTCGCCCAAGAAAATAAGGCGAAATTTGCCTTCCTCATAATCCTGTCACCGCTCACATATGCTGCACTTAGTCAAGCTTAGAGTCGGCTAAATGGACCTTCCCCGCGCGTTACACCGTAGAGCCATTAAACCTTTTCTGCTATATTATGACTCAGTGAGAACTCACTAGCGATAGTAATGTAGTAACTACATGTTGAACTGAGACAAGAGCCACGATGAGGTCCAGCTTCTGGGGGTCTTGTACTCGATAAGCAGACTTGACAGCCCTGACAGCCCTGACATCGGCTTTTCCGCGGCGCTTCGGCCCGAATTTGCCATGATCATGTACTTCAAGCACAACATGGATCACTGACCCATCTTGCGTAGAGAATACATGGAGACAGATCACTGGCAGTGATCAGATCCTACCAAACCCGGGACAATAGGAGGAAAGACCAATAGGAATAGCTGCACTTACTAAAGCTAAGAAGTAGACAATTCAGCTTATTGGAGAAATGTCTATGGTATAGGAAGTAGCAATGTCATGCAGTCTCAGAAATACAGCTCTTGTTTGAACTTCAGGATATTGCCATTAATGTTGACTGCTCTCTTAAAACCTTGCCGAGATTTTCCAACCCACGGCAAACACCCTGACCGCGGCGTAGCAAATGAAAGCAAGAAAGTAAGAGACACCGGAAAACAAGATCAGGCCCTTCCAATTTTGACCTCCTTCCTTTGCCTCGAGGATGGCACCAGCAATTGGCAAACTGCTCAGAGTGCCGAAGCTGGCCATCATCATCGCCGTAGACAAATACCGCCCATATTCCCTCGCGTCACATAATTGGCCTAGACAGACCGGGACCAGGCCCAGGTTACTTCCGCTTGCGAAACCGAATATAGCCACAAAAGCTAAGAGCATTGGTTGAGAGTTGCCCGAGGGCAGCCAAAGACCGAGAACTGTGATGAAGCACAGGGCGATGGTGATGAGAATGACGTTAAATCTTCCGTACTTGTCTGCAGCTAAGCCCGGCAAAAACCTCCCCACTGCTGATGTTGCGTTGAGGATGGAGAGAATTGTATACGAATGAACGTTGCTGCCGGGCAGAGTCGCGGCATAGGAGATAATGTAGGTTATGGGAACGAAGAGACCCCATTCCATGAAGAAGATCCCGACTGCCGATAGGGTAAACTTGAGATTTTTGAAGACGGTGAAGTCGGGCCAGATGGATCCGGGTCCTTCCTTCTTTGGCAGCCGAGAACGAATAAAGAGAGTTGCGGGTACTGTGAGTCCTAGGAGAATGAAGCCAAGAATCCGTGCTGTCGGACCAAACCCCAGAGTCGGAAACAGGTTCTGAAGCAAGATGGGATACACTATTCCACCTATCGAACCAGCTGTGGCTGCTATGCCCGTGGCAAAGCCTCGGCGCGAGTCAAAGAAGTGAGCAATAGCGCCATAAGAGGGTGAGTTTAGCAGAGCACCACCCAAGCCACCTAGAATCGAGTACGCCAGAAGGATTTGATAGTACTCTGTATGACACCTGTCAGGAAAAATGACGAGTTTAGCCGTGAGAAGGGGCAAACCTTTGCATAAGCTCAATAAGAGAAGGCTTGCAGACATGCAAAGGCCACCAGCGACAACGAGGCCGCGGGGGCCATACTGGTCAAATAGGGGACCAACTTGAATGCCAATAAAGAAGACAATAAAAAGGTACAGGCTGAATATCCATCCAATTTCGGATGAAGAATGATCAGCGAGTTGGTTTTCAGAGAAGTATGACTCAAAGACGGCAGCCGAGTTGATGAGGCCGAAAACCGAAAGCATTGCACAAAATGATCCAAAGACCACCAGCCACGCCTGCCAGCCGCCCTCAGGAAAGGTCAATTCGTTGAGACTTGCGGCATCACGTTCAACATAGCAGGATCTCTCTCTTGACCTTGATCTCTCTTCGTCGTCGTGAAAGTCTGTAGATGGTGAAGATGCTATAGGGCCGTGAATGTTTCTCAACTGTATGGACGATGTTTTTACAGCCGTTTGCGACATCTTCCGTGCAGGTCCTGTCAATTGCACGTAAAGGCGAATATTCGATGCACCACTTCTTTGCCTCGATTTGGCTGGGCTTTTGTTAACGGAGCTGTTGAAGAAGGCCAGTCTCCTCTATTGCAGTGGTGGTGAGTAGACAAAGTTGAGGCACTGTTAATGAAAGAAGATATGTTTGACTCAAAATCCATTTTCGAGTTCTATGCCAGCAAGAAAATACTTGGATCCACATGCACGTGTTGCGCCCTTTTGGCCCCATCTGGTTACTGGGAAGAGTTCTGCTAGGGGGGCTGTATTAGTTAGCTAGGCGGGCTATGTCCCACTTTTCCTAAAGTAATCCGACTAATAAGAGGCTAGGGATTATTCTAACTAATTTCTACTACTACTAATTACTTACTTCTACTTCTACTTCTACTTCTACTTCCACTTACCTACTTTAACCTACCTACTTTAACCTACCTACTTTAACCTCGCTATTATTACCCATAAAAAATAAAACTATTACGACTTTTTAATAAAAGTACTACTAATTAACCTAGTTACCCCTACGTAATTAGAGGAGTACGATATACCTAACCCGCTATATCTCGTACTAGTTGTAACGATTAAAAAGCTTTAAAAGTACTTATAGGCCTACGTACGTAACTATAGCTTTATTATAATTTAATAGAACGCTAATAACTACCGAGGAGAGCTTAGATTACTTACGCGCTTTAAGATTACTTATAACTATAATACTGCCCGCTAGCCTCGTAGCTTTAGTACCTATACTACGTCTATTTAAAAAAATAATTACCCCTAGTATAAAGTTACTTCTACCTAAGCTTCTAACGATTAGTAGTAGTTTTTTATTTTTAAATACGCTACTTATAACTACGTACCTTCCTTAGACCCCTCTATCTATAAGCTTTACTAAAAACTTACTATTATATAATAAACCCTTCTTAAAACTATTTCTAAGTATAAGGTTATTAAATTATATAAAGTAGTTACTATTATTTAAAATACTAAACCTAGGTCCCTTATTAAGTAAAAGGATATTAATAATACTTACTAGCGAATTTACTTAAAAGAACTCGACGGTCGCTCTACTATTTAGTAATTCGTAAGTATCTTAATGAGTATAGGATATAAGTACTATATTTAATAATTACTAAAAGATCCTAACTAGCCTATGGGCTTTGTCTAGACCTACCCTTAGTATAAGATTATATAAAAGTAGTTTCCTAAGGTTATTAAGCTTAATAATATATATAAGATTAATTAGTTTAAAATACTACTATTTTAAATAAAAACTAATATTTAAAAGACCTCTTTATCTCTCTTAGACTCTACTTCTTTCTTTAGAATATATTCTAATACTTCTTAAGTTATTAAAATTACTAATATCGGCTCTTTATATAACTACGTCTTTAGCCTTATTTTAATAAAACGCTACGAGGGCTACGACTTCCTTATTAAGTCCGTTAAATCTATTTAAGCCGAGATTAATACCGAGCGGCTTAAAATAGCTATTATTAACTTTAAAAATATAGTAAGGTTAATAATAATAAAAGTCTAGCTTAATATCTAGCTTTAGCTCTATATTTTTTATATTAATTAGAACGTTAGCCTTAATATTAAGTATAAATAGAAAGGCCTTAGTAGGCTTATTAATAAGCTCGATATTAATTATAATAAAGAGGTTACTAAAAGTAAAGCTATTTAGAACTTTAATAATAGGGCCCGGGCTAATAAGACTCTTAGCCTCGGCTAGTAGCCTTAGGAGATTCCTTATATACTTACTAGCTTTTATTAACTATAGGCTTATATTATATATACTAATACTAAGGACGACTTTAATATTACCTAGGACCGCTTATTAGTAAAGTTTACTAACTAGGACTTATTTTTAAAGTATATTATAAATACTTACTTCCCCTTATAATATTAATAAGCTAATTACTTTATTTCTTAGTACGAGAACTTTAGTATTAAGACTAATAGTCTTATTAAGACTACTTATAAAAACCTAAAGTTATATATTATTAATAATAACTCCGACTTATATACTATTACCTAGGTAATTAAAGAGATGCTACGTAATAAGGCCCGTACTTATAGAGAGAGGGTAGTAGTAATAGAGTCTCGTACTTATTATAAGTACCTCTATTATAACTAGCTTAGAACCGTCTCTAAAGAGGTTAGCCTAAAAATACTAGAATTAATAAGTACTTAGTACTAAAGAGCCCTTCCCTTATTATTAATTAACTAAATTCCTTACCCTCCCGATTTATTACTATACTCTAATAGTTTTACGAACTAGTACTATCTCTTATATAATTATAAGCTACTTAATCTTATAAAGTATAAGGAGCTACTTATAAAAATATATATCTACCCTCGTTAGTAATTATATTAGCTATTAATAAGTTTATCTCGTTAATTTATAAATTATACTAACTTTATTACTAAATTAGAACGTTAAAGATACCCTATTTAATATTAAAGACCTTATTATTATTACTACTCTACGTAAGCGCCTAAAGAATAAGAATATTACTTATTATAGTACCCTACTAACTCCCCCCTCCTTAGGGGTACCTACCTCCTTAGTAGTACTAACCTAGCTAACGGCGAGGGCTCTTAAATAACCTTATAAAGCTTAGAACTTAGTACTATAACTAGTTAATTAGAGTATATACCGTAATTAGTTAGCGTTTAAATACGATAATAATAATAAGTTAGCCTCGTAAAGTACGTAGTTAATAATAATAATAAATAGAGGTTAAGTAATAAAAATAAAAAAAGCTTAGTAACTAATAATAAAAAGATATAATAAATAACTTTAGCCTCCTCTAACCTTAATAACGCTAATAAAACTATAGTTTTAGTAACTTAATTAGCTAATTAGAGGCCGTAATTAAAAAAGTTTTAATTAAAATTAATAGAAATTAAGATTTATTAAGATCTCTTAATTATTATAATAAAAGCTAAAATAATTTTCGAATTATATAAGTTTATATAAGTAAGTTCTGCGCGAGGCTAGTGGCTAAGAAAATCGTAATTATTCTATTAGTTAGAAAAAGTGGGACATAGCCCGCCTAGCTAACTGACATAGCCCCCCTAGCAGAACTCACTGGGAAATATCCTTCTCTGCTTTGGATTAACAGTTTAGCACTTTAGTACGTCGCCAATGTACTAAGGCCGAAGATGGCTAATACCTCGCTCATCAGTGCTGTCGTAATGACGTACCTAGCTAGAACAAGGACGATACCCCGATACCATAGACCAACAGCGCATCTAATCAGGGCCCGACCCCATGGCCCCCTGCTCAACTTATGCTCACCTCTTTGAAGAACAATCCTTTGAATATTTCATAAGGCGAAGATTCCCATAGACATGAGAATAATTGAAGGCAACTCTGATCAAGTGTGGGTTTGCTCATTTAGAGATAGAAAAAAAAAAAGACAAGAAAGGAAAAGACAACCAATGCGCAGCAGGGTTTAGCAGCTCAGCAGCCCTTGCTTGGAGGGATCGACCCTGGCGACCGTTCTCCGCCGCTCTCCACCGTTGACCGCTGTCTCTCTTCCCGGGTAATTATTACTCAATCTAGACACTTGACCTAATCACCTTATGAGAACTTCCCCGAATAGGCTCAGTTTATCGGGCTTAAGGTGAGAGTTTCCGAATGAGTGACACCCGTAGGATTTCAAGTGAAGCGACTCGGCCGATTGAGGTAGACAAACTATTCCATGCAATTTATGATTCTCCCAGAAATCAAGTACTGTCCTCACTAAACCGTGTAGGGCAAACTTGCATAAACACTTTGAGGTAGAGACTCTCGGAATGAAAACGTGCCTCTTCCTTCCGATGACAAGGTTCGTTTACGCATTTTCGGTTAATTGTGGTGAAGCCGCCACATAGGTACAGCACCCTAAGACGTAGGTCGTGGTCTATCGGGTGCCTAACGCTGTAAGGCTTGGTGAGCCATCCTGTACCAGAGAACTGACACACAAACTATGTACTGAATGGCTGTAAACAACAAACACAGTGGAAATGAGACCACCCCTTTACTCAACGCAACCAAGGTAAATCCGGCCTTCCAATTCCAAGATACTTCACCGCTTTAGTTCGCATAAGGATCTGCGTTTTGAGTTCAAACGTAGGTTTGCATAGGTGATACATTCTGCAAAATCTTCGCAAGAGCTGTGTTCGGGCATGGAATGGGGATAGGCCCAATTATTATTGATTTAAGTAAGGTAATTAATGTTGTAGTAGTAATACAAGAGTGCCTAGTGAGAAAGAATACACAACTAAGGCCATTATCAGTTGCAACGAGGTCCAGGAATCAACCTAATAGTCTATAAGATGACTTTGGTTAGATGTAAGGGGTCTTCGCAGATTTAGAGGCGAAAACCACCTTCCCTCTCGTTGTCTTGGACGATCGTAGGATTGATGAGGAAAAGTCGGCTATCAAGCGTACACAATGAAACTTGACCAAGCCGAACAAATAGAACAAAATCCACTTGATCAAGCCTTCTGGTCTATAAGCCTCTGGAGAATCTGCTTGCTGGTCAGATAGTCGGAAGTGCCGTTCTCCGGATCAGCGTCCGTGGCGTTCTGAGCACCGCAGACAGATCCAGCACTATATTTGCCCGCAGGACCATCTACACCGGCAAAATCCCTCTTTGAATTTGCAAGTAACATGTTCACGGCAGCTTCAGGAAGCCATCCATTGATGAAGTCGCCGTGGGTGCAATAGGCGGGGCCGCAAGCCAGTACCAGAGGGGCGGTTCCCTCCCAGCCGTCAGGCAAAGCCTTGCGAAGATCATAGCGGATGCTGAAGCGCAGTTGGGGCATCCTCTTCATATCAAGAGGGCAGCGGTTGGCAGGCTTGCTGGTGGCGGTCCAGTGTTGGGTTCCAGAGTATGTGGATTCGAGTG
This sequence comes from Colletotrichum cuscutae, assembly GCA_030869315.1. Lineage (NCBI taxonomy): Eukaryota > Fungi > Ascomycota > Sordariomycetes > Glomerellales > Glomerellaceae > Colletotrichum > Colletotrichum cuscutae. The sequence goes on from MPDP01000224.1 coordinate 313,263, forward strand.
TCTCTTGGTTGACACAGTCGTGGAACAGGAGGATCGTCTGCAGATGGGTGTTGCAGGTCTTGGACGGAAAACCATTGACGTCCTTCCCTGCGCTGGGGCCACCCTCGCAGAACCATTGGATGCCCGCTAGAGGCTCGGTATCAGCTTCGGACTTTGCGGAGGCGTTGCCGACGACAGCCTTGTAGTCTTGTGGAATGGCGACTTCTGCCTTTTCGATTGCAACGTAGTAGGCACTGAATCGACTGATGGAAACTGGGGCAGTGGCGGTTTCGTTTTTGTAAAAAAGGGTAGGAACCCCTAATTTCGGAATAACAAGCAGACTTTCCTAAGTTAATAGGGATTATCTCTTTGACAGAGCTTGACTTACAGTAAGACGAGTAGTCGTTGGGGTTGACCGCTGTGGCACAGCCTGCAACCTCTTTGGAGGTGGTTGTGTTCAATGTCACAGCATCAGAACCGAGAAATGTGTGCATGTGGCTAGCATACTGGCCGGGTATAACCACAGGATCGATATTCTTGTACATGAATTTGTTAACGATGGTGACGGTGTAGGCACCAGCTGCCAGGGCAACTGCCAAGATATTCGCGAACTTCATGTTGCTAAGGTAGAGGAGGATTGGCTTAGTCGGTTCTTAAATGAGCGAGTAAGATGCAGGCAGGCTGGTATAAAAAGCGACGATTGTTAGTATTCTTATTATAGGGATATTGGTCGATTAGTTCGAACCGTGGGTTAACGAAGTAGGTTAATTAAACTATTTTAATATACTACGTAAGGTATAAAAAAGAGGTTCTAACTATAGGTTAGGTAGTCTATAGTACTTATAAATAGTGCCCCTCGTTAGCCCCTACGTAGCCTCGGCCGTATACTAAGGTCGAATTAAACTTTTAATTTAATATTAACTTTCTCTTTTTTTATTAATCTAATTACTACTTTTATTACTACCGCTACTATTATTATTATTATAATTAGAGGTTTAATTTAGCTTTAGGCTTATTTACTAAGTCGTCTCATTTTATCCCTTTTTTTTTACTTTTTTTATATAACTTATCCCTCTATTTATACTATTACTTTTTTTTATTAATAAATTATTCTAATCCTTTATTAAGTATTACTTTTATAAAAGTGTTAGCGAGGTTATTATTATTATTAATCTAACGGATCTCGAGGATTTTTTATTATTCGTACGACTATTTAAGGGCTATAATATTTATTATAAGCCTCTTTTCTTTTATAGTACTTAGCTTAACGAGGTACTTATATAACGAGTATAAATTAGTATAAATAATCGTAGGGATCGTAAGAAGGTTAAGTTAATTTATAATCCTCTTAAGTATAATTAAAATTATATAAGCAAGATTAATACTATTAACTATACTATAAATTTTAAACGTAAGTACGTTACGTATTATTTACTTATTTTTTATTAATAAATAGTAAATAATATTATTCTAGATCGTAAATTCGTTCTTACTAAGCTTTTTATTAGCGAGGATAATAATATATTTTAACTATAAAATTAGGCTATTATTATTTATAAATAATTTATTAATAAATACGTAGAGCCTTATTAAAATAAGCTTAATAGGCTAGTAAACGAGACCTTAGTTACGGTATTTTTATTATTATTATAGTTATTAATTAAGAGTATTAAAATCGCTCTTTAAAAACTCTATAGCTTACGTAGCTCTAGCGTAGTTAAAAATAGCCTCGGGTTAATAAATACTCGTAATATATACCCCTTAGGTAAGCTTAGCCCTATATTATTTTTTATAGTTAAGGGATTTTTAGTTAATAAGGGCGATTTTCTTACCTTACCCCTTTTATTAAAATACTATATTATCCTCCTTAATTATTAAAATCCTTTTATTAAATACTAATAGGGATTTTAATATTAGGATTTTTTTTAATTTAGTTATAAATTTAGCTTTATAAAGCTCTTTATCCTCTTTTTTTATAAACTCGATATTTAATAAACCTAGGGTATTATTTATTTATATCCCGACGATATTAAAGGGGTTATTTATGTATATAAAGATTAAGAAGTAAGGATCGTATATTAATATAACTATTAATAATTAGTTAATATAAAAGTTATAGTACGTTATTTATTAATAAGTACCTAATTTAGCGAGGCTATATAATAACTTAAGTATTTTAATAATCGTACTTTTTAAGTACTTACTAATTATTTTTTTAAGAAATAAGCAAGGATCTTTTTTATAAGCCTAGTTACTAATTAAGTATACGCTTATATAATATTACGACTTTAAATCTAATATCCTTTTTATTATAATAATATTATTAATACTATTATAAAGCGCTAGTTATAGTATTAAACTATAGGCGACTAAGTAAGTAGTGTCGCTTTCTTAACGTCGCCGTACCCTTATATAACGTACTTCGATTCCTTATATAGCTATAGGATACTCTTCTTTTTTATTTTTCGAACTATATGCGATTTAAAAATACGTAAAATTGCGTATTTAACCAGATTATAAAGGATAAATTAATAGACCCCTCGATTATATAGTATTTTTATTTTTATTAAATTTAATCCCTCGAAGGGTCTCTTAGCTATTATAATTATACTATCCTTTCATAATTAGGTTATGAGTACGAAATCGGCCTTCTTTTTTATTATATAGAATAGACTAATTATAGTATTATTAGTAATAAATTATTGAAATAGTGCCCTCTATTTAGGTTTTTTTATACGTCTTAGCAATATAAGTATTACCTCTTCCTCGCTATTAATCTTTATTTATTTTATTATAATAATTTTATTAAGGATAATCTCTTGCTCTTTTTTACGTTACTAAGGGGATTCCCCTAGCTCTTTTTTTTCTTATTAAGCTAATATCTCTTTACTAGAATTAGTATAGTACGGTCGTACTACCGTAATTAATACTTTAAGTAGTTAGTCTCGATCCCTAGTAATAATATATAAACGTTTATTTACTAAGATTAATTTATATAGGCCTAATTACTATTTAATAGTTTTTTTCTATACTTTAATATCTAAATTTAGTAATATATTAAGGTTAGGGCCTATATTTAGCTTATTATAAGTAATAATAGCCTTATTAATTTAGTACTTTATATTTATCTCCCGGAGTACTTTTATTACTTTATTAATTACCTAAGCTCGTTAGGTTATATTTAGTAATAGCGGCGAGGCTATTATTATTTTTAAGTATACTCTAAATATAAAAAGTATTAAAACTGGTCCTTTTAGGCCTATAGTATTATTATAGTACTTAAATACTATTTAAAAATACTCTTTATCCGTAGTATCGGGGTACTCGTTACGGATAATTTTAAACGCTTTTTTTAATTATTAAAAAGCTCTTTTTATTTTACTAATACTATAATATACCTTAATAAGTACGATTTTTAGCTATATACTATACGTAATAATATTACTTTTAAACTTTACTAATTTAGAACTCGTACTTATATTAGTCCTAATCTTATTTAGTAGCTCTTAGTATATATCGATCTATACCTCTTTTAGTATTAACTAGATAGTCTTAGTAAGTAGGTCCCTAAGGAATTAGCCTCTTTAAAATAATATAACCTCGTTAATAATATATAATATTAAGCGATTATTTAAGTAAAAAATATTAATAACGATTTTCTAATTAAAGTTAAGCTCGTTATATAATTTAAATTTAAATCTACGCGGACTCTAGGCGTTTATTTAGTATTAATAATATATTTTTATTAAATACTCTAGAGCTCTTATTTCTATATCGTTTTTTAATTACTTAAAGAGTTTATATAGTTTTATAACTAATAAGTAGCTAAAGTACTTATATAATTACTTAAGCTCTCTCTTTATAAAATAGTTAATAGATTTAATATTTAATTCGAGCTTTATAAACGTATACCCCTATTACTTTTTAATAAGTATAAACTACTTATTATTTAATAATCTATCCCTTATATTATTAAATATAATACTTAACCGGTCTATATTTTTTAAGTATAATATAAATAGTATATTAATAAGTAAGATATAAAAAATTATTATCCTTAAGTATATCTTAATTTTCATTATACGTAGGGCGTATATTTCCTTACCTAGGCCGAAGCTAATCCTCGTAATACTTATTATTAACGTATTTAACGTAACTAGGGATATCTTTTAGAGTATATAGAACTGCCCCTTACCCCTAGTTAACTATTATAATACCCCTATATTTAGGATAATTCCTTAGAAAATATTTAGGCCGTAAGTCAAAGCACCCACTTTTAGGCACCCCCCCCTTTTAGGCACCCTAATAAAACATAGTATTTAAATATTAATACTAACTATAATTAATTAATTAACTACCTTCTATTACTATAATAATATAATCTAAATTCTTACTAAGTAATTCGACCCCTATAAGTCAATTAGGACTAACTAGACGGTCGCTAGAGTCTTCTTAAGCTCTTTATATATCCTAAATATTTACGAACTTAGTTTTTAGGTTTATTAGTATACTCTTCTTTTTCCTAGGCCTTATATACTTAATCCTAGCCTTAAGAACTCGAACTTAGTACCGAGATATAGTTAATTAATAAGCTTACTTTTTAAAAACCTTTTTTACTTTTTTAAATAGTAGTTATTAAGTATTATTATTTAGACTAAGCTCTATAAATAGTTTTAAGTAATCGCAAAACTCGCTAGCCTTCTTAGGAATTAACTAGTTAATAATAGAAGTTACTAATACTTAGTTAAGTAGTTTACTAGTATTATTAGTCGTCTACCTAACTTCTATACCTCTTTTAAATAGTATAACTTATATAAGTAGGACTATTAGGTTAAGAAGTAGCTTAGCTATATTAAGTAACTATAGTCTAGTTATTTTCTACTTACTTCGTATATTTAACAACGTTAAACTAGTTAAACGAGCGAGCTAGTAATAGCTTAAGAAGTACTGTTTTTTAATAATAATAGAATTATTTATTATATCCTCTTTACTAAGCTCCTTTTTATAATAGAACTTAATAGGCCTAAAGATAGTTATATCTAATAGCTAGAGGATATAAGAAGTATATAATAATAAGAATAATAAGTAGACGTTACTTTTATAGCACTCTTATATAAATTCTATTATTATATAACTCCTATACTTATTTAGTACTAATAGTCGAGGCTAGTTTAGCTTATTAAGCCCCCTAATAGGGGGGGTCTTAGTTTATAATAAGAACACTTCCTTTAGCTAGTAAAGGGTAGTCTCGTTGCTCGTTTAGCTATTATTTATTACTATAAACTTCTAATTATTATAAGTAATAAGTTAAAAAGGGAACTATTACTATTAGACCGACTTTCTTTTATAAATAACTAGTAGTTTAATAGCTCTATTATTAGTAAAAATATACTTAATAATCGTTACCTAAGTACGCGAACTAGGCTCTTTTTTTTATACTACTATAGCCTTTATTATACCTAAGACTAGCTTATTAGCTCCCTTACCCTCTATTATACTAGTCTTATTTATATTATACTTATTAGCCTATTTAATATTACTAATCTCTAGTATATTAAGTAATTTAAACTATAAATTAATTATATTAATAATAGCTTTATTAATACGGCGCGAATCTATTAAATAACTTCTCTAGACCCTTATTAATAAATTCTTCTTAATAAAAGCATTAATCTATCTCTTTTTAAGTAGTTTAGTATCCCCTTAGGATTTTAGAACTCGCTTAGCGAATTCCCTAACCTATTTATAAGTTAGTATAATACCTAGGTAATACTAATTTTAAATTTACTAGGCTAGCTAGTCTTTTTCTTATAAAAAAAGCCTTTAAAACTTTGCGAATACCCTTACCCTCGTTTAGTAGCCTCTCTTTTAACCCTGAAGTATTATTTTAAGAACCCCGAACTCGATCAAGGTCCTTTTAATAGAGAGACCGTTTTTAATAGTATTAAGTACTTATTAAAGCTTATTTTTAATATACAATACTATTACTTATTAATTAGTATATATACTAAAAAGGAATGCATTTAGACGATTTTTATAATTATTATATTGAATTAAAATAATAAGTAGGGTTTTAATATAGTGGCTGGGAGGGATTTTTTAGGGTGCCCAAAAGGGGGGGGTGCCTAAAAGTGGGTGCTTTGACTTATTGTTCGCTAATATAGAATATTTATACGAGCTTAGTGTTTAAATAATTAGATAGGTATAAAAAGGACCCCTCTAGGTACCTCTAGAATTACTTAGTACCCTATTTTTTTTTAAGTATTAAGAGAGGTACTAATTCTTTTTTAAATATTAATAAAATAAGGTTCGGTACTATTAGATTCGTTTATTTATTTATATCTATTATTTAAGGGATCTTCCCTTATTATTTATAGATAAAAGCTTACTTATTAAGAGCTTTTATTACCTTTTATTCGTTTAGCTTTATATATCCTCCAGAGGCTAATATAGTAAAAAAGGAGTAGTTAATTTTATTAATTCTATTGAAATTTACTTCGTTAGTATACGGGGTAAGATCTTTTTTATTTTCTAAATTTTTTATTATATACGGATCCTCTAGGCCGCTAATTATACTTTTAGATTTACTTTTATATATAATAAGGAATTAGTTAAATCGATAAGGGCTAGTTTTACTATTTACTATTCTTAACTTCCTATACTACTTATATAATTTAGTACGCTCTTTTTTAGAGTAATTACTTAACTAATAGCCGTCCTTTTTATATATAAAATACTTCTCTTTCTATTATCCCTATTCTAAATTAAATTAGTAGCTAGCTAAGGAGTCTATTTCTCTAGCTTAGTAATTACTATACTTAGCGTCTCTCCTCTTCCCTCTATATATATAGTTAATTTAATATTATTAATAAGGGCTATTATATAATTATAAGTACGTTTATTAGAGTATCCTTACCTTAATATTAAAACTAGACCTTAGCCTCGAATAAAGGGTCTTATAATACTTAAGTAGTTAGTATAGAGTTACCCTCGCTTCTAGGACTCTCTATATAATAATATAAAAATACTTAACTTTTTATTTATTTATCCCCTTATTTAGCTATATTTTTACTAACTTATTAATACGATTAATAAGTTCTTTAAGGATCTTTAACCTCAACTTTCTTTCTATCGTTCTAACTATAAATATAAATAATAATACCCTTAGCTCAGATAGAAGCTCTAAACTCTTATCTTAGGTCTTAAAGCGATTTCGAATTACGTTAACTACGCTTAAAAAGTTAGTTTAGTTAATAATATATACTACTTTATAATAATAATCCGTAGTCTTATTAGTTAGTATAATATTAATTATTAAATAGTATTATTACTCTTAGATTTTAACTTTCTTATAATACTTATAAAAGACTATAAAAGTTTTTTATAGAACCTTATATTTCCTTCTTAAGTATAATTTCTCTTTAAAAAAGATCTTTATAAAGTTAATAAATTACTTTATAATAGCGACTATTAGGTCGGTCTCTTTACATATCCTTTATATATTAATATAGTCGTATTAACTTTATATAATTAATCGTATACCTCTTTAATTAATAAATAATAAGCTACGTATTAGTAACGTTACTAAGCTAGTTACTAAGATTATTAAAATCGCTAGTAGCTACTCTTTTTATATAATCTCTATAGCCCTTATTATAATAAGTACTAATATATTACTATTAGTAATTTTTAATAAAGATTCTAATTAGTTTACCCTTTTATTAAAGTCGTCGTATTTTGCTACTACTTAGTTAATTTAATTTTAATTTTATAATATAAATTTATTAATAATAACTATAATAATAAGCGTTTTATAAGCTCTTTATCCTACTACTTAGGCTAATAAAATACCTTAATAATAAAGGAATTTAATAACCCTCTTTATTACGTTTAGAATAGCGCTTATAAACTACTCGTCTTTCTAATTACCTAGGTCGTTAGTAATTTTATAAAATAGGGGTTGCCCTTTAAGCCCTTTTTAAGTATAGATTTTTATAAAATAGACTAATACTACGTTAATTTACTCGCCGTTAGGGTTATTAAAATCTCTATATACCTACTTTTCCTAGTATTCTAATTAGATCTCTATTTATTTATATAAAATAGGAATTCCTTCCCTCTAGCTATATACTAACTCGCTTCTCGTCGTTCCTTAACTCGTACTTTAATTTATAATAGTTAGTATATTTAATCTCAATAAAGTCGTTTTAGAGCTACTTATTAACCTTAGTAATAGCGTACTATTATTAGTTACTAGGTTTATTAAGGTCTAGGACCTTTTTACTTTTTCTTTTATTTTCTTATACTAAGCTTCGTTACTATTTATTTTTAGTTTTCTTAGTTAAATACTATTTAGTAGTCTTTTTTTAGTTATTTAATTAATTTAATATTAGAAATAGATTTATAAATAGCTTAATAACGTTTTAATTACGTAGCGTTTTTTTTTTTTTAAATCGAAGCCTAAGAGGCGTATATATTCGTTAGATAAATTATTACTAGTTAGTAGTTTATTTTTTACTTTTTTAAAAGTAGTGATTTTTATATTAAGAGCTAGTAATATAAAAAAAAGTTTCTTAGTAGCCCTCTAAAACATTCTTTTTTTATTATAATAATCGTAACTTTAATAAGAAATTATAAAAGGATTTTCTTAGGGGCAATAGCCTCTTTACTAAGCTAACTTTTAATATTTACGATACTTATAATTTATAAATTATAATTATTATAATTTCTAAATCTCCTTTTTTATTATTATACTATTCTCTTTATTATATTCCTAAGTAATATCCGGGGAGATAGTTAAGAGGGTTACGAGGAGATTATTTATATTTTTAAGATCGTATTTATAAGCCCCTCGGGGGTAGTCCCTCTATATACTATAGATCTCCTAGTCTCGTAATACTTATGCCTCTTAGTATACTTAATATATATATTATATTTAAAGGTCTTTTTTTTTTTTAATTACGTAGTACTCTTTTATATCGTACTTCTCGAGCTCGTTCGTTATACTAATTAATTAAGTAAGTAGTTATATAAGTAGTTCCTTTTATTAATTAATTAATTAATTTAATTAATTTCTAATTACGGGCCGGCTATAGGTAAGTTAATTAATAAAGAAGGATTATATAAAGTTAATAATAGTACCTCGGTTGCCTCGATATTTTTATTAATTATTAGGGGTTATTTTAACGTAATAAACGTCGACTTTCTATAAGTAGTTAAGGGCTACGATTTTTTTATTTTATTTTATTATAAAGATTTTATATCTTATTACTTATTTTTTATAAAGTTAAGTAGTACGATTTTTTTATTACGTTCTATTTAAAAAGGTTATTTTTTTATATTAAATACTTTACTAATTTACGATAATAAAAATTAATTACTAATTAGTATTAGTATCTCTATTATAGGAATATTAGTTAATTAGTTTAAACTATAGGTTAATAAAGTAAGTTAATTAAATTATTTTAATATATTACGTAAGGTATAAAAAGGAGGTTCTAACCGTAAGTTAGGTAGTTTGCGGTACTCGTAAATAGGGCACCTCGTTGGCCCCTGCGTAGCCTCGGCCGTATGCTAAGGCCGAATTGGACTTCCAATCTGACAACGACACTGAAGAGTGTATGATCAAGAGCGAAAGCAAAAGGTGAAGACAATAATCAAGCTGGAATACTGGCTATTACCTCAAGACTCAATATGTTTCCCTGGCAATTCTTAAGACTTCTCCGCTCGATATCCCTTTGATGCCCCTCGTGCGGGTTTGACGGAGCAGTCCGCATGTTGAGATGTGGGCACACTTCTTAAAGCAGAGGTTTGAGTCTGATTAAGGTATAGCTATCTCCACGCCAAGAGCCCAGGTGGGAATCCGATGGACGACAGTCACGTTTTCAGAAGTTTAGCGTATTGGTGAAACCCATCAGAATGCAATGGACAGGCGTTACGCCAATCCTGAAATTTTCATTCCTGCGCGCTTACACGCTGACAGTTGGAGCACGGGTGTAACTTTAGACTTGGTCCTAGCCTACTGCCACGAGGACGCCATGCTTTGATGATCGAACCTGATCTTTCTTTCATCCTTATTCGTGAAACCTCTTTACGGCAGATTCGTTTAATTAGATGTGGTTTCAGTTAAAATACGTCTTCATCGCTTCGTATCTGCCTTGGGCCTACTCCATTGTTCATGTCCCCATGCGGAATAGTGGCCTAAGAACGTATGTTACCTCGACCTACCTACTCCTATGTCTTCTCCAGATGAGAAGATCATTGCAGTGAATATTTCCCTGGCTTGAGTGAATCTGACTAGCCAGAAACGGATGAATCCCTCAAATGCTCCGTAGTTCACCTTTTCGCTTGCCGGCAGGGCGAAGCAGCAAAGCTCCATACCTTTACTATATCCACACTTCAGATTATTGACAGTCGTGTATTCCACGAAAAACTCTCAATCTCATCTTTGTAATGTGGAATATCAGTTCATGGAGGTGGCTTTGTTGGGAGACAATCTTCCAGGCCAGGACCTCGTCATGGATAAACTGCACGTATCGGACATCTCGTCCGGAATGTGAAATTTATTTTCCAACCTGGTCCTGGAATCCGACAGACTTGCCCCGTCAGTCCGGCAGATCTGGACGCGCAGACGACGATCACTACGGCTCACCTGAAAACACCCACACTAGGTGGCTAGGAACCTGGTATGGTTGAACGGAGCGACCCGCATTAGCCCGAAGACAGCATCTACAGGGATGTAGTTCAATATATGTATGCCACTTCGGGGCAATGATTGTGCGGGTGTCTCTTCCAAAGAGCGGGCAACTCCAATTTGTTACAAATGCTGCAATAAAGGGTTGGCACGAATGTTTTGCCCGGATATGCGTTGATCGTGGACGCCAAAGTTTCCTTTGCTCCGAGAAAAACGAAATATGCCGGCAAGTTCACCATGGAGCCCCGCGTCTACGCGCAATAATGTACATGAGATGGCATCAGTTCAGCTCGACATGTCGTCTCGGTCGAAAGGTTGAGACTCAACTGGTGGACTCAGCCATCATATGGTCCGTGACCATCATGGGAGTCCTCAAAGATGAGAGGTCGTATGCTCATGAGAGACGTATGAGGGGGCTATCAAAGCTATAAATATCGAAAGTCAGATCGAAGAACTCTCAGAATTCCGAGAGGTCATCAAACTTGATGAACCAAGTGCATTCAGGCATCGTCAACAAAATCACAATTTCTTCGTCATCACTAGCTTTCCAGCTTACAAACTTCGCGTAATGAGATCCACCGTCTTTACATCAATTCTCGCATTGGCGGCGACGATGGCCATGGGGTCGGCCGTGGCTCGAGCCAAGAAGCCGCCGTTTTTCTTTCTCATCGGCGATTCCACCGTGGCGGTCAATGGAGGTTGGGGTGACGGCTTCCTGTCTTACCTCAAAGACCCCGCAAAGGGCGAGAACAGGGGCAAAAGTGGTTCTTCCACCGTCTCCTGGAAGTCAAACGGCCGCTGGGCTTCTCTCTTGCAGGGTATCAACGACACTAGGGCAGACTACGAGCCAGTTGTCACTATCCAGTTTGGCCACAATTACCAGAAGAGTCTTACTTTGGATGAGTTCAGGGCCAATCTGGTTAATATCGCGACCGAGCTCAAGGACGCCGGGGCGACTCCGGTGGGTTCGCACTTCATTTGCAGTGTACCAAATCTGGCGACTAATACCATGCCTAGATCTTCATCACGTCTCTTACTCGCCGTCGCTTCGAAGATGGCGAAGTGGTTCGAGATCTTGCTGAATGGAGGGGCAAAACGATCGCAGCGGCAAAGGCCAGCAGCGTCAGGTGGCTTGATCTCAACCTTACGAGTACCGACTATGTCAACGCCATAGGGGAGGAAAACGCCCAGTACTATAACCTGGCTAGCACCGATAGAACCCACTTGGGGGAAGCTGGCGAGATCGTTTTTGGCCGCATGGTAGTTGATCTCTTGTTAGAGAAACGCAGGGATCTAGACGTCTACTTCAGCGCCGACGAAGAGATCACTGACGCTATTGCGAACGGCGAATTCACTACAGGAGGCAAGTGAGGGAAGCTGAACAGAGGACAACCTCCCAAAGTTCTCACAGAGTAGAAAGGACTTAGTACTCGATGATATTTGGTGCGTGTGTACATACTATTAATTGAAGGGCGACTGTGGTAGTTGAGAATTAACAAGGCCGTGGTTGAATTTTTTACTACGCACACATTTCTAGAGCTTGCACAGTGACGCTTAAGTATCTAGCTGTTACATAATCCGCATCTTACGAAGTGCCCGTTACGTGCTAAATTACGTATCTATTTTAGATACCGTATATATAGACCGTTTCTTTTTATCTATTTCTATTTAAATAGTTAAGTTACTTTTATTATATTCTATATACTTATTACTACGTATTATAACTCGTAATAATTATAAGCCTAGTTCTTAATTAAGACCTTATATTATAATAACGTACTTATTAATACGATTCTTATAATCTTTTTAAAATAACTAATATACTCGTACCTATTTTAGCTTAAGCTAAGTTAACTAGTTATAATAGTTAGATTAAATAGTTTAACGCTTTTTATATTATAAATAAGGGCGTGGGGGTTTAAAAGTATATTAACTTAGACGCTCTAAACTCTAACGTACTCCTCGACCCTTTTATAGCGCTTAGTTTACTTTTTAAATTTAGATAATTAGTCTTAACTCGTAATAAAAAAGAGCTACGAGCTTATTAAGTACGTTATAAAGTTTTTAAATATAATTAAAAAAACTAAGAAATCCTTTATTAAGAGCTTTTAAACCTAACTCTTAGTATAACCCCTTTAACCTCTTTAAATATAAGTAACTTATAGGACTAAACTAGGTTTTTTTTTATAAAACTAGCTTTACTACTTACTTTATATAACTAAGTTTATTTTTATATTATACTTATAAAGAGGATTTATATACTTAAGAGTATTTAAAAATAATAAGAGCTTAATATTAAATATAAATAACTTAAAGCTTAGGAACGTAATATAGTTAATATATATATTAAACTCCTTATTTAGTAGTTAGTGAAATTAGTTAATACTATTTTTTATAAATACGTATTTTAAAAAGCTACTAAGGGCGGCTCTAAGTTTAGTATATAATAACTTATTAAATAATTAAAATAAGAACTTTAGCCCTCTAAAATAGTAATTAAGAATGCGGTTCGAGAAGATTATTATTAAACCTTTAATAAAGTAAAGACCGGAGTTAACTTATAATACTAGTATAAGGAGTAGTAATTTGCTTATTTCCGAGCTAAATCGTACGATATTTTAGAAATTAATAAAAAGATTACCGTACTTAACTTCTTAATTATAATTAAGTCTAGGCTTAACCCTATATAAGGCTAATATATATACGAGATTTTTAGTAAATTAATAGCTTTTAGAACGAATACTAGGACCCTCGAAGAGATTGCGTATATATTTAGCTTAGTTATTTAAGACGTATATACTAAGTAGCCTTTAGGATAAAGAGAGGCTTACTCTATTTTTATAAAACGCTCTAATATAGCTAATAACATAAATAATAAAGATAATATTATATACTTTTATAATTATATATACCTATAGAAGCTAACAGCTTATTAAAAGTTAAAATAGGTATTTATAAGTTAAAACGTTAATAAGTTATTAATACGAATACTAAAGGGCTAAGTAAAAGAGGTCCTTATTATTATTAAATTAAGTAAATAGAAATTACTTTATAGTAAGCTTAAAAAAGTTAGATAGCTAAAGAACGATAGAACCCCTAAGAAACTTAGGTTTTTAAAAAGATTTTTTAATTAACTTAAAACGAGCTTATTAATAAATACTAACGAGGGCTACGTAGTTATTATACTTATAAAGGGTTAGGACTTAGAGATAAACGTAATTTTTAGTACCCCTATAAGTAATACTTATTTTCTATTTTAAAGTATAGTAATAAATAGCTATAGAGTAATATATCTAGTTAATAATAAGAGCCTCTTTAAACCCGAGAGTTATATACTTTTTAATAATAACTACTATATCGAATTAGGGACTATTATACTACTTATTATTATATATAATACTCGTATTATAAAGGGCGTTTTAAATAGCCCTAAGGAGAAGGGAACTTATGACCTAAAGTTTTAGAATATTACTTATATCAAAGGATTCTATATTAATATAGTTTTAGAGACTTTACTAAATAAAAGCGCACTCTAGTACTATAGTTTAGATTATATTTTACAATAGGGAACGCTTTAAAAAAGTATTATTAAAAAGTAGCTTATTTAAAAAAATAACTTAGTCTTTTTTAAATATAAGCCCTTTTAATCTTACCTTTTTTTTATAATCCTTAAGCGTATTTTATAGAGCTTAGTTAGTATAATATTACTAGTTAGCTAAAAAAAAATTCTATTACTTATATTAACGTACTTATAAGAGGTCCAATAGTGCGCTCTTATAGTACTTTAAAATAGGTTATTTTAGACTTAATACTCTTCGTTAATTACTATATAAGACTTATAATATATATATTAAACCTTTATTATAAGTTAAGTATAAAGTATATATATTATCCGAGGCTAAGATAGTAATCTTAAAAAGACTACTTTTAAAAAGAGCCTTATAACTATAGTACTATATATACTAAGATCTATTCTACTTTGAGCTATTTCTTAGTAAATAATAATATATACTTATAGCTTTTAACGAATATACTAAGTAGCTTAAGAAGTTTTTTTTAAAGACTAAAATAGGGGAGGAAGTGTTTTTTAAATTATAAAGCCTCGAGGTAGCGATTTATTATTAAAAAGGGACTCTAATTTCCTTTTTTAAAAGCGATAATAAGACTGCCCTCTTAATTACTAATATTAGATACGTATATAAGATATAGTATAGCGAGCTAAGAATCGGAATAGAGCTTTTATTTTTATATATAAAAGAACCCGTAAATAATATAAAAAGAGTAAGTTAATTAGTAATTACTAAAGCTTATAAAATACGCCTTATTATAAACCTCTTTATAAATTTATAGGACGAAATAGTATTAGTAATAATTTTTATTTATAATATTACCCCACGGGAGGCTAATAATAGAGATTTACTTATTATAATAAAAATTAACTAATAAAAGTAGTATTAATATTAATAATAAATAGGTTACGGAGTATATAATTCTAAATTAGTAACCCCGTATCTTAGTAATTTCTATATATATAGTTATTATATATACTTTTTTTATAAGGATTATAAGAGGAGTATATATTAAAAGGAGTTTAAAGTACTTCTCCACGGGTATATAGGATACTTAGTTAGATACGTATTAGAAACGTATAACTTATATAGGATCTAAGTACTTACGATCGAGTAAGTATTTATTATAAAGAATATTAAGTTTACTAAAGAAGTTTTTTATAATTCCGTATACGAGGAGTAAGCTATTATAAGTAACTAAGTAAATTTAGTAGTTTAAGAGCTATAAGAACTTTTTAATATTAATAATAAGTTAATTCGAGTACTTAGGGAAGTAAATTTAGACTTTAGAAATACTAGTACTTAAAATAACTCTATAGTCGAGGATAGTATTATTATTAGATTTTTAATTATTTAGGATACTAAGTAACTAATAGGCGTACTATAGGGTGTAGTTAATAAGATTGAAAAGACTATTATAGTCTTATTATTATTACTAACCCCTAAAATAACCCCCTTATATAAGCTCGGGAGTAGGAGTAAAGAAGGGGGTATAATAACTAGGTTACTAACGGCTTTACGTAATTTACGTTCCTCCCCACGAGTACTTATATATATTATAGAGGTTCTTAAGCCTTTAATTCTTAATAGCTCTTAATAAAACACTAGAGTACGTAGTAAATAAAGTACTAATCATAAAAAAGTAATTCCTAATATTAAAGTCGACGTTAATAAAAAAACCTTATAATAAACCTCTAATATTATATAAGAGTAGAGCTTATAAGATTTACTTTATTAAGTATTAAGTAAAGCTCTATTAAGTCCTAGATATTTAAACTAGACCCGTAAACCTTTACGACGCTTTAATAATAATATTTTTATAATACTCTTATATTTAAATATAAAAAACGGCGATTATTATAACTACTATTAGGACTACTTTTTTTTTTATATTTAATTAGTAAAAAGCTATAGAAGAAAGTAATACGGGATATATAATACTTTATTAAGTAATAAAAGGAGTAGTTTATAAGACCTATTTAGAGCGCTCTAGAGGAGTTTAAAAACCCCGACTTATTAAAATTAACTTCTAGAGCTTACTAAAGAAGTTTAGTAATATTAAATATTTCTTATAGTAATTATAAAAGCTACTTAGGGATACTATAAATATAAAAATAAAAAAGCTACGAGATATTAGTATATAAAAAAAAGTCGACCGTAATCCTAAATAAGAGAGCCCACTTTTATTAAAGTAAGTATATACTTATAAATATAACGCTAATAACGAGGTTAGCGAGGTAAAAGTATATATATATATAAGGGGGGATATATAACTACTTAACCTTTTATAAAATACGTACGCCTTAACGCTTATTATAAAGGCTTTTAGGCTTATAATAATAATAACTATTTAATTCGACCTTAAAACTAACTAATATAATATTATTAACGTATTCCTTAACGTACTTATTAAGAGCGAGAAACTAGTAATTATTAAACTCCTAAAAAGATATAAAATTATTAATAAAGTAAGTAAACTCTAACGCGCTTAATACGGCCTCTAAGACTTATTAATTTTATAGTTTTAAACCTTTACTTCTATATTTCGTAATATAAATATAATATATAGCTACGAAGAGATCTATATTTATTAAACTATAAATAGGAAAATAATACTAGTGTTTTATATCGACGACTTTATTATTTTATACTATTAAAATAACTAAAAAGCGGTTTAAAAAATCGTTAATAATATAAAAAAATATATTAACTTTAAAAAGAACGGACCGATTAATTACTTTTTTAAAGTACGGATTTTATAAGATTATTTTATTTATAAGATTTACTTTATTTACGACGTATATATCGAGCGAGTTACTAAGCGCTTCGACCTTATAAATTCGCTATATTTAGTTATTCCTCTTTTTTAGGGGGAGTTTAAACTAAACGAGGGGTAAGTAATAAAAAAGGAAATAAAGAGTTATTAAAAAAAGGTCAAAAGTATACTTTATATAGCTATTATAATTAAACTAAACGTTACTTTTATTTATTTATAATTATTACGTTTTCTAACTAACCTGAGCATAACTTATATTAAAATAATTAATTAATATATTTAGTATTTTTATATAATAAAATATCTTACGCTCTATTATAATAGCGTACTTAGTACGTAATTATTATTCTTAGCTAGAGATACTAGTTTTATAAATAACGAGGTAATACGATAATTATTTTAAAGTTATATAATATTCTTTTTTAACGGCCTTATTTAATAAAAATTAGTATACTAAGTAACGGTTACGACATTAATTACTAAAGCTAAGCTTTTTTACTTTAAAGAAATAGTAAAAAAGACTATAGTTCTAAAGCGCCTTTTTAAGGATATTGCCCTTAACTTAGGAAAAGTATAGTTAGTTAATTACGATAATTAATAAATAATTTAGCTCGTTATAAGAGAAAGAGAAAGAATAGCTACTTAACTTTACTATATTAATATTTAGAATATATAGCTAAGATAAGAGTATACTAAAAGTAGCTTCGAGGTTACTTATATAGTAATAAAAAATATATTAGTAAATAGGCTTATTAAAAACCTTTTATAAACTAAGTTCGAACATTTTTATATATTTCTTAATTTTTATAATACGCGAGAAGTTATTATAAATAGCTAAAGTAGTTAGAAATAATTAATTTAGACTATACTTAGAAAAACTTAATATTTAAAAATAAATAATAAATAGAACCTAGAGTGCGGCCTAGAGGTTTAAAAATAAATAAAATAGAACTTTTTTTAGCCTAAAGGCCTAAACTCTTAAAATAACCTTATTTTATAGGGTATATATATATATAAAAATAAGACTAGGGCTTATACTTACTATTTAAAATCCTAGTTTAAGAAAAATAAGACCGCTAGGACTATAGTATTAATAATAAAGAGACTAGTTATACTTATTAAAAACTATATTTTATATATTTCGAAGTCCTTAAAACTATAAGTAAGGGGGGCGAGAGGTAAAATAATTATTAAGTTAATACCTTAGGGTACGGGAGTGAGTAGCGTAATAAAAAGTTAGTTATAAATAATTATAATAAGTATAATTAATAATATAAGCGTACTTAGGAAAGGGGTCCGGGGGTACGGAGAGAGGAAGTTCTTAATATAAAAGCTAATATAGTTCTTATATATTTTAATATTATTATTTATTTAGTAAATAATACCCTAGAGCTTAGTAATATCTTATTAAAACTATAGTTAAGAGTACGCTTTTTAAAAATAAAAAAGGATAATATATTTTTAAAAAAAGAAGTATTACTTATAATAGCCTTAATAAGGGCCTAGGCTATTAGCTATAAAATAATTAATATATTAATATATTATATAACTAAATAGCTATTAAAGTAGTACGTATATTAGCTACTACTTTTTATAAAATAATAACTACTATTTTTATAATTAGTATATTAAAAAGCTATTTAAAAATAAAATATATACTAAATCTCCCGTTCCTTAGGAGCCTCTCCCTTAAGTTTTTTAAGGACTAAGTATACGTTAAATAGGCCTAAAATAGTAAAAAGAACTATATTTACCGTGGGGAGTACTTTAACCTCTCAGTATTCTTTTTTACTTTTTATTACTTTTTTAAAAAAAAGCTAGCCTTACGTTTTTTAAAGTTTATAATAATATTAAATACGAACTTTTAAAATAATAATATATACTATATCCTTTTTAGAGAGCTCGATTTCTAAACTAAACTTATTCTTATTTTTAAGCTCCGAGGGGGGGATAAGTAAAAGCTCGTTAGAGCTTTTATTATTACTATTTACCTTATTATCGCTTTTATTAATATTATTAATAAGAGCCTCGAACTTAATAGAGTCCTTAGTATCTTAACTAATAGCCTCGATATTTTTTTAATTAAAAAGGGAGAGCTTAGTAACCGGGCCTTAATAAATAAATTAGAGAGTATAAGGGGGGGTAATAACCTCGAAGGGCTCCTTATTATTATTACTTATCTAAACTCTTAATAAACCGTATATTCCGTAGATAAAACGTATTATAAAAATTATATAAAACTTATTATTATTTCTAAATATATTAAATATTTATATTTAAAATAAAATTAGTAAATAATTTAATAATATAAGCGCGCGCGCGTAATAAACGGGGGTACTTATAGTAATTATAAGAAGTTAAAAAAAAGAAAAAAGAAACAATAGCTAGGTAACGCTATAAGAATTTAAATATACGCAAGGTAGCTAAGTAGCCTTACCCTTAGTAATTTATATACTAAAAATAGCGGGATATATACTATTCCGAGTTAGGATTCTATTTACTTTAAATAAAGGGATATATTTATAATAAACGCGGTTTAAAAAATACGTATCTTTTATACTTATTTTTTTTTTATTTATATTTAACTAAATCGGGCCTTTATAAGAGTATTTAGAGATCTTTTCTTAGGTATAATAGCTCCCTAGTAGTAATAATTAGGGGGTATATTACGTAATCCGTATTTTATAAAGTACCCGTTACGTACTAAATTACGTATTTATTTCAAATACCGTATATATAGACCGTTTCCTTTTATCTATTTTTACTTAGATAGTTAAGCCACTTTTACTATATTCCGTATACCTATTGCTACGTGCCATAACTCGTGACACTAGCCGAGGCTAATAAGTGAAAAATCACGATGAGAAAGAATTGCAAAGCACCACCCAAATCAAGTATTTTGGACACACATTGTAAGCTACCTTAGGAACAGGTGCATCGAGGACACGAGCGATCGTGTTTCTATGATGACAGATCCCAGGACCATGGCACTGGTGAGTGGGTCCGGACGAAGAAACATCGCCAGACGATGTGGCCCAAATTGGAAGGTCGTCAGTGATCTGCAAGAAGCATGTTGAGATGGCAATCAACGAAATGAGGAGGCTGGTATACCACAAACCAACCCGAACCCCGCCTTGACAAGTATACGGACTGTAGATACAGACCCAATTCTCTTGAACGATCCCCTCTTCTTACCCCTATCAAACTGATCAATCCCAACTCTATACTGCCATGATGAGGCGCCTTCTTGCACTCATCTCAACTCTTGTCGCGAGCGCGTCCCCTCTTGCAGTGACGCGAGGTGTCCATGAGCGGAACATGAACCTGACTCTGAAATGGGACATTCTACCGGTCAACAGTCAACAACAGTTCCGAGGATTGTCACCTGTGTCGGACCAAATAGCCTGGGTGTCTGGTACAGGAGGAACGGTTCTTCGCACCACCGACGGCGGTGCTTCGTGGCAATCAGTTGGTCCCGAATTGTCGACCGAAGACGCCGACCTGCAGTTCCGTGACGTGCAGGCCTTCTCGGCCGAAAAGGCAATCATCCTATCCATTGGCGAAGGAGCGGACTCGCGCATTTACATCACGAAGAATGGAGGAGAGTCTTGGACGCAGAGTTTCGCCAATGAGGAGGCATCGGCGTTTTTCAACTGCGTCGACTTTGAAGACGATGAGAGGGGCATTGCCGTGAGCGACCCAGTCGATGGCAAGTTTCGATTGATTGAGACGCTCGATGGGGGTAACACCTGGACCATCGTGGACCCCAGCGGCATGCCCTCTGCTTTAGAGGGCGAATTCGGATTCGCAGCCAGCGGGACTTGCATCTCTACCGCAGCGGGTCGTTGGTATCTTGCATCGGGTGGCATTGATCCCGGCAGGATCTTCCAGAGCGCAAACGGTTATGAGTGGGATGTCTCGAGCAGTGCGATTGCGGGTGGTGCCTCGGCTGGGGTGTTCTCGGCACGATTCAGAGACGCGCAAAACGGCATTGCAACTGGAGGCGACTTCAACGTGGTCAATGGTTCACTCCATACATCAGCATGGTCCGAGGATGGCGGAGAGACCTGGACCGCGTCGGAGGTGTTTCCGGGCGGATACCGATCGGGCTCATCATGGGCCCCGGGGCTGTGTGGGGTGGCTGTCGCAGTTGGACCATCTGGCTCCGACATCACGCTTGATGCTGGAAAGACTTGGGTTACATTTGACACAGGCTCGTTTGACGCTGTCGAGTGCGTTTACGGCCGAGTCTGCTGGGCGTCCGGCTCAGCCGGAAGGGTGGGCAAGCTTTCATTGAGATGATAACGGATGGCCACATGCAGAAATGATGAAGGCCTTCACTGCTCTCAAGGAGAATCCATGGAGGGCTGGAAGTTTCCAACTCAATTCTTCAGAAGCTCACCAACGACTCCCCTGTGCTGCACGGGAGACAGGCATTGAGTAAAATAAACTCGTTTTCGTTCGATATTCAACAGCTCTCGGTTTGTGTGAAGGATGACCTTATGTCTTTTCCGTTTCTTTGCCCTTGAGAAACACGGCCAATACGAGTGCCATGGCGGAGACCACCCCGATACACCTAGCCTTTCTAAGCAAGGTTCGAGACAAGAGGAAGCGATACCCTGCATATGCTATTCCACCCCTCCGCGAACCTGCACTAACATGATCTGCAAGTGAATCCGGTGCCATCGTGTTAGGTTACCTCGCGACCCAGAGCAAAGATGAGACGGCACGTACCTGAAACAGGTCACAGCGTGCCTCGCTTAAGCAGGCAGGATTCGACAGACATGCTCCCAAAGTTCCAATCAAGAGCTCTTGTGGGGAGCAAACGGTGCCCAGCGAGGGGCATAATAAGGAACTTTGGAGGGGATGTTGTTCGTTGTCAGAGACTATTGGAGGCAGCTGAAAAAAGAAATGTAGCTAGCCGCCAATGCAGCCAGCGCGTAATGACCTAAAGCCCAAACTAGCATTACCAATCGTCGACTCCTGAGCGGTCTGTTGTTAAGGTCCGAAATTCCACCTACCATCTCCGTCTCACTCCTACACTCTGGGTTGATCTCAGTCCCTTTTCTCTGCAAGCTAGAGACGACGATGCTCAGAGAACGATAGCTCTGCTGTACACTACGTCACCATGGCGGGCAGTCTTCACGCCCAAATCACCGAGTCGCTGACGCCTGGGCGCGTCTTCAGCTCCCTCTTTATCGTCTTTGTTGGTTTGCTCATCCTCGATCACACATGGAAGCCCACATACCCAGAGAACATTCCCGTTGTGGGCTATGGGAAGGGCACCGTTGCACGCTTCAAGAACTTCTACTACTACATGTTTCGCTACCGAGACTGGGTCATTGAGGGCTATAAGAAGGTATGCTATCATTCCCGGCGCGAGCGACTTGGTCAGGCCAGAAGAGACACTGACTTTGTATGCGACAATGTAGTACAACAAGCAGAACCGCGCATTCGTAGTCCCCGCTGCCGCTAGTAGAGCGCCCGACATCATCCTCCCGCAGACCCTTACGAAATGGCTCCTCGAGTACCCTGACTCAGTCGTTTCCGCCCATGAAGCGCATAACGATGTCCTCTACAGCGACTACAACTTCCTTGGAAAGGTTTACGCCGATGATGTGTGGCATACTCTGGTAATCCACAAGAGTCTGGCCCGCCACCTGAGCACACTGATTCCCGCGATTGAAGAAGAGGTCTCCGTCGCTGGCGACGAGGCCTTTGGCACGAATACCGAGGACTGGAAGACCCTTAACCTCTGGGACGCCTGGCTGACGATCGTGCCGCCCGTGACGAATCGCATGCTCGTGGGAGAGGGCGTATGCCGCACCAAAGAGTTCTGCAAGGCTATGGTTTCGTTCGTCGACCAGGTCATTCTCAACTGTTTTGCGCTGCACATGGTCCCCCAGACCATCCTGCCTATCCTCGGACCCTTGATCGCATTACCCAATTGGTGGCTTTGGCGCAAAGCCTCGAAGCACAGCCTACCGGTAATTAGGAAACGACTCGACGATATGGCAAAGAAGGAGGCGGGGGATCCGGCCTACGAGAGCTGGGTTGCGCCCGAAGACTTCATTACCTGGGATATACGCATGGCAAAGGCTGAGAAGAAATTCTTCGAACTTGACCCCTACGTTATTTCGAAGCGACTGTTGCCGATCCAGTTCGCCGCGATCCACACGACCGTCATTACCGGCCACAGCATTGTCCTAGACTTGTTGAGCTCCGACCCAGCGAAGGGTTATATCGAGGGTATCCGGGAAGAGGCAGAGCGCGTTCTTCGCGAGGAGGGCGGCAGCTGGACAAAGAATGGACTATCGCGGCTGTATCGCCTTGACAGCGCAATCCGTGAAAGCCAAAGGCTCAGCAACTTTAGCTGTACCCTGATGGAGCGTAAGGTTATTGCCAAGGAGGGCATCACCAACGAGCAAGAGGGGTGGCATCTGCCAAGAGGCACGTTTCTCACCGTTAACCTCGAAGGCCTCCACCACGACGACGAACTGAACCCCAACGCGAGGGAGTACGACGCCTTCCGGACGAGCAGGAAGAGGGAGGAGTACGAGGCGAAACCGCAGTCTGACCGCAACTTGGACGAGGGGCTTAGGTTGAAGAACCTTGGGATGGTCACAACGAGTGATGCTCATCTGCCATTCGGCCACGGACGACACGCTTGGTAAGTCGTTCTCTCTCTCTCTCTCTCTCTCTCTCTCTCTCTCTCTCTCTCTCTCATATAGCCGCCATCGTCTCAGAACTAACGATATGCAGCCCTGGCCGCTTCTTCGTCGCCCACGAGCTAAAGATGGTAGTTGCCAACTTGTTCCTCAATTATGACGTTAAGCCGCTGGCCGAGAGGCCCAAGCACCAGTGGGTCGGCGTCACTGTTGTCCCTCCTGTTGACGCAAAGATCGAGCTGAAGCGCAGGAAAGGCACTGTATAGATAGGATGGTGACATCGATTTGATGGTAACGAATATCATGATTGACTGGCGTATTTGGACAGGAATGGACTACAGAACTCGACATACTTAATCGTGCACAAGATATCAATATAGCGTAGTTTTACCCTCATTGTCCCTGGTATCTAGCATTTTCTAAGCCGCGCCTTCCTGTTTTCTTACATGATCTATGGATGTGGCTATCGTCCAACCACTCCGAATCTCAAACTAAGAAGCTCGCTAGATAATCTTGCTCTTTGTAGCGGACTAGTCGTCGTCTTTGGTTGAATTCGGCCGCTCAGTGATGTGGATTGATGTTCCCTCACAGCGCTCGGCGATGCTCCCTCAAACGTGCGTAGACAGCTTCGCCTCCAACATTATCCCAGCTAGGCAACTCCGACTCTGTGGACGCCTGAGAGCGTCCACTTTCTTGTTCCTTGAATATCTGGACAGGCACCAACAGAGGAAGCTCAGCTCCTCCCGCCGTGACCTTGATTTCAAGAGTATACGTCCGCGAAATCAAGCAGGAGTGGAATGTAGGCGGAAAAACATGGCTTGAGGTTGGCAGTCCGAAATCGACTTGCGTCGAACATGTATATGTAATTGGTACACCGTCATCCTGGGTGCTGCTGTTGCGTATCACCGTGATGTCTCTCGATCCTCGATTACCTCCCTTAGTTCTTCCTGATTTCCCATCCTCCAGAATGTGAACATGTTGAACCCACGGTGTTATGTTTGTGGCGTTGACGATAGTAGGGGTAGACAGTGTTGTTGGCTCTCGATTTACGCCAACGTTGGGAAAGCTTTGTGCCGGTCGCGTAGAAGCCCAGTTTTGCGCCAATATACTCGTAGACTTGATCTTGACCTGCGGCGGTAGCATATCTGGCGCCGTGGGCCAGAAAGCAATGTCGATGTAGGCTGACGAAGTGGATGCCGCGTGTCCATCAGAGCTCAACCGGATAGCTTGGGGTTGGGATGTCTTGGCCATGATCTGGCCTGTAGGTACAGAGAATATGTTCTTTCTGACAGGTTTGGTACTCTCGAGAACGTAATGAAGGTCGTGCTTGTCGAGGATTAGGGGCGGATCTTCCGGGGATGGCGCGAGGATGCTAATCGGATGCTCAGACTCAAGAATCGGTGCCGGTAGTTGTACGGTACTACCATCGTCGATATTGAAAACCCTGGCCCTCACACTGTATTGTATCTTTGCCATACTTGTTGCTAAATCATCCTTCTCAAATCCGGTCAATGAAGACGGCAGGCGGAGATGATGGTGCCGCACTGCTTCTGTTTGGACTTCGTATTGGCATACGTTGCTGGTGAGTTGATGCGGAATGATGAAGCTGAAGGGTATTGAGTAAGTGTGTCCACGTCTGAATAACCTCGTTGAAGGGTAAGCCGATTCGGGTACAGGCATGTACAGCTTTAAGAGTATCTGTATCGTTTCGGTCATGACGTGGACATCTTCCCGTCGAACAATGGCTTTTCCCAGGAGATTAATCTCGACGAACCCGAAAGCTGTATCCTGTTGCGTGTTTACTTTGACGGTGCCGGAAACCTGGGATCCTGCGGAGTATATCTTCGACGTGTAATGATGGTCGACATGAACTTCTACGTCACTTCTCGTTGGCATGCCGATCAGTTTTGTCATCGACATCATTTTATTTCCGATTGCTCGCACGGTTCCCTTCTCATTGAATATTCCGCCTGACAGTGCCGCAGAAGCACTGGACCTGAAAGCTGAAGCCGACGGCTTGGATCGGTGATTGGAGCCAGCTTGGTTGGCTGTCATGTTGAAGCACGGGATTCTGCAACATTTCGGAGTTCATGAAATTGGAGAAAACTGAAACACATGGCCTTTTTAAAGTAATTATGAATACTGTGAGAATAAGACTTCTATTCTCGTATAGATTAGCTAGTTCATTTTTACATGTGTGCAAGCCTACAAAGACTTCGCTACTTGCGTGCTTGACTCTAAGCCGATTACGCCGACTACTCCGCAGCAATATCATAATCCATTCCGTTGGTGAGCTGAGAAAGTCCGAATTCTCAAATCCGCTTGCTCACCCTACTTTTCTTACCAATCAGCGAAGAACAATTTAAATATTTCTCATGGATGGTAGTCATAGTTGACTCCCAACTCCAAGGCTATTGCTCACCCTGTTCCATACGTGGGCCACTTGGCGCCCCAGTCACCGAAACGCGTGCACTCTTGACAAGGTCCCCGTATGACATTCTGCACCCTTCACTAGTTCAAAACAGCCAGGTTTCTGTGCTGGCTAAGCTCCCTAAAGTTTGCAGATTCCGATGTCGGCATTTTGACCCGGCCAGTTTCCAACCTGCCGTCAATCTAGCCAAAGCCTCAAATCTTGGCCTTTTCGAACTTTCCATGCCTTCCCGCTCCCTTGGAAAATTTCGTTGCACCCCGAACACTCTCCATGTTGATCACTTTGATTCCCTGGTCGAATTCGTTGCTCAGAGCATCCTCGAATGAGCTAGCGTTGTAAGTCGAGTAGTAACAGCTCGTTCTGTCAGTGTTCATGCAGGCCTGTGGGAACGCCAGCAATTGTCGAGCAATACTTGTTGCTTCTGCCAGAGCCTGGCCCTTGGGCACAACCCGATTAGCCAGGCCCATCTGCAACGCTTCTTCTGCGGATACTCCGCGGCCGGTGAGTATCATATCGAGGGCTCGACCGAGACCCACGATGGCTTGTAAGCGAACAGTGCCGCCGTCAATGAGAGGGACGCCGAACCGTCGGCAAAAGACTCCAAAGACCGCATCATCTTCAGCAACACGGATGTCTCCGAGGAGAGAAAGTTTCAAACCTCCGGCAACAGCATACCCTGATACTGCACTGATGACTGGCTTCTTAATTTGCATTCGTGATGGGCCGATGGGCCCGATATTGCGGCTTTGAACTCGATGACTGTGTTCAATGATGGGCCCATTGTAGCCTCCTTTCTCAGACCCAGGCCCATACTTTGCGACCTCATGGAGGTCGAAGCCAGCACAGAAAGTGCCATTTGCTCCATTGAAGACACAAACCTTCTGGACAGGGTCGTTTTCGAAAGCTAAGAAGGCGTCGGTGAGTTTGTGAGCAGTCGGTCCATCGATTGCATTCCTTCGGTGCTCTCGGTTGATGGTTATGGTGGTAATACCATCGGATGACTTGGTCACTTGAACTGCTTGTGGTTCGTTCTGTGCCATCTTAAAGTAAGTTAATTGCGCTACAGTACTTATTGTTTGATGTCAGAGTGAAATTCTAATTTCTTCAAACCTGCGAAGAGAATGGTCAGGTTCATAGATGATTACCGCTTCCACGGTTCCATCTACGTCATCTTGACCGGTCTTACTGCAGCTTCCCCGCTATGATCATGGCCGAAAACCTTGAGCTGCCTTGTGACTATGCCGGTCTCCAAATATCCAGATTCATCCACTTGGGTATGTGGCATTCGGATTACTCCGTTGATAGCTGAGCCGACGGCAACCGAGTATCGTTCATTCTTGACATTCATCGCACGTGTTGATCCAGAGTTCATCGAAATGTAAATAGGTCCAGTAAAGTGACCTGCTTGTTAAGATAGCTGCAAAATTCGTTTTCTCGCCGGAAGACCAGTTCGTAGATCTTCCCTGGGCACTCCGCCAAGCGTCAGCCACGAGAATGGCCCTCTGACCCAAGCTCGAGCTCTGGGATTTGGACCGCTGTCCAAGCCCCCGAATATGAAGGTTACACACCGTAAGCAATCTCAATCAACGCGGAGTCCGACAGGCGGTCTAGTTGGCTTATGGTTTTCTTCCATATACGATTGTCGTACAGGAATTTAGGCAGCTCATGGGGTTCAAGCCTGAATCACTAGACACTTAGACTTCGGACCAATGGCAGTTGGATTTCTTTCGGGACTCCTTACGCATCTCTGATATCACATCAATGCGTGCACATCTTTACGTGTCAATCTCAGAACTTGCGTAAAAAGATACACGCCAAAAATAGAAGGACTTTCATGGAATGCTAGCTGGAATAAGTCCCTAGCTTACTCTAGCTTTGGGTCGCTGGGCCACTCGTAGGTGGTGCCTTCGTTTTTTGCTCCACAATGTGAACGACTCCAGTTTCTTGTAAGAGATTCTTGATATTGCGTCCCTGGCAAGTAGTAAGAATTCGACCTATTTTCTCTCCGGCCAAGTCCAATTCAAAGTGCAATCGTCTAGGCTAATTTTGACGTTCGGTAGTACTCAGCCAGGTTGGATTAACTTTGGACTTCGGGTGCTGGTCCCCAAAGTCAATGGCCTAAATTCCGGTTCCCGTTCCAACATCGAGCACTCATCCAGGCCCATCGTCTCCCTCAACGGGACTGAAAGGTAAGCGATTATCCAGAAGTATCAAAAGAGCAGGTTGGATAAGATCGAGTCCCTCATTCTGTTCCTGGTCGTTCGGAGCCCAGTACCCTCCGGTTTTGCTATTTTGATATGTTCTACCGTATAGTTGGCGGTGTTCCAGACCACTCGAGGAGACTGAGGTTGTAGATGAGAAGATGCCTGATGGGCTTGGTCTTCTCCATCAAGGACAGTCGCTGCCTTGCTATGTGTGTCCGACGTCATACTGGCGGTTTCTTGATACTGTCCTCACCTGTTATTCGGGCTTCTTGAGGGTAGAGACTCGTTCAAGAAACTCCAGAATTTTGTGGGCTACATAGACCGAGCAACGCTCCTTTTGTCTGAGCGATCTCAGGTATCCCTTGCATTTGTTCCTAGAGTGGGGTTGGCTGAAAGACTTTGTACACCGCAATCATATCCTCCTCGCCCAGCCCGGCATCGCTCGCCTGGCCGTAGATCGAACGACACAACTCTGCCAGAGGCGACCGTACGTTCGCCCGCTTCGTGGCTTCGGTGATGAGTTGCATGCTATTGTAGCAATCCTTCATAGATGCTTGTGGATTCCAATCCCCATTGACAACTTTGGCGACCTTGATCTTCGAATATGCGGAAGCCATGGGACCGGCGTCGAGTACCTGTCCGAAAGCATCGAGATCGAGGCCCTGCGCCCGAGCGAGACTGAACGACTCTGCAAGAGCGACCGTCATGGTGTTGAGGTAGAGATTGACCGCGTACTTGGTCTTTAGGCCTGAGTCGATTGGCCCGCAATATACGGCAGCGGTGGTAAGCGGCTCCACCACCGCCCGCATGCTCTTCGCCACGGCCGGATCGCCGGCCATGAGACCCACTAATTTGCCCTGCTCCGCCGGGATTTTGCTGCCGCTGACCGGCATTTCGAGGAAGTTGCCTCCCGCTTTGTGAACATGGTCCGCTACCTATCTGCTGACTTCCAACGGAATCGAGCTCGTGTTTATCAAAGTTTTGCCGCGGAGTGCCGATTTAAAGCCGTTGTTGAAAACCGAGGTCAACGCTGGGTCGTCGAAGAGCATAGTGAAGATCACATCAGATTGATGGGCCACCGCCGCCGGTGTATCGCCGATCTTAGCACCAACTTTTGTGAGCGCTGGGTATTTGGAAGCAGTCCGGTTCCACACGGTCAGTGGAAATTGTGAGCGAGGTTCAGGGCCATCGGAGTGCCCATGAACCCCAAGCCCAGAAAACCAACACGCATTGTCCAAAGCCTAGTCCTCGAGGTTTTGTAAACGGTTGTCGAAAACGCGATGAACAGGTATGAAGATAAGCACCGGAACCTTCGCATTTTACTACTTTGCGTGAGATGGATAACACGTTGGCTTTGAAAAATCGGGAAAACGTCTTCCCATTGAGAAATATTCATGGATATAGTAAAGACAAAAGTTTCGCTTTCATACTCTGCACACGACTAGTACCTTTCGAAATCTCTAAATTCATTCGATGAGGGTGGATAAATCAGTGGTTTTAGCGAGATAGACTCACGCCCTAGGGCGACAATTCTATCAATGTGACAGGTTACGGATAGTCTCTGCGGATAAGCCCCATAAAATCCATGTCAACTGCTCCCTACGCCCTACTTGTGATCCAAATGCGCAGGGCGCGTGTGGATTTGGCCGGTATCGCTGGGATATGAGCGAGAACATTATTTGTTCAAACGTCTCTCGAGTCATCATCTCTAAGGACTTCAATGTCGGATTCCTTTTCTAGAATATAGAGAATGACAGCGTTAAATGCTACGCCTTTCGCGTGGAGCCTAACGCATGGGGGCTGAGAAGCTATGCACCTTGAACCATGGGCAGTCCAACGAATTGATAGCCCAGTCTCTTGCAGCCACATTGGAGGCGAAAATCTTGTTCACGAAGGACTCAGTCCTGGGTCATCGTCAAGAATGCCCATCTCGCGCTTGAAGTCTCGAAGCCAGTCTGGGTTGTCCGCTGGAGTCTGATTCCATGGATCGTCACTAAGCTATCGTTAGCTCTGAGTTATCATAGGTAATCTTCAAGAGGTATTACTCTTCGAAGGAAATCCACCTCGCCTGATGTTGGAGTTCGGCATCGGTGGGAATTCGCCTGTTCGGATTGCGTGGCGACGTCGTGATGGTTACGAAACGAGTGAGCTCCTTCATGAGCTTCCTATAGCAATTGTCGTCATTGACGAAGAACGAGGAGGTCGAGTACACCTTGCTGATGTCGCCCGTCTTACCGCCGCTAGCATTCACCTGTGTCGGATCAGGTGTACTACCTGAAGAAAGATTCGCCCCCGAAAACTCAAGGCCGGCCTCAGCTGCTATGGAGCCTAGAAGGCCTTCGGATACGCTGGAGGGAGGAACAGCATTCGAAGCCTCCGACGGCGAGAGTCCAGTCCGATGACGGAATGCGGCAAGCCAGTGAGGAGAGCCATTGATGAGACTAAACAAAAAGTTTGTAAAGAATTCCGACGGATTGAGCGAAGAGGCCTCGATTCTTTCGACGATGTTGCAGGCCTCTCGTTGCAACTCGTCGTCGAAAATTTGTGGCTCAATCGACTTGGATATCTCCACGTAGCTCCGCAGTTGCTCTTCCAAACCGCAGGCCTCAAAGATGCACGCTTTACCGTTTATGCTAAGATACGTGAATCGTGACCTTGCGTTGTTCTTCATCGGTCGGACCCGCGCCTGCTGTACGATGGATTCGGATGACATGAGCAGATCTCGCAGCCAGCTCTGGGTTGACGTTGCAGGTCTCTTGGAAAATGAAATTGAGTCGCATCCAAAAATCACGCAGCAGCTCTCGTATAAAAGTTCTGCATTCGTAGGCATCTCGTCCTTGGTGTTTTGGTGCTCGGCTGAAAAATGTTCAAGCTCTAGCTTAATCAGCTCGTAGGCATTGGGCGGTGTCTCTGGAACACCTTGCTTCGTTGTAAAAGGCCATGGCGAGTTGCGTTCCATGTGAATCAAGTCTGGGCAGCACCGATTAGATCTTGCATGCTTGAGTTCTCTAATGACACAGCGGCACTTACAAGGCTGCACCGAGTTCTCGACCATGTTCAAGACATTGTCGTCGAATCCCCAATCACCGTGCCAATCTGCCATCGTCTTTCCTTCTTTGAAGTGCTCGGCCAGATGATCTATCCGGTCGGTCCACGAAGACATTGTGTGACCGCAAAAGCCGCACCGGGAACGTATAATCTCGCTTTCGTATTTCCAATCTCCCATAGGCCACCTCAAGAATTTGGCATCATGAACCAGCTTCAAGTGTTGCTGCATGTGATCTTTCCGATAAAATGTCCGGTCCTCAGGCTGACGGTCCCTACATGCTTGATAATTATGCTTCTCTAAATGTTCCTTATTCGGGTTCGCTTCGCTGCAAAAGATGCAAACCGGCTGCCCGATGGCGTCAGGGACAGTCGCGCCGGTCGGAGCGCATTCCCAGCGCTCGAGAGAAAGATGCAACGACTTTTCGTGACGCTGCCAATTGTGTTTCGTCTTGAACGTCTCTGTACAGAACGTGCACTGATATGTGTTGCTGGTCTGCCAAAGGGTTCCTGTGCCCTTGGCCTCAGGGCGTTTCGCCAGCGCTCGACGCCGCCTCCGCTTGACTGCACTTTTCCCAAGGGGTTCGAGAGACCTCAGAGACGTGTGAGAGTTGTGTGAATATGCTGAGTTGGCCGAGCTTCTACTGGAGTGAGACGTTCCTGCACTGCTTGCCGAAGACTGCCCGTACAAGGACCGCGTCGGAATGGTGTCTGTCAAGGATCGGTCGCCCAAGTCTTCCCCTTCTGACGAAAATCCAGACACAGCGTTGGCAATAGCCGATACGGACGCAGGCTCATGCTCTGGAGGTGAAACCTGCCATCTCTGGAGAGGGTTCAAATGTTGGAAAGTGTCGGAAAGGCTGGAACCTGCAGGAATGTCGATGGGCATGGTTCTTGAAGAGGTAATCGCCGGAGAAGGCGGACGTTTTGGCGGCACTTTGAAGCGCGTCCGTCTGCGGGTGTTGGCCAGCCAATTGGTAATCTGCTGTCTGCTGAGGCCGGTCTGCCGCTGCAATATTTCCATGTCCTCGGTGGTTGGGTACGGGTGATGGTTTTTGTTGGCCAACCATGTCTTCAGAATGCGGAGGGACTTGGATGAGAAGCGAGTTCCGATCTTCGGCGGCGTTGTGGTATCTGAAGGCTGGAGTGATGGTATGATATTTCCTTCGTTGCCAAATAGGTGTCCCATAGGCTCTCCGTCGCCCAAGGCTTCTGAGAACATAAACACGCCAGGCTCGTCAAATTGGTTGGCGTTGTTCACCGGTTGCCTCTCGACAAAGTCCATGCTGACATGTTGGCTACCAAGAGCGGTTGGGGCGGGGCCAATCGCAAATGCATCTTGTTGATGAGATGACTCAACACCAAGAACACTGAGAGGTTCAATAGAACCAATGCCCTGGAAATTCTGTGAAGTTTCGTCTTGTCCAGTTCCAAAGCTAGTAATGTCGAGTTGCTGATTGTTGACAAAGTTCGACGTAATGAAGTCCAACTCAAGCGCGGCGGTGAAGTCGTCGATGCTGAGAGCTTGCGTATCATTGGCTGCACCCGGTCCCTTGTCCATCGTTGTGCGAGTTGTGTAAATGCTTGAGGATGCAGCTTGTCAACGTCGGAGGAGTGGCATCTGTTAGTGCTGTCCAAGAGCAGATAGGATGAAAGTTTCCCCGAATAAACTCTCTGCTTTCAGATGCAGTCATATTGTGCCCGGACCCCGCAGTGAATCTTGTTCCTTTGCTCGGGTCATCATCAGCCCGGCTATCGGCACACCTCTCAATTACTCTGTATCGCGCTTCGTCAATCTCCTCCCATAAGGTGAGAGTTGCGGGCTAACTTCCAAATCACAGCTCTGGAGAAGCTTAATTGACGTTGATGTGCTGTGGATGAATCCCGTAGAGCTCTTGTATTTGCGACAGGTTATGCGATATTTTTTCTCGCTTTTCTTTTGGATATCTACACACGCGACTTTGAGGAATAGCAAGTGATCGGCTGCCTTCCACGCACCACTCTGCTACCACACTCCCTTTAAGTTTGCAGATAAAGATGCGACTCAACCACACAATGTCTTTCGTACCTCTGTTTCAAAGTACGATTCCGTACCACCGGAGCCGAGTCCGGCACAGGACAACAGGTCGACAGGTCCGTTGACACCACGCGACACTAAATTCGGCTGAGCATTCGGCGACCGAGCCGTTTGTTCTGAGCCGGCCGATTTCGGAGCTCTGGATACCACACAAAAGATCCGTAAAGACACAAACATTGCCGCGCTGGTTTCGATCTCGGTCAACCCCACCCATTTGGCCTTGATTGCTCGCCCCGGGGTGAGCCCGTCGGGAGGAGTCTACACATAAACTAATAATAACCCCCCCTAGTTAAGGTAGGAGTCCCGTGCATAATGGTAAGTGCTCAGTTATTAGTGGATCCCGGCTAAATTCGACTAATCGGACTTCGTTTTTTGTTTTTTTTTAGGATATTAGGGCTAAAAATATTTTAGAAATAAATTATAGCTAATTAGAGCACTACTACTTAATTAAGGTCCGCTCTATAAAAAATAATTCTAATCTATACTTTTTTTTTATTCTAACTAAGTTACGTCCCTTTTTTTAAACTTCTACTCTTTATTACGACTTTTATTAGAAATTTTTATTACGAAACTTATTATCGTACTCGAAGTTTATTAATAATTAATTAGAAATATTTCCGAATTAATTTTACGATACTTTTTTATTATTACGATAGTAATAGCTTTAAGTCCTATATTAATAATAAAAAGGGCTAGCCTTAGAATCTCTTTATATTCGAGACTAATGGCATAAGTTTTATCCTTATTATTATAATTAAATATACGATTTATTTATTTATTTTTATAATAATAAGGTCGAGTAATCTTATTACTAAGAGAACTCTATTACCGTTACCTAGAGGGTAATAGCCTTTATTCTAATAGCTACTACTAGTCGTCTCTTAGTACGCTTAAGAAGTACTTCGAAAAGGGTTATCGTATTAACTTTGCGATTTCTTATAAGGGTTCCCTCTTATTTACTATTAACCTCGAGGTTATTTATAAGTTACTTACTATTCTATATTAATTTTTTTAGCCTTATTAATAGTTTTTTATAAAATACTATATTAGAATAATATTACTTATAAAGGGCAAGGATACTCCCCTAGATACCCCTCGAAAGCCTAAGGCTATCGTAAATAATAAGGCGTTATTTACTATCTTTTTTAATAAGGATAGTACTATAAGTAGAAATATTTTTAAAATATTTCTCGTTTATAAGATTAACTATTTTTAATAGAACGTTATTAAAATAAAGATAAACGTCGGACTTTATTCCGAGGAGAGCTATAAGGTCTATATTTCGTAAGACGTTATTAACTATAGTAAGTATAACTTATTCCTTAATTAACGCTCTTTTTAACTAGATTTTATAACCTGCCCTCCCCCTAATATATACGAGCTAACTTATTTAGTATTTTATAAGTACCGTTACTCTAACCTTATACTAAATAAGGATATCTTTAGTAAACTACTTTATTAATACTTATATATTATTATACTTAATATTAATTATTTTTAGAAATATTTAAAACCCCTAAGCGAATAGGCCGGAATAGTAAGGTAGCTAAGGGTAAGCCGGTCTAGCCTACTCCCGCTAATAATTCTAACGATAATAAGACGAATTTTTAAATAAACCCCGCTACTTCTACCTAGATTTTTATTAAGGATATAAATAAGTAAAAAGTATAATTAAGGGTTGAGGGATAATAGGGAATAATTAGTCTGGGGAAGTTTATAAGTAAAGAGTTTATTAAAATAGAAGTATTTTACTTACCTTTTTAAAGTAGTACTATATAAATTAAAAATACCGTAGTATTATAAATAGCTATTCGTAGTAAATATATAAATAGAAGTTAAGGCTATAAATGCTAAGTAAGTAATATATTAATCGTAAATATTTCCTATATATTTCCTAAATATTTCCTAAGTATTCCTATCTATAAGAGATTAGGCTATAAGTACTTAATTGGCGAGACTATAATATAAGTATAAGTATATTATAAGACTTATGTTAGTATCCTATCACGGGGATATTAGTTAATTAGTTCGAACCGTAAGTTAATAAAATAGGTTAATTAAACTATTTTAATATACTACGTAAAGTATAAAAAAGAGGTTCTAATTATAAATTAGGTAATTTATAATAATTATAAATAGGGCCTCTCGTTAGCCTCTACGTAGCCTTAGCTATATACTAAGGTCGAATTAGACTTTTAATCTAATACTAACTTTTTTTTTATCGATCTAATTACTATTTCTATTATTACTACTACTACTACTACTACTATAATTAAAAATTTAATTTAACCTCGGGCCTGTTTATTAAGTTATCTCTTTTTATCCTTTTTTTTTACTCTTTTTATATAACCTATCCCTCTATTTGTACTATTACTTTTTTTTTATTAATAAATTACTCTAATTCCTTATTAAGTACTACTTTTATAAAAGCGTTAGTAAGGTTATTATTATTATTAATCTAATAGATCTTAAGGATCTCTCGTTGTTTATATAACTACTTAAGGGCTATAATATTTATTATAAACTTCTTTTTTTTTATAATACTTAACTTAATAAGGTACTTATATAACGAGTACGAATTAGTATAAATAATTATAAGAATCGTAAAAAAGTTAAGTTAATTTATAATCTTTTTAAATATAATTAAAATCGTATGGGCGAGGTTAATATTATTAACTATATTATAAACTTTAAATACGAGTACGCTACGTATTACTTACTTATTTTTTATTAATAAAAAATAAATAATATTACCCTAAATCGTAAATTCGTCCTTACCGAGTTTCTTATTAATAAGGACAATAATATACCCTAATTATAAGGTTAAGTTATTATTATTTATAAATAATTCGTTAATAAATACATAGAGCCTCGTTAAGGTAAGCTTAATAAGTTAGTAAATAAGACCTTAGTTATAGTATTTTTATTATTATTATACTTATTAATTAAAAGTATTAAAATTACTTTTTATAAGTTCTATAGCTTATATAGCTCTAGTATAGTTAAAAGTAGCCTCGGGCTAATAAATACTCGTAATATATACTTTTTAAATAAGTTTAGCCCTATATTACTTTTTATAGTTAGGGGATTTTTAATTAACGAGGGTAATCTTTTTATTTTACCCCTTTTACTAAAATACTATATTATCCCCCTTAATTATTAAAATCCCTCTATTAAACGCTAATAAGGATTTTAGTATTAGGATCTCTTTTAGTTTAGCTATAAATTTAGCTTTATAAAGCTCTTTATTCTCCTTTTTTATAAACTTAATAGTTAATAAACTTAGGGTATTATCTATTTATATTTTAATAATACTAAAGGGGTCGTTTATGTATATAGAGATTATAAAATAAGGATTATATATTAATATAATTATTAATAATTAGTTAATATAAAAGTCGTAGTACGTCGTTTATTAATAAGTACTTAATTTAGTAAGGCTATATAATAGCTTAAGTACTTTAATAATTATACTTTTTAAGTACTTAAGCTATTATCTCCTTTAAGAAGTAAGTAAGAATCTTTTTTATAAGCTTAGTTATTAATTATATATACGCTTATATAATATTATAACTCTAGATCTAGTATTCTCTTTGTTATAATAATACTATTAATACTATTATAAAGCGCTAGCTATAATATTAAACTATAAGCGACTAAGTAAGTAGCGTTACTTTCTTAACGTTACTATATCCTTATATAACGTACCTCGATTTTTTATATAGCTATAGGGTACCCTTCCCTTTTATTTTTTAAACTATACGTAATTTAAAAATACGTAAATTTACGTATTTAACTAGATTATAAAAGATAAATTAATAAACCCCTCGATTACGTAGTATTTCTATTTTTATTAGGTCTAATCTTTTAAAGGGTCTCCTAGCTATTATAATTATACTATTTTTTTATAGTTTAGTTATAAGTACGAAGTCGGCCTTTTTTTTACTATATAAAATATACTAATTATAGTATTATTAGTAATAAATTATTAAAATAGTACCCTTTATTTAGGTCTTTTTATATATCTTAATAATATAAGTATTACCTCTTTTTTATTATTATTATCGATTTATTTTATTATAATAATTTTATTAAAAATAATCTCTTACTCCTCCTTATACTACTAAAGGGATTCCCCTAGCTCTTTTTTTTCTTATTAAGCTAATATCTCTTTATTAAGATTAGTATAATACGGTCGTACTATTATAATTAATACTTTAAATAGTTAGTCTCGATCCTTAGTAACGATATATAAACGTTTATTAACTAAAATAAATTTATATAAGCTTAACTACTACTTAATAATTTTCCTCTAGACCTAAATATTTAAATTTAATAATATATCGAAGTTAGAGCTTATATCTAGCTTATTACGGGTAGTAATAGCCTTATTAATCTAGTACTTTATATTCGTTTCTTAAAATACCTTTATTACTTTATTAATTACTTAAGCTTACTAAGCTACGTTTAGTAATAGTAATAAGGCTATTGTCGTTTTTAAGTATATTCTAAATACGAAAAGCGTTAGAACTAGTCCTTTTAGGCCTATAATATTATTATAGTACTTAAATACTAATTAAAAATACTCTTTATTTATAATATTAGAGCACTTATTATAAATAATTTTAAATACTAAAATGGGGTGGGGCGATTAGTCCTAGTATTTCTTTTTTCTAAAACTAATTAAGTATAGGGACTTATAGGAGAGCTAATTAGAGGAAAATATAAAAAGAAGGGCCCCTAATTAGAGAAAAGAGCTTAGTAATACGGATTTTTACTTTAATTATATATATACCTTTTTAAAATCGAACTAGAACCTTTTTAATAATTTATTTTTAAATATAATAATATAAAATAATTAAGAACTTTACTCTTTTAATCTAATTAATACTACCCTCTTTCCTCGGTCGTAACTTTATTAATTAAGGCCGTATTAACCTAATTAAAAAAGGTATCTTATATTATTTTTATAAGTATTAGTAGTTCTTCCTAAGCACCGTATTACAAAAGTCCTTTATACTCTATACCTTTTTAATAGTCTTCCCTTTTAAAAATCCCTTCCCTTTTTAAATAAAAAAATAAATAAAAAAAAGCCTAACTTAATTAAAAATAATTTAAATAAATAAGTAAAAAAAAGTAGTATAATAATTAAAATAAATATAAATAATAAGACTCTAATTAAAAAAAAACTAAATAATTAAAACGTAAAAACGAAGATATATAAAAAAGGGCTTCTTATTTAATAAGAGGGGGATATAATAAACCTTAATAAGCGAGCGAAATAGATAAGTAAAGAAATACGTAAATACTTAGGACCGGATTAGGCCTAAATACGAATACTATAATAGTATAATAAAACGAATAACGAATTAGGATTAGAACTAATAAAATACTTTAATAAGTATAATTAGTTATTTAATTAAACTATTCTTTATTAATTAATATAACCCGGAGATTTAATAATAAACCTATTTAGAAATATAGATACGTCGGACTAAGGGCGCTTAAAAAACTAGCTTTTAACTAATCTTATTAATAATTTTAATTAGTATTACTATAGGCTTAATATAAAGTTTAATTAAAACTCTAGTTATATACTTAATAAGGGCTAAGAAGAACGGCTTAAATTATATTAATTAGAATAATAGCTACGCTCTAGCTATTAAAACGGCTCCTCTTCTCTCTTTTTAAACTCTATTTAAAATAAATAAACTAATATAAGACTATTAAGATTATAAATAAAATCGATAAACTATATTTTTAATAACTTTAGACTATAAATATAAATAATTAATACGTTACTTTTATTATTATTAGCGCCCTTTAAGACGTTTAATTATATAAACCTAACCCTTTTACTTTAAATAGACCGTTTACTAAACTAGCTTTTATAATTTACTAAGACTTATAAACTATAGAGTTATTTAATAATAAAAAGCCTATTCTTAATAATAGATCTACTCACTAATCTAATTAAAAAAGGCTAGTTATGGCTTAGGTTAGGATAAATAATTTAATTAATACCTTCTTAAGTACTATTACTATTTAAATCTAAATAACTACGCCTTAAATTAAGGACTTTATAATTCCTTAGCCTAATTTAATAAAAAATATAAGGTTTTATAAAATACTATTCTATAGTTAAGAGGGGATTATAATCTTTAAAAGTAATAATATTATAAACTTTTTAAAAAAGTTTGAGGACTAGTACGAGATTAGTAAAGTCCCGGACTGATTTAGAAGTAAACTTATTATATATATTATAAGAAAAGATTATTAAACTCTAGTTAAAAACGCGATTAGAGGACTACCCTAGGCCTAAGCTAAGGATTTCTTTTTAAAAAAATATAAAAAATAAAATATTAACCGCTTTTTAAATAAAAAAGAGCAGATCGAAAAAGTTACTAAAGGACTATTTATCTCGTTTTTTAACTTAAACTCTACTTAAATACTATTTACTAAAATTAATAATATAATTACCCTTATTAAATAATAAAACCTCTATATTATAATTAAGAAGAGCTTAATTAAAGCTGTATATAAGTAGTTCTATATTAATATTATAAAAAAAGTAGTAGAGAAAGTCGGGGTTATTTTAAATAGTTTCGTTAGATTAATAAAATATATAAAGTTTAAAATAGGACTTCTTAATATAATCGCGTATAAAAAAAAATATAACCTACTCTTCGTAAACGATTAAAATTAACCTAAAACCTCGCTACGATCCCCTACTTCGTAAGTATATAAAAATACTTAGTATTAATATCCGAACTACTAATAATATCGCTAGCTAATAATAGAAGCCTAGGTTACCTAGGCAGCTATTAATAATATTACTAATTCTAACTTAACTAACGAAATAAGTAAGCTAAAAATTTATTAAAATAGTATTTATTTTTAAAGTCCTATTTATATATTTAATATAAGTACTACGCGTCTTAATTAGCCCCCGATTATAAAACCTAAAGACTACTATTAGTATTACTAAAGTCTATACTACCGGATTATTAAGGATTACAATTAGTATACTCTTAATAAAGATGCTTATTTTATTATTTTAGCTTAAAGAGCTTAGTATTATAAAAAGCATAATAGTTATAAGCCTATAAGAAATATCCCTTTTATTAGAATTAAAAATAAAAAAAAGCGTATAATTACTAATCGTATTACCCTTCTTTTTTATATAGTAAATATATTAACTAAAAAAAATACTAAGCTTTTAGCTAAGCAAATTTTAAACTATTAAATTAGACTACCCTAATAAACTATACTTATACTTCCCTTAGCTAATCCTATGAGTATAGTTAAATACGTTTACGTAGTACGACCTAACTTAAGCTACTATAACTAAGTAGACGTCTATACTATTTATAAAAAAAAACTATTTAGAAAACCGCACCTTAGTAACTACGTTATATTCTAAAAAAATATATAAGATCGATACTACGATTCTACTTCTTAATTATAATAATAATATAATAAACTCTAAAAACGAGGTTACTTAACTAATTACTAAATAAACCTAATCGTAAATAAGGGCCTCTCGAGAGGGCTAGATTACCTCTTACTACTACCGATCCTTAGTATAGGTTACGAGTTCTTTTTATTTATTAAATATTATTTTACGAGGATATTATTAAATCTTATTAATTCTTTAGTTATTTTTTTATTTAGATCTAGGATAAAAACATAAGGGGATAATAAAAAGAAAAGAATTATTTTTTAATTATTATAATTAAAAACCTAACGACCTTACTTATTAACTATATAATTATATTAAAAAACCCTACCCCTCTTTTTAAGTATCTAAGCCTAGTTCCTTATTTAATTAAGCTTATTTAGTATTTAACTTAGCCTATATAACCTCCTACTTTACTTATTTTATTTTAATATACTAATAACCCTTATAAATTATAAATATATAGTTTTTAATAAGGTACGTAAGAGGGGCATCCTTAAGAACGGAATCGTACTTATCCTCCTCGATCTTAGTAGTATTAATCTAATTAAAAATTATATAAACTAAAGTCTTAACTCTCTTAATATTAATTAGGATTAGAAATATTACTTTATTATTACTTATTATATAATAATAATAATAACCTTACTTAAAGTCGGCTCCGGACTAACTAATAGCCTACTAGTCGTTACTCTTTTTAAAATAGTATTTCTTATTTTTAGAATATATATAATTACTATATTAATTATTAAAATAATCTAAAAAAGAAACGTACTTAAAATAAGGGACTATCTTTCTAACTAGCTCCTTAGTATTAAAACCGATATATTTTTAAAAAGACTATATATAATAGTTATAAAATATAATATTCTAAACGCTATAAGCCTAGATAAATAAAAAATTAATAATAAGGGTTCGTTTACCTAATCGCTAAGATAGAGGGCTAAAATAATTAATATAATCGTAACTAATAAAAACCTAATAGTTCTACGAAAATAATCTACTTATAATACCCGGATTATAAACGTACTTCTTAACGACGTTTTAATTCGTAATTAATTACTAAAACTTCTAAACTATTTCTTTTTTAGTATATTTATTAACCTAAGGATTTATAATATAGAATTCGGTATAAAGCTCTCCGGTTAATTTAAAAAGAGTTAACTAATTAGTAATTTTAAGGATCTATCGTGACAAACTTTTCGGCTATTGTCCTCGTGGTGGACTATCCGTACCTCGAAATGGTTGGACAAACTGAATCTTTGCTCTTGTCTAAGCCCTCTGCCAAACATGATCAGCTTTGATATATCAGGGTTGTTGTTTAAAACAAAAACGAACCGTCTGCTTTGCCTTATGCCTCGACCACGAGCTGGCCAGTGCGAAAGGGACGGGCTCCCGTCGCGTACAAGTGCCCTTGTCGCAAATCCACGGACAGCTCTATGTACTCTGTATGGTGGTTATTGCTAACAGTCTTGTGCCGACTTCACTTTCCGGTGGAAATGTCTGTCGAATTGACGAAGGAAGGCAGATTGGGAAACCCATTCGCATCGCCAGTCAGCCATATTGCTTTGCCAACTTGACCCCCTTGGAAGGCCAGCTTACCGAGCTGATTTGGGGTCCCTGGCCAAAAGCGAGATGGCAGTGAATGACGGCGGTGGGCGTACGAGGGAAATCGCCGCTTGGCAAGAACCAGGAACCAACGCCGTCTGCGTCGCGATGCTGCGTTTCTATGACGCGGGAATGAGACCACATCAGCCCCCTTCTTTGGGGGTCGGCCAGGTTGTACAAGGTTGCATACAGTAGCAAGACGGAGTCTCACTGCCATGCCGCGTGTCAAGCCGGGCATTGTAGCAGATGGAGGTTGAGGGGGTTGTGAGAGGATAAAAACGTGTCCGTTGAGGAGAGAGCGCGTGCCTATGTCCGTCCGATGTCGTACGGCGCATGTCAAGCAAGGAATGTGGTGCGGTACGATGAAGTAGGTCGCTTTGTGATGCCGGCAGAACACAAGCATAAAGTAGAGTTGGTGCATCCGTGACCTTGTATACTTGAGATATTTGCCC
Source organism: Colletotrichum cuscutae (assembly GCA_030869315.1). Taxonomy (NCBI): domain Eukaryota; kingdom Fungi; phylum Ascomycota; class Sordariomycetes; order Glomerellales; family Glomerellaceae; genus Colletotrichum; species Colletotrichum cuscutae. The sequence continues at coordinate 356,224 of MPDP01000224.1, forward strand.
TCGCCCCATAATTCGGTTTGTCTATCCTCTGGCTGGACTATCACACCAAATTGTGACTGGCGAGTTTAAGGCAAGGTACGTATCCGTTCGTACGGGATTATTCGTAGTTGCTGTTCCACATGTTAGTTCCTGGGACCTGAAGCGGGAGCAGCAGCAGAAGTAAGATAGCGTCAGTTTCTACCTTGGGTTGGGCCTACTGATTCTAATTCCTGGTTCTCGTTCTAGTCTCCGAGAAACGACATGCTGGGTCAGATACGAGGGCGAGGGTCTCTCGGGGTGGAAACTAGGAAAGCATGTCTGGCAAACTAGTTGCAATGGTCCTTCTACAGACCTGTTCTCTGGGCCCTCGACGCCAGGTAGCTGGAGCGAAGCTGGCAGGGGCGAGAGGAAGGGGGGCGCATTCTAAGTACCTTATTTATTTATATATTCTGCCTTTGCTGGCTGCTCGGGCGGTTCTTAGTATTATTTATACAGTATTAATACATAGTATCAGTAGATACTTATACTATCTTACTAGACTATTTTTTTAGATTTTCTACTTTTTTAACTTCCCCTCTTATAAAGTTTATAACTACGGATTATTAGTAATAATATTAAGTACCTAATACTACTACTTTATAAGCCTACTACGTACTTAGCTAAGTTAGTTACTTTTTTAAGTAATAGTAGCTTATAATAGTATAGTATCGGAGATACCCTTATTACTATTATTAAGAATAATACCGACCTTATTAATTTATACCTTTAACTTTAACTTATATATATATATATTCTTTACTTCGTTACTTTTATTAAAATTAAAAACGCTTCCCTCGCCGTTTATTACTATTATATTATTACTATTACTATTACTATTTAACCGTCTATTTTAAGTATACTTTATTAAAATACTAAGACGTTACTAATAGCTCGTTAACCCTTAGGGCTTCCTTAATAACTAGAAGTTCGATTTTATAAGTATTATACTAAAGGACCCCGAGCTATAAAAAGACCGCTTTAATAAATATTATATTTATAATATCGACTTATAAAAAATAGATAAATATATTATAATAAGCGTTACCCTTATTAATACTTTTTTAATATAATAGAGTAGTATAGATAAGTTTAGACTTAATAATATAATTAAAAACTTAAAAAGAGTATAAGTAAGCGTATTAAATAGGAATATTAATAAGGAGAAGTTATTATTAAATAAGATAAGGGGAAAAAGTAAGGGGTAGTATTTAATTATTAAAAAAGTAATTAATATACTATAGCGGCGGGGTTATTAATATTTTAAGTTTAGTTAGTATTAATAATTAGTAACGGCTACGGCCGGCTATAGTTAGTTATAAAGTTTTATTAAAGTACGTAATAAAAATACTCAATATTAACCTTAATAGACTAGCTTACCCGTAAAGGCAAAAATAGCTCTTAATAAGGCGGACCGGACCCCAAAGGGCTAAGTACCTTATTATTAAAGAAAGTTAATTCTTTCTAAGTTATAAGTATAAGAATATTTGTTTTTTTATTCTACCTTTACTAGCTGCTCGGGCGGTTCTCGGTATTATTTATATAGTATGAATATATAATATTAATAAATACTCTTACTATCTTAATAGACTATTTTTTTTTAATTTTTTATTTTTTTTAACTTTTCTTTTTATAAAGTTTATAACTACGGATTATTAATAGCTATATTAGGCGCCCGACGCTACTACTTTATAAGCTTGTTACGTACCTAGTTAAGTTAGTTACTTTTTTAAGTAATAGTAGCTTATAATAGTATAGTATTAGAGATACCCTCGTTACTATTATTAAAAATAATACTAACTTTATAATATTTATCTTAATACTTTTAACTTTAACTCGTATATAAATATATATATATATATATACATATATATATATTTATTACCTCGTTTTTTTTATTAAAGTTAAAAAACGTATAAGAGATTAAGCTATGAGTACTTAACTAGCAAGGCTATAATATAAGTATAAGTATATTATAAGACTTAAGCTTATAGAGTCCTTTATACAAGCTTTACTTCGTAAAAAGTTCTTTTTTAATATAATCTATATATTAGTCGCTAATTTATTAATAACCTATTACTATACGTATCCTAAATCTATTATAAAACGCTACTTCCCTTACTATCTATTACTATTACTTTATTACTATTGCTATTACCCTATTATTATTACTATTACTCTGTTATTATCGCTATTGAATTATCTATTTTAAATATATATTATTAAAATACTAAGACGCTAACTCGTTAATTTATAGGGATGCTTTAAGGGCTAGAAGTTCGATTTTATAAGTATTATACTAGAGAATGCCGAACTATAGTACGATTATCTTAAGGAATACGGATTAGATATTATTAACTTAAAAATTAGAAAAATATATATTAATATAGCTATTACCTTAATAAGCGCTTAGCTTATATAATACGGGCTTAAAATACTTAATCGATTTTAAAATATTATTAATATTCTAAAAACGTAGTATAAGAGTAGGTTAAGAAAGATTAAAAGGGATATTTTGAAGTTATTAAATAAGGTAGAAAGTAGGGGGTAGTTTTTAGCTATTCGGAGGGCGATTAATGTGTTATGGTAGGATTATTAGTATTTTAAGTTTAGTTAGTATTAATAACTACTCGGTGACGGCTGCGGCCGGCTATAGTTAGTTATAAAGTTTTATTAAAGTACGTAATAAAGATACTCGATATTAACCCTAATAGACTAGCTTGCCCATAAAGACGAAGATAGCCCCTAATAAGGCGGACCGGACCCTAAAAGGAAGTATAAGAATATAGTTTTAATAAAATAATATAATACCTACTTAGTACTTAAATTAAAATACTTTTCTAAACTTATTATAAAAAAAAAGATAATTATATTACTAACTACTTCCCCCCGATAGAGCAATCCGCCGGGGCCGTATTATATATTACGTATTAAAGAAAACTAGGTATATTACGCTCTATACCTAATTACTAACTAAAATTAACTAACTCGACTATTGTCTCCCTTTTATTAATAGCTCCTAACCTTCCGCCGCCCGTCTATAGGGTAAGCTTTACTTACTCTAACGTATATAAGACCTCTTAATACTAGCTTATATAAGTAACTAAGTTTACTATTATCTCTTTTTTTATATAGGTATTATTATTACTTAGGAGGCCCCGTAAGAGCTATTTAAGGCGCTTATTTATTACCTTAACCCTACGTACCTCTAGCCCGCTTATTATAGTTATTATAGCTAGGCTAGTATCGATATACTAAATCCTAGTATTTATATTAGCCTAGTTACTTATAGCGCTTATAATATCGCCTAGCTAAATTCTGCACTATTAAAAAGTACTTTACTATTTCTTAAGCATGCTTACGTTAGCTATAATAGCTATAGTATCGAGCTAGCCGAGGGCGCCTAGCCCGAGAGGGGCAGACTTATTAATAAGTATCTTTAGCTTACTAATTACTAACTATATACTAAGAAGTTCTTATTAAAGTAGTATTTTAACTAGCTAACCTCTTAACTAATTATTTAACTAGTTATTTAAGTAGTAGTTTATATAGTAGTTTTTTTCCGGCTTTATAAGTACAAAAGATCGACCTTAACGGGATCACGCTTTTAAAAAAAATCACACGATATAGTACACTTTTTAATTATATAATACGCGTAATATATCCTAAGCACGCGCTTAATATAATATAATAATTTTAATATAAAAGCTGCTATTTAATTCGGAATAGATAAGCTACCCTTTATGTAGTAATACTAGTTAAAAAGGTTAATAGTAGAGGTTAATAATAAAGGTCGGCCGTAGAGGTCGGTTATAATAGTTAGCTATAATAGTTAGTTATAATAATTAGAGGTAGCCTTTCTTAATTATAAAGGTTCTAAACTTTAATAATAATAAAGAGGTTTTTAAAAAAAGGGCTAAATAGGCTAATATTTATTACTTTTTATACTAAAGCTCGTAAAAATTCTTTTTATTCTTATTACTTTTAATATTACCTAAAGCTACTCTCTATTTAAACTAAATAAATTTACTAAATAAATTTACTAAATAAATCTACTAAATAAACTTATTAATACACAAACTACTACTTAAATAGTTAGTTAAATAACTAGTTAAGAGGTTAGCTAATTAAAATACTACCTTAACGAGAACTTAAAAATACTTATTAATAAGTCTACCCCTCTCGGGCTAGACACCCTCTTTAGCTAGCTTAACGCTATAGCTATCGTAGCTAACGTAAGCACGCCCGAGGAGTAGTAAAGTACTTTCTAATAGTACGGAATTTAGCTAAGTAATATTATAAGTACTATAAATAGTTAGGCTAGTACGGATACTAAGATCTAGTATATTAATACTAGCCTAGTTATAATAACTATAATAAACGGGCTAGAGGTATATATAATTAGGGTAATAAGCTAGTACTTTAAATAGCTCTTATAAAACCCCCCGGGTAGTAATAATACTTATATAAAAAAAGGGATTATACTAGACCTAGCTACTTATGTAGGCTAGTACTAAGAGGTCCTGTACGTATTAGAGTAGGTAAAGCTCGCCCTATAGGCGGGCGGCAGAAGGTTAAGAGTTTTAATTAGTAGTTAAGTATAGAGCGTAATATACCCAGTTTTCCTTAATACGTAATACACGGTACGGCCCCGGCGGATTGCTCCGTCGGGGGGAAGTAGTAGTTTATATATTAATAAGTTTATTTAGTAAGTTTATTTAGTAAGTTTATTTAGTAAATTTATTTAGTAAATTTATTTAGTAAATTTATTTAGTAAATTTATTTAGTAAATTTATTTAGTAAATTTATTTAGTTTAAATAGAGAGTAGCTTTGGGTAATATTAAAAGTAATAAGGATAAAAAAAATCTTTATAAGCTTTAGTATAGTAAAAGAGTAGTAGATATTAGCCTATTTAGCCCTTTTTCTAAAAACCTCTACGTTATTTTCAAAGTTTAGAACCTTTATAGTTAAAAAAAGCTACCCCCGATTATTACGGCTGACTATTATAGCTAACTATTATAACTAACTATTATAGCCGACCTCTACTATCGACCTTTTTAGATAGCGCCGCTATATAATAAAAAGGGTAGCTTACTTATCCCGAATTAAATAGCGGTTTTTATATTAAAATTACTATATTACGTTAAGCGCGTACTTAAGATATATTATGCGTATTATATAGTTAAAAAGTATATTATATTATATAATTTCTTTTAAAAGCGTAATCCCGTTAAGGTCGATCTTTTATACTTATAAAGCTAGAAAAAAAACTACTATATTACTAACTACTTATTATTAAAGTTTATAAATAATATTATAGTTTTAATTATAATAGCTTTATTTATAATAAATAAAAAGTCTAATTATAAATCCTTTAAAAACCTTTTTTTAAGAGCTATAAGAGCCTCTAAGTATATTAAAATAAAATACTTATTAAAATATTAATAACTAAACTAACTTTATAATAATAATTTTAATAAAAACTTAGTAAATATATAAGAGATTAGGCTATAAGTACTTAACTAGCGAGGCTATAATATAAGTATAAGTATATTATAATACTAAAGCTTATAGAGTCCTTCGTACGGGCTCTATTTTATAAAAAGTTCTTTTATAATATAATCCGTATACTAATTACTAACTTATCGGCATCTTATTACTATACGTATCCCGAATTTATTATAAAATAATATTAAAATCGTTATTAATATTAAGTATAATTTACAAAGTATAATAATATAATTATAAAATATTATTAATATATTTTATATTAAAAAAGGTATTATTAATATTAATAAAATAAATAGGGCCGTATTAATATAATACCTTAGCTTTTTTTTATAACTTAAGGATTATTATTTTAAATAATATTAAAAATTTAGTAAAAAGCTTTTTTAAGTACTTTAATATATTTATTACTATTTTTATAATAATAAAACTCTTAGTATTTATATATAAAAATAAGTTACTTATTTTTATATAATAATATTAATTTATTAATAAGCTATTAAAATTATAATTTTAATAATCTCTTAATAAGAGAGAGGGTAGAATAGAAAAAAGGATAAATAAGAAAAGGGTTAAGGTTAAATAGTACGGAATTTAAGAGTAGGGTAGCGTCTATATGTACTGCGGCAATCCTTTAGTAATGCAAAACGATGGAGTTAAACAGTGGGGGGGGGGGGGGGGCGCATTCAATGAGACGTGCTGCCTTTCTGTCCCCGGTCGTCGGTCTTGGTGACTTCATCCGCAGCTTGAATTGCTCCAGCGATGCTGTGTGAATGCCCTGCCAAGATGAAGGAACAAAGCCAGGGCTACCTAGATGCAGGTAAGGCAGGGCAGGGCAAAGTTTTGGAGAGGAAGGTCGCAGTGTACGCATGTTCCCTGCCATGTTGAGCATGGGAGAGGAGGAAGGGGAAGGGGGATGAGATTTGCATGAGCAAGCATGGAGGAGGAGTAGAAGTGAACTGTGTGTAAGAGAAAGAGAGAGAAGAGGAGACATTCAGACAGACAATCTATGCAAGTGCAATCATCTTTGGTGGCCCTGGGTTCCATTGGATTCGGATGAGGTGAAGTGCAGCAGAGGCAGGAGGCAAGGAAGGTACCGTTGTATCTTACCTTAGGTACCTTAGGTAGGTACCTGACTACGTAGGTACTCCGTACCGGGGTAAGGTATGGAGGCAGGAGCTAGGGAGGCAGGAAGGAGCTAGGAAGTCGGAAAGAGGTGTCAATCTCCCGACCCACTTGCGGACACGGATGACAGGGGGAAGGTACGCACGTACCTTAGCTTAGTACCTGGCAGGAGTGCTACTCTGCTGGAGGCTCCTACCCTGGTCCTGTCTTCATGCAGCTCCCTCTCTCCTCGTCTCCATCCTCATCTCATCTTTTTGTTTCTGTGCCGCCGTCTCCTCAACTTTCTCTTCTTCATCCATGATCCTCCTCCCTTCCTCTTCTCGCCTTGTCCTGCCTTTTGCCCACCTCACCTCGCTTCTCCTTGCCTTGTCTCGAGAGGCTCTCCATCTCGTCAATATACGACGCATTCGCTCGCTCTGCTTTGAGACACGCCGCACGCCGCGCGCATTGAATGGGAGGAAGGGCGGGTCGCATCCGGCGAGAGCGTCCTATCTCGTCCTATCCTGCGGTGTCTTGCCTTGGCTCAGTCCAGGATCACGGGGTGTATCCATACGGAACACTGTGTGCGGGTACATCATACTCCCTTCCAGGCACAGGAGAGCGCCGAAATATCCCTTCTTCGCTGAATTTCAATTTTCCTGTCGAGCATTTATCGCGGTCGTAGTCTCGGCTGCTCACAGCATCTTGGTACCCGGGACGCCTGACCGGGCCGGTGTGTGTTTCCGCTGGCTTCGTCATACACATCTATGGATATCCTCCATTACTGACATGACCATGAACAAGGGTTGGGCACCTTACCTTGAGAAGAGGCCATCCCATCTGCGAACTTGCGAAGCACGGTACCTTCCAGACCTCTCCTCAATGGACGGTTAGGTTGACGTTGGTCTCCGCCGTTACGCTAACGCAGCGTGGCGTAGTATTGGTCCAAGCTTGATGGCATGGTGTCTCGTTTTCTCCATGTCTGTCTGCACTCTGCCCTACCGCTCGTTGGCTTGCGAGTTGGGCTTATATTGTCAATCCAGCGTCACTCTCTTTCCCTCCTCTTTGCTTCTATGGCCTTTTTTCTCTTTCTCTCCCTCTCTCTTCTTCCTTAGCCTAGGCCCCCTTGTTTTTTATTCTACTTCCCTCTCATTTTTTTCTTCTCTCTCGTGATAGATATCGCTAATCTGCTTTCTTTAGTTTCTCACCCCTGTCCCCTTCCCTCCCCCATTCCTTTTCCTGACTCGGTAGATCCGGACTTTCATCAAGCACTATACGCATCTGTTACGGCGGATTCTGTTTTTTTTTTCTCGAAAAAACCGAAATGAAGAAAAGGTGGTATACAGTATTTGACTCTGTTCCGAGGCAAATAAACACCTTGTCGCTTGTCGCGCGTATGCTTCGCGTCAATGATTTCGCGTCCAAACTTGAACTACTCGCTTGCCATCACATGACGCAATGCTCATGCTGGGTCGTGGGAATCCTACCCGCTACGCGCCGTAACTACAGCCATCTATTTCCAGCCTCATGCTGGCTTGGGGCGTCTTTTGTGGCTTGCCTAGGGGGTTCGCTCTCCCTTCTCGAACAACCTTATGAATGCCGTTGGAGGATAATCAAGCGCTTGCCGGGCGCAGTGTCTGAGGGTGAAAAATTGTTTGTCTTGCTAGCCACAAATTCGTGTATGTGTGTGTGTGTGTGTATGCGCGTGTGCAAGTGAATCAATCGCCTCTTCCGGGAACCGACAGGGGCCGACATGTCTTGTGAGGCCAAAACATCCACCCAGCCGAATGCTGCTGCCCGTCGGACGAGGCAACGTGCTGTCGCAGGCGGACCGCTCCCGTGTGTTCACTGCCGTGCCACATTGTCGATTTTTTTTTCTTCTTCTTTTGACAGGTTTGGTAGTCAAGTGTCCAGTAGGCCAAACTTTCGGTCGCATGCTGATGTTCTCTCTTGCCGCCCCAGCCCCATTTTGAAACCATCTCGCGGGGTCCAAGAGGCATTGTTAAAAAAAAAAATGAACAGAAGAATAAAACGGGATGCTTGAGTGCGGCCCGGCATCAAATGCAAGTGTCCCGCGAATGTGGCTTGACTATGACAGGGGACACAAGAAAAATTCTGAGCCTGCCCTGCCAATTTGCTTTCTCAAGCTGTCTGGCAGTGAAATTTCTTTTTCCCGTATATTGCATAACATGGACAGTCAAATCACCGACATTGGTTTTGCATGTCTAAGGCAGGTAGCGACTTGCACGGATTAGAGTTTAAATGATTGAATTGATATCTCCACAATGAGGAGCTATTGACAGGGAGAGTGTTCGTGAGAGTCGAGATGCCCGACCTTGCGAACTGAGTTGCTGCTTCACGCAGTCTAGAAAAATCCGCATGCGATACTCCATCATCGTAGGTTGCTAAGAAGGAAAAAAAAAAAAAAAGGTTGATGAACAAACCAGCGTACTGATGAACGGAGTAATAGAAACAGATCATGGTATCTCTCAAAGCTCTATTCTGCTGGAGTCGTTGGCAATGATAATGCCACAGAAGAGAAGCGGAATGGCAGGCGTGAGCCTCATAATTTGGTCGAGTCCGGTAGAAAGAAGCTCTTCATAGTCTTCTTTCCCTCGGCTTTATGTCTACTTTTAGGCCGTCGTCGAATCTAATGCCCAAGAGACCGTTAGTTGGCGTCTCACCGAGTGATGAGTCTGTAACGGACCTACGATTTCCCTTGCTTCTGGCAGTTGAAGCAAGTGCCATCTTGGCTTTGCGGCTTGTCTACGACACCTCCGCAATGGCCGTGAGAGCTGCACGCATATACAGGCCGTGTCTCGGTGCAGCCACAACCCCATGTGATGATAACTCTGGAGCACATTTTGGCTAGAGAAGGAATCTTCTCCGTGGAAAAAGAGGAAGAGGGAGAAGAAAGAGAAGAAGAGTCGAAGCTGTTGTGAGAAGGTCTCTTAGGCCGCGAGCGGTGGGCTTCTAAGTGAGGCTTTGTTTTTTCTGCGTGTAAAGCTCGATAGTGACGGGCGAAGACTCGTCTTGCAATGAAAAAGCTAGACGAAGGACTGGTTTCTTAGAGGTGACTGGTAAGAGGGATGGTCTCGTATGTTGTATAGTTGTTGTTCTGGCTGGATGAAGAGTGTATTGTTTGGAAGCTCGAGTCAGGATATGTCGTCTGTCTTATATATCGTCGTGACACAAGCTCAAGACTGGCTATTGGCTTGAAATCGACTGTCGGGAGTGGGCTGACTTGTTTGCCATCGTCAAATCTGCCAGTCAAGCGAAGGAGGACCAACAGGTAGCTATCACACCGGTGATGCCAAATGTAAGTAGACGCAGCTTGGCTGTTGGTTGCTCGCCAACGCGTCAAAGTTTCTCTGTTCTGGTGTTGGAAGACGCCAGTCGGGAGATAGTGGTGCGTCAAGCGTCTGTCTGGCAAGTCTTCAAGTTGACGCAAGGGAGGGCTGTAACTTGGTGGAGGGAAGTAATGTGGAAGATGCAACGGGTCGTGAAAACGGCTTGTACCTTGCAAGTCGATGTACCTGGGAGAGATGCTGGCTGCGGGTGCGGACCGGGCAGATGGGTTGTTTGATCCGCCCCTTTGCAGGAGGTGGTCGACAAGCTGCCTGGTTGTGGAGATGCTTTGGCGGCCGTGGAGAAACCAGCCTAATCCGACTCAGCTCAGGCCGTTGGCTCTCCCGCACAGGGCTAACAAGCACCCGTGTACTTCCAACGCACAACGGTGCAATGGTTGGTCGACTGGGTGAAAGATTCTGGCCTGTCTTTTTGCCCTTTTGATAAGTCGTACGCTAGTTCGAAATGAGACGTGATAGCCGGGTACTGTCCCGCCTTGTTGTGTTGGTAAGACCAGGGTATCACGCAGGCGGCCTTTCTGGAAGACAATGGGTGTTGTTGGACGTGATATCCACTTAGAACGAAAGAGCCCCCAGTATGCACCTCAGAGGCGCAGCCCAGCCAAAGTTGGGTCTGTTGACGCAATGTCTCGTTTTTCTGGTGTTCCGTCTCGAGTGCTGTATGGGCAACGCGTGACCCAAGATGTTGGTTTCGACGACTACGTTACTGAGCCGGCTCAACGTCTGGCAGGTAGTTCTTCAAGAGTCTTTTGTGGTGGGCCGCCAAGGCATGACAATGTCATCCAAATGTAGTTTCTGGAGAGGTTGGAAGAGGAAGAAAGAGGAAGCGAGAAAGTGTGTGTAGGAGAGAGAGAGACAGAGAAAGAGAAAGATGGAAGACGCATGTCCTCAGCCGCCCCGCCCGGTTCAATGACTGACTGGTGACGGGTATTCGGGGCAGGGTAGGGCAGGTAGGTGCACCTCTCGTGTGTTCCCATTGTCGCATGGCACCCACTGGCCGCACTTTCTATTGGGGAACGTGGGAACACAGAACATCGGCCACTTGGACCAGGGATAGCTTGGCGTGGCAGCATCAGCAGTAGCAGCAGCAACCAGCACTGAGCTCTGTGCAGGGCCTACTGGTGCCGTGCCGTATGGTCAGTCCCCTCAGCGTGAGGTAGGGCAAGCATAAGTGCCTACGAAGAATGGATGACCCATGTCCCTGTCTTGAGTTGTGATTGTCCTCGACCTGATGGTGTCGGGAGACCCCTCGTGGACAGTTAGTTCCTAGTGCGTCCCAAGCCGACTTCACTGTCAAGCGTAGAGATGAGCCGCTGTGTTGAGTGGATCGTTCAGACGATGTCGCACATGAGCGATCCGCGTCAAGCCCTGTTTGTTAGTCTAGTTTGGGCAAGACCGTTCTGTTGATGGCGCCCTTTGTGTCCGCCAAAGCTAAGGTATTTCCCATCTATCCATAATGCGCTGCCGATTCTCTAGGCACCTTGTCCTGATCATAAGGGCGAACAGGTACCGTTAGATCGCTCGCGGATTTAACTCTCCCTGCCGGAGTTACTCCAACCCACAGGGGGCAATGCTACCGCAAGGAAGACGTTAGATTGAACATCAGCTTGTCCAGACACGAGCATCCAATTCAATGATGGAGCCGCACCACAGGCAGGCGTAGAGGCACTGAGATGCTCCTCCGCTCCGAGTTGGAACGGCGAAGAGTGCAAGTTGGGGGTCAAAGCAAGCATGCTACTGGGACAGACAGCCATACGACAGCGGCATGAGGAAGTTAGAGTAGAACAGCGGCCGCTTTCAAACGAAGTACTTGATTATGACCCCGTCTGGCTACATTTCAATTTGGATCAAAGAAGCAGAGACAAAAGGTGTCAGTAGAATGGTCGATCGAGCTGCCGGTCGACGTATTCATCGATATCCGCATCAATGTCCCTGACCAGATTGCCAACCCTGCTCCAGCCGAGTCCATCTTCAGGCCAGGGTCCAGGTCCAATTCCGCGTCCAAGTTTAGGTCCCGGGATAGGCATAGGGTTCCTGAGGCGAAACTGGGTCCACGTGGAGTAATAAAGGTAGTTCGGCGGCGGGACGCCTTTCCACCTAGACGTATTCGTCGTCTCGTACTAAACCGTAGACGGTCCATCATGTTCGTGACGGATTGAAGACAGCAGAATTGTGAAAACAGGACAGTTCCCTAGATGAGACCGGGCGCTGGAACAGGTCATAGTGACAGTAGTAGAGCGAATGCCACGATTGACCAGGGGTTCACATAAAAGAGTGGAGTCGACATCTGAGGCGTGGCTCTTGCAAGAAGAAGATGCCAAGAGGAAAGGTCGTCACGTCCCTCATCGGTCCATGTTCTTGTTGTTCCTTGCGGAGGACAGAATACGCCACATAGATCTATGGCCAAGACCAGGACAGCCTAATGAGGTTCAAATATGGGCCGGCGGAGGCTAAGAGCGGGCGAAACTCGGCTCGGTTGGGGTCGCCAGACTTGTCCGTTGGGGTGCTCACGGTGTGATGTGAGAGTGCAGGGGCGAAGGATGTGAAGTGCCCGTCTGAAGGTGTCGGGAGGTTTCCTTGTAGCCAAGGACGGCGAGGGCGAGGCGAGTGCAAACCCGAAGCGCGATGCTTCCAAAAAAGGAGAAACCTTGACCTTGCGCAGATGAGGTGCAGAGAGGGAGGGCATGCCCGCCGTCAGGGCCCGAGGAAGCTAAGCCGGCCATAAACGTGGCCAGCGACAGTGTCCGAAAGAGCCCGATGGCTTGATCGGGGGGCACATGGCGTTTCCTGGGCTGTGGCTGGCAAGGAATGAGAAACCACTGACCGGGTTGAGTTGATGAACTAGGTAGCGGTGGGTTGGGTTGGGATGTGTGGTGTTGCCGTTAGTGTGGGAGAGAGAGAGAATGGAGGAGTATCCGTAGACGGGAGCAGAACGGAGTAAAGCAGGCGAAATGAAGTTGCCAATTCGGGACAGGCTACGCACTGTAAGATATGTCGTAAAGTGCGGTGAGAGGACAGTGCGAAAACTGCATGAGGCGTTGGTTCGGTGTTGGTGGGAACTGACCGAGTGGACAAGGAAGCAAGTGACAGATCTGGGCAACTGCATTTGTGAAATGACCTCGATGTGATTTTGTTGAATTTTTTTCTCCCTCTTTTCTTCCTTGAGCACTCTTTTGCTGCTCTGCTCTGCTCTGCTCTGCTTCTTCCTTCCCTGCATCTCCCGAATGTTGCTGCTCGTCCCTGTCATCTCGCCTGCCACTTCCTTTCTCATCACCAACCACAGTGATTTCCTTTGCTGTCTTTTTCAAACTGCCATCAAACATCCCATCTTGCCATTTGGAATGGTTCGTACAAGTTCCCAACGGCAAAGTATTGCAGTTCGAATATTGGCACGGAAGCAAACCAGTCTCCGCCTTTTCCATTGTTGCCGTCAGACGATGCCAACACAATGTGCTCCACGTCTATGCTTTGCGTCCCTATGTCGCCCTCGTTTCCCCCTTACCTCTCTATCCCTTTACTCACTCATGTTCAATTCCCCCTTCATCTCCAGCTTCTACTCGATGGCTTGTCGTTGAATTTGGCGAAAAGGAAAAAGGTACGTACACTGTCCTTTTCTCTTTGTGTTTGAGGCGGTTGAGAAATGTGTAGGTTTCTTGCGTTAGAGAATGCAAGCCACCATCGAATGAGGAGGACTAGGTAGCAACTTAGCCTTGTTGAGATGAATGACTATACCATATAGTTGAGGTCATCGCGCCAACGTCTCCAGCTAGTCGGATTAGCTACGCACTATTTTAGTGCACCTCGACATACGTCCGTATGCTAGATTAACCAACTCCCTCTCCGTAGGCTAAGCTGCCTCGACTTATCCTTCAGTGTTCTTCGAGTCTAAATCTCTTCAAAGACCCTGCCGAATTGGAGCTAGCCACTATGATACGGCCGTTGGTTCAGTGTCGACTGCCCGCTCGGCCTGTTGATGGCAAGCCTACTGTAGAGCTGGACGGCTATTCGAGCAGTCTTCACTCCGTCTCCGATGCCAACGGCCCCGTATGCCAAACGGGGCTTCTTAGAATCATACACACCATCATACCTCGTCACTCTCCCGTCTTCTGCGCCTTTCGGAAAATGTCAAGGGACTCTTCATCGGCGTGGCGTGCTGATGCAACAGCACCTCATCGTCAACGGCGTCGCAACCTAAGGCACAATGCGAAATAGTCGCAACGGTGGCGCCTCTCAACTCCAAGTCCGAGCTGGCAAAGTACCTCGAGCCTGCAAGCCACACCCTCTTTCTCGTAAATCGAACCATTAATGCCTGCTCCTGCGTCCCGGGCAAACCGAGGTGAGGGGGCGCGCTCGTCCACTTAGTCTCCTCCATGGTCGTCTGGAGGCGAACATCATGGCAAACCACCGTTGATGAAGAGTAACCCCGGACCCGTGGCTACCATGTATCTGGAGCACTGGCTCTGTCATCTATGTCCGAGTCCTGAGAAGAAGCTGCTTCACCGCAAGACCCTCTGGCCCACAGTCAAGGTGATGTATTGATTCAAGTGCTGGGGTTCCCAGCTTGCTAGGACCTTACCACTGTACCATACGGGACTCCAACACACCACAGTGTCTTCATGCGGCCTTGCGCGCGGCCTATCATTACCGACAGTTTGACTAGGCAAGCATCTTTGAACACCCCAACACTCCTTGTGCCTGCAGCATACCTCACATGGCCATCTGGCCTGCCAATCATTCCGAACAATGGGGTACCGCACCCCTTGGTCCCGGTCGCCTCACTTCCATCGATGTTCGATGGACTGCCGTCCTCCTCTTGAGCCAAGAAAACTTCCCCCTTGGGCACGTCAATTGTGGGAAGCCAAGTGGTTAGTCCAGCTAGGTACACCGATTTCATGGCGGTGAAACAGACCTCGTTCCCCCCTTTCATACCCGCCTAGAAATATGACATCTTGGGCCAGGAGATCTCTTCACTTCCAAAAGCCCATCGCAGTCCAACGGGCTCATATTCGGACCAGACCCTGTCCAGTCAGCCCCTGTAGGTAGACTTGTTTGTTATGTAATCTAGATGACGGGCTTGAGATCTGTTTAGCTACGGGTCATTCTAAAGGTGAGTTGACATCTCAATGAAGGAGTTTCTGCATCAACTCAAATACTTCCTGCTTGCGCTCTCTTGGACAAGGGGGCCTACATTTGTCATGACCAGGCAACGAGACGGACATCGGGACGACTTGACAACCGAGTGCCTTCGACACGCATATCTTTCACGTTCTTGACCACATCAGGAAAGGGCAAGACGTTATCCCATCACTTCACAGTCGAGCTCCGCAACTTCTTCTCTAGGACTTGGAGAGCAGATACAGGGGTGTTTTTGCGAATTATTGCACAGCTGCATATCCCTTTTGCTGGGCTTCACTCACGACTGGTCTTGAGTTGAGTATTGACAAGATGTACCAACATCGCTGTCCGAGTGAGCATGCAAGTGGCGGCTGGGCAGACGGGTGCCGCCATTCACAACCAACTGGAACACTGTCGCGGCATGAAAGCAAGACGGCACCATCAGGCGCCATTGTCGACCGTTCCAACAGGTTCATCGCGGGAAAAATAAGCAGAATGCCCCGCGGAGTCGAGCATGGCGCAGATGTTGTTGTTGGACTGTCCGTCGACGAAGCGGGCGAGGTGTGATTGAGTCGCATGCCAGCCAATCACCAATACGAACCCCCCTGTTATAAGCGCCTCGTGGGACTCGCGGCTTGGCCCGACTTGACTGACGACCACTCATTCTTCCGGTAGCCGCCCATGACGGCGGCTCAAATTCAATAGCGTTCGTCCAGACTTACACGCTTTTTGCCGCAAGAATCGACCGTTTTTCAACTTCTTGCCAATATTGCCAGCGAATCTCACGCGGAAAGCGTAACTGCTGCAGATGGTGAAGTTGCAACGCAATACTTCGAAAGCGGTCACTCGACAGGGGTGCTTGGGTGTTAGTCCCCTCGACAGGACAATATGGAGGGGAGATCAGGAAAGGTCAATGAATCCGTAGGTCTTAACCGGGCATGCGGGCATGGTCCAGATGACATCTGCACCTTGTCGGCGCCCGTCACCAACCGGGAGTCATCAGCTCCTAGCGTTGATGAAGCATATGCGGAAGGACGTATCCGTAGGAGACGGACTGCGGACGTTCTAGCGGTCAAACTCGCTCTATGGGCCGTTGATCCCGATGTAAGTTACCTCGATTGTCCTGCCCCCTATCCGTACCAAGACCACATCAACATGGTACTAACCCTGATCAAGGGTGGATATCATTCATCACAGCCCGCGGATGGATGTGCCTCTCCCCCTGACGAAGGTTTCCACACACCTTCTAGGAACGGAAAGGAAGCTGGACTGCCATTACGCATCCCTGGAACGATTCTCGCGAAGTCCCTTTCTTCGTACAGTACTTTGGCCATCCACACGCAACTTTCCCATCATGTGTCCACTAATGCAAGTTGGAATCACCCAAACTGCGGCGCATTTGTGACGAAGATTTGAGGGGAAGAGTTGCAGCAGCAGCAGAAGCAGCAGGCAGGCAGTGAGGTGCCTTCTCGTGTTGGTGGCAACACTTCGTCTTCTCATGCAACGTCTCGATGCTTCCCCCCCCCCATCACCACTTCTTCCACACGCCATACACGCCATACACACCACCACAGCCCATGTCGTGTTACCTCACGCACCGCAATCACCTCTCTCTCCATGCCAGGGTTCACGATGGATTCTGCGGGCGGCCCGCCGGTCGCATGCGAGGCAGGCTTGGAAACCCTTCTTCGCCAACTGCCTTCGATAGCTTGGCTTGAAGCTCGATCGAGAAGCGGAGTCGTATCGGTTGACTTCAAGGAACCCTGGCTCTCTTTCTCTGGTACGACGACCTCTGTTGGAATACCCCCTCTGAGATTACAGAAAGATATCGAGCAACGGATTGGGCCTCTTGGGGAAATGATTTGCCTTTTGGAGCTGCGCTTGAGGAGGGAAAGAACGCTTTGCGGAAGAGGGGATGAGAGTACCTTCGGCCCGGATGAGAGATGAGAGGAGGAGAAAGGGGAGAACGGTGGAACGAGGCAAAGGTTTGCCTGAGGAATGCTCGCTAGAGTCTGGTCCCAAAGTCAGCATATTCTTTGTCTCCAAAACCCGGGCTGTGTTTGAAGGCAGCAGAAAACAAGGCATTGTCCAGAGAAATCTTGTTTGAAATACGTCAGGGTTTGTCCTCCTTGTTGTCGAAAGAAAGTCTGGCAAACATGACGAGCGAATGGGCCGAACGAGGCGGTGTCTGTTCCTTGATGGCAAGGAGTAAAAGGTATGAAAACCTCTCAGCTCGTTTCTCTTCACCATCCAGAAGACAGGATGCCATGGTATCTCCCTTCTCCTCCGGCGTTTGCTTCATTCTCCCTTTCGCTTTGTTCTTTGCTCTCCCTTTGCCTTCTACACTGAAAGGCCTCTGTCTGCCCAGGCGGAATTAGAACACCATCAGGGCTAACACAAGAAGAAACGTTTGAAGTCAAACGCTGATCGCGGGGAAAACACCAAATCATGAGCAAGACACTCACTCGTTGGACTGCACCCCGCGGAAGGATCAAAATGCTATTGCTAGAGAATATGCAAGCAATGGCGATCTCAGGATTTTGCCCTCGTCCCTCCCGAAACGCTCGTTGAATCCTACGAACTACACACACCACATGGCACGGGCAAAGACAGAGCCAGAAGGATCTGAACCCGCCCGCGCCCGCGCTCTCGCGCCGCGCCGCGCCGTGCCACAGCGTGTGTGTATGCTTTCCCGCCGGGGCACAGCAGGAACCAACGGGCGGGTTCTAGCCAGCGGCACGGCGGTGATGACGGGCCGGCTAGTCTCGGGGTGTTGTGTTCACTTTGCCGCAGACTGTGCCCGGCCGAGTGCGAGCCAGGCAGAGTATGATACCTACGCTTGGATACCTTGTACCGAGGCCCAAGAGGAAAACGAGGTATCCATTTCTTGTTGCCAACCATGTGCGGGGGAGAGTGACAGAGAGAGAGAGAGAGAGAGAGAGAGAGAGGGTGTTGCCGAAGGTTCTCGGATGCGGAAGGATGAGGAAAGTCACGGCGTTGAACGTCCCCGGCGTCCCCCGCGATTTCCCCCCACCTCGGCGTCGCATCCGAAAGGATCCATGCAGTGACGTTGGCTCCTTTTCCCCGGATCATGAGATGGGCAATTTGTGGTCGGGTTGTCTTGCGACAGAGGGAGGGAAGGAGGGAAGGCCCCAGCGCCGGTTCTCGTGGTCCCTTCCGAGAAATCCTCTTGCGGCCTCCGACGCGGCCAATGAGCAGCCACCCGCTCCCCGGGACCCGGGGCAAGAACCTTGGCCCCCTTCGGCTTCCTCTTTTACTTTCCCATTCCATTTTCGAACGACGTTGGAGAATTGGGAAAGAGCCTCAATTGGGGCCGACCGAGGCTTTCTCCACTTTCCCCGGATATTCCAATTGTTCTCGATATCAGATCTGGTGATGGCGAGGGCATTCACAACACAACCACACAAACTTGGTCATCTTGAGCAGGTTGCGGCAAGCCTTCGCGCCTCCCATGTTCCCCACGCCCACTCACGACTTTGGAGTACCCACACTCTGCACCAACCCCCTGCGCCTTTCTTTACTTATTTTTATTTTATTCGCGGCGAGCTTGCTTTTTTCGCGGCGGCCGCGGCGGCGGGTGTCTCGCGTTTTTTTTTTTTTCTTCTCGCTTTCAAGCGCACCAACCCCACGTCAGCTGCGGATAAGGCAAGAGAGATCTCACAAACGTCTCCAGCGCTGCTGTCGCGACATGGAGCTCAGCCAATTACAAGTCCACGTGCAACAACGTTCCCGCTCTGGAAGCTGCAGGATGTCTTTAGCTTCTGGGCCTGGATGCAAGTTTCTAGAAAAAGCCACCAAAATAATTATTAAAACCCCCTCCCCAACAAGGGCCGATTTGATACTTGGTTGATAAGGGTTTCAGAAGCGACCGCCGCGGAAAGACTGTGGAGGCCCGTATTTCCTATTATTTTTGTCTCATTTGGTTCCTCCTTGTCTCTGACCTGGACTATCTCGAGGATTCTAATCCGAAAATCTCATGCGTCTTGGCGGGTTTAGGAAACTTCTCTGGATCTAAATGCGTGAAGCAAAGTCACAATACGCCCCCCCATGGCCGCCCCGAGGAGTGACTGAGAGTCGAGACGCTCGGATGCCCAACCCCCATCCATCTGTTGCAGAACACCTCAATTCAAGCGCGATAAGGTCGAAAGCGGAGCCATTCGCATAGAAACATACCTTGCGGAGTAGAAAATCAAAATTTAGATCTCTTGGCTGGACGAGCTTTTTGTTTGAGAAGATCAAAATACAACACCATCCCGGTCTACCCACGGCGCGCGCAAGAGTCTTCGGTCTAATTAATTGATTCGTACCCTTCATGGCACCTTAGTAGCTTCTTCTACTACCCACCGCAAAGAGTCTCAGGCAACTCTCTACGACGACGGGTACGGAGTATGGACATAACAACAGCACATCATTTTTGCCCGTGCATGTGTCATGGCTTTCGAGAAACGCCAGATCCCGGCATTTCCTATTTTGTGCAATGCCTGCTCGTTCTGGACCTGTGACTCCCGCCGCAATCACGCCCTCCTCTGACTTCTTACCATGGCGTTACCGTAACACGATGTCTCTGGTCTGTGTGTCTCTGTACCGCCTGCTGCGTCGTCCAAACACAGTCGCCCTCTGCCCAGACGGCCGATCCGGGAGATGCACCTTTGCTGCGTACGACGCGCGCCGTACACAATTTCTCATTTCTTGACAAGAGCAGTGCACGATAGGCAGCGTGCGATACGATACGATGCGGTGACCTTGCCCCTCCCCCTCCCTCCCTCCATGTCCATCGTCCGCTCGCCCCCCTTCCCGGTCCCCCTTCTCCATCTGCGACCGAGGACCCCCAGTATCAACCTTTTTCTGTTTTTGTGAGCAAACCCGGCTTGAGACGGCACCCACCGTGTGACCCGGCAAGCCACCCGTTACCTTAGCTCTGAAGTCTTGCCCATGGGCCGGGTGGAAGGGGTGGTGGTCTGCGACCAGGTCAGCCAGGCTCACACCTCCCGTGTCCTCCGGTGCAATCCAAACTTATAAAGTTGGACGGCCCTCCCCTCCCATCCATTACCTTTCTTTCTATCTGTATCCCAACGCTCTCATCCTTCCTCGACTCTACTCGCCAAAACCCTCAGTGTCTTTTAAAAGCAGTTGATCTGTTCTCCCACACGCCGATTGCCGACTCTCGCAACCAAACCAAACCCGCACCAAAAGAAAACAACAACCAAAAAAAAAAAAAAAAAAAAAAAAAAAAAACATATACAAAAATGTCTTCTCCCGTCGACAACTCCGTCTTCCTCTCCCTCGCCCCCACCACCTCGTCCTCCTACCCCTTCAGACAGCAGCAGCAGGCCGCCGCCGCCGCCGTCACCGCCACCACCACCGAGCCGGCGCCCCTCAAACGCCGCACCTCGAGCATGAGCAGCGACGGCAGCAACGGCCTCCGCTTCCTCAAGCTCGGTCCCGTTCACTACGGCGAGCACCCCGACGAGCACAAGTCTGACTGGCACCCTGCTCTTCTCGGCTAGGACGCTCATCCAACGATGATGATTCTTCTTCCTTGAATTGTTTTTTTTTTTTTTTTCCCACATCATCAAAGCAAGCCATATTCATGATTTTTCCAAAATCCTATCAAGCCATCAAAGTCTGGATACCAAAGGTGCAGGAAACCGACAAGGCAGTTTGTGCCCAAAAACAAGCGATTAGACGAGCTAAGGGGAGCTCTGGGAGGATGAGCAATAGGCGCTGGATCATTTTTCATTTCTCTTTTTTTACATCGTTGAGTACAACACCTGAAGAAAGTAGGGCAGATTGTCTCTTGGGCCGGGAGGAACAACTTCACAACCCCCCATTCGGTTATAGAGTCTTGGGGAAAACGGGACGGAACACGGGACCAATTCACACAGAAGAAGAAGAAGAGAAAAAAAAAAAAAGAATACTAAATTGGAGTTTTTGACGGAAACAGATCATTACGTGAAGATTCGCTATGCCCGCATGTGCTGAGAATCCTATTATGTGAGTCTGGTACGATTGCCAAAAGCTGCTGAACTGGACCGGACCGGTCTCTTCTCTTACAACATACAGTCGGCAACAAGCGGATCAAGAAAAAAACTCCGTCATGCAGCCCAGACTACAGAGATTTGAGGGGACGACTGGTGGCGTGGTGGGCACATCGCCTCAGTCTGTCTTTGGCCGTGCCGCATTCTCGGGAAGCCTACGAGTAGGTACATTACACATTGCCGGGCTACGCGGATCAAGGGAAGGGAAGGCGGAAGGGCTTTGAGGAGCGAGAGCGACATGGGGTGGGAAGAGAGGGCCAGGAGGCTCGGAGCTGTCAAAGTCGGGGGGACACCAACTCGCCGAGACATCCCCTGCTCCCTGGAGGTTGCTTGGAAATACAGTCATTGTAACATGACTATCTCTGCGCGCACTTACAAGTTCCAGACAGAGAAGAGAGAGAGAGAGAGAGAAAGAATGGGAATGCACGACAGAGAGGGGAGGGAAAGGGAGCAAAGACCAAGCTTCTGTGATGTGGGCCGCTCTTCATGCAATGATCTGACATGCTAAACCGACCACTCCCCCGCTGACCAAGGTGGGATGAGTGGGATGCAGTACATAGAACGCGTCGTGTTTTGTTAATCCGGGCTGGCGGATTGGGGAAATGATTGCTGATTGTGCAAAGACAGAAAGTCTGGGGGAGAGACAGCTCATCGGCACACACTTTGATTTGCGAGACCTCTCAAAGGGTGTGGGGGTGATGGTTTGGATTGGAGTAAGCCGGCGCGGTTTTTGCCTTGATTCGCGCAACGTTTGCGTTTTTTTCGTTCGTTCGCTGGTCATTCCACGCACGCAAACGTTGTTGCCATCGAGTCTCTGCCCTGTTTGATTACTTGGACTCGTTGCCACGACGAGAGTGCGCGGGTGGAATGGAGGGGGAGGGGGGCACCGAGGGTCGATTTCCTGGGAGGCGGGGGAGAGAGAGAGAGAGAGAGAGAGAGAGAGAGACAGACATCTGCTTTCGACGTGACGCACGTGGGGTAGAGACTGGGTATCACGACCGGGGTGTCACGGTGCGTTGATTTCCTGGTCTATGCCGAGGCTGAGCGGGTTCGATAGTTTCACAGACTAGTTTTCTCCCCCTTCTCTCTGATTCCTTGGTGATTCTTCTCAATTTTCACTGTGTGCCATAAAGGTGGTGTTGTTGTAGGTGGTAATCATGACGTGCAAACTTGGCGTGGGTAGAGAAGGGTTGTATCAGAGTCTAGTCTACCTTGGAGTTTCTCTATGAAAGGGGGGGGGGGGGAGGGGACTCGGGAGAAGGGGGAGGTTGCTTTGCACCTGGAGTTTAATCGCAGTCGCGCAAGAGACTCGGACTTGGTTCCCGAAATTCCCGAGGAGAGGGTCCTGCTGCTGAAGAGTGCCAGAAGATAATTGAGAGAGTTTCGGAGACGACTCTGGCACTTATGCGGACGTCATATCTGGTTCGCCTGTCTGCGAGTCAAGCTCTTATCTTGCGTGACCGACTCGGGGTTTACCTTGCTTCCTATCTAGTCTGGCAACTTTTGCTAGTTTGTTTGGGACGCGCGCCTAATCTGCCCTTTTGCACACACACGTATTTCACTGGCATGTTTTGTTTGTCGGGCTTCTGCTCAATCTCCGACACGCTGGCCACCTGTCACCGTTGTCAGGTAAATGAAGAAAGCGAAAAGGTTTAGGTGGGACGAGAAGGAAGATCGACGGGGCTTTGCATCTGGCATGTGACCGCCCTGGGCAGGCCTGCCGAGCCCTTCAACCCTGCTTCGCAATTACCGCTTCTGGAAAGTCCTTGGGCTTCAGGTTTGATACAACCCGCGCGACTGAGTCGAGTTGAGAGGGTTAGCACCCGAGGCCACCATAGGCGAGAAAGAGATGAGCGAGAAGCTCTACGGATTGTCCGTGGATGATACAATCCGAGCCTCTGTTGACGTCACAAACGACGACGAGACGAGTTGTGTGCCTGCCTGCCTGCCTGCCTGCCTGCCTGCCTGCCTGCCTGCTTGTCCAAATATATGCTGGTACTCGTTGGCATGTGGCATCTTATCTGGGACTTGACGACTGTGCCTATCAAGGTGCCCCTTGAACGGCGCACAGAGATGCTGAAAGGAAGCATACAGTTTGCAACTCGAGAATGGGGGGGTTTTCGCAGTGTACCTGACCAACCGCGGTGGCAAGACCAGCGTGGCAGGCAAACTCGAGCGGCGAGCGGGCCGGGCCCGGCCCTCCGACACGCGCCAAGATCAGACGGGACGAAAGATGTGCAATGCCGGCCGCCTGTCGTCCCAAGTCTACCGTGCCTCCTTGTCTGATGGTTTATCGAAATAGTAGCAAGCGTTTACAGCGAGGTGCACGATAGTCCGTCCATACGGTTACAGCCGACCAGAGAACCTAAGATGAAGCGCGATGACCAGGCAAAAAGGCGCTATAACCACGGGAAGGCCCCCAGGGACAGCAGCCGATTCGTGAGGTTTCACGCCAAGCTGGCTTATTGTTCGAGCGACAATGGCAATTGGGGGTCCCCAGACACTGAGACTCGAGAAAGCCAGGGCGTTGGGGGGGGGGGGGAGCCTTTTTCTTGGGGTGGGATGTATTGCTGATCCACAAGGTTTTGAAGCAATCTATCTTCTTGGCGGTTTGGATGCGCTGGCCTCTGCGAAACGGTCCTTGCGGCGCAACAAAGGGGGGTGGACTTGATGACTACCTAGGGAGGGAGCATCAGGGGAGATCTTTGTTTCTATGTAAAGATCCTCCCGTCTTGGGGAGGAGATAGCGTAGCATTCGGACACGGCGTGAGGCTCGTTCCCTCGTTTCGGGGGCCATTCTTAGACCTGAGGCAACGGGATTGTGGATTTGGGGGGTCGGGGTCGGGGGGGGGGGGGGGGGGGGGGGGGGGGGGTTTTTTGGGGGGGGGGGGGGGGGGGGGATTGGGGGGGGGGTACTTTTTTTGGAAAAAAGAGCCCCCGCGGGAAAAAACAGGCTCCACCCTGGGGCCCGGGGGGGGGGGGGGGGGGGGGTGGGGGTTCTGGTGTTTTTGGAGACGGGGGAAGGGGAAGAATTGGTCCGTGGCTAATTCTATGGACAAAACAGGCCGCTCCGGAAATAATCACGGCCCCACTCGGGCCATGCCGGGGTCGGGGCCCGGGCCAGAGCCATCGGTGAACTCGCTTGGGGCATGCATAAGCCGTCTCTCTAGACCACATGTGTCTGGTACAGCGAATTCAGTCTGGCTACGTTCGCCTTGAACTGATCAACGCTGCCAGGGCCGGAAAGATGATGCAGGGATACTTTTAGGCAGAGTATGGGTAGCAAAGATTACTCGTGGCTAGCCTACCGCGGCGCCTACTATCAAGACTCAAGGTAGTAAATCCAAGAGGCGTTCTGCTTTCCTAAAGAGCAGACTGGGATCTACTGAAAGTGATGTACCAATTTTACCGTCTGGGGTACCAATGTACAAAGAAGGGTTTGGATTGTCAAACTCTTGTGTATTATGCCCCATCGAGGTACTTTATGGCAACAACAGTTGGGGATATGTGCCACCTTAGCGTGGTCAACAGTTTTTTGCTTCTCCTTAGTACATCATACCTTTCCTTGGTGAACTGCACGCAGCAGGAGACCAGCAACACACCGCCGCTCGGCTTCTCGAGAACGAGGGTGCTCTCAGGAGAATGTTTTGCGTCGCTAGTAGGGGACTTGGCCATAACTAGACTACACCCAGACCAATCGACACGGCGAATGGGTTATACAGTCAGTCTTCAATCGTCATCCTCATGTGCTTGATACGGTGCGAATAAACCTCGGCAACGAGCGGTTCTCAGAGAGGCGAAGGGCAAGGTGTCTGTCCTTGACGGTATAGAATCAGTAGCGGAAGCCTCCCGAATCCCCTGGCGAGTGAGTTTCTCTGATGGGGAAGAACCAGCGTTCTTCCACCAGGCGACATTCCTCCGGCCGGAGACGTGGCTGTCTTCCGTGTGGCGTCAATAGATTCCCGGATCAAAGTTTAAGAGAATAAATACCAGGTCAAACCGTATGCGAGAGCTTGCTTAAGAACTTGATTGTGCTTCATTATAGAGCTTATTTATCACCTCGTTCGGATTGATAAATTCAACATAGGTTCCAGGGCTTCGTCACCTGGATTCCCGTCACGCTGAGGGCCATTACCATAGCCCGTAAGGCGCTACTTCCGTTTGTCAAGCAGCTGTAGGTAAGCCTTGGGGGCTGCAATGTTGTCAGATGAGATTTGGATCCTGCATGTAAACGATTTCAATGGGATAGAAACATCCGTCTACTAACTCAACGACACAAAGGCCGCAAAGCAAACTGGAGAATAAGATTACCTCATCTCATGACGTTCTACCTTTGCAGTATTGGTATCCCAACAGCATGGTGCAGTCAACCATCTTATTGTCAAAAAACCAGCGTCGAGGTCTTTTTCACAAACTTGAGCTTAGTGAATGACAGTCATGGATATCAATAAGATACACATCTTTCCCCCATTTTCGTGTTCAGATCCTTCGATAGCTATTGTTATGGCCATAGGGAGGTCATTTGCAAGCATTTGCTGAGTGGAAGTATCCTCAACAGAATTTCGAATTCTCGGTAGCCAAAGCACTCGTCTCCAGTACTCAAAATTAGCAAGAGATGGAAAGCGGGCTCTGCAGACTATTGAGATGTGGTGAGAAAACGAACGTCGTCACGTGGAGGACCCAATTTTACACCGGTCTAGACAGGAAGCTCACCAGGGTGCCTGCCTGCCTCAAGAGTATATACCCCAGTCCCTTTCCTCTTCTTTTTTTTGTCCCCCCTCAATCTCAATATTCGAAGCCGTAGTCATTATAGGCAACATATTCCCTTTCCATTCTAATAACGAATATCGGGCCTGGTGACCGGGTGGTGAAAGCCGTGAAATGCTGACTAGTGCGTGATGCTCCGTACTCTTCAGGACTCCCGCGTTCAATTCTCGGTCGGCTCCCGTTGTTTTTTGCCTTTTTCTTTGATTACTGCCTGAAATAAGTCTTGCATTTCGTTGGTGTACTTTAGGCCGTGGATACGTGTGCTCAGACGTATCTCGATACTCGAAGGCAGAACCTTCGAGGTCTCGCGGACGGTTTGCTATGACTTATCACGCAAGCTCCAGCAAGCACAAACCTTGGACTTTCCCCAGGGACTAGAAGCAAGATGGCTTCAAGCTATTGTTGTCGCACTGCATTCTATTGAAGGAAGTTGGCGCCTAATCATGTAGGCGTCGATGGACGAGTCTCATCCTTGCTGACAACTCTGAAGAGCAAATTGATACAACTCACGCCTTGCAGCGTGATACCGATGCAACCGAATGACTAGAAACAATCCCAGCCGTCATACCCTTGAAGACAGTGTTCCCAAAATGCCACTGAGCAATCAAACAACCACCCGAACGATGCTGAGCTCGTGATCCTGACCGTAACTAGCGGCAAGCCTTCTCCAGTCAATCGGAATGAGCTGCCACGGCCCCTTCCGCTGTCCCTTACAGCACGCCACGCCTTCGTGGAATTCACACCAGAAGTCGCGATGAATAGGGTCAACGTAGAGATCAGCCGTCTCCAAGTCCGGATCAGCCAGCAGCCGCAACAGAGCCTGAAACGGCCTGGAGTGGGCAAAAGCGTCGTCACGCCGCGTAATGGCGGCCCTCCGCGACTGCGCGTCGGCGGCGCTCTGATTGAAGACAATCTTGTCGGCGCTCGTGGGGTACAGCACGAGCCTGAGGTGCCGCAGGGAGCCGTTCAGGATCATGTCGGCCACAGCCGGGGAGACATGGGTGTGGAAGACGTTGCCCAGGCGACCCGGCGAGAGCTCGAGGTGCTTCACGCGGCGGCGGGCCTGGGGATTACCAAGAAGCCAGGGGCTGCCGCCGTCGCAGATGGCGCGCTCGACGGCGGCGCGGGGCCCCGTTTGGAGGTTGAGGATGAAGCGGTTCTGTTCGTAGAAGAGGGCGGAGCCGGCGGCGTAGAGGAGCGGGTGGGCGAGGAGCAGGTCGTGCGGGAAGGGGATCTCGGAGAATTCCGCGGGACCTATCTGGATTGGATTTGGGAGTACGCAGAGGTAGGATATGATTTGGTCCCGGATCTCGACGGGAAGGTCAAAGAACTGGTCGAAGGTGCGGGAGGCCATCTTGGCGGGTTCCCGACATGGTCGGTGGCAAGGTAAGATCAACGGGTGATGCCCTGTAGCCTCATGAAAGACTTATAGAAGAAAAGCCTTCTATCAGATTAGATCGGCAAGACACTAGGTATTCCTGATGCTGATGTGGTATGGATGAGGAATGAGGGTAGTAGTGACACTGGGACTGGCAGAAGGTGGGGTTATTGATTACGTGATTGGCTGCGAGGTCAGTCGGCCCCACTGTGGCGATCGAACTCCATGCCATCGTGCCTCTGCCCTGGTCAGTTCTATTTCGACTTCACACCATCCTATGTGGCATGTCGTTGATGGAGCTCAGATACATCGAGGGTCTACGGGAGGCAATTACAATAGATAAAATCTCCTCATTTGCTGGCTTTTTGAGGTGGAAGAGCACTATATTCCGGATGAGCGGGGAATACTTGAGCAACACATTGTGGTATAAGACGGCGTCGATGCAACAAACATTTGGGACGAGGTGTAAGAAACATTTACTTGGAACATACCTAGCGCCTTCTTCTGTTGACAATCGATCCAAGCAGATATCACGTTGTTAGAACTATATGTGCTGTCTATTTTCGCCATTTTAAGGTACAACCACACCGAGATCCCTTTCGCACCTTCCCTTTGTGAAAGAAGTAAAAAAGAAAAAGAAAAAAAGGGAAAAAAAAAAGTTTGTTTGACCACATGATGAATCAAAACACCACCGCCTGAAAGCCTCGGGAGCATCACCGAGGCAGTCACCCGATCAAGCATCTCGACTCGTGGTCGGTGAAAGAGGAAGCATTGTTGGTCCCTATGAACCTTCCTCCGTCGCCTAAGGCATGGAGTGGTGTTACTGGGAATTGTATAGGTAGCATCAAGCACATTATCCCTGGTCTAGGCTAACAGCGATTTCCCGAGGGATTCGAACTCTCGACTTAAGATTCCCAGGAAACAGCCCTTAAATTTGGAATGGCTCAGCTATTTTCCACGTCCGTTTTCACTCCCGACCTCCCAGCCTGTAAGTTCCCATGAACAGTCTCGTTGGATATCGTACGCGGGAACTTCTGAGGCGAGATGAATCACGACGAGTTCACTACTGTATGAAGGAAAGCTGGATATTCGCGAAGATTGTCAGGTTTCGCTGCAAGTGCGAGCATCTTCAATCGCGTGAGGGGCCCCGTTTAAGGCATGATGTTATTCGGATCTCAAATCAAAAGCTCCGCGTCCGCTTCGCCGCCAGAGTCATCTGGGCCTAGAATTTCAAGCTCCTCGTCATTGTAGACGAGCAGTTCGCTGCCCACGTCGACAACTTGTCTACCTACACACCACCACTTCCCTCCATTAGTCTTGACCAATCGGTAAGCAAGTCCTGCATCCGCTACCAATGCCCGAACGCGATTTCTGATCCGCCACATCTGGGCATCTTTGAATCTTGTCTGCGCGTGTATGGTTTGACTTGCGGGACGCTCGAAAACCGGCATGTCCATCCCAGAGAAGGGAGATGTCCTGCCCGGCCCACATTCATTCTTGGTCGTACTTGGAGGTATTTGTTGCGGATTTGGTGATAAAGAGTACCCGTCTAGGCGTATAATATGATTCGTCGCCCGGGGTGAGCGAATTTGCAAGACAAAATTTGAATTGATCATAGTTCTGGGGATATATCCTTTGATGGAAAGGCCGACGGAAAGGCACCGGGGCTGCTCTGTATGGACCTTGCATCGCGGCTTCTCACCAGAAACGAATGCATTCACAGCGCATCTCCTCTGAAGGGAACGTAGTCCAGGCAAACCTATCATCCACAAGCGGGAGACGATATCAAAACGGACAGGTCAAACAACATGATTTCCCTGAGCAATCCGATGCACCAGGCAACCGTCTCTGATGAAGGTCCATAGCTAAAACATTCAACCTCAATATGAAGCTTTCCGGACCCCTTATTACCAGCTTGTCCGTCATCAGGCCCAATCGCCAGAGCGCTTTCGTCAATCGCCAAGTATAGAGAACCGACCCCGCGTTATATGAGACCACACTGAAGCCTATAACTTTCTATAACATGCACAACGGACTACACTGGCCGCTGCTTTGCTTCACAGACGCCTATCGACATGCTTCGACCTAATCAACACATGCTAATATAAAGAGTGGCCGTACAAGAACCACCACTGAAAGAAGGACAAGAAAACATACCGGTTCATCGCCGATATACATGTATCACCGCGTGCTACTACCTGGATATCCCTCCGTCATCCACCACCGTATTCAAGGGCCATTCTTTGACACTGCCTTACCTTAAAAGGCATCTCGGACGAGTGTCCTCATCTTGCTGAATGTTCACTAATGAATAAACCATCGGCGATGTTGGAAGTTGGTAATAACGTCAATGAGAACGCCAATGAGGAAACCATTGGGAACACCATTGAGGACACTAGTGATGACGAGGATACTGAAGGGAATGGCGATGAGAATGTCTCGACTAGTAAATCTCAGACGCAAATTGGTTGGCAACAATCATGTCACGTCGCAACACGTCGTTGCATCATTCATGGTGTCGGACCAAATTGAAGTAAGACGTAATTTCATTTCATGTCGCCCTGATCCTTTCTACAGTTCTATGAAAGCCGTAGAAGACGGCACCTGGTAGGCACTCATACTCGCCCGAGAGTCATGCCAGTGTCGTGTCGTGTGTGTGTGAAGGGGTTGTGGAGGTATATGGGGAGGAAGGCGGCGGGAAGAAAGGAGGAACTTTTAAGTGCCTTTTGATATCACCTGACCCAAATTATTCGCATCCTGCCTGGCCGTAATCTGCTCGGCCACCCAAACGCAAGAAAGTTGAACCAGATACACCGCATTGAAGCGGCCTCATCAAAGCCGTAAACATGCCCCGCGCGAACAAAACACTAGAGATCTTTCTCACATGTTTTGAAGCATTTATCGGGAGGACATAGCCTTGGTCACGAGACGCTTGAGAGCGAGCTCCTGCTTCTTAAGCTCGTCGGCACCGCTGTCGGTGATCTCGAGGGCAGCCATGGCCTCGGAGACCTGCTGCTCGATCTTGTCCTTCTGGCCACGCTTGAGCTTGAGGGACAGCGTAGGGTCGGAGATGATCTCCTCAACACGGCCAATGTAGGACTCAAGCTGCTGCTTGGCCTCGAAGCGCTTGCTGAAAGCCTCATCGTTGGTCTTGAACTTCTCGGCGTCTAGGGAGGAATTAATATGTGCATCATGCAGTGGTTGTCGACAAGAACGTACCGTTGATCATGTTCTCAATCTCGGAGGAAGAGAGCTTGCCAACAGAGTTGGAGATGGTGATGTTGGCGCTGCGGCCGGAGGTCTTCTCGGTGGCGGTGACCTTGAGGATACCGTTGACATCGACCTCGAAGACGACCTCGAGGACGGCCTCACCGGCTCTCATGGGAGGAATGGGAGCAAGAGTGAATTCACCCAGGGAGGTGTTGTCCTCGCAGTTGACACGCTCACCCTGGTAGACGGGGAACTGAACGGTCTGCTGGTTGTCGGCAACAGTGGTGAAGGTTCTGTAATGGGGATGTTAGCTTTTTGGTCTTGACAGCGGGTCAATAGAACGCGGAAAGAAGAAGTGCTCTCCTCCTGCCATGCAATTGACGCATGAGGGAAGGCACTGCCACGGATGAGGAAGGTATCATCGCCAGCAGAGCGCCCATCACCACGATAGTCGCGAATGGGCGAAAACACCAAGAAAAAATCAAGAAAAATTGAGCAAGTCAGAAAACTGGATAGGAAAAAGGGGACTTATCTTGCGGAGGCATGGAACATTTTGCCCACGAGGGACGACGGGAGCGAAGATGTTACCCTCCATGGCGACACCGAGGGACAGGGGGCAGACGTCGAGCAGGAGAAGGTCGGCGGTCTCGGCGGAGGTGGCCTTTCCGGAGAGGATACCGGCCTGGACGGCGGCACCGTAGGCGACGGCCTCATCGGGGTTGATGCTCTTCTCGAGCTTCTTGCCGTCGAAGAACTCGGACAGAAGCTTCTGAATGCGGGGGATACGGGTGGAGCCACCAACGAGGACGATCTCGTCAACGCCGGACTTCTCCATGGAGGCATCCTTGAGAACCTGGGCAACGGGCTCGAGGGTACCGTTGAAAGCCTTGGCGTTCAGGTCCTCGAAACGAGCACGGGTGATCTGGGTGGTGTAGTCCTCGCCATCGAAGAGAGAGTCGATCTCAATGGTGGTCTGGGCACCGCTGGAAAGGGTACGCTTGGCACGCTCGCAAGCAGTGCGGAGACGACGGAGGGCACGGGGGTCGCCAGAGAGGTCCTTCTTGGTCTTGCGCTGGAAGTCCTTCTTGCAGTGGTCAAGAAGGTTGGTGTCGAAATCCTGACCACCCAAGTGGGTGTCACCAGCGGTGGCCTTGACGGTGAAGACACCGCCCTGGATGTTAAGGAGGGAGACATCGAAAGTACCACCACCCAAGTCGTAGATGAGGACGTTGCGCTCCTTGCCAGACTTTCCGGCACCAAGACCGTAGGCAATGGCGGCAGCGGTGGGCTCGTTGATGATACGGAGAACGTTAAGACCGGCGATGGCACCGGCGTCCTTGGTGGCCTGACGCTGGTTGTCGTTGAAGTAGGCAGGGACGGTGATGACGGCCTTCTCGACCTTCTTGCCAAGCTTGACCTCGGCAATCTCCTTCATCTGTTGAGGGGGTTAGCAAACTGCGTATTTTCAGAAGTTGTGTGACGCCGGCTTTTCATTTCCGGTCCCATCACCAGAGAGCAAAACGCACCTTGAGGAGAACCATGGAGGAAACCTCCTGGGGGGAGAAGGTCTTGGTCTCGTTGAGGTACTCGACCTGGACCTTGGGGTTGCCACCCTCATCGACGACCTTGAAGGGCCAGGACTCGATGTCCTTCTTGACGGTGGGGTCATCGAAGCGGCGACCGATGAGGCGCCTGTGAGAGAATGCTGGTCAGCGATTTGTAGTTGTCTAAATTTTTTTCTGCTCTCTGCCATTGCTCCGGATTACCCCTCCTTGGGCGGGGAAAATTCTCACCCACCCCGGCCAAAGTAGGAATCTAGAGCAACAGCAGACGGAGAAAACGGCGAGGCTACTCACTTGACATCGAAGACGGTGTTGACGGGGTTCATGGCAGCCTGGTTCTTGGCGGCCTCACCGATCAGACGCTCCTTGTCGGTGAAGGAAACGAAAGAGGGCGTGGTGAACGAACCCTGCTCGTTGGCAATGATTTCGACATTGGTACCCTCGTACGTGGCAACGCAAGAGTAGGTAGTTCCTGTGATGAGAGGACTCGGTCAGCCTGACACGTTCTTTCGGTGGTTGTAAAACTCCTCCTCGAGTCTCTCCTTCCGTGATAGTTGATTGATGTTTGACGATATTTTGCAGCGTTGGCGGAAGTGACATTGTTCGTGATGCCTGAAGTGACCGAACCCCTCAAAGTTGAGCGGCGACCGACATCGCCACAAAATAACGCCCCTCTCAAAAAAGCATCGTCCATCAGCAACAGGAAAATAAAACTCACCCAAGTCAATGCCAATGGCACCATCGTAGACCTCGTCCGCCATTTTGAGAGATTTGATATGCACAAAGACAAAAAAACGGCCTGTGTGAATGGGGGAGGGGGAGGATTGAAGGTTGGGAGGTTTGCGCGGAGGAGAAAGATATGTGAAGGAGGGCGGGCGGGCGACGTGGGGTCCTTTCAAGAAGAATTTCTCTCGCTCCAGTCGCTCAACACAGGATTTTTGTGAAGGCCGAAAAAAAAATCAATTTCGACTTTTTTTTCTGGGTCCCCCTAGCCCCACCAACCACCCACGACCACCCTCGACTACCCCCTCCAGCGCTGAGACCATGCTGCTAGCGCGCGGGCCATGCCACAAAAATTCGAGAGATTCGAGGGCGGCGAAGCAATTTTTTTGCCATTTCATCCCGCTGTGGCCCTTGCTGGTGGGCTGGCTCTTATCTTATCGCACCCCGGCCCGCCATTTTCTCGCTTACTGCCACTCTCTGTCACTGTGAGTTGAGCAAGGTACCTAGCCGAAGTCGAGTTAACTGCTGGTTGCAACCACCTGCTCTGCACCCGACTCGGGAGACTGTTTGAGAGCCTCTTGATGGTGTCTGGCTGTATTTCGGTACTTTGCAAAAGCAACAAAAGCTGTTGACATTGTCTTCTTTGGTCTTCAAGTAATAGTTTGCTAACCCGGACAAAGAACGTCGTCATTGATACTGAAATACTTACCCATCCTAACTTTCAACAACCTGCAACTTCCCCCCTCGTCTCTCTCGTCCACATGCCTTGTTGGGCTTACCTTACTACTCCTCGTCCTCCCTCGTGCAGGTACCGGCGCTTAGCAGCTTTTGAAAGTACTTGGTCCATCATCCATGACATTGCTTTTCTCACCGCCTGACTCGACTTGGACAAGCAACCCAGATGCCTACCAGTGGACTCCCGGCTTTCTGTGGCAATCCCACGGGAGACCCCTTCCTTCCAGCGGCAAATCAGTCTCAAGTTGCCGTGGTTGGGGTTACCTACTCAACTGTTCTCAGTCTCCGCGACTGCTCGGTCAAAGAGGGACCTTCATGCAGATATGTCGGGCTTCCCGAAGTCGGTCAGTTGCCCAGCCAGAAAAAAACGTATCCCTCTTTTTGGGCCGTGATACCGTCCCCAACTCAGGCCCCCCTGCACGTGTATTTCGTTGCCCCTCAGAGAGTTCCTGGAGGGGTCCTTCCCAACTTGCCAATGCCTGCCAAACGATTGGCTCTCGCTTGCCCATTCAGACGAACGGCCGACGTCTTTCACGCAGAGAAACAACCCGACAATATCCCGAACATGTCGGCCGAGATTGAATCTAAGCATCTCTCTTGCGCAAATTACTCTAACCGCGGCAATCTGTCCTCGTCGGACAATTTTTCGACGCCTTTGGAGTCCCAGAGACGGGTGGAGCCGCCGCCGCTTGCAACTGTTAGTCGCCCTCGGAACCGCAACTCGCGAGCCCACAGAAACCCTCATGCACGAACCCTCGCTCCCCACACACAATGGCCATCTCTACCCCTCAGGATATAGTCATCTTCTCGCAGCCAGATTTCCAACCAGCTCGTCCGGCTTCGATTTCCGGATATCTGATCATCTGCGTCGATGGTTTAGTGGTAAAATTCTCCGTTGCCATCAAGCAGCGTCGGGGAGCCGGGGGTTCGATTCCCCCTCGACGCATTTCTTTTGCCAAATCTGCCTCATAGCCAGTCTGGACGTCCATTTTTTGTTTCTGGGATGAAGTGCTGGCTGAGTGAGGCGACTAGAGTGTCCTTGAGACCATCTTTAGTCTTTCTTGTTCATGGTCATTAAGAGAGCTGGTCATTACAAGTTTGCAGTGATCCTCTTCATCAAACCTCCTCAGTGTTGCCCTAAATCAACAACACCAGCTCACATGTCTGTCTGCCCCCTTGAGTGATATTTGGAAAGGTATTTCGCATTGTGTTGCTCGCTCAGCTGTCAACTCAAACAAGAGTCCGCCTGATCCTCACGTACAAGCCACGCCATCAACGCCGAAAATTCACCACTCCAGGCCCAGTTAAGCTACCTGGTAAAACCAAATTCCTAAACACCCTCATAGGTCCCAGCACGACCGGACGACGGATCGTATGCAGAGTCCGCCCCACCCTCATGGTTTCGCCTGTTGTACTCATCCCGCAGTTGATAGACGTATCTCAGGAGTTGAATGAGCAAAATGTACATCAGAAGCTGCCAGAACAATGGACGGATGATCGCAGAGAAGTATGTCGGTCTAGGTCGCCTCATCTCACGTGCGTGGTCGACAAGCGAGCGCGGCGATGAATCAACCTCACCCGTGTGGCGCCAGAGGGTATAGTAGGCCGTCCGAGACTCCAACAACCTTCTCCTCTGGCTACCAATGGGCTCTTCTCCATTGGCACCCTCGACGAGCGAGACTCTCTGAACGACGGGGACAAAGGAAATCAGCACTCTCGACAACGGTGGCTCTATCGGCGGCTCTCTGAATCGACTTGTCGAAACGATAAACCCAGTAGACGTCGGGCTCAATAAGGCGTTGGATGGTCTTGGCAGCACTCCTGGATCGGGGATCTCAAAGTCACCCGGCACATAGAGTTCGTCGGGCTCGCGCCATTCAAAGTGAAGAACCTCGGGAGACAGACGAATGTTGACGGAAAGCCAAGCCGCGTAAGCCACGTCGTGGTGAATCATCTGGAAAATTGACCGGATAGAAGGGTTCGGGCCGTTCTCAGGCCAGGTCATTCTCACCCAGGTCAGGATTGGCCTTATGAGCAAGAAGGTCTTCATAGTATAATAGTCGACTTGCTTCCAAAACAGAGGTGGCAGGCCATGATTCTCTTCTAGTAGCATATTCACCGTTTTTGCTCTCAACTCCGATCGTCTGAAACCTAGTAGACAGTCAATTGCTGTGTCTTGTTCGGGGTTGCGTGGATGAGGGTGGAGGGGAGGGGGGGAACCAACCTTCGTGCTTCATGAACTGCTTGTCCTGATGGAGCAGTGAAAGTCGCTGCTGGTTGTCTGCGCCAAATAGCTGAAGTGAAAACATCTGTTCCTCGAAAAGCTTCAAGAAGAAGGCCCTCATGACTACTATCCGTTTGTAGTCGCAGGCAATCAGATCATCCCAAGGGCTCTTGTCTCGCGGATCTGGCCGGGCAACTTTCTCGATAGTACGTTCCAATTCCGAACTCTGGTCGCCAGTTACCACGGACCATACGGGTCCTGGAGGCGGAACATCGCCAACTTCGAAAATCTGCTTGGCGTGGAGATTGATATTTGATATGATGGCGGCATAGTGACGCGTAAAGAAGTCGTCTGTGAGCGAAGAACGTGGAAGGCCCCATTGCAGGACGAGTCGTTCGGGGCAGAATCCTTTCAATTCTTTGAGGTCTTTGGACGCAAATGCTCTGGTTGCTGATGGATTTGCTTTCATGTTCTTCCTGTTCTGTTGCGCCGTCGGACTGCAAGCCTCGCTACAATTCGGGCCATGTGAACCTGGGTACGTTGGTGCCATCTGGAGTGCTTTGAGGATCGATTCAAATGTAGTGTAATGCTCGAGAGGTTCGATGGGTGTTTATGGATCGGCCGACGAAATTCTTGATGGTCGAAAACCGTCAATTTAGGATAGCTTGCTCAAGAAACGATATCGCTCTTGATCATCAGCTATCTGTACATCGCGACCGCGTCTCACGCAGCGCCGCCTCGGTTTTATGAGTTTCACGCTGCTTGCTCAACTGCGTTGTCATACGAGCATGCTCTGCAATCTAAACGGGCCGCTGTGCTCCATACTCCCGGTCGCTGTCCTTGTGAGAGTCCAAGGGATGACGTGGGACAAAGAACACTCGACCATTATCATCGATGTCATTGTTGTTTGTCTCCAACAGGTTGGCACCTGGTGTCGTGGACCTATTATAGAACTTCTCAACGAGATACAGGCGATGCATACAGCCGCCTAGCAGCTACGTAGCTGAACAAAGATAACGTATCCGTCTTCCACCCTGCGTTCCCCTCCTAGCTCTTGGCCGACGGTGTAATGGGAAAGTATGAGAGTAAGTAGAGCAAGTGTCCTGTTTCTTTCATTCAAGTCCAGGAGCACAATGCAGCTCTCCTAAAATGACCGTCCCTCTATTCATTGAGACGACGTCAATAGAGCCTCGACGCATGTGGGGCAGAGTGTCCAATGACTGAAACAAGAGACCGACCTGGCCGAAACGAACCCTAGAACCATCACCGCTTCAAGCCGAGCTCGACTCGCCTGAGTTTTCGATTGCAGAAGAGGGTGGTAGGGGGATGACGGGAAAGATTGCCTAGCTTGCGTGTTGTTTGACTCAAGATGAAGGAATTTTGCTCAGGCCACCTAAATCGCAAGTCACCTGAGCTGAGAGGGATGGGAGCTTCATAAGAAATAATAATATTTAAGTCGTTGAATGTGATTGGCAACGGAAGGGACTAGGGAAAGCTTCTGGAAAGGTCTCCCGCAGGTTGAAGCCAAAAATATGATGGCAGTGCTTCGAGGCCAGATAAAAGCGTGATGTCGAAACAAGGATGTGTCTTTTGGCGTAGGAAGGGGCAAGGAGAAGGGGTCAGGAGGCGGCGCTCCGTTCAGGCCGAGTATGGAGAGGACCGTCACGACTGCAAAAGGCTGCAAACAGCTGGTAGATGGGTGAGATATAGAAACAGGAAATAAAAGGAACAATCCGGATGACAGGAGCAGAAAAGTAGCAAGCACAACCCTGGGAGTCGGAAGCTTCGTCTGAGCTGTTGGACGTGGTCGAATCTGAAGGCAGGAAAGAAAAGTTATCTGACTTATCAGCCTTGAGCAATAACCGGCAACGTAAGCTAAAAGTCAACATGAACAGTTCAATACTTTTATTAGACCGCTAGTCTTGAAAAGACAGGAGGGAGGGAAGGCAACTCAACACTGGCGAAACGGATTGCATGGCGTTGAAGACAGACATTCAACAAGCCTCACAACACGACACGGAGTTACAAGGTGTGTAGGCTGACAAGTGCTACTATTGGAGCAATTGACATCCACTGGGCTGCTTAAACTTCCGCAAACCTGGTATTGAATGGGACCAGACTGACCTTGCCCTGGATTTTTCGTCTCCTTCGCTTCTTGAATAACCTGAGGTATTGGGACCGTACCCATCAGGCTAGGCTCACCTCGCCTCCGCTCTCACCTTCAGCAACGGGCCCCGGGCTCACCTAGAATCCCACTCATGTCGGGGGCTTTCCTTCGCCCTAAGTAGCACCCCGGGACCGCACCTCACTGAGTGGGTGGGCATCTGCCTTACGTGCTTGGTGTGGCAGTTGTGCTAGGTCGTAATTGTGAGGTGCCCTGCGCAAAAAATAAAAACCTAGGCCTCGCCCACCAAGAAGGTACTGAGGTACACCTTGATATGCCCCACTTTTCCGGCGCCTTGCTCCCCTCCCGTTGGCCAAGCCCGCTTGGGCATTTTTTTGCGACTGGAAAGGCTCTCGCTCGCAGACTCAGACTTCTGTTTGCTGCGCGCAATCCCTCGCAAAGTGCAAAACCCATCGCAACTTCCCATTTCTCGACCTCGTCGTCTCCCCACGGAAAAAAACAGAACGTCACCGCCCGTTCTAATCTTTCCTCTAATCCGCCCTTTCCGATCCTTGCTGACTTGCCTGGCGCAACGTCGGAATCTCCCCCACATCCGAATACCTGGAAGGAAGCAACCGCCCTCCAGTACTTTCCCAATAGTGAAGCGAGCAACCGTCGTCACCACCACCTTCAGCCACTCTCGTGCGGAACCCTCCCACTTTCCAACTCTTCCACCTTACAACCGCGACCAGCAACCTCTTTTCCCTTTGGCTTCTTCAACCTCCGAGATAGCCTAACTCACCTTTTCCTCCAGAGATTGCTTCCCAGCGCCTCTGACGACCTATTCTACCCCTCATCGGTCCGATCCGTAATCAGCCCGAAAACACCACAACAAATCCATTCACGATGGCGACTTCTGTGCAAACACCCACGAACCCCGACCAGCAGGTCGACCTCTCCACCATTCCCATCTCCCCCGAGGGTGGTGAGAAGAGCGAGACCAAGGAGAACGACTCGGAGAAGCCCGTTACCGTTTTCCACGACAAGGAGAACTTCAACGTCAAGCACCCTCTGCAGAACAAGTGGACTCTCTGGTTCACCAAGCCACCCAGCGGAAAGGTTCGTCTATCCCGATTGGGACCGGCACGTGGCCAGATATTAACGTGGAGTAGGGCGACAACTGGAATGACCTTCTGAAGGAGGTCATCACCTTCAACTCAGTCGAGGAGTTTTGGGGTGTCTATGTACGTGCACCTTCCTTCCCCGCGGCCCCTCTTATCGCTCGCTAACTATTGACCAGAACAACATCGCTCCTGTCTCCGAGCTTGCCCTCAAGTCCGACTACCATCTCTTCAAGGCCGGCGTCCGCCCCGAGTGGGAGGATGCTCAGAACAAGCACGGCGGCAAGTGGTCCTACCAGTTCAAGGAGAAGCGCAGCATCCCCATCGACGATCTCTGGCTTCACGTCATGTTGGCCGCTATTGGCGAGACCCTCGAGGCTGAAGACGACGGAGAGGTCATGGGTGTTGTCGTCAACGTCCGCAAGGCTTTCTTCCGTATTGGTGTCTGGACCCGTACCATTGGCAAGAGCATTCCTGGCCGTGGTGACGGAGACGTGGCTGGTGGCAAGGGACGTTCGCAGGATAAGGGCCGTGACATCCTCCTGAACATTGGCAAGCGCTTCAAGGACATCCTGAACCTCCCCGCCAACGAGGTTGTCGAGTTCTCCGGGCACACGGACAGCGCACACAGCGGAAGCAGCCGTGCAAAGGCCAAGCACACTGTCTAAAGCGATGGACACAGCCTCTGAAAAGAACCACAGAAACGAATTACACAAGCTTGCACCACATGCTCACTAACGCATTTTATTGGAACCGATGGGCTCCACTACCTATCG
The DNA here is from genome assembly GCA_030869315.1 of Colletotrichum cuscutae. Taxonomy (NCBI): domain Eukaryota; kingdom Fungi; phylum Ascomycota; class Sordariomycetes; order Glomerellales; family Glomerellaceae; genus Colletotrichum; species Colletotrichum cuscutae. The sequence continues at coordinate 395,994 of MPDP01000224.1, forward strand.
AGAAGGCCGACTTCCGTCTGCACGATATCACTTCTCGTTGCACTTTCTCAGCCGACTTCTTTTTTTTATTTTTTGCCTGATGCCAGTGGGGGGAATACGGGGCAATGCTACGCTATGCATCGATGATAACGCATCTCTGGGGCGGAAAAAGTTCTCTCTTAGGACAGTCCTTGGAGCTCGACGAAGGCGTTTGCTGAGAACGAAAAAAGAGATCAATGGGTTTTATGGAACTTCTAGACGGCCATGATCGATAGTACATAGGCGGATGCGAAATATCCGGAATAGATACCTAGGTTTAGGCCAGAATGCCCTGGTGCACGCACCCTTATGAAATGAAGGTTGTTAATTATGCTTCTCCTTCATAACAAAACATTGCCTGGTGAGTTCTATCTCATCACTACAGTCTTACTTCGTAAAGGTTGCGCAGCGAGGGTCAAATGCTCAACAAGGTATTATTTTGTCTAAATTCTATGCAACATTCCTCCATGTCCTAGTCAAACAAGCATATGTGCATCTCACATTGTGAGGTGAGTCCAGTAGCTAGTTATTCTTACAATTCATCACCGCTAAACTGGTCCTCAAAGACGGCCTGGACTAGTTGCTTCTTGTTGATCTTGCCCATGGCGTTGCGCGGGATGTGGTCGACGACCTTGAGCACCTGGGGAATCTTGTAGTTGACGAGCCGATCCCGGAGGGCCCTCCGCATGGCCATCGGGGACCAGTGTGGGACGACGTCCGTGTTGAGGATGACAACGGCGCCGACCTTGGAGCCCCACTTCCCCGAGGGGACGGAGACGACGGCGGCCTCGGCCACTTCGGGGAGGGAGAGCAGCTCGCGCTCGACCTCGAGGGCGCTGACCTTTTCGCCGCCCGTCTTGATGATGTCGGCGCTCTTGCGGCCCTGGATAAAGTACATGTCGCCCTTGGCCCAGGACGCCTGCGCGGCGTTGAGCCCCGCGTTCGGGACCGGTCTCCGGACGGCGACGTCGCCCGTCTTGAACCATTTCCCCTTGCCGTCCTCGCCTTCGACGAACTCCTTGGCTGTCGCCTCGGGGTTGCGCCAGTACTCTTTGAAGATTGTGGGACCTCGGAGCTGGATTTCGCCGGAGCGCTCGCGGCCCGATTTGGGGTCGACGTCTTCGCCGAGAGGGATGACGGAGCCGGTGTCCATGTCGACGAGGCGGGCTTCGACGCCGGGCAAGGGCCAGCCGACGCTGCCGTCGACGCGGTCGGCGAAATCGAGACCGCAGGAGAGGGCCATGCCGACCTCCGTCATGCCGTAACGTTCGAGGAGGACGTTGCCCTTGGACAGAGTCTTCCAGGCCTCCTTGATGGGCGTCGGGAGAGCGGCCGAGCCGGAGATGGCGAGGCGCATGTTGCGCGGGGAGACGGCTTCTCGTGTGGGCTCCGCAGGGTCGAGAGGGAGGAGTTTGTGGGTTGCGAGGAGGCGAGAGTAGACTGTTGGCACGACGGTGAAGAAGGTGATCTTCTCCTTTGCGATGTTCTTGTGTGTCCCGTTTGTGCTGTTGGTCCCGTTGACCCCGTTGACCCCGTTGGTCCCGTTGGTACCGTTGGTACCGCTGGAGGTAACATAGGGCGCGGCGAGGCGCTTCCAGACTGCGTCGGCGTTGAAGGGGAACATGAACTCGATCGTGGAGCCTGACAGGAGCGGCGTGAGGACAGCGTTGACCGTGCCGTGGATGTGGTGTAGGGGGAGGACATGGAGGAGGTGGTCCGCGGGGGTGTAGTTCCATGCTTCGATTAGGGATTTGGATTGCGCCGTGAGGACGGATTGGGGAAGAAGGACACCTTTCTAATGTGGAGAATTAGCCATCATGCTCGGAGCTGCCACTTAAGTTCAGAAAGGGGGCTACGAACTGGTCGGTTGGTGGTGCCTGAAGTGTACAGCATCATGCCTGCGCCGTCGGCAACGGAATCATCTAGTTCAACTTGCTCATGCACGCTGCCACCGAGGTGCTTCTGTAGTTCGACTTGCGTCGGGCTTGAGAGGAGCTCTGTAGCAAGAACCTCCTTTGCTTTTGCGGCGAACTTGGCCGAAGACACGAGCAGCGACGCTTCGCTCTGGTTTAGAATATACTGGAGCTCGGCGGCGGGGAAGGCTGGAGAAAGAGGTACGGCGATTGACCGCGCGGCAAAGGCAGCGAGGAGGGTCACTAGAAATCAAGCAAGTGTGAGAATTGAGGCGGGTTGTTTGGGTCACAGCCAAAGGAGTCTAAGAGCTGTTGTGTAAGGGGTATGCGACATGGCTTACCTACATAGTCGTAACTGTTCTCTACCAAGAATGCGATGCGCTCGCCATTAAGATCTGACTTGCCCGCTGAGTCCAAGAGCTTGTTCCGCGTGCGGCGCACGTCACCCAGGAGCTCTCCGTACTTGAAGCGGCGGCCAGATAAGGAGTGAATTACAGCCGTGGACTCGGGGTCATGCCGGGAAATGGCCTCGAAGAGAGGGATCCTTGGGAGGGATGTCGTTGTTGAAGCCATTCTTGCGGATTGCAATGCGCGCGCGGCAACAAAGGATCGGGATACGGGACGGGAGAGGTTGAAGCCTGCGGTAGCTGTAGTACCGGCGACGGCGGCGGCGGCGAAGGCTGAGAAAGGGGATATTCGGCAGCAGCAGCAGCAGCCGGGCCGTCGAGCTACATTCCGCAAACCGGAGGCCAACATGGGGGTGGGGGGAGGAGGGGAATAGATATGCGTCGTTAGCAATTGCGTTATGATTAAAGGAGGATCGGGAACACGGCGCTGTGACGGAGTGGGTATTGGGGGGAAGGGGGGAACGGACCCCGGGAGTTGCGAATGGTTGCCCTCGGATCTGGTCGCGGCAGCTGTTGGCGTGGGATTGCAGGTTGGGTGCGTGAGTGCGTGTGTGTGTGGTATGAACTGGTAATATTTTTTTGGCTTCTGTCAGGTCCCGGATCGGACTTCTCCCTGCAGGGCCGCCGGCAGGATCTGCCGAAGACCGGACGGAAAACTTGGGTGGTTGAGTGTGGCTTGCCCGGACATCCTAGCAGCTCCCTTCTCTCTAGTTGAGGCTTGACTCTTTTATGGAGCTCCGGAGTTGAAGGTGTGAAGACCAGACACACGGAGAGGAAACCCGTCAGATGGTGTGTGCGCCTACGTGGATATTGGACTGTGGCACCGTGGGTTGTTGGTGCGCTTTCACGGCCCAGCGCCTTGGGATCAGGCATTGGTATTTAGATGCCGTGATGCGTCGATTCACGTCCAATGTATCCGTTCCTGGCCCTAGGATGTCTAGCGGTGGGGGAACCGTTCGAAGCGGCCGACGTTTCCCAAGCGGCACCTACATCTGCCTACCTATCCGTCCCTCCATTGTATAGCGTGTGGGTAAACCTCCGAGGTTGACAGCAATGACAGGTATTCAAGCGTGCCAAGGTAAAGATACTTGCGGTCCTCTCGACTTTTCTGCTCCCTCGCTAGGCTGTTGTGGTTGTGGTCACTGGTTGTGGTCACTGCTGGTGGTGGTGGTGGTGGTGAGTCTGCTGCATCTTTGCCCGCTGCCGACCGACAATGTTACCGTACCACACGTCACTACCTTCGATATGCATGCAAGGTGCCTGGAAGCTCTCCCCAAAGAGTCCTCTTGGTTTCCCCGCCCGCATGCATTGGCGACATTGTGAGCGAACAGCTGGTATTCTGGAACCGAGAGATCTACACAGTAGATGATCAGGTGCCCAATGATGAATGGGTGCCCTGCCACTTGCTGCGTGGCTCAAAGCTCCATCACTCCAAGTCTATCCGTACTTATCGAGTAAGAAGAGGGACCGCCTCTGGCCTTTTGTGATGCGTGGTGACGAGGGTTGGGGGTTGGAATTTTGGGGGTCGGGTATGGATACGGATGGCAAGCCGCAAAAGGCGTCTGTGGCATCGTTCAGGAAACACGCGGTGAGCAGAATGGAGCCAACAGGCAGGGCACGAGGGCTGAGGAGTCATCCAAGGACCTGGCTGGAGGTGTGTCGGGTGCCCATGTGCTGTTGTTGCTTGCTCTGTGTTCCGTCGTTCCCCAGTTGTTCTAGGTGTTCTTGTCGGCCCACCCAATCTCAACGCGCGTTAGCGTCTTCGGACCACTCAGAAACATGGGACGGTAAAGCCTCCCGGGGTCTGGTAAGCTAGGTGTACGGAGTATGCAGCGTGGGTGGTTCTGGGAAGCGAAAAACAAAAAAAGGGCGGTGGGCATAACAGAGAGAGACAGAGTCACTGACACGCACTTACTGCAAAAGCAAAGCTAACTCGGTCGACCACCTCACACACTGACACGAGGTCGGCGGGGAAAATCTGCGAGGAACTTGGAAGTCAGTCATGTTTCCAAGACATGAGAGGCCAAAAATACAACCCAACCGGGAAGATGAGTGGCAACGGCTGACACTTTTTTTCTTTCCTTTTTTTCCTTTCCCTCTTCATCTTACTTGCTTGTAGCATTGTGCGCGTGTCCGCGGAGGAAAGTGCTGAAAATACGAGGAAGGAGGCGTCCGTAGGGTAAGCAAGGTTTGCCTACCTTAACACATGGACTACCACAGACCAAAATGAAAAGGAAAGGAAAAAAAAAAAAAAGAATGTACAGATACTGCACAGTGGGATGAGAAGGAACTTCCATGGGACATGCTGGCCGTCTCATCGCACCGCTGTCTGGTGCAGTGGTGCAGTGGTGCTGGAAAGAAGTTTGGAAGTGCCTCCCCGGTGCGGGTCCTCCGGTTACCAACCGGAAGGACAGAGGCAAGGCCCCCGGTCTGCTGATTGGCCGGGACGCATGTGCCATGTTGCCTGCCAAGCCCATCCCGCATGTCCGCTCTTTTCTCACCGATACACCGAATCTTCTCTACCTTCTTTTTTTTCCACGACGTACCTTACCTGGGCCGGGGTCTCTTCTCCATCATCCACTCATCCTCCTTCTCGTCGTTCCTCTCTCTCTCTCTCTCTCTCTCTCTCTCTCTCTCGGTCTCTCCCCTCCTCTGCTTCGCTTCCTCTGTTAAGCGTCAAACCCACCAGCGCCACCCCCATCTCCCATCATCCATGCTTCGGCTCCCAGTCCCAAGTTCCAGGGTCACACTTTTTGCACACCGTACCTTTTGCACACGCAGCAGCGCAGCGGCTCCATTCCTCTGCTTCCCGCTCTCGTCGCTCTCTACCTAAACCGAAAAAAAGCTGTTGGGCTAGCAAATCACAGCAAACCACAACCCACACCGCACACCGGTATCCGTACACTACACACCAGCGCAAGGGCAGCTTTCTTATTCTCCCCTGTCCAGTTTCTATACCTCCTTACCGCTTCTCGGTCGACGCACGCTGCCGCACGCCGCAGACCGTCGCATCCTACTTTTTTTTACTTGAAAACCTCCTTCCCTCTTCTCTTCTTTCCTCCTCCCCTTCTACTCCCCATGAACACATTCCGCCCCATTGTCGGCAGGATTGGGAGTAGCTTGACCGGAGGAACTACACACCTACACACACCAATGTTGCGAAGATACGCCCTCGGCTTCTCGGGCGCTGCCAGACCCCACGGAACCATGGCTTCCACCAACCCCGTTGAGGACGCTATTCGGTCCAAGGTACGGTATCCTGCCCTTGAGACAGTCTTCTTGTCCGTGAGCCAACGTTGCTAACCGAACCACTCCAGGTGACCGCCGCCTTCTCCCCCACCACCCTCGAAATCTACAACGACTCCCACCTCCATAGCCACCACAAGGCCATGGCTGGTAGCACCTCCAAGGAAACACACTTCAGGTACGGCAAATCAGACTCTGCTATTCCTCAGTACGAGACCTCTTTTGACTAACAGTCGTCACGCAGACTTGTTATTACCTCCGAGTCTTTCAAGTCCAAGATGCAGTCCGCCCGCCACCGCATGGTCTACGCCCTCCTGCGCGAGGAGATGGCCCGCGAGGGTGGCATCCACGCCCTTCAGCTCAAGACCCTCACCCCCGAAGAGGAAGAGAGACAAAAGGCCAAGAAGGCCGCCGAGGCCCAAGCTTCCGAGGACTCGACCTGAGCAAATTACAGGTACCATAAAAACCATATACCCACAACACAACATCACCCTGAGGGCGACCTTGGGGGGGTGTAATGACACGAGAGATACGACCTTTGAGACATGACGGAATATTGGGAAATCACAGCGCAACAACTATGGAGGAACACTGGAGAGAGAGGGTGTTTTTTTTTCTTCTTGTGAACACTATACGGAGTCGGCTCATGGAATTTTGCTGCGACACGGAAACCCAAATAACCTACCCCCACCTTCAAGCCACCTACCCACCACCCTCAACTCATTTGCAACTAGGATACGACGGGAAGCATCTTGGGGTTTGGCGAAATGTGTTTTTTTCATGGGGAACATAGAACATTCAAGACTCTCCAGAGAGCCGGGCACGAAAAAGCACAACTAGATCCAGTCTAGACAGATCAGATTGATTGCAAGAGCAATTTAGAACCTTGGCCTTGTTATTTTGGAGAGTAGCATCAGCTTTGCCACTTGTGGCCTCATCGCACCTGTGGTGTAATACAATTGATACCTTCTACCAACTCGCTACAAAAGGGGTATTATACTCAAATCAAGTCTTGCTCTTTCCGCCCAATGTGTGTCGTTATGCTTCATCTCCATTTCCATGTTGCAGGCCAATAGACAGTGCTGACCGATACGAAATGAACCTCGACCGTCAGCTACTACAGAACCGCATCGTTCGACCCCTTTTACTCAACACAAGATCAACTTTAGATGCCCATATCCTCGCCCATTCTCAAACAACGGCTCAAGTGAAGACTGTGAATGAACGACGTCGGCCTCTGGCTCAAGACCTCAAGACCTGGGAGGCATCGTGCTAGACGGGGGCTTATACCGTCCTTCCTTCGACATCCTCTCCATCTTGGCCAAAGCGGCTTGTCTCCTTTCCTTCTCCGTCATGGCCGTCTTTTGCTTGGGCTTCTTCACGCGGCTCTCCTGGAAAAAGGAACCCAACGCGGTTCTTGGCGTACCGCTTTGCACAGGGCTCGCGGCCGGGCTCGTCGTCACTGGTACTGAGGCCTTGATCGGCATCGACGCGGGAGGCGGTCGGCCGTCGGAGAAAGAGGCCGGCAGGCTACGACGTACCGCTGGGTGCTGGGTAGTCCGCTTGGGCGGACCGGCTGTCTTGCGCGGCGGGGTCTCTGCGATGATGGCGTCCTTGGTGGGTTTCGAGAATAAAGGGACCCTCTGCTCAGATAGTAGGGGGTTGGGAACTGCCTTCTGCGGCAACAGCGTGGTGGTGATGGCGGTGGCGGTGGTGCCGTTATCGCTGCTTTCCGTCTTGATAGTTTCCTCCAAAGGATTTGTGGTACGGGGGCGCGGGGTACTGGATATGAATGTGACGTCCTCGTCGTTCTGCAGAGCGTTTGTGTGTCGTTGAATGGCCAGGGCAGATGCCGGAGGGTTCCGAGGGCTTGATGCCGCGTTGTTTGTCACTCGCTGTTTGGCCTTCTCCCCATTGGCAGGGGGGATGTCAGATGCAGGAGGCAAGGCATTGTGAGTATGAGGTTCATTAGCACTGCCGTTCGTTTTCGATGCAATCGGCTGTTCCGTGAGTGAAGCACGCACGGGGGAGAAAGCAGGCTTGCTAGGCGTGCCGTCCGATGTGCGTGTCTCGATATGAGGCCTCGGGATGGGGTTGCTCTGCTGCGCAACTGGCGTATTAGGACCCACGCTCAGGTTCAAGGCCGCTGATTGCTCAGAGAGACGCCTCTGTGCGACTTCTGGAAACGGGGTTCCGCTCTCCAACACAGACTCCCTTGCCGACTTGAATTCGCTGTGGTAGGTCTTGAAAACCAGATACAGATTCTCGCGTGTCACGACACCGCCCTGATATGCTGGCCGGTCCACGTACTCGACGTACCACTGATATGCCGAGAGCGGCTCCTCGTCATCGTCCAAGGTTTGGATGTAAGGGACGAACCCGTCCACGAAGGCGCGGATGAAGTCGTCGTAGAGCCATTTGGGAAGCAGTCGTTTCCGACGCAGGTCTTTGATCGTGAAACAAGCCTTCACAAAGTCACCTACGCTGCCCGAGAAGGACGGGTATACGTGGCGGAAAGCTTCCAGCGGATCCTGTGCAAAAGGGGGCCTCTTGACCGAGTCCTGTGCTGAATGATGGACATCGAAGGTTTGGTATCGACTATCTTGAAGCACTTGTGGAATAGCAGTCGGCTGCATACCTTGCATGGCGCTGGGTGATGGTGGAGGTGAAGAATTGATGGGTGTCACTTGAGACACTGTCCGGTGACGGCTTGCAGGCCTCGATGAGCTTCCGACAGGTGCTGCTCTTGCTTCACCCGAGGCTGGACCTCGGGTCTTCACCGCTTTCGACTTCTCTGCCTCGAAGAAATAGAGTGATGCCTCGGCGACTTCTTCGGAGAAATTCAGTTTTCCGTCTGCAACATTCAAAACCGCTTTATAAAGCGGGCCATCAGGCTTCGACCACAGCCTTGCGAGTTGTATACCGTCCTTTAATGCCTGATGGGTGATGGCGACCAGAACACCAAGGCTGTGAGCTGTCAGAGTTGGCTGGAGATGCTGGAAAGCGGTCGGAATCCAATCAAGACCATTCCGTTTCCACGTTTCGTCGAGATATGATATTGCTTTCTGCCGCTGGACCTCTTCCATCGAGGATTTTAGGCTATCGCCCTCAGACAATACTCCACGTGTGGCCAATGAAACATTGTTTTTTGCCTTACCCCCACTCTCCAGAGTTGGTTGAACGTGTGCTCTGGAGGTCGTAATATCTGGACGAGATGTTTCACCTGCCTTGTGACCAACGCTGGCAGTTCCAGAAAGACTGGGGGCATCTTTGACGACCTTGGGTGTTCCCAGTTTCGGTTGCTCGTCGGTAGCAAGAGCCGCTGACGCAAGTGCAGAGCTTGAGGCTGTGTGTAGAGCCCCTTGATGAGTCTGAGCAAGTGGTGCCACAGATTTTGGATCAACTCTTGCCGAAGGGCGCTCTTCTTCAACTTCTTGGGAGCTCAATTCGACTGCCTTCATCCTTCTTTTCTTGTGAACTGGTTCTTCCATCTTGTCGGAGCTCTTAATGTCTTTGTAAGTGGACGGAACCATGCTTCCTTGACCGCAGGGAGGGCTGGTCACAGCCTGAGATGCAGTAGTCAAACGCGCGGCTCTTCTGTTGATAGGGGGTGTCGCTTCGCAAAGAGCCCCCGGGATGGCGGTTTCCAGCTCGTCTTCCACACCGGCGCTGCTGGACGGAAACACTTCAGCTGGGCGGCGACGTTTGGCGCCTGTAGGAGGTGAGAACTGTCGCTTGGTGGCTGGGATCATCGGTGGTGAAGACCGAATTTGAGGGCTGCTTCGCGTTCGCGGTGGTGGGGACTGGGAGATAATTCGTTCTACACCAGACTGGGCCTGGGTCATGATGACTTGTGACCTGATAGAAAACGCTGGAGAGGGGGCTTCTTGTAGCTCTCTTCCACGGGGTGGTCGTGGGGGAGATTCCGGCCAGGAGCTGACGGGCACCTCTGGCTCAGAGTCTGATTCATCATCTTGCTGATGGATGGGCGTATTCTCAGAGACCGAGACGGATGCAGTTGGTCCACTGGAAACAGCCGCGTTTGGCCTCTGGGCAGGTGGCGGTAGTGTCCGAGAGGTATGAAAATACTTAATTTGTTCAAGGACCTTTGGCGGGACTCTGGCGGCATTCTGTTGTGGGTTGTTCTTGAGAGCTGAGATCCATGGTTGTCTTCCACTGTCTGAAAAGATTGCTTGTTGATCCTTGGGAATCTTCACGAGTTTCCGAGGCACTTGAGCTCCATTGCGAAGACCAAAGGGTGCAGACGTGATGGACTGTTCCGAGCTACTCGATGAACTAGTCATGGTGGTGGTGAGGATCGCAGCCTTGAGCTGGGATGGTGAATTTCCGCATTCGCAACTGGGTTGCTAGCTGGTGTAACAAGAAGTATTCGGTGTTAAAACGAGGTGTTTGTTGTGATGGCGACTGACAAGGTGGCAGACAATGCCTTCAAGGGAAGATTGAAAATCTTGGAATGAATGGTGATGAATCAATAAGACTTTTGTCGACGGTTGTAATCAATGGCAGGAACAGGGCTGCTGTGAATGGTGAACACCAGAAGATGTCAATTGATTAACGCGCCAAAGATACCAAGGTACTTTGGAGAAAACGCGTTTTTCGGCGTGTCCCTGGCTCCCTGTTGAATTCCCATGCTGGGTGTCCAAGGTAAAGTGGCAGCAACTGCGGGGTTCCTGGGTGGTGCTGGAAAAGACAGGATAGTGGTCCGAGCTTCGTAACTCGAAGTCCCCAAGTCCCCAAATACCCAGGACCCAGGCGCTTTGAGTGTGGGTGGGCCAGCTAAGGTGTCTATCTTCCTTTTGGTGGTGGGTTAAGGTACCTATTGGCATTGCTGATGCCGGGGAAGGGAACGGGTACCGGGTACGTCCACATTTGCCGCAATAGAGAAAGTAAGATCAAGTACAGGTACCTTGAGCCTGGTAGGTGCTCCGTACCGCCTTTTGCCTTGCCCAGCTTGCATTCCTGCAACGGGCTCTCATATGGACTGCTCAAAGGGCGTCTCAAAGTCAGCCATTCCCGAGGTATCGTAGACAACACTAACGCCTACGTTTCTGCAAAACGCTGGAGTAGGTACCTGCTGCGTTGTGCAGTACCTACGGCAGCCCCCCCAGGATTTGCCAACTGCGCAGTGCCAGCTCAACCCAACCCCAACTTCGTTGCGTCGCTGCGTCATCCCACCCACGTTTGACGATTGTGCCGACTTGGTCATCGCAGGGCCACGCGGGCCTAGACCTTGAAGGGATAGCGCTGCCTGGCTCGCAGTAGTCTACGGATAGTCCGCCCTCTAAAACCCATCAGCGCCGTCTCCAAGACTGCTTGTTTCTGCAGCACTGCAGACAACCTTACGCGGGGACCTACGACGACATCCCACACCCAATCTTTCTTCGCCCGAACATACACATACACCGAGAGCCTGACCTTCGCCACGTCGATTCTCCTCGTCACCTGTGCTCTTCTCAGACACTGTATCTTGCCCGCGTTCTTTCCGAGACTACAACGATATACACCACGCTCTGACCCCCAAGTAGACATCGACAAAGAAACCCCTACCGACAGTAGCGAACCCCTCGCTTCTACGAACCACGAGTACATAAGCTAGACTTGGTCCGATTAGGTCGAGATTGACTACGGGGAGAAGCTTTCGATTTCTCAAGACACCCTGCGAATAAACTGCATCCAGCGATCGTCCATCATGTCAACCTGACATGAAAAGATGCTAGCGCTACACACGTTATAGACAACCACGAGCTCAGTCCTCCACTCGTCGCATTCGTGCCCGCGCAAGATGGCGAGCAACAACACATCGAAGCCAAACTCTCCGGCAGTTCTATCTACGCCTCCAGGCTTCAGGAGCCGCCATGATTCTATAAACTCCATATCCACCGCTTCGCAGGCCGATAAGGACCAGCTAGCCCATACTCTGAACAGAATCCATACATCGGCGAGCCAGTCTGACTCTTTGACGACATTCAACGACTTTGCTCCTCCTCCCTCATCTCTTCCGGCAACAGAAACAAAGGTTCTGGCAGGAGAGCTGGTTCAAAATGGCCTCAGTGGACTCTACAGTCGGCTTAAAGAGGCGGTAGGCGCTGGCGGGGCGAGACAGCAAGACGTCGACGATGGCGACAGCTTCGATGCTGCATCGAAACGCAGCACCAGCACCACGGCCACAACCCCGAAAATACCCATCGCTTCCCTCACCCGCGTTGAAACCGCCGCTACGAGCTCTTCATTCAACTCGGGAACAACGCACGACGGTCCCATGACAGGCACTTCCTCGTCAGGAATGAACACTGTCATGTCTGACAGCCAGTCACACCCCCCTCAGTCATCGAAAGCGACATCCATTTCCGCGATGACGGCGTCTAAATCGAGCGCTGCCAGCCGGCAAAGCTTGCCCAGCGTGGCCAAAGCCTCAGCAGTCACGGCCATAAATCCTGAGGTCGCACCAGCTACAGCAACAAGAAGCGTAGCTCGCATGGAGGATGGCCCAGTTCGAACGTCTGGGAGGCGGAGTATCAGCAAACACCCTGATCCGCGGCTGTTCGGAATCGGGCATGATCACAAATTCGATGTCCTAGAGCCTAAACCCAGCGCAATCCTCCCCGAGCGAACCCATGGAATTATTCCCCGGCCCAGACGCGAAGACACAGCTGTCGACGGTCCTTCGGATAAGCCCCTGAGCCCAATCAAGACCAGCGCACCACAGCTCCCAAAGTTGCAGACCGCGGATCCCCGGTCTCCTACATTATCGACGTCGTCGATGATGCTAGTTCCGAAACGACCAGCAGTCATTGATCGCATCAGTCGGTCTCGGTCACCTGGCTATGCCCCTTCAAGATCTTCATCGATGGAACATGTCACCGCAGAACCAAGCCCCATCAGTACGACTGCCCACGACTCTGTATACCATGACTCCTTCGCCCACGCTGCTCAGCCCATACATGGAAGAACGGGGACTTTGCGCATTCCTGGCACAACGACCAACGAAGGTGCCCCTGAACAAGTCAATGCCAGGCTTGATAGGATGCGGCGTCAGGTTCTGAGCAAAGAATTTTGGATGGCCGATGAAACTTGCAAAGAATGTTTCATATGCGGCCAGCCGTTCTCAGCTTTTAGAAGAAAGCACCATTGTCGAACCTGCGGGTGCATCTTTGATTCAAAATGCACTTCCATCATCCCAGCCTCAAAATTTGGAATGACAGGGACCCTCAGAGTTTGCAAAACTTGCCTAAAAGTCATCAACCAGCGACTGTATGAAGGGAGCGGCTCTGACGACTCTGGGGACGACTCATTCTTGCCAGCTCTTTTTCGTCAAACCAAGGCAACTCCCAAGGCGACGCAAGCAGAGGCTGAGGTTGAAGAACCGAGTTTCGCTGATCGAATGGAGGACCTGGGTGACGCGAGATCTGTCCAGACACCTATGATGGCAATTCCTGCGACCAGGAGGATCAATGACTCTAACCGAAACTCTGCCATTCTAGAAATAGATGCACCGCAGCTCAGCCGCCCGAGCTCCTCACGTTCTCTGAGGTCTTTAACATCCGCGAATCGGCCGCAATCGTCAGGTCATAGACGACACCATTCGAAGCATCACAACAACTTCATGTCAAGGTTCAAGCCAATGCCAGACGACAGAGCCCCGTTCCGCAAGGGAATCACTGAAGAGATGGCCAAGAAGCCGAAATATACGGCTTTCCACGACGACAATATCATCGACCCGGAACTGGCTGCCTACATGTCAGACGAGTCCAGCGGTGACGAACAGATGAGCATATTTGCCACCATGTCAAACGCTGATCTGCAACCATCAAGCTACGACCATGAGAAGTCAAGCTTCGGACCGTTTTTGAGCACGGGAAGGAGACACCGACTTGGACGAGGGGAGAAGAGTGTTAGCGGGTTGAGCTTCACAAGTCGCGGAATAGATGATAATGCCGGCTCGGGAAGTCTTATCGGTCATAGCCGCCCCGCGAGAAGACGCAATCTCAGTAATGTGAGCCATCAGATGAGGTCCCCGCGCCCCAAATCTGGCATCTTCAAGGGTCCATCCGCGTCCAACGAGAACGTCTTCACCATTGAGAATCCTGCTATCGAAGCCACGAAATTGACTAGAAGCGATTCGATGCAAGCGGACAAGCAGCCACAGGTGGAGCTCAATCCATCTAGTATGTTGCATGTCAAGAGACTCCTGCATCAGTTGCTCGAAGACTCCGGCATACCCAATGTGCCAGCATGGGAAAAGGCTCTAGTTCCCATCTTGCTCCAGTGCACCGACGACGTTACACCCGACATTAGAGTGGGAGATGACATGGACATACGACATTACGTCAAGCTAAAGAAAATACCAGGCGGAAAACCCGGGGACACTAGCTACGTCTCAGGTGTCATATTCACAAAGAACCTTGCTCTCAAGAGCATGCCACGTCGCATCCTCAATCCCCGTATCGTCATCGTCTCTTTCCCAATAGAGTACCAGCGGCACCAGCAACACTTTATGAGTCTTCAACCTGTCATCGAGCAGGAGAAGGAGTTCTTACGAATTGTCGTCAATCGCATCATCAACTTGCGCCCACAATTACTTCTCTGTGAAAAATCTGTGTCTGGTGTTGCATTGCAGTACCTCTCCGAGGCAGGCATAGCTGTCGCCTACAATGTCAAGCCATCGGTCATCGAAGCCGTGTCGAGATGCGCAGAAACAGACATCATCTCCTCTCTCGACATGCTGGCCTTGCAAGTCCAGGTCGGAAGATCTGGCGGCTTCGAAGTCAAGACATACGTCAACAAGAACTATCCCGGAAAGAAAAAGACTTACATCTTCCTTTCCGGGTGCTCTGAGAAGCTTGGCTGTACGATCGCTCTCCGCGGCGACTCAACTGAGGTTTTGTCAAGGATGAAGAAGATCACAGAGTTCATGGTCTATGTCGTGTACAACTTGAAGCTGGAGACGTGCTTGATGAGAGACGAGTACATTCAGCTGCCCGCAGAGCCTGAGGAATCGTCCTCTCTGTCATCTTCTCTCCGCCAAAATCCCGAGGATGGTCCTAGATCTCTCAGCGCGTCAACTGAACTCGCAGAAACGGGACCGCAAATATTGAAGACCTCGCCCACGGATTCTGAACTCCCTACACAAACCAGTGATGGCACGTCTTTGGTCACTGCAGAGGGCACAGTATCGTCAGATCAGACTGAAGAGCATGTTGCAGAAGAACGCCCTCCACTCGTATCTCTTCATGCCTCTCACGTTCCGCCTACGTCTCCTGAGTCCCAAGTACCAGAAGATGTGCCGATGCCAACATACTATAGCGATATGGTTGCGAGATACGAGACCAAGATCCTCTCAGCTTCTCCGTTCGTCAAGTTTGCTCAGCCTTACTTGCTCATGAAGGCGCGAGAGCAAGAACGGAGATTGGTTTACTTGAAACGGCTGAGGGATCAAGATGTTGTTGAGGAACAGATTGACGCCGAGAAGTCAAAGTCACAAAAATTCCAGCTCATTAAGCCTGAAATGGTCCACGCTATCGGGCAGAAGGCGCCTCGCCAAGTTATGGAAATTTTGCACGCCGTGCATGATGCCGAATATGACAAGGCGCTTTACAACTACCAGGTCCAGACCCGGCAATGGGAAAACTACATCCAGGGCAATCTCGACCTTTTCGATCCCTATTCTCACCAGAATATTGTCGTTCTGTACTCAGTCATCTGTACAGAGACCAAAATTCCGTGCTCAGAGCCCGGGCTGATTGCAATTGCGTTTTACGATGAGCATGTCGACGAGAGCGGAAGCATGGATCCGGATTGCACTCTCGGTCAGTACATTGAAGACCTATGCATCAGTAAGGACTCGATATGCACAGCCAATGGCTGTGACCGGAAGATGACGGCGCATCATCGCACCTACGTCCATGATGAGTCACGAGTCACTATTTTCGTTGAGCCGGCGGCCAAACGACGCAACTTGGACGGTATCACTATGTGGAGCTACTGCAAAACATGCAAGAAGGATTCTCCTGAGATGGGAATGTCTGACAGCACATGGAAATATTCTTTTGGCAAGTACCTTGAGCTTCTCTTTTGGAGCAGGGGCCTGCGGCTTCACGAATTCTCTGGGTGCCCGCACGACCATCACCGCGACCATATCCGGTACTTCCATTACCGTGACACCTGGGTAAGGATCCATTACGATCCCATCGATCTTCTCGAAATTGTCGTCCCCCGAGCTCGGATTACGTGGAAGGTCGAAAATGACCTCAAGCTCAAGAATGAGATCTTCAACAAGATTGAGGAACGATGGGTCCGCTTCATCAACTCTGTCAAGTTCAGGATCAAAAGCATCCGCATCGACAGCGTTCTGCCTGAAAAAGCCGATGCGTGTAAGATCGAAGTCGACCGACTTGCCAAAAAAGCCCAGGATGACCAAGTCGCATTGACCCGCAGACTTCAGGAAACTTACGTCAATTCCAAGTATTATGAAGTTATTCCGTTCAATGCCATTGTCAGAGAGATGCTGGAAAAGGCTGGCGATTGGGATGCTTCTTTCACTAAATTCGAGACCGATTTTCTGCCGGACAAAGATTTGCGCCAGTTGACGATGCTTCAGCTCAAGAAGATCTTCTCGGACAACGAATCGAGAGAGTCTCTTCCCTCCACAGACGGTAACTCCACCGTGGACTCCGGGGAACCTCCGTCTCAAACTTTCTCAGATGATGCTGATGAGAAGTCTTCGACTCAACCAACCGACCCAACTGAACCTAGCGAGGAAGGTGCCTCGGAGACGACCAAGAACGAAGGCGATCCAGAGAATGAGCCTGAAGAGCTCAAAGAAAAGGAGCCAATTCCAGAACCGGAGCCATCCCAAGAGCAAGAATCTGGGCTCGGTTTGAAGGACAAGCCTGCTACCGGAGACGAGAATCCTGAGTCCTCAGAGACGAGCAAAATTAGTACACCGGCTGAATCCGTACTGGAAAGAGTCGAGCCTCTGGATCTGGCTACTCCAAGCTCGCCAAAAGGGAAGAATCCTTTCTCTTTTGCTGCCATTGATGAAGCTGGAGAGACCTCGAGTGATTCGGGTGCTATCGAGCCAACTTCACCAACTACCAGACCTCCACTCACTACGACCTCCACAGGGATTTCTCTTTCAGAAAAAGTCGAGCAGCTTCGACGTGAGCAACAGGTCATGGGTAACGAAACGCCCTTGGCCAACGAGCCCGCTGAGGTACCGAAAGCAAATCCGGAGCGTACTTTGGCTCGCAGGGCTCCGATGATTAGAACTCTATCTCAGCCCGCCCAAACGCTACCAAGATCGCAGTCAAGCTTTGCCAAGTCAATCTTGCCAAAGGATGGCGCAGGGCCCAGCGAGAATTCCAGCGAGACATCCTTCAAAGTGGAAAAGAAACCGTTTGATCGGCTGGCGTTGGGGATGAAGAGCCATAGAAAGGCCGGCCCCTCCTCAATTCCTCGGCTAATCACGAAGAAGAAGGATACGCACGTGTCGTCTCAGGTATCTAGGATTGCCAAGCACTTTGAACAACTGAGTCGCGAATTCGAGAAGGAAAGGCAAAGGGAAGATCGCAGAAAGCGCCTAGCGAAACATCAACCTCGTGCCGGTCTGCCACGCTCAGCAACTAAGGCCATTGTGGAGGTCTATCACAACATTGACAATGCCGTCCAGGAGGCCGGGCCGTCAAACACTGAACAAAACAATGAGATCAAGATTCTCGAGCCAAAGACTGCACCCGTAACCCCAGCACCTCCAGGTGTTGTGCATACGGAACCCGACACAATGCCGCCTACGGGAGAGCCACAGCCTGTAACAGAAGCTCCGGCCGCATCTGAAGAGCACCACGTTGGCGGAGAGACTGACGACACTACGACGGTTACTGCCAGCCACGGTGGATCGGACGACGAAGGGCAAAGCGACAACGAAGAATCCATACTAGGCGACTTGCTGCCCGATGTGAAGGAGCTTGCAGACTCACTTGAGCCCAGCACCGAGATTCCGTTGGAACTACCCAAGCATCAAAAGACTAGCTTGATGAAGATGCTTACAAACTTCTGGGCCGAGCGATCTGCGAGTGGCTGGCCTCAGTTGGATTACCCGGTCAATGCCAGCGATCATATTTTCCTCGACTCGGACGTGATTGTACGAGAGGACGAGCCTTCCTCCGTTATTGCCTTTGCGCTAAGCTCTGATGACTATCGCACGAAGCTGGCTGATATCCGCCGTCAAGAGCGGATGGCCATACAAAAGGACTATGAGACATCAAATCTCGAGAGCAAGTCTTCTGGTATGTCTGACACTGGTGGTGAGTTCATGATGGAAGAGGGCGACCTAGAGAAGAGTCTGCTCAGAGCCACGGGTACCCATCTCAAGTATCAATTCAAAGAAGGTTCTGCGACAATGCTCTGCAAGATCTTCTATGCCGAGCAATTCGATGCGCTTCGCCGGAAGTGCGGTGTTGCAGATCGCATTGTCGAGTCTCTTTCCCGCTGCCTGAAGTGGGACTCGAAGGGCGGGAAAACGAAGTCGGTCTTTCTCAAGACTCTGGATGATCGACTGGTACTCAAGGTAAGACGGTGCTCCATTCGCTGTGTTCCCATGCTCCAGATCATGAGTTAACGTACATGCAGGGCTTGTCGCCGATTGAGACGTCGGCTTTCCTTCGATTCGCTCCAGCCTACTTCGGCATCATGGCAGAGGCTCTGTTCCATGATTTGCCTTCTGTCATTGCCAAGATGCTAGGTTTCTTCCAACTGATTATCAAAAACCCAGTCACTGGCGTTGAGATCAAGCTAGACCTTCTTTTGATGGAGAATCTCTTCTACGATCGTGGCCCGACCCGTCTTTTCGACTTGAAGGGATCAATGCGCAATCGCAAAATCCAGTCCACAGGCGAGCAGAACGAGGTGCTTCTTGACGAGAACATGGTTGAATTTATCTACGAATCTCCTTTGTTCGCGCGCGAGCATTCCAAGAAGCTTCTGAGAGCATCCGTAAGTTCCCGAACAAGGCATTAGAAGCCGCATACTAACACAAGGGCAGGTCTGGAACGACACCCTGTTCCTCGCAAGGCAGAACGTGATGGACTACTCATTGATGATCGCCGTGGACGAAGCTAAGAAGGAGTTGGTTGTTGGTATCATTGACTGTATCCGGACGTACACATGGGACAAGAAACTCGAGAGTTGGATCAAAGATCGAGGATTTGCTGGCGGTGGCAGAAATCGCCCGACAGTGACCAGTCCCAAGGAATACAAGTCTCGTTTCCGGGAGGCGATGGCCAGGTATGTTCTTGACAGATATCTTCGACAGGCTTCTCCCGGTCATCGGCTAATACGCTATGCAGATATATACTCCAAGCACCAAATTGCTGGCATCAGTTCGGCGTGCCTCAACTCAACAACACCATGAGGCCACGGTTCGAATCAGATGCAAAGGCCGATTGAACCTCCGGCCAACCATGAACATTACCTGCCAATGGTTACTCGACTGTAATTAGTTGAACTTTTGTAACACCGAGAGAGAGAGAGAGAAGAGAGCATTGCATTGCCGGCGTTTTCCTTCAACAAGGATGAATGGATTGATGATTATGGAGGTATTCTAGTCTTAGGGAGTGGACGGAAGTATTAGAGTCCGCAAAAAGAAATGACCTAAAGTAGCATTATGGCGTCGATGAATCACGGCCTTCACAATACGAATACCCTCTAATGGCACATAAACGAATGATGAAGCCCCCCACGATAATTGAGCAGGCGTGGTGAGAGATCTATCAGGCAGTAAGGCCATGAGCATTGCCTCATGTTATCCACGGGTTCAAGTACAGTGGGGTGTCAAAAGTTCGTGTACACCCCACTAACACGCGTGCCGACGCGTTTTCTCCTTAATATTACTTTTCCTTTTATATCCCATATCTTTAGTAAATAGAGGCTAATTTATAAACTTTTTATTTTTAAATAATAAAAAGTTATAAGGCTAACTATAAACTTATAAAAGTTTAGTAAGTAACGATTATTATACTTATTATAACTAAGAAGAGCTATTATAAAGTCGTAGTACTCTTTAGTTTATTATATTTAATAGTATAAAAAATAGTTTATTATTTTAATTTAAATATTAACTTTAAGTCCTTACCCCGGGAAGGAAGGTTAGAGAATTTTTTTAATAAAAAAAACGCTCTATAATTAGATCTACTTAAATTAACTATTAATAGCCGTATTTTAAGCTAGTTACTAAGTAAAAGGGCTAAGCTAGCCTTAGTATTATTAAACATATTCTTAAGAAAGTAAACTATTATAAATAGAGAGCTATAAAAAGACCTTTTATAATACTAAAAATAGTAGCTAAAAAGCTCGAATTTATAAAAAACCAAATTTAAAACCTAAAAAAATTAATAATAATATATAGTTTAGTACAAAGACCTTATATAGAGATTTATTTACTAATTCTTAATAGTTTTAGTCCTAGTTTTTTAATAAATCGTCTTATTAAAATAATACTTTTACCTTAACCAAATAGGTATTTAAGTTACTAAAAGACTATTAAAAAAAGAGATTTATTAACTTTATTAGTTACGTTAAGGCGAATATATTTATTATAATATAAGTAATAATATAAGAGAATAGTCGCTCTAAATTAGTCTTCTTTACTTATAACAACCGCTCTTAATAATAAGGGTATAATATAAATAGCTATATAGACTACTTAGAAAAAGGGTATTTACTATACGCAAACGATATACGTTATTTTATATAGGATAATACCCCTATTTATACTATAAAACGGACAATAAAATAGCTTATAATTTATAGGATTTCTTAGCTTAAATAGCCCCTATATTCGCTAAATCTTAACCTAATTAAATATTATTAATATATAATAAAATCTAACTTATATAAACTATACCTAGAAGTATTTACTTTAAAAAAGAATAAGTTAAATATAAAAGAATTTAAGTAGTAATTAAGGATAGTATAAGAGGCTATATTATTAAAAAAGATTCGGAGTTTAATTAACTCCTTACTACGCTAACTTACGGTAATAATTTAGGCACGTAGCTAGTATATATAATACTAAAGAGCAAACTTAGGGCTTTTTTTTATATATATATTCGCTATATAAATTAAAAAAATTAATAGTTCTGCGGCTAGTCGAAGTATAGTAGTGAAAATGCAGGAGGTTGGGTAATTGGGGACAATGGTGGGGTGTACACGAACTTTTGACACCCCACTGTACACCTGTGGAAACGAGCAACTCGGTCCACTAGAAAGCCAATTTAGCGCAACATGCTGCCGTTACCACCCCACCAAGCCCGTGCCTTGCCACCTGGAGGTCACTGAGCCCCAGCACTAGGTAGACAATGGCTTTAGAGAATCTACAGTGGAGGGTAAGGTATCCATCATCGACCCTGTGTGCACACTGCCTTGCGCACCTCACCTGAGTTCACTACCTCGTTTGATCAACAACTCAGTCCTCGCTTATCTTTCCTCTTGTCACACAAGACCACAGCTCTAATGTCAATAGACCTCAACTGGGAGACGCTCACGACGGGCCCCGACGGAGAGGCTCTCGCCCTCCGCATCCGCGACTTCATTCACACCAAATTCCAGGCTGTGCCGTTGCCGCGCTTCATCAAGTCCGTCAAAGTACACGACTTTGAGTTCGGCACCATCGCCCCCGAACTAGAACTTAAGGACATCACCGACCCGTTACCAGAATTCTACGAGGAAAACTCCGACATTGAGGATGACGAGAAAGAGGAGCAGGCACAGCAGCAGCAGCATGGGCCCAGGAGTCAGCTGAGCGCCGGCGAGAGGAGGAGGCAGAGGGAGGAGGCGTCGATGCCGCCGAGGCTGAGCACGCACGCGCTCCGTGGCCAGTCTGGGGACTTCCCCAGCCCGTTTCTGGGTGTATCGACGCCGGGGATTCTCGGCGGGACGTCGAACCTGCATTATTTCCAGTCGCACCTGGGCACCGGCTGGTCGGGCACGCAGACGCCCCTCGCCGCGGTGGCGGGCGCGCACATGGGCAACAGGCTGGACACCTCAGCCGTGCTTTCGCCTGTCGGCTCGCCGCCACCGAACGGATTTTCCTCGCCGAGCCACAGCCGGAACCCCTCGCAGAGTTCCATCTCCGTAAGCGACTTCAACCCGGCGCTGGCGCAGCTGAGAGAAAAGTCGAGTGTGTCGACGCTGGCGCCCACGTCGGCGGGTGCGTCGAGGCCGCCGACGCGGGACACACACCTCGCGGGGTCGGCGATCCAGGAGGAGGACGAGGAGGTGCTGCCGGAAGACGAAGACGACAGCAACAACAACGCGCCGCGGTTCCGGGAGCCGAGGCCCGAGGACCTGCAGGCCGTGTTCCGCATACGGTACGCCGGCGACGTGAGGCTGCGCCTGACGGCGGAGATTTTGCTCGACTACCCGATGCCGAGCTTCGTAGGGATCCCCGTGCAGCTCAGCGTCACGGGCCTCACGTTTGACGGCGTCGGCGTGATGGCGCATATCCGGAAGAGGGTGCAATTTTGCTTCCTGAGCCCCGAGGACGCGGTCACGGCCGTGGGCGCGGACGACGCGGGCCCCAGCGAGCTGGGCAAGAGGTTCGGCGGCTTGCTGCAGGAGATCCAGGTCGAGAGCGAGATTGGCCTCCGGGACGGGGGCAAGCAAAGCTTGAAGAATGTGGGCAAGGTAGAGAGGTTCGTGCTGGAACAGGTGAGGCGGATATTCGAGAATGAGTTTGTGTATCCCAGCTTCTGGACATTCTTGGTTTAGGAAGATGAATGGGTTTGGATGGGGCGGGGTGGTTGATCGACCTGGCGTTCTTCACGAGGTATGACATGCATTCTTCATAGGCACAAGGGAAAAAAGTAAAACGGCTGGTTAAAAGTCATGAGCTGGTGGGATTCGCTCTGCATTGGTATCTATCAACAAGGAAGAACAGGATATTCCTCTCAACATACACTTCTCCTCTTTCGAAACCTTCCACCTTTTTGTTTACGTGAGAGTACTC
The DNA here is from genome assembly GCA_030869315.1 of Colletotrichum cuscutae. Taxonomy (NCBI): domain Eukaryota; kingdom Fungi; phylum Ascomycota; class Sordariomycetes; order Glomerellales; family Glomerellaceae; genus Colletotrichum; species Colletotrichum cuscutae. The sequence continues at coordinate 418,601 of MPDP01000224.1, forward strand.
TTGAACCCCTGGTAAGCCTGCTGAATGTCCATCTCGAGCTCGCGAGCCTGCTGCTCGCTCAGCTCGTCCGTGGCCTTCATCTGATTCAGCGTGATGAGCCACTGCACAATCTTGCCCCTGCTGTCAAAGTCGCGGTCGGTGACCTTGTTGACGGACTGGATGACGTCGGAGAGCAAGGGGTGCAGCTGATCCTTGGAGAGCAGGCCCAGCTTGACGGCGTCGAGGAAGGTGATGAACTCCTGCGTCGCTTCCAGAATGAGCGTGCCGCTCGTATTACCGGCGGCCGTGGGAGCCGGAGCAGCGCTTGATGAGGCTGTCACGGTCGTCGAGGGCATGCCGACGCGGATGCGCTCTGTTGCGCGAGGGACTTCGAGCTGTTGTAGGAAGTGGGCGACATGGTCAGCAACGTGTGCGATACTGGCTGGTATAGAGAAGTGGTAGACGAACATCCCATTCTGCCTTGAATTCCTCCAAGCCCACAAAGGCTTTTGCCACGGTCTCGTCTGCTAAAATGGACTTGTACTGCTTCAGGGAGCGCTCGCAGATCTCGGTGTAATCGGCCTCAAGGATCGCATCTTTCAGGAAAGCCTTCTCGAGCTCGTCGAGAGTGACAATAATGCTAAAGATCTCGGCGAGCGAGTCTTGCAGGTCGCGCTCGGCGCGTGTGTCGGCTAGCTTCACCTCCTGTTGTGACGCATCGTCATGTTAGCTGGATGTTTGCCTGCGGGGGCGGGGCAGTTATTGGAGGGGATGACGGTGACGGTGATTGGGCTTAATTAACTTGCCTCATCGAGATTGATGGTTGCCGATAGTGTGGTATTGGGAATATAGCTATGCGGTGTCGGCGCATAGGGTTGCCGGGGGATCATCTTCGCAGCTGTGCTTGGATCGTGGTCGGCTTCATGGTCGTTAGACAGCTTTTGAGCTGTCGTTGGAGCTCTCAGGTAGCAAGTGGTGGTGCAGACAGGTGTGTCGCAGAGCCACAGTCAAGGACGTAATTAAGACACGGGTGTGCAGGTTCCCAGGCCCAAGGTAGAACGTGGGGCAACCTTTGAGGAACCAGTACCAACCTAAGGTGGCTTAGCGCGGTTTTCTGATAAGATAAGCGTTCAGAAAAAATTTGGACGGACGCCATGCAGTTGCTGCCATTGAGAAAGTCTCGAGGTTCCCGCGTCCACTTCCCAGAGTCCCTGCAGCCAAAACTTCACTTTTACCCCCCCAAACCACAGGACCGAATAACCCCGGCTCCATACTCCATCATGGGTTCCCAGAAGAAGAACCTCAAGGCGACCAAGAAGTTTGAAAAGAACAAGCTTAAGGGTGTCTTGGACAAGAGGAAGGAGACGGCGAAGATCAAGCAGCGCCACCAGGTCAAGGCCAAGAAGGCGACCAAGAAGACCAAGGATTCCGAATTCTTCAAGAATGACGAGGCCGCTGCCAAGGCAAAGGCCAATGGCCACAAGAAGGACACCAAGGTCAGCGCCATGAGTGTCGACGACTTCTTCCAGGGCGGCTTCGAGGAAATCATCGATAAGAAGGACAAGAATGCGACAAAGAAGCTCGGCAAGAGGAAGCGCGATGGGCCCGCCAAGCAGTCAGAGGAAGAGGACTCTGAGGAGGAGGGCAGCGGCTCGGAATTCTCCGTCGAGGAGGAGCCCATTGGAAGCGACAGCGAAGACGGCGAGGGCGATGAGGACGACGAGAACCTTGGCATGACCAAGGAAGCCATGGACAAGCTCGCCCAGAACGACCCCGAATTCTACAAGTTCCTTAAGGAAAACGACCCGGAGGCCCTCGACTTTGACGAGAACGCAGACCTTGCTGAAGTAGACGAGCTCAGCGCCGGCAGCGATCAGTCCGACGATGACGAGGAGGAACAACCGAAGAAGAAGCGCAAGAAGGCTTCCAAAAAGGCCGAAACCGAGGAGGTCGTCGCTGCGGACAATGAGCTGACGCGCGAGATGGTGGGCAAGTGGAAGAAGCTTCTCGCTGAGAAGCAGAGCTTGCGTGCTGCCCGTCAGGTTGTCCTGGCTTTCCGCTGCGCCGCCCATCTCAACGAGGACGACGCCGACGACTCGACCCCCCAGAGATACACCATCTCCAGCCCCGAGGTCTTCCACGACATCTTGATCGTTGCCTTGAAGCAAATACCCGAGATTATCTCGCACCACTTGCCCATCAAGGAGTCTGCGTCTGGCAAGATCTACGTGCCTACCGATTCGAAAAAGTTCCACACCCTGTCCATCATGATCAAGACCTTCACTGCGTCCATCATTCACCTTCTCGGCACACTGTCCGACGATGCTACTCTCAAGCTCACCATTGGCTCATTAGAGCCCCTCGTCCCCTACCTCATGTCCTTCCGCAAGCTTCTCAAGGCTCTCATCAAGACTGTTGTCAACTACTGGGCCAGACCCGCCAGTTCAGAAACGACAAAGATCACTTCCTTCCTGGTCCTGCGGAAACTCGTCGTTATCGGCGACAAGGGCCTTCGCGAGACTGTTCTCAAGACGGTGTACCAGGGACTCGTCTCCGGTTGCAGGACAACAAACGCCAACACCATCCAGGGCATCAACCTGTTGAAGAACTCCGCTGCTGAGCTTTGGGGCATTGACCAAAACGTCGGTTACACCACGGCCTTCACCTTTATCCGCCAACTCGCCATTCACCTCAGAAATAGCATCGTCAAGAAGGAGAAGGACGCCCATAAGATCATCTACAACTGGCAATACACCCACTCGCTCGACTTCTGGTCATGCGTGCTTGCAGAGCACTGCAGCCCCCTGAAGGAGGCGGAAACTGGCAAGGAGGGGCAGCTCAAGCTCCTGATCTATCCCCTTGTGCAAGTGACTCTGGGAGCGATGCGCCTTATCCCCTCGCCGACTTTCTTCCCCCTGCGGTTCCACCTCATCCGCTCCATCCTTCGTCTTTCCCGCGCTACCAACACCTACATTCCTCTCGCTTCAGCTCTGATTGAGGTTCTCGAGTCTGCCGACATGAGAAGGTTCCCCAAGGCCTCGTCCATCAAGCCCCTCGACTTCCATGTTGCCTACAAGGCACCCAAGTCATACCTCCGCACGCGTGTTTACCAGGACGGTGTCGCCGAGCAGGTCGTTGAGCTCTTAAGCGAATACTTCACCATCTGGTGCAAGAACATTGCCTTCCCCGAGTTCACCCTTCCCGTTCTCATTCAGCTGAAGCGCTGGCTCAAGGGAGCGCGCAAGATTAAGACGGGCAACAAGAACAACAAGGTCATTTCGCAGATTGTGCTGCTGGTGCAGAAGCTGGAGACCAACGCCAAGTTCATCGAGGAGAAGCGTGCGAAGGTGGAGTTCGCGCCTAAGGATCGCGCGCAGGTGGATGCCTTCCTTCGCGACTTTGAGTGGGAGAAGACGCCCCTCGGCGCATACGTTGTCGTGCAGCGCAAGATTAGAGAGCAGAAGGCCAAGGCGCTCGAGGACGCGAGGAAAGAGGACGAGAAGAAGCGTAAGCAGGAGGAGAAGGATGCAGTTGCGGAGAACGCCGCAGACGACGACTCTGAGGAGGAATACGCCGACGAGTTGATGGACGACGAGGCCGAGGATGACGATGAGATCGAGGAGGATGAGGAGGAGGAGGAGGAGGATGACGATATGGAAGACGACGAGTAGGTTGCGGATTTTGAGGAAGATCTGAGATGCAAAAGTGTTTTTAGGGCGTAATCCAAATACGCTGGTGTTAGGTTATATCATGGAGGCATTTGCGAATAATCCGGAGGCTTGTAGCCCTCAAATCTAGCGTCTCAAACCTAGCGTCCTCGTTGCACCACTCTGCGTCTCCTATATTGAATACTGCTGTCTACTTTTACAATCATGTCTCATACACTTGGCCATCGCTGGTCTAGACTGAAAGAGAATCAGCCTGCTTGCAAGCCGTTTGCAGATGTAATATACCCTGGGAACATTCACACATGGATGATGCAAGGATGGAGACTGGAAATTAGCACGGACCGGACACTGAGACCGCCTTTTGCTGGGGAAGGATTTGGGGGCTTACATCAACACCTAAACTCCGGTAAGATGTGCAACTGTAGGGAATCTCCGTGCGGCGGCACAGGCAGCTGAGAGTCCCTGTTGATCTTTCCGATAGACGTCTGCCTAACTTCAGATCAACCCGACACCTAATGCACATTCTCCTCACCTCAGGTGACTCGACTACATCTCTTCTCACGTGTCCTTGGTTTTACATCTTACCCGCCTCTTACCTCGACTTGTTATTCCTCAAGATTGTTGTTTGATACCGAAGCACACCTCTCTTATCCGGTCACCTCCCCATCAATAAGTCTCATCGGATGCGGTGAGCCCATCGCAATCATGGCTCCCCTGGCCGCAGACCCCCGCCAGCTCGTGGTGGTCCTTAACCCGGCTCGCCGCAAAGCGTTCTATACCCTCCTCTTCGATATCACGGGCTACATGCGCTCGCAGCTCGAGCTCAAAGACGGCGGCGACCAAGCAGCAGATTCCAGCGGCAATCCGGCATCGCCGTCACTCCAGGACAGGAACGCCCCGCTCTTCGTCCCGGACCGCGGCGACGGACGCAGCAGCAGCCCCAGCCACCCGGACCGCGGCGGTTCCGGCGTGCACAGCGCTCAGCTGCGGGCCCTGAGGAGGGCGGCGCTCAAGCACTTTGACGGGTGGCGGAAGGAGGTCCTCGAGAAGGTCAAGGAAATTGTCTCGGTTAAGGACGATGACAAGATCCTCGAGGCCAGGAAGAAGCGCTTAGATGAGCAGGAGAAGCTGAACGCAGAGTCTCCCGGCGTCGGAGAGGATTTGATCAACTTTGGAGATGCTTCTCAGACTGCTGCTTCTTCTCCGGCGGCGAACAAGGTCGACGAGGAGGTGGCCGCACTGCAGGAGCATTACCATCCCGTTCCGAGCCGGTTCACCACGATCCCGGCGAATGATAGGAAAGAGGTGCTAAGCTGCCTCTTGGTTCTCATCTTGTCTACCGGTTGCTACTCAGCACACTCCAGAGTCTTGGCCCTTTATCTCACGTCCGCCTTCGGTCTGCCTCTCTCGGCCCTCATCGCCGAGGAGACGGAAATCGCAAAGTCTCTGGTTGAATCTGCGACCTCTTCCGAAGGTCAAAAGGCCACCATGTCCGCCGAGGCCGAGGCCGCGAAGCGACGACAAGAGAACCAAAAGAGCCGTTTCTGGAAAGTCGGCCTAGCCTCCGTGGCAGGCGCCGCCGTCATCGGCATCACGGGTGGTCTCGCGGCCCCTGTGGTCGCCGGCGCCATCGGCGGCATCATGGGCAGCGTCGGCCTGGGAGGCGTCGCGAGCTTCCTCGGCATCTTTTGGATGAACGGCGCGCTGGTCGGGACCCTTTTTGGGGCGTTTGGAGCCAAGATGACGGGCGAGATGATGGATACCTACGCCAAGGAGGTGGAAGACTTCCGCTTCCTCCCGCTCAAGGACGAATGGGGCCAGGACTATAAACGCGCTGACCCGGGCGGCAAGCAGGGTGCCCGCCTCCGCGTGACGATTGGCATCAACGGCTGGCTGAATGACGAGGGCGACGTGACGAAACCGTGGCGCAGCTTGGGTGATGAGTCCGAAGTCTTTGCCTTGCGCTACGAGATGAAGTCACTTCTCGCCCTCGGTGCTGAGCTCGAGGGTCTCGTTTCGTCGTACGCGTGGAACTATGTAAAGATTGAGATCCTCAAGCGCACTGTCCTTGCTTCGCTCTGGGCTGCTCTGTGGCCCGCCTACCTCATCAGCGCCGCTTCAAAGATTGACAACCCCTTCAACCTGGCCCGCAACCGTTCAGACAAGGCCGGTCGCGTTCTCGCTGATGCTCTCATCGCCAAGGTCCAGGGAGAAAGACCGGTGACACTGGTCGGATATTCGCTCGGCGCTCGCGTCATCTACTCTTGTCTGCGATCACTCGCTGAACGTCAGGCTTTCGGGCTAGTCGACACCGTGGTGCTCATCGGTGCCCCCGTGCCGTCCAACCGGGAGCACTGGCAGGTCCTGCGGTCCGTGGTGTCGGGCCGCATCGTCAACGTGTACTCGGAAACGGACTACATTCTCGGGTTCTTATACCGTACCACCTCTCTCCAGCTAGGCATCGCAGGTCTCCAGGAAGTCAAGGACATTGAAAGAGTCGAGAACCTGAACCTCAGCGCAGAAGTCAGCGGGCACCTCCGCTACCCGATCTTGATCGCCAAGATCCTGACACGATGCGGATTCCCGAATGTCAAGGGCGGCGAGGGCGTTATAGAAAAGGACGAAGACCTAGATATCAAGATTACGGATGAGGAGGCGGGTTCGCAGATGGGCGAGCTTATCCAGCTCGAGGCGCAACCTGATCCGGAGTCGGAGCCGCAGCCGATCAGATCCAAGCAGACCGCCAGGTTCCCGAACGAGCTGCGTCACCCGTTACATCCTGACCCACCTGAACAGAAGAAGAAAAAGAACCCGAACCGGAACAAGGTCTCTAGATCTGGTGGTGCAACCGTTTCGGGGTCTCTCGATCCTTTGGGAGGCGGTGGCGGCGACCCCTTGAACCTGAGAAGTCTTGGCCAGGCAAAGCAGGGACCGCGGTCGCCTCACCACGAGGAGCTCCGTAGTCTAGGCTCTCCACCTCCTGAGAAACAAGAGGCGAGAAGCGCTCAGCCTGCCGATCCCCTGAATCTCAGGGCTCTGGGGACAAAGAACGAAAACCCAGTTCCTACTGCTGTCGAAAATGATTCAAGTCAGCCGGGCAAGGAACCAGAGCTTCCTCCCAGGCCTTCTGCCATCCACTCGTTCCAGAGCGATGGTGCTATAGACTTGCACCGCCGTCCGGAGCTGCCAATCGGGCCCAAGACCTTCCCTGTTCCTGTTCAAGAGGAAGAGGATGATGATAGCGATGACGAGAGCTTCAAGGGAATTCAGCTGGTTGACAATGAAGACATGACGAGTTACTCGGAGCCCTTGAGGGCGGACGACTAGACCAGATGCAGAACAGAGATAATGCGCCAAGTTGGCCGTTCAATAGGAATACAGTACTTCTTAAGCAAGGACATTCTAATTCCACGTCAAACCCCTCCAATTTCAATCAATACGGCTAAACTTATACTTCTTTGGGGTATTCATGTCTCATGGGTATCTATAAAGTTTTATAAGAACGGTTATCCTATGAGCTGTAAAACAACTTGGCTATGGAAATTGGTTAATCCTCTTAGATAACTGAGCGTTGCCTATCTAAGTTCGCTCCCCACGCAGAGACTTGTACCTCCTCTTTAGCAGACTCAAGCTCGTTCAGATATCCGACAACTGTAGTTGCGACAAATGTCGCAATAAGCCCGCTTCGAGTCCTAGTATGTCTTGGAGTATTGCCGACTCCGAGCCAACCGGACGGAATGTGCGGAATTCACATACCGACAGTCGATCCCTCTGTTGGATGGCTCAAGATGACTTGCAGTATCACCATCCCACCGACCCCACCGCCAGAATCTTTCGCCAAGGGAAATTCCGAGGAGACATCGTTCGTTTCTGACCGCTATCACCTGTGTATTCAGTAATGAAGCATCCACAAAAGACACCCGACAGTCTCCGGCCAGCTCTGGAGAACACATCGCCTTCGACGTGAAAAGGAAGATCAACAAAACCGCGGAAGCCTTCAACATATTTCTCCCTTCCATACTCCAATCTCACCCCGCCTCTAACCTCCAGGAGAATCCTGACAGGTCACTTTGCCTTGGCTGGGAGAAGAGACTAGAGTTTAGAAATCGGTCTTTCGCTATTTTTATAGTGCCCTCCCTCTTGGACTGGGAGCTCAGCGCCAAAGTGACAACAATGTGGTCAGGTTCGTCCGTCATATCCAGTATAAGTTTGATGTTTTATCTATTATAATGAACAGCGTAATCACGCCAAACTCTCATGATTCACGTTATTTTCCAACCTTTGATCATCTATAGTGCGGGTTTTGTTTGCTGTAAGAACATCACTCAGAAAACGTTACTGAGACTAAAGGTGCTCACTAACTGACTTTCCCATTCTTTCTTAGCTCCTATTCCCCTGCTCCTATCGAGGGTGTCTTACCTTCACTTCGAACACCTATTGAGTATGACCCTACTGTTCTCTTGAACGTGCCGGTACCGCATAGAACTGTTATCAGAGCGAGGCATGGGGTTCTGAGCTCCGGCCCCTTCCAACATGAGTCAGCTAGACATCGTCAGCTTCGAGACTTACAATGTATATACTCCTTCAGGTTCATATGATTATTGCTAGATATACAGTCTCAATATCAACCGTATATTGTGGGTCGGAATAAGTTGTTTCTTACCCACTTGTCAAGTCATCCTTCACAGCAAACAAGCTGGCAAGAAGCTACTCGGGCTGCCTCAACCGAAAATCTGTCACCTATCGATGCTTTGATGGGAGACTGCATACTTCTCTCAAGAAACAGACGTAAAAATCATGTTCTTACTTCGTGTGAAGTGAATCAAAAGATACGAGAGAAAGACTGGCAAGCCTTCCTTCATCGCTTGTTCATTTGATTTCATGGATATGTACGCTTCAACGGCAGTAGCCATATCATAGGATGCACTGTACTATAGTCACACAAAATATCAAGCATCTCAATCTACTCGATTACTCAGGTCATGAATGAGATGCACAGCAATGTTATTGCTCCATCGTCTTGGCGTGTATGTGATCCAAGCTAGCAGAACCATGACCTAGATAGGAAAATCGATACTAAACCAACTGCTTGCAGCATGTCAAGAGGGACGCCGTCACCATGAGTACCTACACATCAAGAGAGAACTTGTCTTATACGACACCGCCATTGCTACGTGAGACTGGGCTAAGCTGACAAGTCAGCCAGCCACAGCCATGATTACCGTACGCAGACACATATTCAGAGCTGAGCGATGAACAGCGCGCCATAATCGCAAGCCAGTGGAAGCCATGGGTGCAAGCCCTGTCGCGTCTGATGCGAAACTTGCATGGACAAGCTTACGGTTGGCGGCCGACAAAGTTAAGATGTGGAGAGGCCGGCACTCTGGCAATCACGAGGTTTCCTCGCCACTCCATTGGGTTCTACTTTCCAGGTATCGTCTGCTGTCTCCCCCGCTCAGAGTTCCGATGAAGCTGCCTTACGCAACAAAAGATGTGTGGGGCAGAATTGGAAGCATTCCACAACCAAGAGATCTGCCAAATGCCACGGCAGTATCGATGTGGGTGTGCGGAGTAGTGGTTGTAGGTTTGCAGGTTTTTGCTTGAACTAAGCTTTGGGCCACTTGAGACTAATAGGACAAAAGCAGCGTGTGAAGACGCTCCCGATGCTGAGATTTAGGATTCCTCTGGGTCTTTAATCAGTCTGATATTGTGGAAAGTCAAGTCTCGCTGACGAGGCTTAGACGGACCCGAAAAGAATTATTTGCGACGAAAAGCTCCGCCAAAAAGCGGCAACCCGTTCGGAGATGTAGCGTCATGCATCCCTCGGGGAACGGGACCCGCTAGACGATACGGTTTTTGACGGAGATAATATGATGCAGATTCTCAGCAACTCCAGAATGCAGCTATGCTTTTTTCTCGCCTTCTGCACCGAGCAGATTGAGGTCCAAGCCTTGAGGGTCGTTGAAGAAGAAGAATGGAACCAGCGAGATTGCGGATGGCAGTGAATGGGGCGAAGGAGAAGATTTTGGCGTGAATGCATGAAGCGGAGGCAGGGAAGGGCGGGATGACCGCAGGGATGGGAGGTTTGGAAAGGTGATTGGCTGCGATGAAAAGGACCCCTGTTCCCGAGACGGTAGGGGACGGGCTTGTAAGGCGGCTGTTGGGTCTGTGTAGTCGAGGCGGTCAGTCGAGGTCAGATGAGCCCATGGCCGGAGGGGTTTGCGGCCATAGGGCAAGCGGTATTACAAGGAGGCTGATGGCAAGTTCAAAGTGCGTAGGCCGTCGCGGAGTGGAAGAGTGTGTGTTTGCGAAGGACAGCCGAAGAAGCGCGCCGTTGGCTCGGGTTCCTCCTGTGTCAGGTCCGGCAGGTCTTGGTCGAGGCCTGAATCTGACCTTTGGTGGCCTCAATCCCTGCAGGATGTGGTGATGCAGCGAGGGGTTTTTGTGAGAGGGGAGGTGATGAAGCCTGTGCACCTCAGGAAGCAGATGAGCAACCTTTTGTCAGTCGGTCTAGTGTAGAGCATGGGAGGCACCCGTGATGTCCGGGTTCGCCATTTCGGTCCGTCATGTTGCGGTTTCCCGGGTTGAGCGACGAGTTGGCTCGATGCGGATGTCATAGGCCAAGGATTGTCGCTCCAGCGTGTGATGGAAAATGACTCGGGTTGCCCCTGTCCGACAGCTGCTGGTTTTTGACAGACCCAGAGAGGCAGAGGGGCCGATTTGCCTTGTTTTAACTGCTCAAATCCAAAGTCCGCCATCTCTACCGGTAGTGTAGGTAGAGAAAGCGACAGTACGAAACTTGAGAGACGCAAGACCGGTTGCGAGAAAACGAGGCGCCCACCATCCCAACGGCGGAATCGAGGTTGACGATCGCGTGTTCCAGGCCCTGCACGACCAATAGACTCTTGAAAAGTGTAGAACGAATCAGTGACCATTGTTGTGTTGTAGTAGTCGCGTACGGAGTAGTGTACTAGGTATTGCAATGTACTAGTAGTCTGCTCCGGCATGTTCAGTCCGAAGAAGGAAATATACCTTTGCTTACCCGTGGTTGGATGGAGGTACCTCGAGCGAAGCGGCGGGAGGAAAGATACCTTAGGGGTCCAAGTACCGGGCACAGCAGTGACAGACCTGAGAGAATGGAAGTGCGGGGCTATTTTATCTCAAAGGCTCAAAGTCCGCGACTTGGCCCGACATGTTGACATTTAGGATTTGGGACGGGGGCCTTGCAAGACTGCCCGTGAACCTCCAGAATCCAACGTCTGAGGGTATCCCTAATGTGATCTCAAGAAAGTCAATCATAGCAAGCCGCCAGCTATAAAAGGTACGTGCGTGCAGACAGTTCCTTCGCTGAGCTACCATTTCGGGCCATGTACGTGAGAATAAGGCAAGGTGCATTGCGGTAGGCACGGTGAGAAGGCGCTACAGACCATGAGGCGTAGCATATGAAGCAGGCACCAAAATCTTAGCACGGTCCAGTAATATCAAGAGATGGGAACTCTCGACTCGAGATACCTACCTAAAGGTACCATGGAAGGTGCTGATCATTTATCAGATAGGTTGTTTTTCCTGAAGGATGGGAAGGGGATGATGATGGGTGGTGCCTCCTGTTTTATTTTTGTCAGCCAAGGCATTCCCCGTTCACCACGGTCCAGTCCTCCAGTCCCAATCCCAGCTCTCCAGTGCCAGTCTTGGTTTTTGTTTCCGTTTTTTCCCCTTCCCTCCTTTGACACTCCAACCGCAGTCGCCGCAGTCGCCGCTGCACACACCTCACACACCTTACCTAGCAGACGTACCCGGGGAAAGGGCACCATCTCAGTCACTATTTATTATTTACCTCAAGGTTGGGGTACTCTGTCAGTACTTCGTCTTCGTACCTTCTTTTGAAGGAGCCCGCGCCTGAATCCCCGTCCCACGTCCACGTCCCACTCGAAAGGCCCCACGATCAAATATCCACACCCTGCACCTGGATTCCCCATTACACCTCACCAACGCTCACGCAACACACCCTCGCCTCGCCTGCCTCGCCCTCCCACCCTACCCGCCTCTCGCCGCTGAGTTCCGACTTCTTCCCGTTCACACTCTCCCATATTCACGATTTCTTCCCTTTTTCGACTGCCCTTCGTTGGAAAAGAAATTTGGCCTCAACATCCTTCACGCCAACACGACAACAACAATAACCTACGTTCAAGCGCAGACCGCTTCACCGTTCGAAGTCCCTTCTTCAGACGACACAGCGACAGATCGGCCTCTAGCTCCTTCCCGAACCCCCCTCTTTCTCTGGCCGTGACGTACGATTCAAGAAACCGGTCGACGGCAAATTTTACGACTTCCCCTCCATCGGCCTTGACGAAGACGCCTCGACTTCTTCCACGGCCGCATATCAGTTCCCACCTTTCATAGGCAATTTGTGAGCGGACCAACAGCACAGTACAGAGGCGGCGTTACCAACGCTTGTCTTGTCTGTTGAGAGCTGCTACGAATATACCACCCGATTGCACACCTATTGCGCCAAACTCAGCTGCAAATTCCACTCTTCTCAGCCGATCCCGAAAATGAAGGGCCGTCCCATTGACCAGCTCGTTTATGAGCACATGTTTCCCAAGCCTCGCGCGAGCGACCCTCAAAATTTCCATGCTCTCTTGCAGCGCAGCCTGATTTTGGAGGTTCGTCAAGAGGTTCACTCCTTCTACGGCCATCTCGATACTCAAGAAGCCAAGTACCCGGGCTTGGATTACTGCAACCCCATCCACCGTATTCGTCTGAGTCGTTGGACCTGGCACCGCCGCTTGTTCCGAGCGTTTGATAACCTCCATCTGACCCCTAACGAGATTGCGGGTTTGACCAAATGGGAGGGCACAAGATGGGCTAAGGAGCGCTACGAGAAGGAACAAGGCATCTCCATTAGAGATACTGCCGGCGATGGATTCCCTGACTGGATCGAGCCGGAAGATCGTCCAGCGGCCCCGGTTCGAAACCCTCGATCAAGGTCTGGGGATACAGATGATGCCACCGACCCTGGAGACGAGGACATGGACGGTGAAGAGAGTGACGAGGAACTCGAGAGCGTCGGTGTTGCTCTGAACCAGCGATTGAGAGAGAGGGCAGCACGACGAGAGGCTGGAGACATGTCTACGGTCTTGGACGAGGAATGGGAGCAGTGGCTAAAGAACGTGATTGAGAGTGGCGAGCTGTCATATCTCTCCAACGACGACATCTCACCATCGAGAGCTGATCCGGCAGCGGTTGCAGTTGTGCCGCAAGCACTCTTCCCCCCTCGCATGCTGAGCGCTGCTCGCGCTGGTCAGTGGCAAGACATACCCGACTTCCTCCACGACATTATTCGCCGTACGCTTGAGAACCAGAACTCGAGCAGTGGCGAGGAAACTGCAGCACCTCCTCGCTTGCCCTCTATTTCAAGTCGCAATGCCGCACGGGAACGCAGAGGCACTGACGAACATCACATTGGCGGAATCTCAAACTGGAGACGTACATATTCGGATTTGCGGCTCCCTGTCGGCGACAGCACAGCTAGCCCGAATTTGCAGAGGACGGCACAGGCACCCGGGGCCTAGGAAGTTTCGGCGCCTGACGTTCCCTCTCGTGGGCATGAAACATTCGTTGACCAAATGAATGTGATAAGCGGGGAAGAGCTATCTCGAACTGTGCATGAGATCATGTTGCCCACCAGACGTCAACCAACAATAGATCGACCGATCATAAACCCGCTGACCGGCGAGTTTGATGTCGACGCTTACCATGCTTTATGGGCCAGCCCTTACCCTTCAACTTTCGTATACTCCGACCCAAGCACTTGGAGCCAGATATGGAACTGGGCCCCGTTGTCGACCGGAGAAGACCCGGGACTTCCGTGATCACGGCAGCGGGTATACCGCTGGATTTCTTCAAGCGCCTCGACCCGCATCTTCAGTCGAAGAGGCGATTTCTTTAGTCTGATTCAAAATTTTCAATACTAGAGTTCCTTGAGTTTTTGGGCAAAGGGAGGATCGCCCCAACAAGGCGACTACCCACTACACATCACTCGGTTATTCCCCCATACGGCGTTGGAAGGATTGCTCTTATGCTTCTGTGGGATTGCAAGGGATTGGATGAGCGAGCACAAGAAATTATGAGGAAACGAGAACTCTCTGCATTTTGAGGCCCGCTTCCAGGGAGGCCGTTTGTATCTAACTAAGAGACCTTAGTTATAAAAGTGCTAATTTTGGTGACAACCCTGCTCGATTACCTACCTACGTGTACAACATGCCATGTCAGTAAAAGTCTCATGCTCGTGAAGATGATTCAGATGCGATTGAGGGATGCGGCTTTTTGGTAAAACATTTCAATTCAGTCGTTGGCTTGACATAGCAGCCTCGCGGCCTTTCCCGAACGCCACGACCCGACCTGACTAGAAGCACACTGCTGGTAATCTTCCGGAAAGCTCTATCCGATAGTCCCTTATCGAGTAGAGAAAAGTACAGTCGCCACCCAACGCCAACTCCTTGAAGCTTCAAACCCGCCCCAATCCGATATTTTTCTTTTCGTTGCACTTACTTCGTGACCAACCAAGCCCTACGACACACGACGCACCCTATGCGACCGCCGCCTCAACCCCCCCGAAGGATTTTCGGTAACCTTTGGGGTTTCTTGCTGCGGCGTCACATGCCTTGGATCGCCCTTCCCGGGTCTCATCGAGCCCTTCTACGGCTCGAGGTGAGACCATTCGGGTATGGCCTTGATCTGCTGCCACATGTACTTCTCCAGCTTGTTGGCGCTCTTCGCATACGGCGTAGACTCGTTATTGTACTTGCGACAGTTATCGAAGACGAGCTTGGCATCCCTGATAAAGTCCTCCGGCGTTGCGTACTGATCTGCTTCGAGTTTGGTCTCCATCGTACTAAGATCCATGGGTTCCTTGATAACTTCGTAGTAATCGGCGACGTCGTCCTTGTTGACGGGCACGAGGAAGGGCCAGGCAGACTGGTGGTTCTGCAGGTCGTTGAGGAGGTGGAGAAGCTGGTTGTAGTTGGGACCGTGGCGGGGCTGGCGGGCGAGCTCGTCCATATCGGGCGACCAGCCTGATGCGCGGATGGCGCTGATGGTGAGCGGGTCGATCGGCTTGGCGCCAGACTTCCATTCTTTTGGCGGAGCGTGGACGATGTGCGATTTCGAATAGGCGCGGATTTTGGCCTGGACGCACTCCTTTTGCTTCAAGAGCATGCGGCCCATTTCGAGATATCGGATGCGGGGCAGCATTGAACACTGCATGATCGTACCGCCCTCATAATCTTTGATGTAACCCATCCATACGCTCTTATCCAGCGTGATCTCTTTGGTGAAACCTTGCTTTTTGAAGTATCCGATGGCATAGTTGTCAGCATACGTGAGGAAGTGCATCACGTCGCTGGTCGCCTTGACATAGTCCTTCAAGTGGGACATGAGATGCGCGCCGTATCCCTTAACCTGCTGATCAGAACTAATGGCGCAGAAGACGATTTCGGCGAACTGGCGACCTTTGAAGGGGCGGTAGGTGATGCCGCCGACGACCTCGAGGGGCTTCTTGACGATCGCGATGGACAAGTGGGTCCGGTCGTAGACGAGTCGCGCGATGTAGTCTTTCGGCATCTTGGGGAGCTGCTTTTGGAAGATGCATTTGAGGCCGGTGAGGATGATGAGGGATTCGCGCTCGTTGTCGTTGTTGACTACCCGGAACTCGATCTCGCCGGTGCGCTCTTCGATGACGGCGGGCTGTCGCAAATCATGGTCAGCTTCGGCGGGTCTAGGTGGAGGACGCGCATGGAGAGCGCGTAGCGGGCATCAACTGTGCGATGGTCGCGACGCAGTTTGAGGAGTAGAGCTCACCTTTTCGGGGAAGGGGATGGGCTTCATTGCCGGCTTCTTTTCTGGTTCGGCCGACTCATTGTGCTTGACCCGTTTATTCGCGATCGGGGAGGACGGCTCCTCCTCAGCCTTGCGCTTCGTGGCTGTAACGCGATATTAGCACATGCCTAAGGCCATATGTTGAATCAGCGACCATGCGACTTACTCTCTTCCTTCATTTTGACCTCGATCGCGAGCCTTCGCAGGCCTATTTCGATGAACCTTGCCGATGGATGATGTCGAGGTGGTTCCTGGATGGTTGATGACATGCCGCGCTAGGCTCTGCCGTTTCTCCGTTGCCGGATGGCGCCAAGTGGGTCGATGCACAAGGGGAAAGTGGGATTGAGCTAAGCCCTTTCTGGTTCAGGCCACAATTCACGGTGGGACCCTTTGGAGCTCAGAACACGTTTGGGGGAAGCTACAACCCGCGCTTCATGATCTCCCATTGACAGCACTCTCGGGATACATCTGGACATTCACGACTCTGTGCAAGCCTTGTTCAACGGTCCGGACCACCTTCTGCAACATCGACTCAAACGACTTAGACACGAAAGAACAATCAATTGTCTTCTCCCCGATCAGCAGATGGACTCCTCGTTGCTTGAGGTCTGGCAAGCTGCTGCTAGCACGCCGTTCCAACCCGCCGTCGCCAAGGATTCCCAATTCTTCATTGCGTTCCTTCTTCTCCTCATTGGTGTTGGTATCACTGGTTTCTTCGCTCTGAGTAAGCTTTGTTCGAGCACCTTCGTTCGAAATTCATCGCCTAATATCGCAATGCAGACCGTTCCTTCATCAACATCACAGCGCTTGGCGTGCCTGCCTCAGCTGCAATTGCGTAAGCCAGACGGCCTTCATTTCCCAGTCGAGGTCCTGTACTAATATCGTACTTAGATTCGGCACGGTATACATGTTCTGCGCGGTCGGAGTCTACGTCTAAGATACCCCAAGAAGCTTTTCGAGTCGGCGGCGACCTTGTACTTTAGAAAACAACCAAGAACTTCCATTTCACCAATCTCTCCATATCGGGTGACTTCCAAATACACATTTCTGCAGCGCCAGTAGAAGTCATGTCAACTGCTCTTCCCCAACCCAGTGCGGTACCGCAGCCGCTGTTCCGCGCTGTGGCCAGCTCGACGAGACCGCTCTACCAGTTGCTGAGGACCATCAGCTTCTCCAACAAGGTCCATGTTCAACTCCAGGAAGATGGCATCAGGTTTGCTGCCGATCTGTCTAGGGTCATGCAAGGCAAGTTTGGCGACCGGTATTTGTATTGGACAGGATGACTGACCATCGTCTAGGTACTGCCTTCCTCGACAAGAAACTATTTACGTCCTACTCTCTGAATCTTGCGGAGGACGAGCCATTGCCCAACTTTCAAATCACACTCCCAGCACTTCTCGAGACGCTTCAGATTTTCGGCGCCGTGGACATTGCGACGCGCACGCAAAAGGCCGAGCAGGACCCGTACCGCAGTAATCTCCGCAATTACCGACCAGATGCGTTTAGTAACCAGACTCTGGGAATTGGCGGGACTTGTAGCCTGGTATATACCGAAGAGGGCGGCCAATTCAACATTATCATCGAGGAAAGCGGGGTCAAGACTACCGCTAGCCTCACAACCTATCTGCCGGAAATCCCAGAGGAGATACCCTTTGACCGGGAAAACCTGTCTTTCAAAATCATTATGCAGGCACGCTACCTTCTTGACGCCTTGGCCGAGCTTGCACCCACCGGCCCCAGCCGCCTAACCATATCAGCCTCGAAGAATCAACCCTACCTTTCCCTTTCCGGTGCTGGCGACCTGGGGTCGTCCAGCGTGGACTTCGCCAAAGGCCGCGAGCTACTGGAGACCTTTTCAATCCAGGATCGATGGACCCAGACCTACAAATTCGATCTGATCAAGTCTTCGAGCGAGGCGATGCGGATTGCTAGCAAAATTAGCTTCCGCGGCGATGCCCAAGGCGTTCTGAGTTTGCAATTCATGGTTGAGGTGGAGGGCGGCGGGGTCAGCTTCTTGGACTTTCGATTTGTGCCATTCATCACGCACGAGGACGACGAGGACGAAGAGGGACAGGATGAGGATGAGTAATTCAAGGCAACGGGGTGCCCTGCCCTACCTGCCCTAGCACATAGATGAATGATAATGGAATTTTCCCAGGGTTACCGGTATCGCAACGGGTTCGAGTTTTTCGTTGCTATCTCTGGCTTTTCGCATACCTTCCGCTTGCGTCAACTTTGACAATAGGCCGTGCTGCATTCCCGAAGCTAGGGCGAACAATGTGTAGCGCTAGCCTTTCCTTGAAGAATTTGGCTCCCAGTCCGCATATACGCCATGTGCGCCTCCCTTGAGAATGACAGCTCGGCTGTTGACCCACGGTCTTCACGCCGGTCTGCTGCCAACAGCATCGATCGCGGGAGCCTTGTGGCTTTTGCCTTTGGTAGAGGCAGCAGGTGGCCTGTCCTGCGGGATGTGATGGCTCTTGAGAGAACATGGCGCGCTTGGTGCCTAGTGAACGTCCATTCCTCTCGCAGCATTCCAGCCATCGGCCAAGCCACCGTGGAGCCGGACAGCGAGAACCGGCAAGCCTGTTCCCAGCAGGCCGGGGCTTACACAATGGGCCGGCCGAGGCAGGAATGTGGCCGTGAGGAATTTGTTCGCAAACAGCAAGGGCGTTGACGGGGCGTTGCGACGGACTTGTTGATGTCTCAGTCGGGCTGAGGTATGCGCAGAGGCTGCGCGGACTGCGCGGGGGCATGCGTGGGCATGTTGGCTGGAATCTTTGTCGTTCCTGATCCCATCATGGGCATTGTCAGTCAGCGTGTGTGTGTTGACAGTGGCCACATTTTTTGCCCATGCCGCCCTCCCCGCTCTCTCTCTTCCCACCCGGTAGATATATCTCTCGTCCGCTTGCGGAAGCATCCTGCTCCGCCTCTGCCTTTTGCGGACGTACCATCGTGAACCGGTCCTGAACTAAATATCCTATCCTTCGACTTGGGGTGGTTGTAGCTCCATCTTATTTTTCCCTACTGCGCTTTTCTCAACTTTCCTTTGAACGCCTCTCGAAAATCCCACAATCCTTTCGGCTTCGATCTACTCTCTCCATCTGACAATTCGACCCTACCGCGTGGCTGCTCTTTTGTTCGCCATCACCAATCTCAGACTCATCTCTTTGCTCTCGTGTCTTTAAAACATCGTGGTCCAACCCGCCCATCCATCCCGATTTCCGTTCTCAGCAGCACAACGCTCTCAACGCCTTTTCCAACAATCAAAAAACTCAAACAATAGTCCTTGTTGACTACATTCTCCCAGACTCCCTTCAATGAACACCCCTGGATCCTTCGGAATCGTCGATTACTCATTCCCAATGTGGTCCAAGAAGCACGTCGGCTCCTGGCTCGATGCCTTCAAGCCCGGTCGCCGCTCCTCCACCTCTTCTTCCTCTACTGCCTCTTCATCGGCCCCGTCTTCGCCTCGGTCTGCCACCTTCTCCCTGTCCTCGCGCTTGGGCTCCAACAGCCGGAGCGGCTCCTTGGCCTCTTTGACCTCGATGGGCACCATGGAGGAGCAAGAGTCCCTCATGGGTGACCAGCCGAAGCAGGCCGCTTACGTGCCCCGCCACGCGGCCAAGTCGTTCATGAAGACGACTACCTCCAAGGAGATCCGCAAGCAAAGCGAGATTATGTGAAGAATCATCGATCTCGGATGACCGATCATACAAACAAGAAAAATTCCAAAAATACAATATTCGATACCCGGAAAGTTACCATTCTTGGACTCGGCCTCCTCCAGGAGGCCCCATGTCGTCAGACTACGACGTTCCAAAGAGTCCATCAAGATGGTAGACTATACCAGCTCACTACCATATTCTTCCCTTGAGTCAAATAACATTATTTACTCAATCATTCCTCTTTCGAATGATTATCGACGCACTCGTATGCAGTCATTATCAACGGCGCTTGCTCGCCTTTTGCCACTTGGCAAGGGTAGAAAGTTTGGGCGGTTGGAAGACGTCCAGGAATAGGCCACGAATTGAGCCTATATTCTCTTTTGTAAAAGGAATCATCATCTACCAGATAAAAAAGGCCAACACAAGGGCCGTAGAGTCGGGATGAGGTTAGAAGGATGAGATGCTAGCGACGCGACATCGCACAACTAATAGCAAGATTTGGACTCGGCAGCCCGAGCCAATCAGATTAATACCCAACACCTTTTACATCAAAACCCTTCCAACGTGACTCTCTTTTCCCGTGCTGACATACCGCCCGTATATGCTCGTAACAACTCAACTGAAGAGCCAGATTTGGCAGCGGCTCGCGAATCCGACGCTGACCGGCCGAAAGAGGCGAGGGTCTGGTTGCAATCGTACCTTAAATTGGCATTTGGCAAGCCAGGCAGGCCCTCTCTCTGCCGCCACTGTCGGACCTCATCGTGCCTTTGCGCGCGTCAATCTGTAATACTGTACGTCCGTATGCAGTCTCCACCCTTAAGAATCATTGTATTACTTCCATTGCGGACCCTTTCTCGGCAGGATCGGATCTAGGAGGTAAACCCAAAGACTAGAGAGTGTCCTGAGCTGCTGAGCAAAATCGAATGATGCCAAGTTGGGGCTTTGTGCTTGTTTACGTCCGTACGGGCTCCACGGGCCACACGCACTGAACGGCAGGAGCACCAAGGGAAATCCATGGAAAATACGAACGGGACGGCAGACGATAGATATGGGGTTTACCAGCCAGGGTGGAGGACATGGGGCCAGAAATCACCGAGGCCGACAGCTTTTCTACATGAAAGAGAAAAAGACTCGAAAGGAAAAAGCAAGCCTGCCTCAGGGAAGCTGGAGAGAACGAACCACGATGTCTCAGCTCCCACTGTAAGTGTAGTGCGAACCGCCAACCTCGAGGGGCATTCAATGTAACGCGGGCGGGCGGATGGCAGGGGGTTTAGAAGGACAGGGGATTTTTTTTTGTTTTTTTTTTTTTGGTAGCAGGAGGGCAGAAGCTGCCGGCTCAAGGTGCCATTCGTGAGGTCGGAAATAGAACGGCTAGCCTTCTAAGGCTGTCTTGTCTTGGCCTTGGCCTGGTAGAGTATAGGTGTATTACTCGCTTCCTGACTCTCAACGGTCTTATCGGCAAGGTCAACCAAAGTCTGTTTTCCCAGAAAAGAAGTCAAAAATGAAGAATCGAGCAGAGTTGTTGGAGGGTTGAAGTTGTGCGGCAATCGCGCCTGGGGCGAAACAGCAGAGATCAAGTGAGGCAAGGTTTGTTCAGTGGTCTTGAAAAGTGCAGAAGAAAAGAGCAAACGTTTTCTTTGTTTGAATGCGGTGGTGCTGGTTGGCAGACGAGAGTGGAAATGGGCAGTTGGCTCGCCTGATTCTCCTCTGAACAGCCAGGTTTTCCAACAACTGCTTTAAGGATCCAAGACCAACGGCAGCCCTCCGCAGCCGCCGCGGCCCCCAGACTGAATGGCTAGTTCAGGGCACAAATATGAGATCTTGCAAGGGCCAAGAAGGTTAATGGTGTCTCTGGCGTTTGTGTTGCGCGTGGGTGTTTACCAGCATGTCAGGGACCAGAAAAAGAGAGAGAGAGAGAGAGAGAGAGAGAGAGCAGGGCGCCCTGGCAAGTTCAACTCAGTTTAGATGTCAGCTGGCGGGCAACTGTGGGGGCAATCTACCTTATGAGCGGCCGCTAAGAGCCAATGCCCAACTTATCCGCAACGCATCTGAACCTTGGTTAGGTGGTTGGCAACCGCACAACTTAGCCACCACAAATCAGCTGGACTGGCTACTGGACGGTAACGAACACGAACCCTTTGCTTCTTCATCACTGCCTTGCCAACCAACATCGGCATGCCATGTACGATCGACGTCACCGGTTGATATTCTGCTTGCCCGTTTACGGCCGCCGGGAGAGAGGATGGGGAAAGACTAAGAGAAGCAGTCTTCAGCCCCCCCCCTCCCCCCCCCCCGCTCCCCCCCGCCCCCGACACCAACGAGCTGCAATCTGTTCCAAGCACTGCACCCGTGTGGTTTCCTTCTCCCCCCTTCTCGGGCCCCGGGGGGAGGGGAGGAAAAAAAACAAAAAAGACGGTTTCCACCCCCCCCCCCCCCCCCCCTTTTCGTCAGCTTGGCCACGCCCGCTTGGCTTGTCTGACTAACAAACGGTGGATGAGAAGACTCTGCAGACTCGGGGACATCCACAAAGCCCATTTCAGCCTGTGATGGGTGAAGATTCTCTTCCTGTCCTCGAACGCATGCTGTTTCCTGAAACAACCCACCCCCAATACTCATCCATTCCCACATCGCGTCAGCGGGAATACGCAGGAGAACGTGGCCTGGAGGCCAATGTCTCCATCTTCCAAGTTCCGCGTCGTATCCCCCGGCAGTATCGATTCGCGTCCTACCCCTCGTTCGGTACTAGAGGCTCTGCATCTTCTCGGCGTGCGTCCGGTGGACGCGGATAATGCCGAATGATTGACACTGGCGAGCCTGGGGATTGCCTTGCCCCGTCAGTTCCCTACCTGGAATCTGGATTGTTCGGGTTCAGGGCCCCTCGATGAGGGACTGATATCCTGCAGCTTGTCCTAGAGGGCTGCGCTGCCCACACCAACCTGGAAGATACGGGAATAGTCACACGTTGGAAGCAGCGAGTCGCTGCTGTCTCAACTGCGGCCAAGCAAGTGCTTACCGGTCGCCGGTCGGTGAGAGTGAGGTGAGACTCGGCACTTGAGGGCATCCATCTGGAAGATCGTCATCGGTCAGCAGTTCGCTGGTAACCACCGACTTTTCATTCTTGAGATTGCGGCATGGCCGGTCAATCCTAGCTGCCACAGGCGAGCAGGGCACGGTCCGGTTCCATGGCCTTCCTGGGAGCGAGCTGTCACCGTTTCGACGTTTTCCGCTGGCAATATGTTGTGCTCTCTGGGCACCAGCCGTCGTTTTCCTTGTCAGGACGCTGAACAGCTAGCTATTTCTCCTGCTTTCGTTACTTTTGAGCTTTCGCAAAACCCTCGGGCGTGGCTGGCAAGTAGGTGCCAGGGTTACGGGCCGGATTACATCCAACTGGTTGCTCCTCTCTGCACGTCGCCGCCCGCGTCGTCGTACGGCGAGGACTTCTATCGAGTTGCATCTCGCTCTAGAATGCAGCTGACCGATGGTTTGTCGTTTAGTACGACGACCAGCGCCAATAGTAAGATGGAGCGAATCCTGCTGAATCCCGCGCTCTGTGCCGGCCACGATGTTCCATATTGTCTCGATGGCTTCGCTGTCAATCACTTCATAAGGCTGACTGCACGATGCTCGATGGGACTGGGGAGGGAAACATGGAAGACGAGATTGAAGAGGGCGACAAGGTGTTCCAAACATAACAGCAAAGCAATATGGATTCATTTGTTCGCAACAATCACATATCTCACGCTGGAAAGGCCGGCGATGAACAGATGCGATGCCACCCTCCTTCTGGGGCCGCCTACCACCCCAAGATCCCTCCGGAGAAGTCTCCCGCCCCCCCTCGAGAAGAATTGTACTTTTGACAGTCACAAAAGCCAGTAATAGCAACCCACAGACATAACCAATGGCTGAATACCAAAATAACGGGAGCCGGGCAGCGAGCAACCCCCGGCCGGACTGACAAGACACGACTCTGCAGCCTCCGCTCTCACGCAGTTTGCCTGCGCGACCAGACAGGGGCCAGGTTGGCTTTTTGCACCGCCGCAACATGCATACACAGCACCGCACCGCACCACACACACACACACGACCACTTCCATTACCACCCTCCACCTGTCATTGTCCATGGGTAAGTAGATCTGCCCATCCCAAGCTGATAGTCTCCCTGACTAACACCCCCAATCCGACCATGATAGGTACTGTATTGGGTACGGGCACAATCATCAGCTGGCCCCGACTCGCTTGCTTTTGTTTGTCCTACGCGCAGATCCAGAACAACATACATACAAGCCAGTCCTCGGTCTCTGCCCATGTCTCCAGATGGCATCTATTATTCCTTCCCCCTTTGTCCTTGGGCTCATTCCCCCGGTCATGGATCTCCTTCCCAGTCACGTCACTCGTTAAGGACTGCAAGATATTCCCTCCCCTCCCCTTTCGTATTATCATATATGGCATGTACTAGACGTGGTGAACCCATACTGTTCTTGAACTGCTGCATGAATTCCCTTTGTACGCCCAAGTATTCGACAGGATGTCTCGGTCGAGCTTTAGCATACGGAGGCTTATCTCACCTCGCCGGTCTCAGACGATAGATGAGCGTCGTCATTCCGGAGACTCTGTTGGAAGCGAGGATATTTCACTGTTCAAGTCTCGAAGGAAACAACAAAAATCAAAGTCTTGGGCGCCAGTCAGGCGTCCATCCAACCCCAAGCCCAGAAGACCATCGAGGGAGGAGACGCTCGTACGAAGAACACAAAGCATCAAGAGGATACCGACAGAGGGGCCATCTTGCCCACAGGGATCACCACATTCGTCGTCGAGTTCTTTGTGCAGTTGCGAGTGTTATACAGACACATCCTCGACCAACACCAGCTATGGCACTCTTTGTTCCCCTCGACTCCAAGAGAGGCCCTCTCGATCAACGGCCCCGAAACGTCTCGCCGAACGTCGACACCTCTGCATCTCCCCTCTATCACCACCTCCAAGCAGAAAGCCCAGACCACTGTCGACAGAAGCGGTCATCAAGGCTCAAGAGGCTGGCGACATAGATCTATCAGAACATCCCGCGTTCAGAGAGACCATGACCCCTCCACCTACCCCAGAAGACGACGACTTGGACCGCTGGTCCCTCAATGTCCAGCAACTCATCAGAGAAACCGATGAAGCCTTCAAGGCCGTAGGAACAGCAATCGAAGAAGCGAAGATGGCCGTTTCAACTTTCCCGTCACATATCGAGACGGGCTCCGGGTCGACATCACCAACCCCTCCTAACATGGCGAAGCCTGACTCACCAAGCCTTCCACTGCTGGGTCTACAGTCTCGAAACAGCACCCCAGCGCTGCCTCCTCCATCGCTGAGCACCTCGGTATCATCTGCCTCGAAGCCGAGGAGACAAAAGTCAAAGAAATCAAAACGGGTCAAGATGAGATCGAAGAAGTCTGCCCGGTGGCAGCTGGGAGAAGATGTAGCCGACATCCTCACCGGACAATTCTTCCGTAAAGTAGAAGTTGATGAACTTCTTACACCGGATCGTCTTCATGCACTACGAGTGGAGAGGGAGTCTCAAGGACAGCCACGCCGATCGAGCGATACTCTGAGGACTCTAAGCACCGATGGAAGCGAGACGCCCGTTGAGCCCTTCCACCTACAAGACCTCCTTTCCCGCATTGGAGCAGCTGGGGCAAAGACCTCCATCACGCCTTCTGAGGCTATGACTCCACCCGACCTTCTCGACCCAAGTGTACTACGAGACTTGTCTTTCAAAGAAAAGTCGCCGCGGAGGAAGAAGCCTGTGTCCAAGGATGAATACGAAGCTGAGGATCTGATGCAGGCTGCTCCTCCTCCACCAGCAAAGAACCCGGCGAGATTTCTTCCTAGGCCGCAGGTGCCGCTGTTACCGACGATTCCCGAAGTAGTCGTCACCACGCCCGACGTGGGAGCCCAATCAGCAAAACACAGCAACAGGCATGCACGAACATTCGCACCCGTTGACGAAGACGACTTTGTATTTTTCCCATCAACACCATTCACATTCAATCATTCAGCCTTCAAACACGGCAACATACGTTTTCCCAAGTCAGAAGTCGTCAAGGGGCTGAAAATCGACCCCGATGATACGCTCGACTGGACGGCCTTCCAGATGGCTATCCTCGGCGGCGCGGGCGACCTCTTCTCAGACCCCGCAGATTTTTTGCAGAGAACAGAGGCCGAAGAGATTGCCGACCTGACAGCGTGGTTCGACGGCTTCGGCTTCGATAGCCACGGTCGCCTGCTCACCAGCGACGCCGATGAGCCGACGAGGCGGCTGCAACAAAGGTCCCGCGCGTCCACCGTGGACTGCTCGCCAAAGTCCTTGGGCAGAGTCTCGCGGGACAGCGACCTGCCCATTCCTGTGAAGGCTGAGCACCCTACTGGGTTCTGGAACGAGGGCAACGTCAACGTGTCCAAGTTCCTGACGCAAGGGTGCAACATTCGGCGGTGGACGATGGAGGGCCAGCAACAGCACCCCAAACGGCAGAACCGGGAGAGTATCGGAAGCCTGCCGCCTAGTCCGATGATGGACCTGGTCATGATGAGAGGTTCTGATGGGGAGCCCGAGGTTGTGCCTATGGGATACAACTTGGGACACGACCTCGGGGATTTCTTGCGATGGGAGGCGGAGAATGTCTATGCTACGGGCATTTACTGAGCGACATCTGCCGGCACGGAACCAGGACTAGAGTAAAATTGAATACCTAGGTATCTAACGTAGTATTGTAATGTTACAACCAACTTACCTTGTATGGCGTTGTGAATCCCTCTCTCATCCTCTGTCTGTATCCCATGGAGACTGACATCTCCTTTGCCTAAGAAGATCACCAAAGTGAACTTCTGTCAAACAGGCACCAACAATTCAACATCGCAACGTCGCAACGAGATGCATATTTCGAATCCCCTAGGGCTGACTTGCATACAGTTACAGTACCGCCCTCCTCCCACCTACACAGGGGCCTAGGCGTCATCCAACGCCGCCGAGCCCCCCCCCCCCCCCCCCCCCCCCCCCCCACCCCACCCCCCCCCCCCCCCCCCCCCCCCCCCCCCCCGACCCCCCCCCCCCCCCCCCCCCCCCCCCCCCCCCCCGCTTGAGCCGGAACAGTGGACCCCGCTCACTGCAGCCAACGCCGGCCCCTATGAAAAAGGCACCCACGCACCCCCCCCCCCCCCACCACCACGGATCGCCCCGGCTTGAGCCTTGACCCACCCGAACCATTCATGGATGTTTTTTTAACGCGCGCCGTCGCCTGTCCCGCCAGGGTCGCGCTGAACTTTAACAAAAGAGGAAACCCAAAATCTCAACGACTCGACTTGCATATCAGCTCCACGACATTTTCTCAGCTACATAGAGAGAAACTAACGCACCACCCCCACGAACCGATTCACCGAGTTTACGTACTTCCGTACCTTGCATACCCATCGCATCACATCCCGTTGCAGATTTCCGCCCCCGTCGTCGTCTTCAGCTGCACCCCCGTGCCGCGAACTCACTTGGCACTTTGACGGACTCATCCGACGACGCTCACTCATCACTTCTCACACACACCACGAATCTAGGCTACCTTATCAATCATCGCCTCTGGACGAACTCTCATTCCTCCCGGATACAACGCTCCCGAATTCTCAGCTCCGGGACGTCAGTCTACTCCCCTTCATCCCGTAGAAAGGATCGAGCCAGGCACCCCCTCTTCTCTTCCCGCCCGGCTACAGCTCCATCATCCACCGGCCTCACATCACTCATCACATCTCATCACATACACACGGCACCCTAAACCACCTCCCGCCCCCACAATCCCGCGCTCACTTCAAACGGGTGCCTGTCACTCACTCACTCACTCACTCGCGCATTCCTTCACCCACTGAATCGCCTCTTTGAAACCCCCCGCCTCATCGCACATCTCCGGTCAAAAAAAGGCCGCGCAGAAGAGAAGCAGTAAAAAACAACACCAGCCCCATCTCACACACACACACACAAGTTATGCTCCGCCGCCCCGCAACAACCCTCGCCATAACGGCAGAGGACATCGCCTCCTACGAAGACCGCCGCGCCCGCGAGGCCATCGTCCGAGAAAGGCAGGTCCTCGTCCAGGCCCAGCAGCAGCAGCAACAACACCAAGCCGCCCTCGCCGCCCAACAGCAGCAGCTCCAGCAGCAGCGGATCCTCCAGCAGCAACAGGCACAGCACCAGCAGCATCCCTTCTCGTCACCCGTACCGCAGCAGCAGCAATCTTCGCCGCAGCATCCCCAGCAGAGGTACACGCAAGCTCAGATCCACCAGATGCAGCAGATGCAACGCCTCCAGCAACAACAGCAGCAGCAGCAGCAGCAACAGAGTCTAGACGACGATAGCATGCTCACGGCGGACGTCGACGTCGACGACAGCTTGGAGTACGACGAGGTGCAGCAGCGGGAGCTGCTCAGGAGGCAGCAGGAGATGATGAGGGCGCAGAGGGGCCAGAGCGGGCGCGGCGGCGGCGGGGTGCAGACTACGCCTACGCCGGGGGATGGGGGCCGTGGGGGACGGACGAGGGAGGAGAGGATCGGTGTTGGGCGGCGTGGGAGGTGAGTGAGTGTTGCTCGAGAGTTGTGGTAAAGATATCGTTGGGAGAGGCTGGTGATGTATCGGTTCACTGTTGTTGGATAACAGAATGTTTGGCGTTTTGGGAATGCTATTTTCCCCACGGATACGCCTTGTATGTGGCTGGTCCTGTCGGTTCACCTTGTCTCCTTTTTGAAGCTAGATTGAGGTAGGACCTGGAACGTCACGCGTGGGATACGTCTTGGACATAGTATATCATCTGTAAAATTCTGAGGGATCTCAGTCTCCTGGACAGGCAACAAAAGTTTGCCCTTACATCAAACCCATGCTAATCGTCGTGAAGTCGTGCTCAGTCATCTAAGCCTCTCTCTTTCCTACCCTACCTAACCCGCCCAAACCCAATAAAATAAGAAGAAATACAATGAGACCAAATCCTACGCTACGCTCCCCGCTTACATTTAACGAAATTGGAATCAACGAGGCATGAAACGAGCGCTTGATGATGTAAAAGAAACCCGCATGGACCCGAAAGACGTTAAAAAAAAAAAAAAAAAAAAAAAAAAACATCTGTCTTTAGAAAATCAACACCGCGCGGGAAGCGGAACCTCCAGAGGCCGCCTCTCGGATGATGTACACCGCACCAACTGCAACTTTGGCCGTAACAATCATGGCAACGTGAAGGAAATCCTGTACAGTTTTCGAAATTCAAGGAATGTAAGAGTCGCTGACGCTGGCACTGTAAAAATATGTGATTTGAATGAAGGATGTGGAAAGTTGAAATAATCGCTGGTCTCGTCTCGCTGTAGGAAGAAAGGACCGTTTCATCTCGTCTGTACGTGTTGTGTGATATCAAAAGGGCATGCTTAGCAAGGCGTCCGCCCCAGAAGATGAATAGACGCCAGATCTGCGGTCTCGCTCGATTTCTCGGGATGGAGAAGAGATGTCTTGCATCTGGCATGCTCATTAGCAAATTGCAGGGCTCCCGGGGTAGCTTTCACTACTTACATTGTAGAAAACATTGGCCTGCCTGATTCCGGCGACCTCTGCCAAATATTTGAGACGACCCCTCAGGAAGCGTCTCTGTCTGGGAGTCGCAAAGTCGCTGCTGTAAGCCGTAACCATGGGCCACAAGACCATCAGACCAGCAGCACCCTTCACAGGGTCGTCTGGCTTGGTGTTGCCGCAGGGGAACTGAGCTACGACCACGCCGTAGCCATTCCATTTGCAGAAGAAAGGAGTTGAAGCGATGGTATCCTCAATACGCAGAATGGCCGAGCGTTTCAGCTCTTCATACTCCTCTCCCATCCGGTAGTCGTCGGGGGACACAAGCCAGGCCATGCACCGCAGGATTGTTGTGGTGAGCATCAGATGGCAGCACCATGTGGCCACATGCAATATTGCGAGAGGCAAGTTGAAGAACCCGTAAACAGGCCCTGGGAACGTTGGGGTCGTATCGAGCTCGTCGTCGGATCGCTCCAGTATCCACTCCACCGTATCGACTTTCCACTGCGGGCTGGGATCATTGTTGAGTTTGCGGAATTTAGCCTCCAACGCTTGTGCACGCTTAAGGGCATCGAGCACCTTCTGGATCGTCTCTGGCTTGCGATCCCCCGCTCCGAGAACCCGATCAACATCTTGTCGAATTTGACTGCTCTGGATATCCATGCTAGCGATGGCGTGCTGCATACGACCACGGCATTCATGATGCAGAAGCCATGTGAATTCGGATACTTCGGGAGAGTTTGGAAGACAGTGAATGGAGAGGCACTGGTTCCGGGTGATTGCGAACATCTCTTCGCCTTCTGGTGTCTCGAGACCCTTTTGGCCCCTTAGTTTGACGATGATTGCCGCACCCTTCATGTGGTTGGTGTACTCGGCGATAGAGTCTCGAGAAGACGTCAAAATCTTGCGCTTGTTAGCGTGAAGTCTTGTGAAATGTTCACAATAACAGACTCACCTCGTAGAAAGCCAGCATAAGCACGGCCCCAAGAGTCTGGTCATTCAACACCTCTCCTGGGTCCATTATAGCTTTGTTGACGGCCCGGACTGCCCTTAGATAGTGACCCTGAGCATGGAACAGAGCGGCACTGGCATTTACCGTACGGCGGCTGGCCAGCGCAGCCAGAGAGACAGCTTTGTAAGCTTGGGAAAGACATTTGGAGACGTTCGTTCCGCTCAGGAATCGAGGGAGAAACCGGTAGTATCCTCGGGCCGTGGGAGTAAACGGGACAATGATGAATTCCGAGAGGAAGTAGCAAGAGGCCTGCTCATCCAGCGAATTGAACATGGACGCCGGAATTTCTTCGTCTTCTTCGGTCGAATCGTCGTCATTGTGATAAGGAAAAGCGCCGGGATTCGAGTAATCGAACGTTTTGTATTTCGGACCAGCAACCGTCTTCAAGCACTGCTTGTTGCAAACGGGCGCGATATCCTTGCCTTCTTCGTCAGAACTCTCTTCACCTCTAGACTTCTTGAATCTCTTGATAGTCGCCTGCGTTTCGTCGCGAATGTTGGCCTCGAACGGATCTCGGTAACCTGGACATTGCCGCCGCGACTTCTTGCATCTCATGCAGAACGGCTTCCCCTCATCACATTTGATCCTCCTAGCTCTGCACAACTTGCAGCCGCCGGAGGGCTTTCCCGTATTCACCATATTCGTATTGGGCAGTGTTGGTACTGCAAAGGAAATCTGTAGAACAGTGTGCAGGAGGCTGCTCCGAAGGTGAGCTGGGAGGGGTCAAGCTCTTTTTCACGAGATTTCGGAACAAAAGCATAAAGTCCCGAGGCCAACTGTCGAGTCACAACAAGAGAAGACAACAGAGACAGGTAGCGGGATGGAGGGGTAGAAGCTCCTATGTCATAGCGATGAACCACATATCCTTCATTGGAATACGGACCTCTAAGGCTGAGTTAACATGCTGTATGTCTGCTCGGAGAAAGAAGAGCGGAGGGGCTGGATCACCGATGGGACGCTCTACGAAACTCTGTGGTAGCAACTTAACGCGTTGGCAAATAGCAAGAGCTCAGAATGCTCAATCAGTACCGCGCCGTTGGTGGAGGGCGATCTCGGTGGTCTTAGCATTGGACAGCTTGTAGCCTATGCTGTCTGGTCTTTCGGAAGGTTTGTTTCATGCACCGCTAAGCCCTGACGATTCGTCGATGTTGGTGATCAAGGGTGGTCCCATCCGCTCGTGCGCACATTGTTTGAGACGGCAAATGAAATGTACCGTGAGAGGTGGTCAACGACTGGGGTCCTTGTGTCGATCATGTAGGGAAGAACCCGGCTCTTCGGCAAGCCGGTCGATGGATGGCACCTCAGACAGGTGTCAGCGACTGTGTGTGCGTATGTGCTCTGCATCGTGGTAGCGGCCTTGTAGGGCACTTTCACCGACTGCCGTGCAAAAGGTTCGCGTGACGGACCACTAGAAAGCCGTTGAGAGTACTGTCAATCTAAACAATCAAACGCAAATGGTTCATACCAAGAATTCGGCGAAGTCTGATCGCGATGACGCGCCGCCGTTGGTACTGGTTATCCCTGATTCTGATGCAAGGGTTCTTGCTCTGGCATCGTACACTCGGCTCCGACTCCAGCTCCAGAATGGAAGCAAGCCATTTAACGACAGATAGGCTGTCAACATTGGATATGGCGAATCTTCGAATTCCGCGGGGCTGAGCACGTCAACATGCAAGCGGTTCTACACTCTGCGGGCCGCTGGCGGGCTAATTAGTCCCTCGATATCACGAAGCAGGTTCCTACGGTCGACATGGTTTCATTGCTGCTGACGAGTCGAATGGCAGACGTAGATCAGTGTTTGCTGAATCCTCAGTTCCGACGGCCTGGTTGTCGGGTGGCTGTCCACACACACGCGACACTTGACGGCGCGAAGCAAATTTAGCCATTCGTCATCGTGGCTGATGGGATCGTTTCATCCGATCATGGGCATCCTAATGAGGAAATTCTGTCGTGGTTGTCGGGATTCACGACGTAGAGTCAAAAGCCCTGTTGACTCCAGTGATGGAAACAGACTCGAATCGAAATCGTGAAGTCCGTGGAAAGACACAGAAACCCGCTCGGCATCTTGTGGTGTGATGGTCGTCCAGTCTGAGTAGCGCTGTGATATAACGCCGACGCGTCTCGATCCACACGAGTACGTCCGCTTGATATGTCGAAAACGATCACGGCGATG
The DNA here is from genome assembly GCA_030869315.1 of Colletotrichum cuscutae. Classification (NCBI taxonomy): domain Eukaryota; kingdom Fungi; phylum Ascomycota; class Sordariomycetes; order Glomerellales; family Glomerellaceae; genus Colletotrichum; species Colletotrichum cuscutae. The sequence continues at coordinate 450,546 of MPDP01000224.1, forward strand.
CCCAAAAGAGGTTAATCCCGGGCTATCAAATTCCATGAGATATTTGACACTCGTGTCGTTGTTGTTGTTGTTGTTTTCTTTTCTTTTCTTCTTGGATGTCTTGGGCAAGTAAGGATGTATGTTGATGGGAGGTGTATGTATGTACATGGTACCAGCTTGCTTATATAAACTGCACTAATGGAAGCGAGGATCATCCATTTGCTGCTTGCTTGTCTTCAGTGGATCCCTACGATGATCTTAGGATCTACCAGTTCTCCACTTCCAACGTCGGGGAGGCGGCGAGCTTATTTCTGACTTCAATAAACTGTCACCTTTCGTCCATCTCAATCGTCAGCGTGGGTCGCTGACCTACTTTGACGGCATCCTGGGATGGCCGTACAGATTGACATGCATCAGAATACGCACCGATGCAGCAACGCTCTCAATCCCGTATCCCGTATCCCCCCGCTGTCAACTTGCCTATGCCGTTTGACATCTGTCACTATGAGTTTCTAATTCGAGGGTCCGAGGGCGGGTCTCCAGCGCGCGACTTCTTTCATCAACCAGGTACAGCGAGAAGTCATTGCTAATTTGATCCAATTGAAGGGCAAACTATCGAAGCGCTGAGTGAGATGGGCTCGATGTGCGCGAAAACACGATAGAAATTGTCTAGCTGCGTTGCAACACGACATGAGTCTCGAATGAGTGCGATTAAGATCCGCGAGTCCAGACAGCTGCGGTCAGAATGTTCACACATCAACGGTACCCCGACGCCAAGGCAACTATCAAATTCGTTCCGAAGAACTCGCACATGAACGACCCGCCGGCGGGGTTCAAGGTCCTGGGGCCCCAAATCCTTCTTTCGGCTGTCATTGTCAATCTGTCAGGGTCGTGGAGGCTTGCGAGGATGCGCAAGGTTACTAGGACTGCCTAAGCTTAGGGACCCATGGCGGCCTTCTCCGGCTTCCCATGTTACGGCATCTCGTTAAACGAGGTTTTTGGCGCATGTTCTCAATCAGGAAATTGTGTTGATGGAAGAAAACCGAGCATATCGGTTCAGAACTGCACACTTTCGTCGCCTAGTCAAGGTTCGTCATAGGGGGCGCAGAGTCAGCTCTGAGCGAGAATTGCTGCTCCTGGAAGCCGATATATGGGAGGGTGGGCAGACCTTTCTCTAGTCAAACTTCAGGACTTGCCGGAACGCCGCCGGGATGCGCGGGGAATTTCTCGTCCACAGGTCAACCTCTCCTCTGACAAGTTTGACACTTAGTTTTGCCCACCGATGCCTCTGTGGCTCTTGGCAAATTTGGCTTTGATTATACTTTTCATAAATCGGACGATCCTGCTAGAATCTCACCAACAAGGCGGCCAAACACAAGATCTGAGGAAATATGCCAGTTCGTTGAGAAGTCAATTTGCGGCAGTGGGGCTAGCGAAGTGTTATCTCTTTCGAATTAAACAGCATTCGCCTGCTTAATACCATGAAAATATACGACCGCTCTCGCCATTACCCTACTTACATTCGAGGAGCGTTACTCGTCAGGTAGCAAGACTTTCAAAAACGTCCTGCCAATTAGGCCAGGCCGTTTGGACGTTGGGCAAAATTCACAGCGGGCGTTCACCTTCCCGGCCCTTCGGCTAAGCGGCTGTGTTGATATTTAAATGCCAGGGCGATCCCATTGACTTTCCGGACAAGCGAGCCTTGACGTCGCTCCGAAAGCGACTTTTTGAAAACTCCTGCCATTTCTGAAGCTTTGAGAACTGCTGTCACGGTATGACTTGAGCAAGAGTAGCCTCTGTCATTCAGTCACTCCATCAGACAGCCTGAGAAGACGACACATTATATCTGGTGAATGATTCAAGTCCCCACTTGGTGAATTTCCCCTGTCCCCGAAAAGCCCGAGCTGGACGCCTTGATGCAAATGCCCATTTCTGATCTGGCAGACCAATCACCTTTGGTTATTGTACCGCCTCGGAGATAGCCGGTCACAAGCCGGGCGTGTACTTGCTTGAAAGTCACCTGGGCGTAGAAGATCAGGAGATACGTCAGCACCGGCCGAGCTCTCCTTCGTCCAAAACCCCGACGTGACCAAATTTCAAGATGCTGAGGGTAAGAGTCGGGTAAATCCGGATACCTGAACGATCAAGCAAGCCTGACTTACCAGAGTGAGGACCCGGCAGTGTATTGTCCCAGATGCTTCTCAGGGTGTTTAGAGGAGTGGAATGCCATCACCCACGATGGCGCAAGCCGCTAATTGTTTGCAGATCTTGTCCTGTCCGCAAAGGGTTCCAACTTCTACCTCCTGACCATCGACTGGCATTTTCTCTCCTTTTCGCAATCGTTTACTAAGGTATACGTAGGGGGAAATAACCGCATCACGACTTTAAGGTGCTGGCCAGTGCATCGGATCCCTCAGCCGGGTTAGGCCCCACAACACCCGAACGTTATGCCGGTCAGCCTCCCGCTCCCTTCGGCATAATATTTCGGCCGACTCACCTGCTATAGCACGTACGAACCAACGAAACTTGCGCTAACGACACCACACCCGTTCCTAAGCCGGTGCTTAATCCGGTCGTACAGACCCAGCCGGACTACTCTCATGCCTTGCACTTTTGCGGACTTGGCTCCTCGGCGGCGGAGAGATGATGACTTGCTCGGACTTTGCGTGGATGGTGAATCAGTACAGACGTAATGATAGGCCGGCCGGCTCGCACTCGGTCGTCCATGATACCATTCACGGCGCCCTACCAACGTGGCCTCGACGGTGGTTGAGCCGCACCGGCGTAAGGCTTCCCAACGGAGCGGGCCTGTTGGGCGAAATTTCATTTATGACCAATCTAGCCTTGGCTTGGGCACATTGAATGTCATATAAGGCTATGGAAAAGGTCCTTGACTGATTCACAATATCGGTTCAAGAGAACTCATCTTGGTATCGCAGTCTAATAAGAAAACAGACCGCTGGCTAGAGACAAGTCAGATCTCGTGGTGACCCCTTTTTACCTCGGATTTCGAACACAATCACATTTCTACCAATGTCTGCAACACAAACAGAAACACCAGCAGTGGTGCTGGAAAAACAAACCACCCAAATCGACCAAAATGGCAAGGTCGTCTTCAAACCCTCGCGGGAGTTCCTCCTTGCCTTCAGCGCCCTCTGCGCCATCGCCTTAGCCGTCGCCTTTGACGCAACAACCCTCTCCGTCGCCCTCCCGACAATGAGCGTCGCCCTCGGCGGAACCGCCCTCGAGGCCTTTTGGTCCGGCACGAGCTTCCTCCTCGCGAGCACGGTGCTACAGCCCACCGTTGCCGGGCTCAGCAACATCTTCGGGCGCAAGGCCCTCGTGTACGTCTCAGCCCTACTCTTCGCCACGGGCTCCATCGTCGGCGCTCTCGCCAATAACTTCCACGTCGTCATCGCGGGGCGGACCATCCAGGGCGTGGGCGGCGGGGGGATCCTCGCCCTCACGGAGGTCATCATCACGGACCTCGTCCCGCTCGCGGTGCGAGGCCAGTGGTTTTCGCTCCTGTCAGCCGTTTGGTCCGTCGGTACGGTCACGGGGCCGCTGATTGGCGCCGGGTTCGCGCAAAATATCTCGTGGAGGTGGATCTTTTGGATCAATCTTCCCATCATCGCCATCGGCGCGGTCATGATCTTCTTCTTCCTCAAGCAGGCCAAGGTGCCCGGCCACATTGGGACCAAGCTCAAGAAGTTTGACTGGCTCGGGAGCTTTTTGTTCACGGCGGGCTCGACGAGTTTCCTGTTTGGCATCTCGACGGGCGGTGTCATGTATGAGTGGGCCTCCTTCAGGTGTCTGCTGCCGATGATTCTGGGCGTTTTCATTCTTGTGGCCTTTGGGTTCTGGGAGCTGAAGTTTGCGCCGGTGCCCATGATCGACAAGGGCATCTTCAACAACTGGACCATGATCGCCAACTACATCATGACCGTTTTCCATGGCATGATTCTCTGGTCGATTCTCTACTTCCTTGGTAAGCAATCCCCCTTCCCCTATCTCTACCCCTTTTCATAGGATCTCCCCAAGCTTACTCCTCTTTCACAGTCCTCTACTACCAAGCCGTCAAGGACTACTCCGTCGTCGTCTCCGCCGTCGCCGCCCTCCCAGAAAGTCTCACAGTCGCACCCTCCGCCATGGCCGTCGGCCTCATCGCCGGCGTCACGGGCCGGTACCGCTGGTCTCTCTGGGCCGGCTGGGTCATGATCACCTTTGGCGCCGGCCTCATGTGCCTCATGCGCCCCGACACCTCCGTCCCCGCCTGGATCTGGCTCAACATTCCCATCGGCCTCGGCACGGGCATGCTCTTCCCGGCCATGGCGCTCTCGATCCAGGCCGCCTGCGAGCCCGCCCTCAACGGGCAAGCCGCCGCCTTTTATTCCTTCTTGCGCACGTTTGGACAATCCGTCGGCGTCGCCGTCTCGGGCGTTATTTTCCAGAATGCGTTCCGCAACAGGCTGCTTGATATCCCCTCGCTGGCGGACGTTGCGGAGGAGTACTCGCGTGACGCGACGATTGTGGTCGAGGTGATTAAGAGGATGCCAAAGGGCGATGCGATGAGAGCGGACTTGGTGGAGGCGTATTGCGATGCGCTGCGGGCGATTTGGATTAGCTTGATTGCGTTTGGCGGCTTCTGCATGCTCATCAGCGTTACGGTCAAGAAGTACAGCTTGGAACAGGAGCACGTCACGGACCAGAGATTGGTTACGAGCGACGATACGAGTAAGGAGGACGAGGAGAGCCAGGGAGGGGATCTGGAAAGGGGGCAGAAGGTGAGATCCTAAATGAGTTGATTCTCGAGCTGCAAGAGGTGCGAGATATTCCCTAGACGGGTTCTATCAGTTTCGAGCTGGACATCGCCTCTCCTTTCACTTCTATATCCGTCATGAGGATTAAACATTAAACGTCATAAGGGGCTGGATCTTGAATATCGGAATTCTAGGGATTTGGTTATGGCTTTGGTGTCTCTAGTGAGGACATATTTCAGATTTTTCCTAGTTCCCTTACTTAATAACTAATGATAGAGTTAGCAGAAGCATTCTGTCTCAAATTCGTACCAAGATACTACCTTCCAAGTCTTTGAGCGCTGCCTTGAACACAATGGGCCCGCGTCCCTCGATGGTGAGAAGCCTCTCAGGCGCAAAAGGAGGGCCTATATTCAATCTTGCGCCTTATTCCTCCTTCCACCAGTTGTACCTCTCAGATTTCTTCTCTTTTTAGTCTGGCCTTTGACCGCTCTCTTTTTCACCTTCAAAAAAGGCGAGTGGTGATCCAAGCCCCAACCTAGAGGTGAACCAGTTGCTTCGAGGGTAAATCGACAAAGTGTGATTCACTGCCGCCATTCTTTCACCTTATTCTTGGTCAGCCAGTCTTTTCCGAATCCAAGGTCAGTCGTTTCCAGGTGTGGAAAGAAGTATTATTTCCAAAAAGGGAAGTAGCTCACAACTACTAGGTTTTGCCAGCATTCACCTCGGCCTTTGCTCACGATACCTTCACCTTGTTTACCTTATCCACTTTGTTCACTTCAGCAAAAAACGAAACACTTTGCCTCGCCACGAAACGTTCTGTAAAAAACGATACAGGATCAGCACACGAAACCAGGCAGTCAAAGTCAAGGGCAAAAAAGTTGTTTTGATTCACCAAATAGTACCCCCCGCCCTTGAACAAAATTACTGCAGTATACGAATACCAATAGCCCAAGATGTGTCGCCGCGTCTACAAATACTACACAGCCTGCGGCTGTGTCCTCAACGCCCTGTTCTACCACAAGTGCGCCCAAGGCTCGGCCTCACCCCTCTGCAAGGAGGAAGACGGAATCGTCACCCGCGACGGCGAGAAGTGCCCCTACCACGCCCGCGTCGCCCGCCGCCAAGCCCGCAGTCGCAGCCGAACCAACGGAGGAGGAGAAGGGGGACCTCAAGACTCGGAGAAGAAAACCCGCACGTCCATCGAAAATCCCTTGACCTTCACCGGCGCAGGCAAGGAGATCGCCCCCGCGAGGCTCGAGGACCGGCACAAGCTGGGAGACTTTCAAGTCTTCATCAAGGACATCGACACATTCCTGAAGAAGCTTGCGGAGCATGAAAATGGTACTCATACCAAGACTCAGACCGAGACCCAGACTGAGTCCCAGTCTCAGCTTGCGCAAAAGTCGAAGAAGCAAGAGGGAAAGAACAGCCAGCAGCTCAAAGACAGAAAAGTGAGCCGCGAGCTCTCCCCCCTCGCCGGCTGCTCAGACTGGACCGACGACGACGAGAACGACAACGCCATCGCCCGGCGCGAGAGACGCAGCCGCCTTAAGAAGGAGTTCCGCGCCCTTGTCCGCGAAAACGAGAAGAACAAGAAGCTCTTTGACGCGAGCGACGTCTTCATGAGCTCCGACGGTGGCGACGACGACGACGTCTCCGACAGCAGCAGTGAGTCGGACCCCGGCGATGCGTATCCTTCGCCGATGAGCATGAGCCCGCACCCTGGCAATTATGGCGACGTCTCCGAGGGCGACGAGTCGTCGGATGCGGGTCATGTTCGTCCTTCGTCATCGAGCCTGAGAACCGACCATGGACATGTCAGCGACGTCTCCGAGAGCAGCAACGATTCAACCCATGGTAACATGCAGTCCTCGATTCCAGGCCCGGTTCATCGCAGTGAACCCCTTTCGGCGTTACTCTCGTGGGACATGCCTCCCGAGAACTCTGATAACATGGAGGAGGATGGAGAGACTGAGCTTGAGGAGGCTGAAGATGAGCCTGACTACGACAGTCACGACTCGGATATGCCCGACGCCGATAAGGACGATGGAGACTACGTTTCGGAGCCTACCTGGCCTCCCACTGGTGTTGAGTGGACCTCCAAGCTCAAGTACATGACTGGAATCCCCCGTCGCAACTATCAATGATTGGAACGGAAAGGTATCTGATCCAAAGGGCTTTTATTGACGGAAGGAACTGAATTTGCTTGGAGATGAAGGGAGTGATGATGAAGTGATGGCATTGGGAAGGCAGTGGAAATAACGCCAGAATGGCATAGGCGTCATGTATGTGTACCTAAGCTATCACCTATGTTGATCAACCAGAAAAATGTCACAAATCGCGAGCCGATGTAGTTATATCATGTCTCATTGCCCTGTGTGCACTCTTTCGGTAGAGGAGCCAGGTGTACGTACATACGTGGAAGTGGAAATGCCGTTATGCCCCAACTGAATTACCCATCCGAAATTCAAAACTCATCAAATCGCTCAAAACAACCCGCTAAACCCAGTGCGCCTCATGATGGAATTAGTTCCGCATCGGCGGAGCTGGGTATTGTCGCCCCCCAACGCCAGAGATGACCGGGCTTCCCCCGCGCTCTCTCCATCGCTTTCTATCTCTATCATCTCTCAGTTCACGATCGCGGGGATCCCGAGGATCCCATGGAGGCTCAGGCCTTCCTCGCATGCGGTCCACATCCGCATGGCTACTCGTTCGGCGTGTCGCTTCAGGCCGCACGACCGGCCGTTCCCTTCGCTTACGAGCCTCCATATCTTCTTCTCTCTCCCAGTTCACGACGCGGTCACGGTCACGCTCGCGTTCTGGGTCTCTGTCACGGTCTCTTTCTCTTTCTCTTTCGCGTCTACGGTCTCGCTCTCGACCGCGATCTCTCTCTCTAGCTCTCTCCCTTTCCCGTTGCTCTCTTTCTTCCAGTTCCCTACGTTCTCGGGCTTTGAATCGGCGGCGGCGCTCTTCTTCCGAGTCTGAAGCTTCCGAGTCCTCCGATGCAATATCGGGCCAACTGCGGTTGAGCCTAGATGAAGGCAAGTGCTCTCGGCTTCGGCGAGATGGTGGATCGCTTCGACGACCGGAGGTGCTTCGATGTCTTTCTGGTGATCGTCCAGTGGGAAGAATGGACGCCACTTTCTCGCTGATTTTTTCCCTGATGCCATCTACGACTGGAATACTACGACGCCTTGCATCCTCTGGTCTTAATTCCGCACGATGTACACGAGTGACAGGTGGCGGCTGGGGTATCGAGGGAGCGCCCATACGACGGAAACCTGGTGGTGGCGGCTCGTTTGAATGATGTGTATGAGGGCGACGTTTAGATCGCGGACTCGCCGCGTCCTCGGAATCAGACGTTGAGGACGAAGAATAGTGTCGAGGCTGGCTGTGTCGGCGGGGTTGCATGGGCGGTCGATTGGGATGCAAGTGCTCAGGGTTGGCGTGCGGATCCTGTGGAGGAGACGGGTAGTCGGAAAAGCTACGGCGTCGACGGTCGTCAGGAGAGTTCTGTCCTCGGAATCGATCTTGGTCTGGGGTCCTCTGGGGAATATTGAGACGAGATGGGGGGTATCGATTCGCGGCGTGACCCCCAGGAACATGGCTGTAAGCAACTGGTGGTCGGCCTGGCGGAACGAAGTAGTCTGCCTGAGGACCACGAGGCGGAGGTGAGGGCTTCGGTGATCCCTTGGGCGGGTAGGGGTTTCGGACGTGCACGTATGCTGCCTTCACTCTCGGCTCGTCTCTTTCTGCTGGGCGAGCAGGGGCAGTCTTTGGTGATGCCGGCTCCTCGTCTGGCACTGCTGCCTTCCTCAGTTTTTCAGCGCATTTCTTGTGCCATTTCTCGATTCCGGCGTCTGGCTCGCTGGGCAGAGCATCTGCGGGTAGATCTGGGGGGAAGGGTTCGCCCGTCTCGGGATGCTTCAGGTTCCAGCTCTTGACGGCCTGCTGGATGAAAGGTACGTGTTCCTCGGGGCTCAGCAGTATCTCGATCGACTCCCATCGAACGAAGCCACGAAGGGTCAAGGCTGGGACGGAAGGGGCGTCGAAGTCGTTGTCGGAGGGCTGCATGGAGTGCTGGCAGCCGGTTACCTGCCAAATGTAGGATATGGCGGGAAATGGCATATCGACAAATAGGGCTATGGCGACGAGCCGTCAGCATGGGGTGCCTTGCACGGGTTGAGCATTCAGGCTTACAGTCATAGTTACCACCAACGGCCTTATAGAAGGCTGCCAGCTTTTGAGGGGTCAAGGCTTGAACATGTCTATCGCCAATATCGCGAATCTATAGATAGGCGGGGTTCAGTTAGTATTTGGCCATGGGTGGGTGGAAGCGAGGTGGAGGAAGCCAGGGTTTGTCGCGGACGTACAATGTGTTGGGCGATAGCGCGAAGGAGAGCATCGAGAATCGGTGTTGGAGCCTTGTCTGGGCCGAAGAGATAACCATAAGGGGAGGATGGCTTTGGATCGGGGTTCTGAGCCTGTGTCTGGGCCTGCGGTTGAGGTTGCGGCTGAGGTTGAGGATGGGGATGAGCAGAGGACTCTTTGGAGTCGGCCTCTGCGGTCGCCGTCGCCATTCGGGGCCGAAGTCTACATCAACGGTGCGTTTTTGTGGGCAGGAATGTCCGGGACAAAAGTGTGGAGATTGGACGGGATGGAGAAATATAACGGTTTTGGTGGCGTGTGCTGCTGACAAGCAAAGGGCTTTGGCTTCGCAGGCAGTGACTGGAGCGAGCTGGCGTTTGGATTATGAACGACTTGGAGCGCAAGTTATCGTCCAGTTCGGTTGATGTTGAAAGGCTCCAGAAAAGTTCAGGTTGCTAGCGTAAGACTGCGAGCGCGGGCAAGGTTGAGATGAGGGTCCAACGGCTACTAATAAGTCAAGGTACTTTGGGTGCGGGCCGCCGCCACAGCATCGTCATACGAGAGAGTGTGAAAGAGAGAGATGCGAGGCAGAAGTAGGCTGAAGCCAAGCCGTGAGTCAAAGCCGGATGGATACGTGCGGATGCAAGTCGAGGCTGGTAGGCGCAGGATGAGGACTCGGTCAATATGCGCGCCAGAGGAGCGAGAGGGTGCGCGCGAGTGCAGCCGGTGGCAGGAGAGAAATATCCGGGTCGAGGACTAGTGGGTGTGAAGCGTGGATCAAGGGGATGAACGTGTGTAAGAAACACATCCAAGGTCGAGCGAGAGTCGAAAGCGACGACGGGAGAGTGCGGTGCAGCTGGTTGATGGAGGATCGGGCGGGCAGTGAGCTGATGATGTAACTAAAGTACTCGGACTGCAACATGAGGTGGGCAGGGTACTTGGGCCTTGTTGTTGCTGGGGGGGGGGGGGTTGGGGGGGTCAAAGACGCACACACGATGGGACGGATGGGCATTTTTTGGGGGGTTCAAGGTCGCCGCCGCTCTGGGGCTCTAGGTACATTGTTTTTGTGGTGAGATGGACGGGGGACCCGGGGGAAGGAAGGAAGGGACTCGAGGGAGGAAGTACATACCTTACCAACTTACGGAGTACCTTGCCTACCCTTGGACATGGACTTTCCATCCCGTTAGGCAGAACCGAGCTGCGGGAAGCAATGGATCCGCCTGGTTGTTCATATCTTACGTAGCTGGGCTCTTTCACAGCTTCCGCTCAATAACTAAATCTGCGCCGTACTGCGGTACATGCAGCAGCGCTGCGCAAGACCGGGAAGGACAAGGCAGGCAAGGCAGTGGCAGGTAAGAATAGCGATCAAACAGGGAAAACGTTTGGCTGTTGGGCTGACACGTGCACCCTGGCGCAGCTTCCCTTGCGGGGACAAATTTGGGCCGGACCGTCGGCTGCCTTTCGAAAAGTACATGTCTTACCTACGTGGTTGGGCCGTGTCTGCAAGTACCTTTCCCCTCCCACCTGGCTTCCGCGCATCTCTAACCGTCGGGTACGTACCGCCTTAGGGTGCCTTCTTCCTGTAACTTCCATTTCTCACGATGTACCTTTTTCCCCCATGACAATCTCACCTCTTCACGACCGCTAGTTGGGAACATCACCGCTCCACCCCCTCTGACTTGCATAGGCACACATTCCTGACGAGCTACCTTACCTCTCACACACACACATTCTCTCTTACCAGTCACCACCACCATCCCACGGCATCTCGATGCATCCATACTCTGTCGTCGTTTCGGGTTCAACTCCCGAGGTTACGCCTAATATCTCGACCATCGCGTCCCCGACTACCCACCAGCTGATCAACATGATTTGGCATCCATACTCCTGACTTTACCTTCCAGGCTCCAGAAGATAAGGCAAAGTGAGGCTGGGCAGCAAAACGGACCCAACTATCCAGATGATCCAGATGACCAAAGAGGCCCGTCGAAAGCCATGGATGCCGATGCCCAGTTCCCTCGGCCCCCAGGATGCAGCCTGAAAGTCTGCCCAGGTGAGTCGTCTGCTGGACATGCCCAGCTGCGATGTGCCTTGTTGCGGAGGCTGGTGCCCGCTCAGCCGCCAGCCGGCCCTAGCCACGCAACCCTCTATTCCAGAGGCAACCCGACAGGCTGTCCCGTCTGTTCTTGAACTCTTGATACGGAAATCAAGAGAGTTAAAGGCCAAAGGGAACCAGCAGACGCTGAAGAGGAACTGCCCAGCCACACGCCATTAAGCTGGTCGAATTCTGCTCCATCTCATCTCTTTCCCCGGCCCTCCGCCACACGACTTCTGAGAAGCTACTTTTCCTAGACTCCAGACTCACTAATCTCCAAGACAGCGTCACCATGTCCACCTACGCCGTGGCCAATTTGCTTCCCCGACAGGCTGGAACCCGGCGAGCGCATTTGCAAAACACCAGAGATGCGGTTCGACAATCCACCCAATCTTTTCGTTACCCTCGCCCTATCTTCCAGACTTCCAGAAACGCTGCTAGCAACCGGAAAGTGATCCGCGGCCGTGCATTGTACATCCTTACGAATACATGGCATAGTGTCTTTACCCTGGCTTACCGTGGTGACTTTGCGTGTCCATCTAATTCTAATTGTTGCAGGAGCCATGTATGATGCAGTTGCAGCCAAGGTTTTGGGACAGTGATCTGGCGGTGAGCACAAGGCGAAAGATTACGAACAAGGCTTGCAGGGACCGGCTGTTGTACATTGCGTCGACCAAGTGCCATTTCTACCACTTCCTGACACTGCAGCAACCAACGGGAATGGGATGACCACCTGTTGTTGCACTGGCTGCCTACCATCTGCCTGGGCGGCACACCTCGAGCACTATCTTTATCTTACATGAATCTGTCGCCGTTCCGTCGCCTCGGTTCCCTGTCTATACAGAAACGATTGATATGTCTTGGATAGAATCAAACCCTTTCACGCTCATTGGAAAGCAGTATACCACAGACCGATCGCGGCGCCCGCAAGGGAAATGATGCTTCTTACGGCGTTGAGTGCCTGCCACCTCTTCAACAAATCTGTGGTCTCGGACAGACCCAGCGTTGCGATGCCCCGTGCACCGGCCATGAGCGCATTGTTCGTTGACGACATAAAGATAATGGTATAGGGCACGATGGCGAGACTCAAAGCTCCAGCGGCAGCAAACGGCTTCCACGCAACACCCTGGTCGTAGCGATCGTATGCAGAGTAGGCCAGCGAAAGCGTAACGGCGAGCGCTACTTTTGGGCCGGTCGACGCGCCGTTCAAAAATATGTGTTGCCACAGCTTCAGTGCATGACCTGGCTCGGCGCTGGTTTGGAGAATGGCGGGGATGCTGAACATGGATAATGATGCCGCCGCGCCTAGACTAGAAGTCAGCAATTGACGTCGTTCACGCTGATGATGGCACAAAGAGAAAGAGTGGGAGCCCGCGGGTGAAGGGGGAAGAGAAGTTGCTAACCTGCCCACCATGCGCACCCGAGGACGCCAGTAGCAGTGGCAATGGTGTTGGCCATTCCGAGTTGCGACATGTTGGTTTCGGTGGTCTTTTCTTGGGTAGTAGTTGTTGGTGTGGTAGGGATGACGACAGTGACTGTGTTGCGACGGCAATACTTGAGATCGGGTCGGCACGAATGAGGCAATGTGGGATTTCGTCTGTAGCGTCTCTCTATATGATTCTATTGTATGATGAGATGCATTTAACTTTTTGGCGTCATCTGTTCTAATATATACCGGAGAAGGAGTCCGGGAAACATCGGCGGTGCTAGCCCCGATGAGATCGGAGGAATCACGGACGACACAATTTGTCCGAAGCTGTGTTCTCCACCCCGAGTCTCGCGTGTCCGATGCCGTCCTCGTTGCGACCTCCGCGCCGTACTGGCTGGCCCCATCATTACGGCGCTCTCAATTCCATTCGAGAGCTAGAAAACCCGGGCATGCCCCATGTTGAGGTGGTGCCGAGCCTCCCCAAAAAAATCTCTTGGCCAACTTAAATAAGGTAGACCAACAAGGTTTTGCGGCAACGCACCCATCTGGAGCTGAACGCCGCAAAGAGCCCAGGGATGGGTGGGCGGTTTAATCGAACGACGCATGGTCAGTGGTGAGTTTCCTTGCTCTCCCACATTTTCCTCTTTCATCTTCAGTGTTCCGTTCCGATTATCGTATTGCGGTTGGGGTTTTTCCTATTTCGGCGCCTCGATGCCATAGCCGACAAGCGTCGTCGTCTCCTGCGTCTTTTCATCGCGTTCCGTCCAGACCTTGAGCTTTTGGAAGCCCGTCTTGTCCAAGACTTTCTGGCTGGGCAAGTTGTCCAGCTCCGTCACGGCGGTGAGAATCTCCCCCACCGCCACCACGGCCGCCCCGTTCGCCTCGGACTCGGACTCGGACCCGGGCTGCTCCTGGGACGGCCGGGTCTCCTCCCCGACGACGCTCCTCTCAACCCGGAGCGCAGGCGCAGCGGAGCGGGGCAGGGACCACCACGCGCCGACGAAGCCCCGCAGGAACTCGGTGGCGTACCCTTTGCCCCAGGCCTCTTTGCAGAAGAGGTATCCGATCTCGGGCCAGCCCAGCTCGCCGCCGGGCAGGCCGGGACCGCTGGGGCCGATACGCTTGACGCCGCCGAGGCCGACGAATTCACCCGTCGAGCGGAGGCAGATGGTGAAGTTGTAGTTGTGCGCGTCGTTGGGCGGGAGGTTGTGGTCCAGCCAGGCCTGCGTCTCGTCGAGGTCCGCGTCGGGGCGGCCGGCGACGGCCCACCTCATGACCTCAGGCTGGGAGCGCATAGCGTGCAGGGCGGGCAGGTCGTCTTGGCTGACGGGCTTGAGGATGAGACGCTCGGTGAGGACGGGCTTGCGCGTGGCGAGAAGGGGAAGGGGAAGGGTTGGGAGGGTGGTATTCACCGTGATGAAGTCTAGGTGTTCATTATCCATTTCGGGCATGTTTTCTTTTTGTTTCCCTTGTTTCCTTTGCTTGAATGTTTCTTCAATCTTTGGTACCGGGCTTAACAAGGAGCCAGGTTTGGATGTGTTTTGTTATCTCTTTGCATGATTTCCTTTTCTATTTCTTCGTCTGTAACATTTTCACGGAGAAATTCTGGGTTTGAGTCATCTCAAAGGGCCCTCAGTTGGGTGACTGTTCATGCTGAGAGTGAGGGACCCCCAGAGTATAGTACGCAAGCGCGCTATTACTCTTTCAGCATCGCCGTTTTGGCTTACGAATACCTCCGATCGAAAGTACGACTAAAAACGACGAGGCCTGGCCGGGAGACGGAGAGTTCCGCAAATTCTCGCACTCGGCGAGGCTCGCACTCGGCGGTCTTCCGAGCGCCGCGCCGCGCCGGTTTTGACGGTCCAGGTCTTTGTTCGTCTCCTGAATAGACTTGGCGCTCCCATCGGGCAGAATGCAAGAAACCCAAACTGTAATCACGATCCGCGATATCCAGGTGGTCTGTCAAATTCTCTCCTAATCGCGGCAAGATACCGGGCGGGAAACTTTGTCTTAACCAAGGTAGCCAGACCTCCATCTCTAGCGAGACCGAGCAAATCACGACTACTCATGTATGTGTGATCCTACGAGTACAGATGTGCTGACATATCAGTCATTTCTACGTAAATCTACCCGTTCAAGTGGTCGGCAGCTATTAGTCTTGTTTTTTTAAGGTTCTTTCTTACGCCTACTGCAGCGGGGTGGTAAGGTGGTTTCGGGCAACCCCTGGGAAATTTTGCATCTGAACGCAGATCGGGGGAACAGTGCAGTGGAGAACCACACAGGCTACAGCCCAAATCCTCATAGGTATATTCCCCCCCAACGCTTCTACCTATCTCGTCTCACCCACAGCTCATCCTGTTTTGCTCACAGCGCAGAACAGCATCTTCAAGCGAAACCCCTAGAATCCCGGAAACCGATTCGCGAAATAGTTATTCTTATTAATTATTACCTCTTCTTTACACCTTTCCCCCGCCTTTTTAATCTGGATGAAAACCTAAATATCTACTCCGTAGACGGCGGACGAACGTCAGCCCGGGCTTAGGAGTTACAAGCACGTTGATCGCCCGTTCGCTCTTAACTTACAAGGAATGCAAGCGCGAGAGGCCTAGCGGGGAAACCCGCAAAATCGTCAACGTCAGCAAAGACCATCCACACACCTCTCACACACCCTGAGCTTCACTTGAGCTTCACTCACGTCGGGGTCGCTCACACACCCGTCACTCATACTCACCCACACCACCTTACACTCATACTAAAAAAAATCCCCAACTGGACAATGACACCGCCGGCATCATCGGCGACCGCAGCCCGACAACAATCCGACCAGAACACCGCCGCTCCTGGCAGCAGTGGCACCGGCAAACAACAGCTCAGCTGCGCAAACTGTCGCCATCGCAAGATCAAATGCGATAAGCTACAGCCCCGGTGCAAGCAGTGCGAGCGCTCCGACCTCGACTGCGTCTTCCCCTCCCGGAAGCGGAACCGCAAGCCGCGCCAGGGGAGGCAGAACGAGCTGCTGAATCGCATCACCCGTCTGGAGAGCATCGTCAGCAAAGTTGACTCTGGTAACGTGGATGGAGTCGTCAGGGGCGGCGGTAGCGGGACCCCAACCGGCTCGGCGGGAGGAGCGGTGCCCCCTGCGGCCTTGCTCACGGCTGCCGTCTCATCGACGCCGCATTCCATATCGGCGGCGACGGGCCGAAGGGGTCTTGGTGGCGACTCCGTCTCGGGCATGAATGACGCGGAGCCGTCGCCGCCCGGAGCGGGGTGGGACTCCCAACCCGCCCCGCCGACCAACTACATGAGCGCCGAGTTCTGGGAGAATCTGTGCCAAGAGGTCGAGGGCATGAGACAGGCCTTGGATCAGCCCTCCGACAGCGAAGGGTCCGACGATGAGGAACCAGGAGGTCAGGGCCAGCAGGGCCAGCAGCATCAGCACAGCACGACGAGCCCCGAGTCATCCACCGCCAATAAGGGCCAGACGCCTCCCGCGCTGTCTGGGCTCATCTCCAGCTTCGTCACGGGCGGGGACGAGCCGCTGAGGCACCCGCCGCGGGATCACATCATGTACATGTGCGGCATCTTCTTCTCCAACGTCGATCCGGCGTTCAAGGTCATCCACCGGCCGACGGTCTCTGTCGAGCTGGAAGGGTTCGCGAACGCTGTGAATAAGCACATCGATGATGCGACGGAGGCCTTGTTCTTTTCTATGTACTATGGTGCCGTCACCAGCTTGACAAACGAGGCGTGTCTGAGGAACTTGGGGGAGGAGAGGAGCGTGCTCGCGCAGAGGTACCGGGAGGGCGTTGAGAGGGCGCTTCACAAGGCGGATTATCTCAACAGCACTGAGATTCGGACCCTTCAAGCGCTGACTTACTACGTGGTAAGTCTCTCCAGTCACGTTCATATCAAATCCGGTTCAAGATCTAACCATCTCACAGTGCTTCCTCCGCTCACACAACGCCAGCCGTGCCTCATGGGCCCTCATCCCCCTCGTCGTCCGCCTCGCCCAGGCCCTCCACCTTCACCGCGACGGCGTCAACCCCCCTCTCCCGCCCTTCGAGGCCGAGATGCGCCGTCGGCTGTGGTGGATGATTGTCGTCCTCGACATCCGCGCCGCCGAGGACCGCGGCACCGACGCCGCCATCCCGCGGCAGTCCTACAACACCCGCCTGCCTTTCAACCTCGACGACGACGACTTCAGCCCCGGGACGACGGATCCGCTCGAGGACAGGACGGGCCCGACCGAGATGACGTTTTGCCTGTGCACGAGCATGTCGTCGGGCATCTTTGGCAACCTGCGGCCGCGGCACCCGCAGCTTGCGCTCGACAACGACGGCACGCCGGAGCCGACGACGTCAGAGGATGAGATTATGGCGCACGCGCAGCGTCTTGAAGCGCTCTTTGGCACCGCGCCGGCCAAAACACCTGCATCGGACGGCGATGGCTCTGGTGGCGGTGGCGGCGGCGGCGACGATGAAGACCAGGACACCCGGCACCTACCCGCCAACCACGCCGCCGTGACGGTGCGCATCATCATCCTCAAAATGTGGTTATCTGCACAATATCCCTTCACACCGCGCGCCTCCACGGCGACGGCGAAGCCCCGCGTCGCGCGGGAGACGATGCTCCGCACGGCGGTGAACACGATCGAGCTGGTCGAGTATAGCTCCGCGACCTACCGCGAGCGGTTCGGGTGGTGGATCGACAGCTACGTGCAGTGGCACCCGCTCGCCGTCGCGCTGGCGGAGCTGTGCGTGCAGACGCGCGGGGAGCTGGTGGAGAGGGCGTGGCGCGTGGTGGATCGGAACTTCCACGGGATGAGGGAGCGGATCGCGGATACGAGGCGGGGCACGCTGTGGAGGCCGCTGAAGAAGCTTTTGAGACGGGCGAGGGCTGCGAGAGCGGAGGCTATGATGGGGGCGTTGAAGTTGGGTGATGGTGGGAGGGGGGCGCCTGTGACTGCTGCGGCGGCGGCGGCGGCGACGGAGCAGAAGGGGGCTGCGAGGAGGACGGTGGAGGTGCCGCAGCATGAGGAGGAGGAGGAGGAGGAGGAGGAGGAGGATGATGACGATGAGGATGTTGATGATGATGGCGATGGAGACATGGATGTCACGGGTGTTCAGGACCCATCAGTTGCCGCGGCGGCGGCGGTGGGAGGCCACGGTGTGAGTATGGGAACATTACACCCAGCTTTCAGGACAGACCGTTTCGGCGGTAACAACGCTGCCGCTGCTGCTTGGCAAGGAGGCGGCTCCATACTGCCTCCCACGAGTATGCCTTTCGCGACGACAAACACAGTCGGTTTGGGTGGCCCCACGCCGATGGCGGTTGACCCGTCGATAGCGGCGGCGGTCGGGATGCCCGCGACATCACTGCCTCCGTCAACGTCGGCGCCCATGAACCCGCCGTTCGGGCTGACGCCGGAGGACATGGCCATGTTTGGAGGAACGCCGCTGTTTAGTAACCCGCAGGACCTGATTGCGCATTTCGGGATCCAGATGGATGCCGGAGACTTTGGGTGGGATCCGAGTTCGTGGGACGAGTTTGTCGTTGATGCGAATATGGAGAGGTCACCTGGGGACGACGGGTGATTTCAGTTTGAGTGACTAAGGTAATCACAAGAGGAGGACGAGGAGGCGTATGGGATACCCAAATGAACTGACGCGCAAGTGTGGTGTATAATAAGGAAAAAGGAAAGGAAGAAATGAAATGGTGATGCTGTACGATAGGGATGACGAATCACGCCCATCAATACTGGAGAATGGAAGAGGAATCTAGACTCTCAAATGAAATTCATTGTACTTGAGCTTGATTAAATGAGTGAATAATTCTCGACAACTTGATGACTCCTGTTCCAGACAAGCGGGCAGAGCTTCAAGATAAGGTATGTCGACTTCGAAGTAAGCATATGATGGAAGTGAACGGGGGCTTGTTGCCGGGCCTTCACATCATGAGAGTGATATGTCACTGGACACTAGAACGTGAACAACTCATCACCACGAAATTATAGAGGTTACGTCATGCTCAGGTGGGTTGCATGTGCTTTCACATTTGGGAGCGGCTGGGGAAAAAAAAGGTAGATGCCAAGTGAGAGCACTCTACGTTACGAACAGTTGAAGACATGCAGGCATCACATCACTGGCAATCAGAAAAACTTTGACAACCGACGCAGGGTGAGTTGGCATTTGTCTACGTAGACGAAGCCGGACGTCTTGACATCCCTCTTCTGGCCGAGCAGATCTAAAGGTAAACCGCATCGTCTCATCAAGAAGTCGTAATTCACAGCTTCGTACTCAGGTATCATTCGTCCATCTATCAAAAGGGCGGTTTGAGTAAGGTTTCCCCTCCCTCCCCTGCTGCTTTTTTGGCCATGCTCGCGAAAAGATGATGTTTTGAATTGATTTCATTTCTTTTGGTGGCCCCCGCCTTCAGAGAGCAAATGCACGTGATAGTTCCATAGACCTAGTGAACACCTGCCAAGTAGTAGTAGCCCACCCCTCCATTTGTCGAAAACCAGAGAAACAACGCCGCACAACAGCCAACACTTTATGCGAAGGTGGTGGGACGCTTCGCGCTGAAGATCTTCTGGTTGTTGAGCTTGGAGACGCGGTGGGGGAGGGGGAAGCTGAGGCCCTTGGTGATGAGCTGCTTGATGTAAGGGCGCTTGACATCGTCGCCCTTCTCGAGCTCGACGACCTTGAGGATCTGTTGGAGACTTTGTTAGTGGGGGTTTCGGCTTTCCGGGCGAGATATTCGACGTGAGGGCACATACGTGGATGGACCTAAAGCGGGCACGGTGGCGGGCGGCCATGTCGGAGTAGAGAGCCTCGACGGCGTCGGTGCGGGACATCTCGCGGTACTCCTTGTACATGTTGTGGGTGCCGGAGCGGGAGTCGTAGCGGAGCCAGACACCGAAGTTCTTGACCTTGAGGGGGTGCTTCTCCTGGATCTGTAGCGTGCAGAATCAGTCTCTGCCTGTAGGGCTTTGGGAGAATCGAGTTTTCGGTGACGTACCTCCTTGACGCTGACGATCTCACCAGTGGCCTTCTTGACCTTCTTCAGGCCACGCAAGAAGTACCAGTAACGGGACTTCGCAACCGTGACATTGGGAGCGAAGATGGTCATGCGGTACAACGCGGGAGTCGGGTTGGACTCGGTGGGCAAGTGGCGCCCAATGACCTCGTATTCCGAAAGACGACCTATAGCAAAATAATCAGTTATGCGTCGTCCTGGGGCCACACGATCTCTGGATTCAAGGATGCGAATAGCTGTGTCATTTCGAGCGGCTGCGAATTTTCCGGTCGGTCGGGTTCGGACGGGAGGGCAGAATCGCGTTGCGTCGTGAGGTCATGCCAGGTCTTGCGCTCATTCCCCTCTTTCCTGTTCCTCCCAAGCCAAGCCCCGACCCATTCGTAGTTTGGTAGTGTGATGTAGTCTCGCTTGATATGCGAGCTGATGGCAGTCGATGTTGGTGAATCCATGAAGCAGGCGTGCTATTGCTGTCGTGCCATACTGCGACATCTTCGTGATGTCTCAAGTAGCCTTGAAAAAGTTTGTTCGTCGCGGTCGGGGTTCGAAAAATTCGCAGCAAGCATTCGCATCCAAGATCCAGATCCAAGCGAGGAGAGAGGAATTGTGCTTACCCATCTTGAATAATTTGTTAGAAACTGAAGATCCCCCGCGAACTTGAGTAATTGGTGACTTACTTTGAAGAGCTGGCCGGTGGTCGTCGATTATCCGATATCGTGGTGGTTGCTGCTGGGTCTGAAGCCGAATGGGAAAACAAAAAAGTTGGGTAAATGCAAAAAAGGGCGAGAACCCTATGTGTGAGCGCCACACTTTCCTAAGCGACCGGACCCCACCCTGGTGCGGCTGGTGGGGGTCCACCTCAAATCGCCCAGTTTTTCGAGAAGGTCTGTCAATGTATTCCTGCCTTGAATGTCAGGCGCAAAACAGTTGGTGTCCACCAGAAAGGTCAGAGGGAGGAGCTGCCTTTGGCGAATCCCAAAGTCACTGGGTTCCAACCAATCACAGCGCAGACCGCCCCCGGTTGAGCAACAGCGTCACAAAGGCAACTACATTTGCTGGCTGATGTTAGACGGGGATCGCTTTCATCATAAGTCTGGCAGGCAGATTACCTTTTGAATCCATTTTAGCAGGCTTTACCTGGCTGAATTTGTGTCAAGTTCCAGCAAGGGTCTTCAGAGCTTTCGCTCTTCAGCCCTTCGGCTCTTCCACCACCTAACTCACTCACCCACCCTTCAACATCGACCAGGGCTCAGATAGACAGAATGGAGCCTCTGTTTGAAGAGTTCCGCAATGCCTACAGGACTCGGTCTGGGTACTCTCTTGCGCAGACACTTCAGCCATTCAGTCCAGTCAACAAGCCGGACAAGCTACGGTCCATCTATCTGAGCACCAACGTCCAAGAAGCCAAGAGTGACATCAAGTACATGCTCCTCGGTCGGGGCTCGGGATCTAAGAAATTCAAGCTCGACCATGAGGAGACTACGGGCTGGGTAGAAGTCTACACAGCGTACTGGAAAGCCATTGGCGAGATCCTCAAAGTAGAGGGCGACTCCGCTGCTGGAGGTAGGGTGAGCTCTCGCGCAATACGCTTCCCATCCCCTTTCTTCAGTTTCACCACTAACACCAGCAACAGTCTTCATCATGGACCAAGGTGTATGAGTCTTGGAAGGAATTCACCACCGCTCTCATCCGAGGCTACACTAATTATGGCTTCGAGGCGTGGACAATTCCGTGCCTCTACCTTGCTGGCAAGCATTTGCGACTCTTCGCCATCAGCTCAGACGAAGAGCGGAGCACCACCGATGCCACTGCTGACGCAATGGAGCTTGCTGACGACTACGATCCGGACTTGGAGAAGCAAAAGCAGCTGCGCGACTGCGAGCAGCAGCTCAAGCGTATCTTCACTCTGTGTCTGAGCGATAGGTATGTCGACAAACCCAAATGCTCTTGGCTAGTCCTAACTGTGTACAGAGCACCTCTCGAAGAATCGAGAAAGTGGGCTATTTACTACATCATCAACTTGCTCTTCAAGACCTACTTCAAACTCAATTCGGCAAGTCTGAGTCGGACAATCCTGAAGGCGTTGTCCACGAACCGTGGAGACATGCCGCCCCTGGAAGCATTCCCCAAGTCACAGCGGGTGACATTCAAGTATTACGAGGGCGTGCTCTTCTTCTTGGAGGAGAACTATGTTGAGGTACGATTACTGAGAGAAGTCCAGTTCTCAATTACGGATCTAACGAAATCCAGGCCGAAAAGCACCTCACAGAGGCATGGTCCCTGTGTCACAAGGATGCGAAGAGCAACCAAGAGTAAGTACTCTCGACACATCCCAAGTCATCATCCTCAACCACTAACAACCATCACAGGAGAATTCTCACCTATCTAATCCCATGCCATCTCCTCACCACACATACCCTGCCCAGCAGCAAACTCCTTGAGCCCTACCCGCGGCTGCAAAAACTCTTTCTCCCACTGTCGCAGTGCATCCGCAAAGGCGACTTGCGCAACTTTGACCTAGCTCTACAAAAAGGCGAAGAGGAGTTCGTCCGCCGCAGAATCTACCTTACGTTGGAGCGCGGTCGCGATATTGCCCTGCGCAACCTATTACGCAAAGTCTTTGTCGCCGGTGGCTTCGAAGAGGCGAAGGAAGCCGGCACCGCTCCCGTTCGTCGGACCAGAGTCCCAGTCGCCGAGTTCACAGCTGCTATCAGCCTTGGTAGCCAGGAGACTGTTGACCCAGACGAGGTTGAGTGCCTGCTGGCAAACATGATTTACAAGGTACGTGGCAGCTTTTCTTTTGTCGTGCGTCTGGGGTTGCCTAGTAGGCAACATCATCACGGGACCAACCTTGCGTGCTCAAGGGAATCCGGTGTCGTGGCGACTGCCACAAAAGCTCGCTACTCTGGCAGAATTCCATAGTAACCCCTCATTCATAAGTACATGACTAATCATTCAATCGTCTGCAGAACCTCATGAAGGGCTACATCGCCCGCGAGCGCGGTATCGTCGTCCTCTCCAAGAACGGGGCGTTCCCCGGAACAGGGGTTTAGACGGGGATGGTGGGGTGGGGACTCCGACCGCATGAGACTTTCGACCGGCCCAAAGATGACTTGAGATAATACAGCCTTGGTACCACACCATCGTGCGCACAAAAGCAGCGAGAAGATATCTGACCCAATAGGCATCGGCGACACGGCGTCGCTGAACTTAACGGCCTCGTATAAGGTGCGAGGAAACCTAGCAGCATGCATTGGTGCGAGGAAGATGGATGTATGAGTATCTTAGTGATACCGGGCAATTAAAAAAGCAAAGTCTATCTCGACGCCGTCTGTTGGGATCAATCAGTAGACGCAAATCGATACATTGACACTCAGCAGATTGCTTCTATTGTTCCAATGCTCAGTTACATAATCATAGTAAAAGATCGAAAACCACAAAAGAGTTCACCCCCCCGGTGCTGGACTGGGGGCTACATCTCTTGGTGCTCATGCTGGGGAATTTTATGGTGCTCATTCCGGGATTCGAACTCGGGTAACTCGTATGCGCTGAGCCTATCGTCGAGTAGGCTGGTTGGCGTATATGATTGATGTCGACCATTAACCAATTCCACCACCCACGCCACAGTTTGACCTGACCCCCCGACCTAGGGGGGCGCCTGCTGTGCTGGTGACGAGAATGGAGTTGATGGGGTCTATATGGACTTCTTCCTGTGTGTAGTCCACTCGGGACCCGGATGGATGGGAATGATAAGTTATCAGATGAAGGTTTGGGACTGGGAAGGTAAGGTAGGCAGGTGCGATGGGGATGGACTTGCGGCTTCCCACCTCAGGCGAGCACGCTTGGCCTAGTGGCCGTCTGGAGACGATACCTACCTAAGTAAGGTACTATAAGACTGGTCTTCAGTGAATGAAATAAAGGAAATTCCATCCTTCGCACTTTGGAAACAACAACCACTGTTTGATGCATATAGAAAAGGTTTTCCGATTTCACCGGCCATCTATCTGTCTCATACCTACCTTATGTACGTGTGACACCACGTTGAGCTTGTAATTCACCGAAAGTCTATCACGCATGGGCGCATAGAAGTATTTACAAAATTGCAATCACACCAGTTACCTGCGGCCACGCACCAACAGTCAAACAACATCACTCGGTATGTAGAACACAACTACCAGATGGAGCATCTGCAGCTCCACGCACACCTCTGGCTCACATCCATCTCCACCTCCAGCCCTCCCTTTGGAGAAAACAACCTCATGTGGCGACTCAAGCACGACACGAGCAGGAAAGACGGAACAATGACTAACGTCTCACAAGCACACCCACCAGTACGAGCAGCCTACCAAAGAAAGCGAAGAGGGGGTCCCTGGTGGTTGACTTTAGTTTAAGTGCTTGCATCAGTAGCGTGATAAGGTAATTCAGGAGAAGCAAAAAAGACAAAAGCCGGGGTCTGAAAGTATGCGTGTTGTGTTCCCGGAGAGTGGTGGGGTTGAGTTTGGGCTGTTGTGCCGTGCGTGAATCGGCGATAGTATTGCTAAGAGTCAGCCTCGGTGACACTGCCAATATGACTCACAGCTCGAAGAGGGGCAAAGTATCCGAGAACACGGCCGCTACGCTAGGCGAGCCTGGTCGCCGCGGCGGGCGGACCAGGAACCGGGACACTCTACCGGGGGGCGATGGATGGGGTTGACATAGGCAGGCATAGTTCGCCCGGATCGGGGCCTGTGAATTCGGGTGCCTTGGGCATTCACGAGTATTCACGTAGGACTTTTGCTCATGGTCGAAAACTTCGGTAGGTCGTGTTGGTTATGTTTCAGAATACAGGAGGAAGTTGGAGGTATCAGAAGATGGCCATCAAATCACTCGTTGGATTTTGTGAATATCGCAACGACGGGATATCTTCATTCCCATCGGAAAAAAGGCTCGAGATTCACAGCATCAACTCCTGTAGATTTGCAGAAACTAGAAAGCGAGTGTGAAGAATGATAATTTTACAGTTAATGATGTCGATCTCTTTCGCAGAAGACGCAATCTGTCCCAAATTTCTTTCGTCTCTCATCTCGTTCTTTTCGTTCTGTTACACCCAGAGCATCCGGGTCTCGTATTTCTCAGTCGCCTCTATACGGAAGGCGAACAAGAGATAGGTTTTCCTGCCTCGAAAGAAACCGTCTCTCGAGATTGTCCGCCTCTCATGGGGTTCTCGTCTCGCCAAAAGTAAGAGATAAATGTACAAGGGTTTCTCGTGAGAAGTCAAGAAGTCGAGCAAGAGATGCCAGGAAGTTTTGCAGAAATAATACAAAATGTTGTACCCAAACGCCGTGACCATCCCTATCCAGTGGGATGGGTTTTCAAACGCCCTGATGTTTATGGTATTTTGCGGGTTTTGCGAGTCCAGCAGGCTTCAAATCGCCCGTTTCAGCGACAATCAACGGTGAAACAAAGTAAAAAGTAGATGAGAAAAGAAATGGAAGGCAAGATTGCGTGAGAACGTAAAGTCATTAGTTATGATGAGCCGGGTATTCATTCGTCCTTGGCTGAGATGAGAAGATTCAAGGTGTAGGAAATGGGAAAAGAGTGAGGCTGTGCTCCTTAAAAACGGCCACCACGGGGTGTGCGAGGAGAGTTTCTAAATATCGATTAGCAACGGATTCGTGATTTGTCACTTCGCTTTCGAGGGCCTACTTACACGGTCGAGATGTCGTCGACGTGGTTGCAAAGCGCGACAAAGAGGTCAAAGAAGAGCGGGGTGCCGCCGTTGTACATCTCCAGCTGCATCGTGCCGCTCCGCTTAAAGGTGCTTCGGCTGCGGATGATGAGGGCGAGGTAGTGCGCCCGCAGCTTCGAGTCGCTGTCGGGCGTGTTGGCATAGGCGTATCGGGCCGACGCCAGGATGGTGCTGCACTGGATGCCGGATTCTTAACGCCCATCTGTTAGCAGAATGTTGCATCGTAATGGAGGTAGAATATTACTGAGAAATGCACTTACGAAGACCCTGCTTCCTCAGCGAAACCCTCTTGAGCTCCTCAAGACCGTACTTCTCCGCAGCGCAGTAAATCACCGTGTCCTTGAGCAAATCGCCGTCGACGCCGTGGTGGTATACGGTCGACTCGACGCCGCCGCGGCCGTTTTCTCCGTTGCTGCTGAGGGCCTCAATCTCCCACGAGTTACGGCGCTTGTTGTGCACCAAGCGCGGGTAGTAGTCGCCCTTGTAGAGGTACTCCAGCACGGACGAGAAGATCTCGGGCTCCTCGTCGGGGAGGGCGATGCGCTTGGTCGGGGCGGACGAGGAGGAGGCTACGGAGGCCGGGGAGCCGACGACGTCGGCGGGGCTGCCGTATAGGTTGGCGCGGAGGGCGTTTTGGAAAAAGGGCGATGCGCAGAGGACATCTTCGTGGGCGGCGAAGAGGCGCTGTTCTGTGCCGACGACGAGGGTTACGATTGCGGAGGTGAGGTTGCTGGTTTTAGGGAGGGTTCTGTTAGTGTCTGGTTCACGTTTCTCTCAAGCGACATGCATGGGTTTCGATGGAGAATGCAGAGTAAATGAATGTGTTGAAGACTCACTTGCTCATGGAAGTATCCTCGGTAGCAGTGCTCGTGGTCGTAGTGGCAGTTAATGGCCTTCGGCTGTGGCGGGATTCATGGCGATGTTTCGAAACGCCGCTGGATTTGCTGAATGATGAGCTGGATTTAGATGCCTTGTGGCTGTTTGAGAAGCTCTTGTTCACAGTCTGTGATGGTTCGTAGCGTCTGCTAAACATTTTGGCTGATGGTTTCCGGAAGGGCTGGGATGGTGTTTACCGAGTAAAAGAAAACGGAATTCGAACCGAAGATATCACAGCTCGGATGCCTAAGGAACGTCGTCGGAGAGAAGATTTCAGGTAATGGAAAGAGTAGGTGATGGATGGAATAATTGATTATCGATGACTATGGGATGGACCAAAAGATTGATTCTCATGGGAAAATGTGTTTGACCTACCTAAGGCGCCGTTTCCGAGATGCGTGAATACAGAAGAGAGAGAGAACTCGAGAGAAACTCATGGTGGATGGGCGATGGGATTCTAATATATACAGCCTGATTTCCTGGCACGGTCCCCCAAGATCCCTCCCCTACTTGAAGTACGTTGCAGTGATTACCTTGCACCGGCTGCTTTTGAACAGGATGGCACCGAGACTGCGTGCCTGGGGGAGAGGGGGGCGGACTGATAAAAAAAAAAAAAGTGGTGAGAACGTCCTCATTGGACGCGTCAGGGGGATCAAGGGGAACGCGTCGGTGGGTCTGAGGGACACACGCCTCGGATGCGATATCACGTGCACGCCAGCAGGGTACTTCGCTGATGGGAAAGTGGGTGGTGCGCCGGGGTTTTGCTTGGCTGCCTCTGTGGTGGCACTGTTGGGAAAGCTGGCGGGCACTGGCAGGCACTGGATAACAGGCCGAACCCGGTTCTAAAACCGCGCCATGTCCAAGCCATCCGCAGGGGGAACAACTTAAGCAGCCAGTGCCAAAAAAAGGAGAGAGTGTGTGCAAGCTTGCGTTGGCTTTGGTGCATTTGGTTCGGTGCCACTGTGCTCAAGTCAAGGGGGCTGGATGATTCCCTCGCTCCTGTCGACAGGTCACTCCGCGGTGACTCAATGGCCCAAAGAGTACCTCTGTCCGGGAGTTTGCGGGCTGCCGAGCACACATCTGTGGTGCGCCGACGATTCACACTTCACACGAAAGCTGCCTAGGTGCCTGGAACAGTAGGAAACAGCCTGAAATGATCCACGTTGAGACGGCGTGGCCGCGTCCAAGCTTCTGTACCCATCACTTGGCCAGAATAAGAAATGTTAGGGGCAGACAATTCATCTGGATTCATTGCCGTCGCACAGGGGGCGAATACTCTCAGTCAAGTTCTAGGAATAGTTGAGGGGCCAAAGGAATTCTCTGATGATACGAAGTATCAATTTGGAGACGATTTGAGCTCACAGGGATCCAATGTATTGTTCTGTTCTATCTTGAAAGCCCGATGCTCAGAGAGAGGCTTTCGGGATGGCGTAAACGATGTTGGACCGCAAGGGATGGTACCATGAACCAGGCTCGGTTTCCTGCAAAGAGAGGTAAGGCAATTTAACCCCTGAACATCAATCGCCTCTATAAACCTTGCACTGGTTTGCCGGGGCCCGGGGAGCGGTTCCTAGCTTCCCAGTCCGAAATCCAAACCGAACTCGAACGCCGAGGGTTCCCTCGGCAGTGCCATGTACTCATCCAATTCGCCAATCAGGTTTGCCCACTTCAGGATGACCAACGTTTACAGCTCTGAAGTGTCACCGTGGCAGCTTCGTGCGAACTCACTGCTTAGCTATCCGTAGACAGACCTCACTTGATGCCATTATTAGTGTCCATCAGATTTTAGCAACAACCTGCTCAATGCAGTCGACGACGGCTCTGCGTCCCTCTAGCCTGATGACGGCATCGTTGTGGAAGGCGCCCTGCACCGTCTTCTTCTCTACCTCGAGCCCGACCTCCTCGCAGCGCCGGACCAGCTTCGCGCCAAGCTCGGCCGGCACTAGCTCGTCTCTGCCAGCTTCCACGATCGTAATGCGAGGCCTCTCATAGATCCTCGACCCGGACCAGTTCCCGGCGATCGTGGCTAGGTTCGTCCAGCTGTCCAGGTGATTCCGGAGAAACGGCCAGAGATGACGGTACGGCACCCATTTCTGGGGATACAGTGTCGCTAGCATGTCCTTGACGGACGTGAAAGGTGTTTCGAGGATGAGCGACCGTAGCCGCAACGTGGGCGGGAACGCCTCCCACGCGGCGAGGTTCGTGGCGAACCCAGCGCCGATGCTCTGACCCCAGAGTATCACCTCCGGCGTGGGCTGGTGCCCGTGGACGTCGTGCTCGCTGTGCACCCGCCCAATCCAGTGCAGAGCCGCCCGCGCATCCAGGTTGATGCCCTTCTCGGAGGGACGACCCCTCGACGTCCAGTACCCGCGGTAGCTTAAACACACAAATGTGTATCGCGCGGGCCGTTTGCTCTGCTGCAGCGACTGTAGGACCCACGATAGGTCGGGCAACCGTGGGGGAATGGACGAGGCGTTTCCTATTTTTCCCCAATGCATGAGCCTTTGATCGTTTGGAGAGGCAAAAGGGGAAAAGCTATGCGCCAGCCAGGGTATTGGAACGGGGACGAGGCGGACCCTGAAAGTAGAGGATGTAGATGGACGGCACCGATAGAGTATCGTCGAGCGACGTGGTCTTCCTCCCACCAGTCGATGTCGCCGAGGCCACGCAGAGGGCTAGATCCGTCCCATCGGCGGCTCGGATCCTCTTCTCCTCCCACTGTACGCCCCAGCACTGCTTCGCGTAGTCTTGGATGCGCTCCCTGCGTGCATTGGGTGGCAGGCCTGGCATGTAAATGATCTTGTTCTGGAAGATGATCATTGCGAGACACTTTTGCGTCCACAGGGTGAGCAGAAGGCCGGTGAAGACGAGCGGTGGTAGATAGAGCGCCTCAGCTCTGAAGTGCCGCTTGTGAGTGAGGCCAATGTGCGGCGTCACAAGCAGTTTCGGCATCGACTGCCGCTGAGACGTGGCTCGCCATGGTGGCGTGACGGGAAGTGCTTGCAGACGGCGAGGACCATGTAGAAGCTGCCCAATGGAGGATGCGCGTATAGCATGCATCACGGTTGCTCGCGAGACATGGAGGCGCGTATCAGGCGCGGGTGGATGATGTGGTGTTGGGTTGAAGGTTACGGAACTAGACCCTGAAATGCGGATTACCTCAAACAGAAGCGTTACGTACCCTGAAAAGAGGGGCGGTTCCTGACGGCGGCGGCTGCTGCTGCTGCTGCTGCTGCTGCTTGCGCAAAAATCAAAGATGGAGAACGTTGGTTGGGAGTAGGTATCGCGGACTACTGTATAGAGTGACGGGCCATGACATGGTGCGCATGTGGTCGTGTTCGAACGCGACTGGGTTCAATATGGCCGGCATGCAGGCGGTCCTATTCCGTTCAGAGAGCTTCGGAGGCAACGTTCGAATTCGGCGTTGGCGGCAAACGAAGACGGACTGGTTAAATAAGCACCACGATTGCAGGTCGGGGTCCAAGGATTCCAGTCCAATGGTCGACGATCTGCATTCGTCCATCAATTGCAACGGTGATTCTTATCCGTCTCGAGGGCTCTTTGGGTCTCGTACCGTACTAGGTATACCTAGGCACTCGAAGAGGAATGGACCATGGGCAAGGTTCCGCCATTGACACAATCTGGTGTGTAGATGGAAATGGAAGATGTTGTAGAGACATTGCTGTGTCTGAGACAAGGCCGCTCTGTGACACGGGCAGGCCAGACAAATCTCAGCTTGACAGCCAAACAGCCTGCAACAATGGCTTTCTAGAGGCGAGTGTCGACCCATGTGGTAAGGTAGTCATTAAGCTGCTCTATCTGCTGCTTCACTATCCGTTTGCTTCAAGAGCATCATTATCATCTCATTCCACGGCATGATTCTCGCCCTCTCGGTCCATTTAGCTTGGTACGGAGAACATTGCCTACAGTGACAGAGCCAGTGCCCCCGCCTCCACTGCTACTCGGGTAAGGTAGGTACTTTCTAGCAACATTGAGACGTCATAAGGTACTCTAGAGCCAAACGGCCCTCGATGGATTGCTGGAACCAGCCTGCCAATCCTGCACTCGTGAATAAGGTCAGGTATCCAGCAGCGGGACGAATGGAAAAGGCAGGAGAGGGGATGAACCGTGAGATACCTTACGTAGTGTAAAGTAGACGACAGGCCCAGCCATCTCGTCACTTCTCAACTTCAGAGAGCTTACCTCATGGCAGGTGTTCCCAAACCCCCAGGGGCAGGGCATGTGCTGTGCTGTTCCCCTCCCCCGCCCAGAACCGGCACCAATACGGGCACCAGGCGGTCGGGGAAGGCACCTTATCCACATGTGCGGTGTGTATGTGTGTGTGTGTGAGAGAGTGTGAGAGCAAGCGGGCGTAACTAATAAATAAAGAATCAGCCGCCCTCGAAATTGGACGTTGCCTTGATTTACGCCGCAAAATCGCACATCCCTTCCTCCCCATACCGTACTACCTTATACCTTGGCATGTGCAACACTGGATCTTGATTACCTATCGGTCAATCAGTAAACAACCCCTCTACGGAGTATTTCTGTCCTGGTGCCCATTTCCTCCCTCCAGGTCCTCCAAACCATCCCACTTTCTTGATCAGATCTTCCCACCCCGCCCCGCCGAGAATTCACCGCCGACTTCAACAACCGCCTTTTTTTCCTCGTTTGCTCATTCCCACCCCGCCACTCTTGAAATCTCCAACATCACTTGGACGGAGCCACGACCGAGCCAAGAAACCTTATATTGTTACAGCAACCACCGCGACAGCCCCGAACCGATATCGAATCCCGCCCACCATGCCCGGCTCTGTAGATCCCACCACCCCGACAGAACCCTCGTCGCCGAGGCACTCCCCGCGCATCGAGCTCCCAGAAGAAGACGTCAGCGCCTCCCCGCGGACAGACGGCCAGATCAGCCCAGGCCTCAGGAACAGCAAAGGATGGGACGGCAAGCTCAGGGTTCAGCGTACCGCCGTCCTCGCCAACCCAGAGGTCCTCTCCGATCCGGAATCCGATGACGAGAACGTCCTTCCGGGCGAAGAACTACCCGCTGACGAAGGCAAGTCTTCCTTACCTGGCGCGCTCTTCCTGCGCTGGGCTACAAGCGCGAGGCGAGGCGAGGCGTGTTGCATGGAAAACTAACACGCCCAACCCCATCCCACAGATCTACTCGACGGCGAAGACCCAGAAACAGACGAACTCATCGTCTCTCACGCCCGCGTCTCCTCCATACCCGCCCTCCGCCTCGAACGCTTCCAAAAGGTGGTCCGCCTCTGCCTCCGCCAGAACTCGATCCAGTCCATCGACGGCCTCGCTGCCCTCGCGCCCACCCTCGAGGACCTCGACTTTTACGACAACCTCATCTCCCACATCCGCGGCCTCGACGACCTCGTCAACCTCACCTCCCTCGACCTCAGCTTCAACAAGATCAAGCACATCAAGCGCGTCAACCACCTGACCAAGCTCAAGGAGCTCTTCCTCGTCGCCAACAAGATCTCCACAATCGAAAACCTCGAAGGGCTCGATGACCTCACCTCGCTCGAGCTCGGCTCCAACCGCATCCGCGTCCTTCAGAACCTCGACTCTCTGAAGAAACTCGAGGAGCTCTGGGTCGCCAAGAACAAGATCACCGAGCTCACGGGGCTAGGCGGACTCTCTAACCTGCGCCTCCTCAGCATCCAATCCAACCGCATTCGCGACCTGGCGCCCTTGGCTGAGGTGCCCGGCCTTGAGGAACTCTACATCTCTCACAACGCCCTCACATCCCTCGCCGGTATCGAAAAGAGCGAGAAGCTGCGCGTACTCGACATCTCCAACAACGCCGTTGCGAGCGTTAAGGGCCTCGCACCACTCAAGAACCTCGAGGAGCTCTGGGCCAGCTATAATCAGATTGGCGACTTCAACGAGGTCGAGAAGGAGCTCAAGGACAAGGAACACCTCACGACGGTCTACTTTGAGGGCAACCCGCTACAGCTTAGAGGACCCGCGGTGTATCGCAATAAAGTCCGTCTGGCGTTGCCCCAACTATCCCAGATCGACGCAAGTGAGTACATCAGAAGAAAAACCCCATTACTGTGAAAAACTACTTGCTGACAAATCGCTCCAGCCTTTGTCAAAACATCATGATTTTCAGGCACAGCGTTCTAGCATGAGACTTACGAGGCTGGCGTGGCGTTACAAAGGCGTTTGATTAGAAGATCTGGGTGCGAGGGCAGACATCAATGGACATATAAGGGCCTTTCTTCACCACACGAGGTATTTCTCGGCACACACATGCACGGTCACACATACTCAGCTACGCTGTTTGGCGAGCATGAGTACATGTTGACAGGTATGATGCATTCTTCAATGGGCGGGCGGCTTTTTCTGACTTTGGGCGTGTAAACGCTGCATGTCACGGGCGAGCGGGATTTCCAACCTGGCTTGGTCATGGCTTTCGTTGTATTTTAGCGGCAGATCATAGTCTTGCCAGGGGAGAGGGTATCTAGATACAATCGACGTACATCGTACGTGGTTTGACACATGTCGGACAGATTTCCCACGCACACCGCCAGTTGCAGGCTACCGAAAGGCCGCTCTCTGAGGAGTGGTATGGGTAGTTATGAAGTGCGATAAATCAGGCAAAATGGATGGGATGTAAAATTCAATCCACTTAACCAAAGATCCAAAGCTTCTCAGTGGGGAAGTACTATCATGTCTTGTTAGCTGACAATCATAATGAGAGGGTCAACAGATGAGGGTAAACTCACGTTTGCGGGCTGGTTGAAGCGAGTCTTCCTGTCAAGGGAGCTGATCTTGTCGATCTCAGACTGCTCGAGGTCGAAGTCGGTGACAGACAGGTTCTGGGCAAGGACGTGCTTGCGGCTGGTCTTGGGGATGACAGCAAGACCACGCTGGGTAGCCCAGCGGAGAAGGACCTGGGAAGGCTCCTTGTTGTGCTTCTTGGCAATGGCCGTGACGGTTGGCTCCTCAAAGAGAGGGACAAAGTCGGTAGCGTGCTCCATGTTGAACTCCTTGAAGGAAGCAGGGCCGAAGGAAGAGTAGGCGGTGACGGCGATGCCCTCGTTGGCAGCCAGCTTGATCAGGTCAGGCTGGACCAGGTAGGGGTGGTGCTCGATCTGCAGGGTAGCAGGAGGGATCTTGGCGTAGCGGAGGAGGTCGTAGAGGAGCTGGCCCTGGAAGTTGGAGACACCGATGCTCTTGGAGAGCTTGTTCTCAACGAGGCTCTCCATGGCAGTCCAGGTCTCCTGGATGGAGGCCTTGGAGGGGCGGATCTCGGACTTGCCATCGTAGTGCCAGCCGGGAGGGTATCTGACGGAGGGGTCAACGTACTCGAGGGCGACGGGGAAGTGGATGAGGTAGAGGTCGAAGTAGTCGACGCCCCAGTCGGCGAGCTGCTTCTTGACGATGGGCTCTACGCGCTCGCCATCGTGGAAAGTGTTCCAGAGCTTGGAGACGATGAAGAGCTCCTCACGCTTGACGAGACCCTCCTTGATGGCGCGGGCAACACCCTGGCCACACTCAACTTCATTGCCGTAATCTGAACAATTGACAACGTTAGTTACGTGTTATCCCCATAGCACAGTTGAACGTCATGGCGAATCAAAGTGTGTCTGATTTGAGTTGTCCATGTGTGATGGATTCGGGGAATGCGGGAGCGTAGCCCCAAGTGTAAGTGGATGGCATTGGTGAGGGTAGTGAGGGGAGTGACAAGTGACAGGGCAGGTCGGGGGGAGGGGTGCGAATCCCGGGTGAAGTGCAGGGGTGGCTGCGGAGAGCTTTCCGGGTGAAGTTGTAGCGCATGGGGAAAATCCCCATCGGTGCTCTGCAGAAATTCGCACCGATGATCCATGGTGGGGTTTAGGAGGGGTAATAGTTGGCTTCTCAGGAAGAAATTATGGAGGGGGGAGAAACGCAGCAGACCACCAACACCAGCATCAATGGCAGCGCGCAACGCGTTTTTCTGCAAGAGAAACCTGTCCAATTGCTTCCTGGTTGCCACGCAGTTGCCGCCTGTCACTGGAGCTGGGTTCATTGCGCCGCAGAATGCTTCCTCCTGCTCTCGCTCTCACTACACCATTGACAGTGTATGCTCGTGCTTGTGGGCTGTTCACTTACCGCAGGCGCCGTCAAACAGACGGTATCCGGCCTTGATGGCCTCGTAGACGGTGTCGGCGGCAATGTCGTTGTCAACCTTCCACAGACCGAAGCCCACTTGGGGCATGTCAAAGCCGCTGTTCAGCTTGATGTTGGGGACGGCCATGATGAATGGTAGCTGTCGTTGTTCTGGGAAGTAGGTCCGAGAGTATAAGATCAACGAAGCGTGGCAGAACTTGAGAGAGAGAAGAGGAGAGGGAGAGAAGGAAAACACAGACAGCACTCAGGGCCGGGAAGAGGGACGATGTACGTATTTATAACCATGGCACCAACGTCAGGTGCTCTGATACGCGGTTGCCAGGCAATGTAGAGTATTCGTCTGGCCCGGAAGGCAAGCTTGTTGAGTCCTAGGGCAAGTAGACCAGTTGCAACTTCCTGGCTTTCCCGTTGCCCGCGTCGATAACCTCCACCTGTCCCCGGCCGGCTGCATGCTTCCAGACACCCCATGGTGCCGTCACCATACATATTTGCGGCGATATCTAGGGCTCAAGAGGCTGGCGGGGTGAAAAGGGACCGATAGGATAAAAAGTGACACACAGATCGCCTTCCCCAAAACCAACCAAACCAGCCAGGGGGTCCCCGCCGGAGGATAGAAAGCTAGCTGGTCGTTCCGAGCCCGTGACACGTCGACATTGGACGATGTGAAATATCCATAAGTGTAGTGGCCGGGTAATGTTACGGGCAGGAAGAGGCACCTCAGACGGAGAGGCGCGCGTGGATAAGCCGGCCGGGCTTCATGTGGAGATGGGGGGTGGGTGGTTGCTGGCTCGCTGCTACAGAATGACACGCGCCCATTTGTGCGTTTAAATCAGCCTGTGAGGACTTGAGCTACGGTCGACCCAGGAGACTTCCATTGGGGTAAATTGGAGTTCAAGCTTCCCGCTGCTGGCTGTCAAGGTCAGGGTCCCAGTTTGCAAAGTTTCGCGGGATGGAAGCCAATATGCATGGGAATTGTGATTTTGGCAGCCCTTCCTTTGGGTTGGTTGGTCCCAGGGCGGCTTTCCTGCCCTGCCACTGGTTCCCTTTGACTCTACCTACTAAGAATCCGCGGCCAGCTGACGCTGTGCCTCCCTGTCACTCATGTTGGTACAGGAATGCCGTATTGTGACATGTCACTGCCCCCTCAGGTGCGCCTGTATTCTGAACGAAAGGAGCTGCTTATTCTTCTCCTTGGTTACCGTTTTCTCTTTCCATCGCAAGCGTAAGTGTCCGCCTGTTCCTGGCCTGGACCTTCTCAACGAGCATCGCTGTTTACCTACCTCAAGGGCCCGCACGAGGTGCTATTGTGGAGAATCGATTTCGCCGAGACCCGTTTTATTTTGCATTTAGCCTGAATGCTGTTCGGCGCGGCTAATTGGTTTCTCTTCTTCCATCGTCAACGGCTTGCTGGACTTCTATCCGCAGAACTTCACCAGCAGACCTTCACCCGCCGAGCCCGGCAGAGAAAACGTCTCTGTGCTCCCGAGTTCTGATTGATCAACGCTACTGAATACTATGTACACAGCGCCTTGTACAAGCCGTCGTTTCCTCAATTGCTAACCACACCAATCACACATCTTCTTGGACGCCACTCAGATGCCAGGTCTCTGGGTTGCACGGTGGCTGGAGTCAGATAACACTAGGTACTTCACTACCTGCCTACTTCACACCAGCCTCGATCCGAATCTTCACGCGGAATGTCGCACATCCCGTCACCTCATCCAGTGCATCCTCGGCCCATTTGCCGGAGCGCCTCGTATCCACGTGGGTGGGCGCGTGGGGCCATTCCGGACCTGAGACCCTCTCAGCACCTCACTTCATCCGGGTGGATCCCACCATGAGATGAATCTGAGCCTCATCCCGCTGTTTTCTTATTGACAAAACTGCATTTGCACCCCAAGTGACCGGACTAAAAGCCTCACAATTACTTGCCCTCGGCTTCAATTGTGTTTCTCCTGAAAATTTGTTGATATTATGACGAGAATAAACCAGGACCTCTATAGTGGCCTTTGTCTCGTGGCCTCGATCGAGTGCCTGCGTTGAAATTGTTCGCTGACTTAAGAAGACTGACAAAGCGGTATTGTTCCTTCTGCTAATGAAACGCTTTTACGCCAGCGAAGACACAATTAACTCAGAGCTTTCAAATACTTTCATTCAAGTGGCAGGGCATGTAAAGGCATTGACTGCTACAAAGAATGGCGCACTCTCAAAGCCATCGCAAGTATGCGGTACAAATTGTTCTCGAAGACAACCACTGGATTACTTTGTTTCTTGCTTGCATACCAGTCCTCTATTGAACGAATGATGAAGAAACATTCGAAGGAAAACACATACATATAATATAATTGACTGTCACGGGCATTTGAATTAGAAAAAAACAGAGACATACTCATCAAACACATCAGCATCATCACTCACACTTCCAATTTCACAACATCGAAGCAAGCGGGCAGGTACCATCGCGCAACTATATCCAATCAAGTATCATCAGCATGTCACAGAATCCTACTCATCAGGTCCAGGTAGCCATGAACAATAACGGCCCTGACCTGGCCGCGCAGCAGGCTCTGAATCAAGCGTGGGTAGAGAAGCAAAGGAGAATAAAGTTGGTGAACAGGATCACAGCGAGAATGGGTGCCGAGAGGGGTGAGCAATATCTGCAGTACGACATGAACGGCAACGTCCGTCCTTATCGTTACGGTTTCCCGACCCCACCCCCTTCCGACCCAAGGATCCATGGACCCAGTGTGAGGTACGCTTCCCGTTACTTCGACTCGACCCATCTAGATGAGGCCCAAGCCAAGTACGGGGGTCAAAAGCATCCCAAGGGTTACAATATCCGTCTAAAACGTATTTTGGGAGCAGGGGGCTACGGATTCGCAGCTCACATCGTACACAAGGACCCCAAAACGGGCTTCAATACTGACTGCGTGATCAAGATTGAAAAGTCTCGTCACCACAACAAGTCGGCGCTGAAACGAGAGGAGAAGGCTCTCTGGGTGAGTACTCCGCCGCTCTGGATCGTGTAGTCTTTTGAGTATCTTCCTGACGTGTTATAGAAATTCGTAGGCGCACAACATATCCTGCAGATATCGGACATCACTCGAGAAATCCAAGCAAAAAGGGCTGCTGACCTGACTGCGCACCAGAATAGCCACCCCCCTCCCCCAGCTGGGGCCAAGTTGCCCGACCCAGAGTTCCAAGACAAGAATTGGACTCTCAGGGACTTTGAAAAACAACCCATTCGCAACTTTGTCATTCTCGAGAACGCCAATCTCGGTGACCTAGGCTTGTGGATCAGCAAGTCTAGCCGTCTTGGAAAGCGTTGGCCTCAGAGAGCCATCTGGATGCTCTTCCAAAGTCGTAAGTCTATGAAATATCCTGCCTCATGACCTTTAGATAGTGTTACTGATTTCGCCTTGACAGTCGCCCTCGGTCTGGTTGGTATGGGTTACCCTCTGAGGGAACATTACGAAGCTTCGCACCCAGATTGGGAGTATCAGAAGCCAATTGACGAGGAATTCCCCGATGACCCAAAAGTCGAACTCCAGGAAACCGTGCACTTCGATCTTGACCCCAGAAATGGTAAGTTTATTGGGAACTCTGACTTTCGGGAACAAGGTACTAACTTGCGCAGTTCTTTTGGCGAATAGATCCATGTTTCATGGCAACTTCCCGACCTTCAAGGTATATATAACCTCTCACTCGTTTTCAAGAAGGTCGTACTAAGAGTTTTCAGATTGCCGACTTCGGATTGACCGAGTTTTTCAGCGAGTATGAGAATGACCCCGAACACTTCAAGTAAGTTAATGCTCAAAGGACTGCTATGAGCTTTACGTAACTAACTTTTCTTCTTCTACCAACAGTAAGGAGTTTTTCTTGCACTGTCGTTGCAGAGGAAAGCCCGTTTACTACGCACCCGTAAGTCACCGGTCACGTTGCGTGAATTACAATCGCTTCTACTAATATACACTGTCTAGGAACAATTTACCAGAGAGTGGGAGCAGGTGAATGACATCATCGACGACGATGGCATCAACCACTTCGTGGCTGACGATGGAACGAAGCCGCCAGTTGCTGGCAATTACGGGATGCATACAAACATCTTCCAGGTAGGGATCATTGTAAGTTGACCATTCTGACCTCCATTTTACCGTGTTATCTGAGACTAACAAGCTTGAACAGATCTGGTGCGCCATTACTCTCTGCTCATTCCAACAGGCTGCCATTCGTGTCCATTACAAAGACGCTTGGGGACGAGACATCACCACCTACGGAGGCGCCCTGCAGAGTGCACAGTTCAACGACATTGATCCTGCACTCAAAGACCTGGTACAGAGATGCATGGCCCATAACCCCTCTGATCGCCCGGATCTGAGAGAGCTGGTTGCCACGATCAACAATCGTCTCGCCAGGAATGACCTGGAGTCGGAAGATGCTCTGGCCGCGTGGTCCCGTGACTTCTTCACAACCCCCCGTGTTCCCGGTGACGAACCTCCTCGGGTCAAGCGTGAA
The DNA here is from genome assembly GCA_030869315.1 of Colletotrichum cuscutae. NCBI lineage: Eukaryota > Fungi > Ascomycota > Sordariomycetes > Glomerellales > Glomerellaceae > Colletotrichum > Colletotrichum cuscutae. The sequence goes on from MPDP01000224.1 coordinate 489,470, forward strand.
CGCGAGGACGAAGGGGATGACGCGCAAGGCGATGCTGGAAGGGGCGCATCCCGGCGTGCCGTCGACGATGGCAATGGCCACCCCGTTGCACTGGAAGTTCAGAGGGTGCAAGCAAGGCAACAGGGAGTCGCTGATGAGCCGCTGCTCCTCGACGTCTTCCAGCCACCGGTACAGCCTCAGCCTGTACAGGGAAACAATCTTCTCGGGCAATCATCTAACAACGGCCCCGTCGTCGCCCCTGGCTATCCGGCCCTATCTCCAATGCCCATGATCAGGGAGGAACCTGCAGCGGCCGCACCTGTATTCGTCGGCCTCAACAACCAGTACAACCAACCTGCCGCCGTCAACCCGCCCGGCGGCTTCGACGCGAGAGCTCAGGGGGCACCGCAGGCGCAGTGGCAACCGCAGATGCCAGTCATGCAGCAGCCCAACAATATGAACAACAACTACATGTTCAACTACGCCGTGCCGAATCCCATGGTACAGAATCCCGATTTGGGGGCTCAAGCAGGTCTAGCGGCGTACCGTCAGGCCCAGGCAATTCGGGGCGCGGGACAGATTCCGTGGAACGCGTATGCCCCGCCAGGTGAGCCCTTTCTTCATCAGCCAGTGCCAAATGTTCAACCCCCTCCGCCTGAAGCTATACAGCATCAGTTCGCGCCGCCTGATGATCCTAACCCATACGCCCAAGTCTGGCGATTCAACTCTGTCCACCAAGGGCCTGCCGACCCTGAACCATATGCTCAAGTTGGGCGACTGGGTCTCACGCGGCAAGAGCAGCAGGCGCGGCAAGAGTGGCAGCAACAGTGGCGACAGCGGCAGCAACAGCAAGAGCGACAGTGGCAGCTAGAGGAACAGCAACGGCAGCAGAGACAACAGCAGAGACAACAGCAGAATCAGTACATGCAGGACCCTGGCCCTTCTAGGCAGCCTCAAATGCAGATGCAGGCTCTTCTCCAGGATGCTCAGCAACACGATATCGGAGGTAACGAGATGGATATCTTTGAAGAGTTTATCAATGACCCCGATGCCATGGAGCAGTGAGCTTGTGAGTCAAAGTCATTTAGCTTTGTCATTCCTCCCGCCTTTTGTAAAGAACTGTAACGGATCTAGCATAGCGAATGGCGCATGGTTTGAATGAAGATAGAGACGGCCGGTGCCGTCTTTGGTCTATAGATAGGTACATGCATTCTTCAAAGAAGAGTCGGGATTGAACAATGGTATATGAAGAATGTTCACGAGGTGAACCGTTGGCTTGTATGTTGTTAGATTCACACTTGCTTTTGGGGCTCTTGACTTTGCTTGAAGCAGGCGTCTGGTGTTAGACAATTTACATGAACAAGACGATAGAAATGCGTATGCTATATTAAAAAGCAAGAGAGTTACTGCAACAAGATTACATCTCGTGTGTCCTCGGGATTATCTCATAATACGGCTCTGTGGGTGTTTGATGACCCGAGCCATCGCCATCACCGTGAAACCATGCAGACCCTACCTTTATACTAAGCTCTATATACTTTGGCTGGCTCATAGCAACGGGTGAGAGGACAACTTGCTCGGCGATCTTCTGGCACTTCAACCACCGGCAATCACCTCTTGGGATCTCTTATGTCTTCTCCCACTTGTCGCCTTTCTTTGCGCACTAGATACACCGATTACCTCCAGTCAGGGTGTAGCGACAGTCCAACAAAGGGAACTCATCATCGAGGGATCGGCTGGCCTCTCTGTCGTTACACCCAGTCCGAATGCAACATATATGAGGGAACTGAGCAGGGAAGTCGAGGATCTCAGGACCAGGGATAAAGGGGGTTTCTGGGAGTTCTGGGTATTATCGGCAGGGTCTCCCTCAGAGCTCGAAACAGAATCGTCCGAGTGTCGAAGAGGTTGACCTAGTTGAGCTGTCGGAAGGGGTTGCGTCGACAGGGTCACTAATCGCGATTGGCTAGTAATTCTCCTCGGTACAAATGCTCACTTAAGTTCAGCTATCCGCTTCTTTTAATAACGCTGTGTAGTTGACGTATTCATCAACGGATACGGGGTTCGTGAATGGAGCTGACGAATAGGGAGGTGAAAATTGAGAGATAAACGACGTGATGTCGAACCCTACCGTTATAGTCAGATGGGGCAGGTATTGACAAGGCTCTCTTGCTCCCTGGGAGTACTACTGGGCGGACAGTCTTCGGCTTGTGGGAAGAGACTACTGCCTGGCCGCGATCCTGCACTCGTATTAAATAGGTTCCAACGACCCCTTCGGAGACATTTCTTTGCCGGAGTGCTCAAGACAGGAAGGGGACTGAGGTCAATGCACATAGTATATAGATCGAGCTATCGGGCGACTCATTGCCCCAATGCATTGAGCTGTAGCAAGTACAGCCAGGCCAGTCCTTCGATGGTCTTCGACGAGACTACACCAGCTGGTGGAATTCAGGCTTGCTGATGGAAGCTTCCTTAAAGCCAATGTGCTCGATTGTCTTCTGTACTCGTTTTATAAAAGGGAACTTGAATACCGCATTCCGTGGCCTCGCTTGGTCCGTGACGTATTCGTGGCGGGCGAAGCAGACGACGAGCAGGAGCTAAGAATAAGGTGGTGAAGAGAATCTATGCGAGCATGAACTTTGGATGGGTTGAAAATGCACACCCGCGAGCAGGGGCTAAGAACGAGGTGGTGAAGCGAATCTACGTGAGCGTGAACGTTGGATGAATAAAAATGCACACCCACAGGCTGCCTACACTCATGGTTTGGTTAGTGAACTATCATGAACGGATATGCCACAAACGGCTACCAAAACAATGTAGCAGAGCTCATACTCCGGGTCAAGCTTTGGCAGCCTCTTTAGGCACAAATCCGTTGATGAACTTTATACTGAAGGTCTTTTGCTCAGTGTCTATCTAGTTATCAAAGGACTCGCTAGACCACAACAAGGCCATGTCTGGGAGGTTGTCTCCTGGCTTAGGCTTTGCCAACTTCTTGAGGATTAAATGCTCACGAGCTTCATCTTTACCGAAAGCTTTCCCCCCATAGCCAGATGAAGGTACTCTCGATCCTGGTATCATGACATCTCAGGGTTCGTCCTGCGCATCAGGCTTTGGCAACAGCTCCAGTTCTAACACATTGACGGGCCCAGGATGCGTTGTAGCATTATAGCCAGTGGGCATGCATTAGATGAATGTATGCACGATCTTTGTATCACGGGATGATGAAAGGATTTCTTGCACAAAAGAGATATATCTTCCAATATAGGGTATCTTTTCAAAAGTCTAGTCGTGATAGCTATGCCGTTCAAAACTCCTCATGCTATGTACACCTCATCATCTCCAAAACCCAAACGCCGAAGCCCATGTAACCCTCAATGCAAAAAGTACCGACTTCTCTCATGCCTACCAATCTCTCCTCGTCTTCTGCTGCGAAGTCAAGTCATAGTTGGCATATCTGCACTTACACTGCTCCCTCCCCGCCGCGACGGTGACAGCATTGCCAGCTTTATCCTGGCACTCCGGACCCCCTTTCTTGACCTGCACGATCTCTACCTGGCCGGGCCACGGTCCCCACTTGACGTTTCCGTCAGTGCTAGTCGCGTTGACCCCAGACGCAACAGTCCCGAGCGGCGTAGTCGTGTTGCGTCTCGTCCAGAGAGTTGCGCGGAAGGCCGTATCGGAGAAAGTGCAGGTCGCGGCGCGTCCGTCTTCGGTGCTTGCCTCGGACGGAACCACGGTCTTGGGAAGGGAAAAGTTGAAGACGAGACGCTCGTTGAGTGTGTTTCCTTCGAGCAGTACCATTGTCTGGTTTGTGAACTGCGGAGCGAAAGGGTTGGAGGAGGACGAGACCTGGTAGGTGTAGGAATTCTTCGGGGAGATTGTCCAGAAAAAGGATGCGAGAGAGTCGTTTGCGGATTGTGAGTAGTTTTGGTATGGGTAGCAGCGCCACGTCGATGGGTTGGCGGTGCATCCAGTGTTGGACTCTAACGGAGCCGTGTTGAAGGCGAAAGAGCCAGATGGAAATAGGGTGGTTGAGTTCGTGGTGACATCTGGCGTTGTCGAAGAAGGCCTTGCGAGGTGTTAGTGGTGGTGTAAGTGGGTTAAAAGGGAGGGAGGTTGCATACGGGCTGCGCATTCCAACAGTCAGACCAGCCGACAGACCAACAATCAAACCAATTCCAAGAATAAGGGCAACTATCATGCGATATCTGTTGCCGCGGCGAGCGATCCAAGGCCCCTTCTTGGCCTTCTCCGCAGCCGACGATGGCCCTACAGGCGTAGTGATGGGAAGGAGCTGAGACTTGTCCTTGAGAGAATTCCTGGGAGAAAGCCTGGGTGTGGATGTGCCCGAGCTCGGACGACTGCCGTAGCTGCCTGCGCTGAGTAGGCTGCGCGTGCTCAGAGTGCTAAGGGTACTATCGCGAGACGAGCTGCGAGAATAGGCCGGAGGAGGGTAGGGCGGATGTGAGTTGATAGCTCGTGGTACGGGCGAGCGGCTGTAGTATTTCGGTTTCGTGCTGCGGCATGGCGGTGGTGGAGGGAGGGCAGCCATGTTTGGGGGTGTGACGGCGGGAAGTGAGTCGTCTTCGGCAATGACAGGCATGCGACCAACGGATGAGAATGCGGTACGGCTAGAGCCCGGCGAGAAGGGTGACTTGGGCATCTTGTCGTTGGGTCTAGATTACACAGCGGTGGTGTAGTTGGTTTCGATGTGCGACAGCCTGTCTGCTGTTATACAAGACAGACAATCGACGTAAGATTACTCCCAAGTCGCTGAAATGGGTGTACAGCAACGAAATTGCTGTAATGTCGTCACTCTTGGTCTCTACTGCCTTGGCGTTGTCGGGTGCAGATGGTGTCAAATCTCCAGTATGTAAAGCGGGCGTAAAGAATGATACGAGTCGTGATTCTTGAGACAGAATGGGAGTACACGAACTTAAGACTACCCAATTACAAGGAACCGAACTGATAGAATGTAGAGACGGATGCGGCTCACTGAACCAAGGATCTGGGTTTGTTACGCAGTGATGTCGAGATCTAGAGTGCTGGTGCCCGTTTAACGATCTCAGACATGCGGCTTCATATAAGACTCCAGCATGCCGGAAAAGTCGGCTATCGAGAATATCGCGTGGCAGCAGTCCTCGTTTGTTTTTCTCTGGCTGGCGATTCAGCTAACGCCTGAGGAACAAAGAATGTCGGACGGTTTACGGGGTGATGGTCAACGACCATGAACCGAGTCCCGGCAGACAAAGAACTGGTGCGGAGAGGGGGAACAAGAGCAAAGGATGCTACGTTTGAGATTTTGTGCCTTGAAAAGCTCGAGTTAACAAGAGATGGAAACCTACCCGTTTGCCGCAGTGTAAGCCACTCCTTGGCTCCGGACGATGAACGACTTCGTCTAGATCCCCCCGAGAGGGGTCCTATCTCGTCGCATGGCACACCCTCAGGGCTGAGCACACAACATGTGGGATCAAGGTGCGTGATGCATGGCAAACCCATGTACTTGCATTTCAGCTGGGTTCTGGCACTTGCCCGTCTGGAAGCGTTTGCAGTCCGACGTGCTGCTCTGTGATCGACAACAGGAACGGCTTCTTTCCGAGCAGGGATCGCGGGCGCGATGTCACAGGGGTTCTCGATCTGGCAGGCTTTGGCGGAACAGCCAGGCATGTCGATTTTCTCATCGATAATCCGACGCTAGGCAGTAGCGAACAAAACGGGGTGGTCGGGAAGCTGCAGACCTGCCGCCATGCTTTCACGGTTGATGGAACGGCTGCAGAGAACAATGGGGTGGAGAGGAGCCGTCGACGTCGAGAATATCCTTCAGAAGTCCAGCTCGCGGCGGCCCAGCAAATAGTCTTGACGATAGCGTCAGTCTGGTCGAGCCATCATTGGTGGTTGGCACCGGACTAAGATACCGCTAACCACTTCGAGCCACAAAAGACAAGGAAACTCACAAGAAGTTGTCAGGAACCACTCGACGGCGTCAAGCCACCAAAACTTGAGCCCGGGTGCCAGATGGGGATGGGCAAACAGCACCAGAGCACCTCTGGCCAGGGCTAAATTTTGCGGGACCTTGATCTGTCAGCGTGGGGTTGAACGAGGAGGGATCTGAAAACTCTTTGGCATTCATTACCTTCAACTTCGAGCTTGGGGTCTCAGGGCGGCGGGTGTGAAGCAGTACATACGCTGAAGGCGGAACTTTTCGTCGGCGTTTAACTCTGAACAGGGTAAGGTACCAATTGGCGAATAATCTGGCCCATCTATCTGCAATACACGGTAGGTTGAAGTGAGGGGCTAGGAAATGCCGTGGGGGGGGGGGAGGGTGCAACAGGGCAGGGTTATGGTGATGTGGTTATAGCGCGCGGTAGTACGAAGAGGCGAAAGTAAGTGTAAACGGGATAGGGATATGGGGGAGGATGGGGGGGTGGGGGGGGGGGGGGGGGGGGGGGGGGGGGGGGGGGGGGGGGGGGGGGGGGGGGGGCGGATGAAGAGGCTCAAAATGATAGGAACCGAAATGGAGATCTGCGTCGTGTGCAGATGTGCAGGTTGCACAGTGACCAGAAACACCGTCGAATGAGGGGCTCATGTAGGAAAATCAGGTCGGTGTTAAAGACACTAATATTGAAGTTTCTATGAACAGGTAATGGATACTGGTATGATGGCTCTTACTCTTGTTCAACAATGACGCAAATCAACCTTCCTCCCACATGTCCAGGTACTCCGTATATCCTATAGTCGTATCCGTACAAGGTAGTGCAGATCAACCTTCCCATCTCAAGCATCACCCAAAATCTCTTGCGTTGAAGACAGCGACGCCGTCTCCTTGCCCTTTCCCTTGGAGGAGTCGCTCTCACTCTCGGCATAGGAAGGAGGGTCTAGCTCGTCTCCGCCCGCCACCCACACCTTGGAAAGCTCCTCCTCGATTTCCTGGCGTCTTGCCTTCCAGTTCTCGACCTGTTCAAGACGTTCACGAAGGTCCTGGAGCTCCTTTTCGACCTGCATCTTCTCATGTTCTGTTCCGATTCTTTCAAACTCCCACTCATCGCCACGTTCTCCGCCTCCGAGAATGAGGTTGTACGTGTGATACTTCTTGAGTGAGGCGCGTGTAGAAATGGTGATGAGAGCTGTGCCATGTCAGAAAACCTGTAGGGCATGGAATGACTCTTCAACTTACTGATTCCTTTCTCCTTGCACACTTCGTAGAGCAGGCCCTCGACGTCTTGAGACACGGCGCTAGTACCCTCGTCAAGAATGGCGAATTGAGGCTCGTGGTACAATACGCGGGCGAAACCCATGCGCTGTTTCTCTCCACCGCTAAGAACATCTTTCCACTCTTTACGGGTGTCCCAACCACCTTCACGGTCGGGAAGGTAGCCAAGACGGGCATCTTCCAAAATGCGCTTCAAATCGTCTTCAGACTTCCTCTTCTCGCGCATATCGTGATGCCCGTCAGGGTAGATGACCTGGTCGCGCAACGTACCGATGCTGAGATAGGGTCGTTGCGGCAAGAACATGATGCCATCCTGACCAATATCCTTTGGACGACTGACGAGTCCTCTGTAGACTGGCCAAAGGCCAGCAAGAATACGGGCAATAGACGTCTTACCGACACCGTTGGGGCCAGAGATCTAAGAGCGTCAGTACACTGTCATTTCCCGTCCCTAGATAATTAATGACTCACCAGAAGATGCTCTCCTCTCCTGACAACCATTGAGAGGGAATCCATTAGCTCCTCACCACCGTTGGGCCATAACGATGGGGCAACAACAGGCACGTTCTCAAACCGTACACCATCGAAACCCTTCTGGATGGTTCCTTGAACATCCGAGAGGGAGTAAAGTTCGTTCTGTTGCCCTCGCAAGAAATAAGCATCGGCGTGAACGCGATGCAGTGTTGAAATCAAGGTGTAGACTCGGCTAGTGTAGCCGGCAAGCTCGGAGAGATCCTTGATAGAGTACATCATCCTTCCGCCAGCATCCGCGAGTGAGAGCATAAGACGCTTGTTCGTAATGAACTCCTTCATACGCCCGCGCTCCCTGCTTCCCTTTGCAGCATTTTCGGCCAGCTCAGCAGCGCCGCCCAGACCTCCCCATGCTGGAAGGAATACTGGTAATGAGGATAGAAGGTAGCCGTAAGCACTCCAACTATACTTGAGTATGAAATCCTCAAGCATGTTGTACCGAATCTTGAGCATGTAGATGCCCTCCATCCAATTCTTCAAAGACTTGAACTCCTTGTTGAGGAAAGTCTTCTCCATGTCGGCACCTCCGTAAAAGGCGATCTCCTCGGCATTGGCGATTAGTCGTGCATGCAGCCCCCTAAAGTCTCCCTCCTTGCGGCCCTCAACTGCCTTAAGTTTGCCAAAAGGAGGCGAGAGCCGGCGCAGAATGCTAGCTGTTAGGAAATAGTTGCTCAACAAACCAGTTAGAGCCAATGGGCCCAAAGAGCGGAATAGCTGGTAGTTGAAGACGCAAAGGTCTACAAAGGGTTTGCCGAGTGATGAGTAGAGATTCGCAGCGGCAGCACAGAATAGTGTCAAATCTTGCGTGATGAACTGATCCGCGCCCTGGCCGACGCCACCATCCAGATTGGAGAGCTTATAGTAGTTGAGGTTGTTGTTCAGGTATAGATCGTGGATGTACCGAGTAAGGCGGGTTCTGAAGGCAATGGACACCTTGGATTCGAGGAATTTGATCATCGCATTCGTGTATGACGCAAAACCGCCGAGACCACACCACTTTGAGATTTGTTAGCATTGGTTGAGGTCGTGATGACTGGAGGTTTTGGAGCACCACTCACCTTGACTAGTCCCCAGAGGAATGCCTTCCCTTGTCCTGCAACCAGATCCCGCACAATCTCGCCGTCAAGTCGAGCGACCACGAGGGAAAGGTAGGTGCGAAGCATCAAGAAAACGCTGTGACTCAAAAGCAGCCCAGCTTCTTTACTTGACCATCTCGGGATCATGATACTCATGAGACTAAGGAACTGATGTAGGAATGCCAGGTTCAAGCCCGGCTTCGTCTGCGCTGAGGGAACGGTTCCGTCGCCGAGGCCAGATACCCGCGGAGGGTTGAGGAAGAGCCGGCGATGCGCCTCAAAGGTCAGCGGTTTTGTGGTCTGAATAACAACCTTGGAGGTTCCATCTTTGTATGGGACGTAAATCGTACGTGATCCATCCTTGTTGTGCAGCCACGAATTCGTACGGACAAGTTTACGGCCCTGCTCCTTTTCCTCACGCCTTTGCCTCCACCAGCGTCTGCCTCCAGCGGCGCTGAGGACTATGGATGCGGCGAGGGCAAGTGTTCCGAGCAGTCGGGTCGTGCGGGAAGTACTTCGGAGGCGATTGCGAATCAGTGTCGTATACTTCTCGAAGAAGGCGGCGAGAGCCTCCTCCGCGGCCGACTGGCGGAGTGTCGATTGTTCTGCCATGGCAATGGCAGTAGGAAGTGAAGATTGTCTTTCAAGACTTGCGACGTCGTCGTGAGGTCGAGTCGCGCAGGCTCGCCACGGTTAAGGTGCTACTACGGATGCGCAGCCATCACAGGGCGGGAACGAATAAGAGGAGCGAGCTGAGAGGTGCTAGGCTAGAGAACGCGATTGATGCTCTGTCTCGGGATCGCTATTGAACCGTTCTGGCTTTGCGCGTATGATGATAGTGAGGTGGTGAGGTAGTTTGAAATGGCTCAAGAAAAGCACGTGGTCGCATTAGCAGGCTGAGTCGTTTGTTGTTGGAGAAGCGGCGAGTTTGGGGAGCAGGCGCTGGCTCGTGATCGCATTACGACATGTGAATGCCGGCGGGCAGTGGAGTTCCGAGGCACCCAGCACCCGAAGCGGTGGATAACTTGGGGAAAGCTGCGGGTGGACAGGTTCACGCTTCTCGGGGCTCTCCAGAGTCTCCACCAAGAATGGGGATCGTGCCGCTGAGAGCCCGTGACAACTTGGCCTGTGAGTGGCTGATTCCGGCGGGGATGACACTAACCTTACAGGACCTGGAGGGACGAAGCCAATAACATGCCAGGCGGTCAACCCCAGCTTCCACACAGTCACATGATGCACCTTTTGAACTCGATTTTGAGGGGTCTGGGGTAAGGTAGGTACCGTTGTACCTTGGCAACTTGGGTGCCTTGGCTGTGTTCGGTTTGGTGGTTGAAGAACTCGAGTCGCAACGCGGCATTCTTCTGTACGATGGACAGCTGCGTTATAGCTGAACAAATTCAAGACTGTGGACTGGACCGCCAGTTCTAGCGATTACGGCAATTTCTACCTGTCGTGGTTTCCCAAGTTACCTCTATACAGACGTGACGAGTTTCTGGGAAGGGAACCGTGATCTGGGAAAGTATGCCTATATTGTTTCCTTTCTTGCTCTGTTTACGGGGCGCCGAAAGTAGCATCACTTCCTGCCTCTTATCCAACCTACAGTCTGGCAGGCATGCCCTCTTTGTATACACTCCTGAATCAGCAATGAGCAATGAAGGGACAGACAGTTGCCTCGAGGGGCTCGATAATTGAATCCAGCCCCTCCCTTCCTGAAGCAACGACCAAAGGATCTGGTTTTAGTAGAACAAAGCGTGTTATTGCCGTGACCCAATTCGACCAACGTTGCCCTGTCGAACAACATTCCGTCACGCAAGATATCTCCCTCCAGTCATCGATTTCCACATACGAGCTTGATTATACCGCCTTGACCAAAGGCATCGTCGAAGCGAACAATATCAATCCTTGACACAAACAACTTAGGGAGCCCGCACATACGCACTACTTCTGCAACGACATGGAGAACCGACGTTTCCCAGAGAACTGTACATGTTTTCTGGAGCGCGACCTCGCCAACAAGATCTTGTCCAAGGCGGAGCAAGCCGATGTCGTTCACACCATCCAGAGCTTGTATGATGCTGGAGCCCCCCTCTTCCGAAGAGAACACATCCTCTACCTTGAAGAAGCGATCCGGGGAAGACATGAACACGTGAACTTGTGCGGAATGGACGGAAGCGCGTCTGTTTCGGGGGCTGATTGGGATTCCTAGGAGGAACAGTAGGCCGGACCACAACATGTCTGCAGTATCATGAGTAACTAACTGCACAAATGCCAGATACGAGCCAAGAATAGGCTTCCGTACCATCCAAAAGATGGTCAATGGAGTTCCTCCTGATGGACGAATGCGCACCTGGGGAGCCTTCAGCGCCTATCGCATCGCCTGTTTCCCCAGACACACGGCACCATTTTCTCAAGACTCCTTGTCGAAAAGCCATCAACTGTGGGCATTGTACCAAGACCTATGGAAGCGAAGCCCAACCTGTTTAACGCTTATGTTACTATTGGATCGGCTGCCGCCACAAATTCAAGTAACAAAGATTGTATGCTTTGGTCTCGGCGCGCTCTTGCCTAATGTCTGTCGGACGTGTCAGGACTGCCAGCGTAGTCCTGATTGCCAGGCACACAGGTCAATAAGGTCGAGGACTTTTACACAACATGCCGCTGCTGTCAGCATGATGCAAAAGTTGCGCCAGCAAACTCCTCACCTAGAATTCTACTCGCAGGAACCAGAATATTCTCCAGAATGCAGAGTTCTTTTGAACCAAATGGGCATCCGTGTTCTCGATGGACACAGAGGTTTCCTCGAAGTTGATGACAAGACACTTGTTTTTTCGATCAAACCGGCAGTTCCGGTCAAGCAAATCATCACCGAGTTGGCAAGGCCAGCGATGATAATCTGGGATGCTATGGGTGGTGACGAGAGAAACGATGATGAAAGGAACCCAGACAAGTGGCAGTTGTGGACTCAAAATAGTAAGCGATTGTGGCACAGGTAAGTTTGATCGACAACTGCGTTGAAGTTTCGAGAAAAGCTGATTGATTTTTGCAGTCCCTTTGGAGTCGACCCTGATTCATCACGGACGAGGAAAATATTGGGCGAGGAGTACCTCGCGTGTCCGTTTCTCGGAGACAGGTTGAACTTTGGACAGCTTGATATCCATATACGACGGTCAGCCAGAGCAATACTAGGTGGAAGTGCTCCCCAGACGCCCTCCTCTGAGGTTTCACCTGCTCTATATTGAGTGAACGACGCTCGTCGAAGCAGAAAGGAAGCACCACAGCGAATGCGGCTCACCGAGGGCGGCTTTGATAAGAGTAAACACAGGAATAGGTCTCCTGTAAGAGCTCGAAGATGGTGAGAAGAGACGGAGCTGGCTCTTGTTAGATTAGAATGGTGGTTTGCGTCATTACAGCACAGTAACATTGTACACTTAGGTTTTTGGTGGAGGACTAGTTGGTGGGCTGAGTAGCCAAGAACAGAAGATATCACCACCTTCCACTGGACTCTCCAACCTCATGCTGTTGTTCGTGAGCGTGAGGGCTGTACGGTTGGTGGCACAAGTCAATGGAGTAGTATAATGCCGGCTGCGTAGTCCTTGGGGGAAGTTGGGGATGTGCTCAAATCACCATTCCGCAACTGCCCATATGGTGCAAGAGCTTTCGGTGCCATGCCATAGTGATGCTCGCATCTCTTGCTGGAAAGAGAACTGCCCAATAGCAGTACAAATATTCCAGAGTGATACTCAAGCCGTGACCACCCATGGGCGTTTCCTCTGTGGTTCCCGGCGTGCGTGTCTTATGGAGACGAATGTCAACTTTGTCAGTCGAAACTCGGCTCAGCCGTTCCCTGCACAATGACCTAATAGAAGCGGGAGGCGTTGAACGAAGAAAAGAAAGTTGTCTTTCATGAGCAGACAGTCTACTTGGGATGGAAGTAAGGGACAAACACACGTATACACTCGCGGCCAGTTATATGGGTTGTCATGTTTCATTCGAATGATTCAAGTCGAAGAGACAGCAGTGTAGGGCCTGCAGGTACCTAACACCTTGCCGGGAAAGGATGTAAGAAGGTTAGAATGCCAGTCTGCAGACTGCCGGACCAGACACATACTGAGAGCCAAACGGAAAGAGGCTCGTCCCCCGCACAATACCTCAGGCGCATCTTGCATTGAAGGGGAAGTTTACTCGTATAAACCGGCGGCACGGCAATGAGTGGGACGCACACACCGTCCCGATGCCGCCGGCGTTGGTGCACCACCCACATGAGCCTCCGCCACACGAGCCTCTTTTTTGTTCTGTTCAGCACTTTTACTTGTTTGCTCCGGAGGGGGGGGGGGGGGGGGGGGGTTCCACGTGGGTTTTCGAATTTTTTATATCGGGGGGGGGGGGGGGGGGGGGGGCCCGGGGTTTTGAAGGGGGGTTCTGGGCCCCCCCCTTTTGGGTTGCGGGACCTTCGCACGTTTTTTCGTGTGTGTAGTGTGGGTGGGGGGGGGGGGGGGGAGGCTTGCACTGTGTGTCTCGAATTATGTATAGCTGGCTGTGGCGGTGGTGGTGGTGCCCTGGGCTTTGAAGTGGGTGTCCTGGCCACTGCCTTTTGGGTTCTGGAACCTCTGACGCCTGTTTCCGTATGTAGAATAGGGTCTGGGGGAAGGGAAGGAAGGGAAAGAGAAAGAAAGCTCAAGACTCTAAGCAGTCTGTCATCCCATGTTTACGCGCGGCGGGGAGATGCATGCCGAGACCGTTTCCGGTCAATGCAGGCGGCACCGTGGATGTGTCTTGTTTCTTTTTTTCACTCTCTTTTTCTCCTTGGGAAAATGCAACGCCTTGGGGAACGTTGTCTGGCGATTCTGATCTCTGATGGTTTGGCCAGCAGGGGAGGGGATATAGAGGGGGGGGAGGATCAGATACGGGAATACATATCTCTCGACTATGAGAACCTGGAAGAGATCTCAGAGAAAGAGAGAGAGGAAGACCAATTTGCGGAATTGCAACTTTTGCGGTGGACCCGACTGGCACAGAATCCGGCGCGAAGACATCCACGTTGGGAAAACGTTGCTTTGGGGACCTTTCGGGGGGTCATCCCGGTGTGATTTTCTTGTCAAAGGCCCCAGGTCGCAGCGGGTGCGGAATCGGGAAGCCTTTCCCCTGGCGGCGGTATTTCCCTCTTTTGCATGAGAACACCCCTGCTGCGCGGTGCGTGAGTGGTCCAAAGCCTGCGTCCTGCATGCCGCCGTCCTGCGTCCAGTGCCTTGGAAAGCTGGGACTCTTCTTTTTATTTGTTCAGTTCACTTTATGGCGACAATGTGGGATGGGGATGCATGAGAAAGGCAGCCGGGCCAAGGTTGGTGGTTCGGAGTACCTTGGTATCCGTACTGTATGCGAGTGCGTAAATTAGTGAGTGAGCACTGAGTGTGAGTGTGAGTATGTATTGTGCCTGCCCAACCAGATCCGTCACTCAATCGGGCGGTAACATGGCCAATGAGGATAGAGCGGTCCAGGGATGAGTTTGTCTGGGATGTCTGGATCTTGCCCCCCCCCATAAGCTTGTATGGATGCTGGTTGGTCGGCGACGTTCTTTGCGGCTGTGAATCGGGACGGGGTGATGGTTCTGGAATGTCTGGGATGCTTTTCGATGAGCGCTTGAGAGAGTGAAGCGATTGTCCAACCGTCATCGCGAGGCTTGCGAGGGGGGCGAGCTTTTGGGGGGAGGTTTGGTTACCTAGGACGAGTGAGTGAGAAGTGAGGTAGTGGTGTTTCTACCTAGCTTAGCTCCGTGAGGGTTCGGGAGACCCATCTCGCTGAGGAAAGGTATCCTCAATCTCATACGAGCACTCACTCTCACTCAGATGAAATTCTCATTTCTGTGTACAACAATAGCATGCGCGGGGAATATCAGACGGAAAGCGACATGGATGAGGCAAACTCCAACCGCCCGATATTCTCATGCGCTAAGCAAATGGCAGCTGGCATCCGCCCAGCATTGCTTCGAGCTCTCTGCCTCTGTACTTCGTACTCTTGGCTCTGGAGTCCGCGGTCTGGAAACCTCCGTCCACTCATCTTAAGAAGAGCTCCCCGTCTGCTACCCGCATCAGAAAAGGTGGAGGGGGTGCTGGGGCCCTTGGGGGGCTAGCAGATGGATGGTGGTGTCGCGCATCGGGACGAGGACGCTGTGTTTTTTTTCGTCTTTGCCTTTTATTCCAATTGTCTTATTTGATGGGGGACCCGGGCGGCGCACGCATTAAAGGAGAACGGCCGCCCGGCTGAGTTTACCCTGCGCTGGCCCGGCGTTAGACCAGACTACTCCCCCCGAAGGCCCCAAGTAGGAGACGACGGCGGCGGCAGCACCCACTTTGCGCTTGGCACTTGCGCGCGGTGCTTACTCTGGAAGCTAATTCAAGCAAGGCAGGCGGCTTCTTGAGGCGTCAGGTGTGGTAATGTAATAAGCCAGGAGGCATCTAATGCGACGATGGGGGGGGGGGGGGGGGTAGGACCGGGGGGAATTGGCTTGGTGGGGACAGCCCGGGGTTGTGAACGGGGGACTCAGGGCCAGGCAAACAAAAACCCCCCCAAATTTTTTTTTTTTTAGAAGGGGGGGGGTGTGGGGGGGTGGGGGGGGGGGGGGGGGGGGGGTAAGACTCGTGGGTAATTGCTTCGTAGCGACAGACTCAGGTTGTGTACAGTGAGACTCAGGCTCAGTCAGACAAAATCCCCTCAGAATGTCTTTCTATGTGAAGGCGATGGATCGTGGAACGAGTTCGGATAGGCGTGCCAGGGATGTTGTTCTTCTCTTTAGCTCGCAGACCGGGTTGTGGGTTTTCTGATGTTTCTGTCGTTGTTGGAATTGTTCCTGGGCACTGGGGGCGTAATTTATGGGTCCTATCTTTGCTTGCAAGCTGCCTGTGCTATCTCGTTTGTGTGTCTGCTCTTGAAGAAAGAGTTAGTTGAACTGTGAGAAAACGAAATGACGGCACTGGGATGCCGAGTGATGGGCTCAACAAAGAGCCAAGGACACGAGGTCATCTCTCTGACAGACGCAGCTTCTTTGAGGGTGCCCGAGGGGATTTTCCAGGAACGGCTACCGCGCCAGTGCCAGTGCCAGTGCCAGCAGCTCCGAAGCTCTCTGCTCGGCTCGACTCGACTCGACGACTCGACACCCTGGATTCCACGATCCAGGTATGGCATGGCTGGTGGCAGTATCACCGAAGGTTGAAGACGAGATTTGTGCTGGTGCATCCAGCATTGGCTGAATAGCTTCCCAAAGCGAATGGGCGACCCATCGGTCGAGGTCCAAGAGGGTATCGCGGTCGCCCATCTCACTTTACGAATTGGACCAATTCAGGCTCTAGCTCCTTGCGAAGCGTGTGATGGGCCGGGATGGACTCTGCATGGGAGAGAAATGGGAGATGAGACATGGCGTCTGATGCGGCGCGATAGTCGTCTGGTGTAGGGCACAGTGCGGATCCACTCACGTGGTCAGTGCAAGTGGGTGGATCTAGTGGATCCACTCTCAATCTCGAGGCAGGAAAGACGTCACTCGGGCTCACCTGCTGCCATTAGCATCCATGTCAATTTGCATTGATTACTGGGTATCCGTACATTACCTAAGATACCTTACGCAGTACGGAGTACCTTAAGGTATCTATCCTCTGCACAAGCGTCAACAGTATCAATATGTCTTGTCAACTGTGATCTTTGGGAACCCCCTTATCGCTCCCCATCTCTCGAGCCCGGCCTCTTCTTAACCAGGACGGGACGGGCTAATCTCACCGGGAAATCCACCCACACACCCTTCCAGGCCTTTTGCTCTCTCTCTCTCTCTCGGTGGGTGTTCTCTGTTGTAATTGAATCCATTAGCTCGTTACTGTTCATAGCACCCCTGGTCTCTCCCTCTTCCATGATCCATCCTCTCTCTCTCTCTCTTTCTCTTCGTCTCCCAGGTTCCGTTCCCTTGAAGCTGCGGCCCCCCAGCTTCATCTGCACCTGTAGACACGGGCCAGCCCCTGGCCCTCCCAGTAGACCCCATTCAAGTGTTGCTTCCAAAGGCAAATCATCTCGCTTGTGCCTTTCACGCTCTTTCAGCCTCTGATACGTCGTCCTCTTGAGTCTTGCCAGTCGTCCTCACTTCTCACCACCCCCCGGGCCCTTGGCTGCCATCTGCTCTCTTCCTCATCCTCTCGCCGCCGACGCCTTGTCTTTCTACTGGCCATTTGGGGTTGTTAGCTTTGCTTTTTGGCTCTGCTGTTGCTCTCTGCTCTCGTTCTTGCTCTCGCTCTCTCGCTTACTTACCCTTCTCTCACTCTCCCGTCTCTCCCATCCTCTCTTCCACTAACACCCCTCCCCCCAATTTCCAATCTCCTTGCACGCCTTGCCGTTGCTCCATTCTTCGTCCCTCGTCTTCTTTCACGCATCATCAAACTTGCCAAACTCGTTGTTCCCGACCTCTTCGGCCGGCCACGTCCCTCACAAAAAAAAAAAAAAAAACATTCGAGCGATATTCGATATCTGCCTCTTTTTTCTCTTTCCAAAAAGGCCAACCCATTCACTTGTTACCAGCGAACCTTAATTTCTTCCGCGACGTACCTTGCTATTCCCTGCAACCGCTCGCTCGCTTTCTTCTCGCCCACTTTTTTCCCATCTGATTCGAGCACTACCACCGCCAACCATTACGACCTTGCCTTGGGACCGACTCCAACTGACACTGGCCGCCATAAACCATTGCCCCCCAGGCCCAGCCACTTTGCCTCGCCCACCTAGTCATTCCATTGGCGCCGCTTCTTGCGCGACTGAGCCCAAACCATCTTCCATTCTCCGCGTTCGACCGACAACCTCACCGGGACGTCGCCTTTCCTCCTCTTCCATTCCATCCATCGCCCACCCGCGTCGATCTTTTACTTTCCGACAATTTTCCTTCACCTCGGACCGCGTAACGAGCTTTGCGAATCGGCCTTTTACGGCCGACAACAGCTCACTTAAGGGGTTGAGGATTCTGGGAAGGCTTGCCGGTCCCCAAGAAGAAAGGAGGTGAGTGACGACACTCCATGTTCACCTCTGCTTGAGCCCTCGACGCACCCTATCCGCCATCAATCTCGTGCTCGCGCGACACACCGCCTCACCGAGGGAAGAGGCATGCTCGCTCGTCTGTTGGTCCCGACCCACGTTCACGCGCACCGCTTGCTCCGTCTCGGATGGCCACCAGTCGACAAACACGACCTCGGTCATGTCTTAGACCTTGGAATGAGAGGCAGAGGCGGTAGTGTCATGATTGATCTAAATGAGCCTACTGGTGCTCGCCAGCCCCTCCTGGGCATCGTCGCTTGATTCATGCAGAACCGTTGGTCTTGCTTTGAACGTCTTGGCTAACCACCTCCCTGCTCTAGCTCGACAGCATCATGTCCGAGAGACCACAACCATCCAACCCAGACAAAATCACACCACAGATTCAGCAAAACGGCCAGTCGAGTCAAGAAATGTCCAAAGAAAAGGTGCTTCTGGCGCCAGAGGAGGGTGGAAATTCAAAGAAGGGTAGGGGCTTCCTGCATGTACCGTCTCGGTCTTCCTCGCAGCGCAATCAATCCTCCCCGACGTCGACAGGGCTGAGCGGAGCAACAGTCAGCGATTCGAGAAACAGCATCGGCGGCCGTTCGAAGGAGTCCAAGGGTAGTTTTTTAGGACGCCATCGAAATGGCAGTGTCGGCAGCCACCGATCCGGCATCGAAACCGAACCTACCAACACCCCCGGCAACACGCAACCGAATTCTCCCGTGAACCCCCCTCAGAAGAAGAAGAAAGGAGGGCTTTTCGCCCTTCTTGGGTGCTGCGGTGTCCCCGACAACGCGAACGCGATTGAAAACGGCGACGACGCTGTCCACAAGCTCGACAAGCTGCCCGCGAGACCAACGACCGCCAAGTCTCGACAGCCCACCCCGCAGGACCAACAACCCGCTTCGAACAAGCCGCAAATCCAGGAGAAGCAGCCGCAGCCCGAGCAGCCAATGACGGCAACCGAAAATAAAGGCAAGCGTGTGTCTGGAGCAACCACTGCCGACGATTCTACTGTTGGCGGAGAAGCTGGCGAATCCAAGCAAAACGTCGTCAGCAACGCCGGAGCTAGTAGTGCTGCACCCGCGATCACGGTAGAGTCGACCACTGGAGAGAAGACCAAGGAAGCGCCAGTGCTGGAAGCAGACAAGAAGGATGCCGAGGGAGACGAGGCGATGCCCGATGCGACTCCCGAGCCCGAAGAGAAGCACCAAATACCGCCCCCGGTAGAAGATGCGCCAACTAGCCAGCAGCTGCCGCCCCCTCCTCCGAACCCGCCGGTATCAGCTCCTATCGATGAGGCCATTCCAGAGCAAAAGTTCTTGTTGCCACCCATTGCACCTGAGTTCAAGGGCAAGAAATGTCTCGTGCTTGATCTGGACGAGACCTTGGTTCACAGTTCATTCAAGGTAAGCATTGAAGCTGATTTTTGGCCCTATTCCACAAAAAATGCTCACAAATCTGCAGATTCTCCACCAAGCCGATTTCACTATTCCCGTCGAAATCGAGGGCAATTATCATAATGTTTATGTGATCAAGAGACCAGGTGTGGATCAGTTTATGAAGCGCGTTGGCGAGCTTTATGAAGTGGTGGTCTTTACTGCGTCAGTCTCAAAGGTAAGACCGTCCTCCTCACCCAATCGCTTGATTCTGTATGCTGACCCATCCAAAGTACGGCGACCCGCTGCTAGACCAGCTCGATATCCATAAGGTCGTTCACCACAGACTTTTCCGCGAGAGCTGCTACAATCACCAAGGAAACTATGTCAAGGATCTTTCCCAGGTGGGAAGAGACTTGAAGGACACCATCATCATCGACAACTCTCCCACGTCGTACATTTTCCATCCCCAGCACGCCGTTCCCATTAGCAGTTGGTTTTCAGACGCGCACGATAATGAGCTGCTGGACTTGATTCCCGTTCTAGAAGACCTCGCAAAGTCGGATGTCCAGGACGTCAGCCTGGTTCTCGACGTTACACTTTGAAGCTAAAGATACCAATTTCTTTTCTTCGTTCATCACCTCCGAAGAAATTTGCAGGACCGCGTGTCCCATCATAGCGGCAGGCGTTTGGGTTGAGATGGTTCGTTTCCAGCAGGAGTAGATGTATCACTGTCTAATCTTACCTTATAATGAGCATGGTGGAGGTACCAGACCACTGAGCCAGCTCACGGCGGCTTTCACGCAGCAAAGCTCGATGGCCGCATTTCAAAGGACCGCGAGGATGACAATTTCCATCAAAGAACCTCGGGATCGGAAAGGGAAAAAAAGTCAGGGCACTTTGGAGCTTGGGATGGCCGAACCGGGGCAGCTGGGGCATGTCTGTCATCTGGTGCTTCTTCGTCGGCATTGTTCGAATAATGCGGTTGAGGAACCCAACGAAAGATACCTGTCTGTCAAAGACCAGTCATCATGAAGAACAAAAAGGCGGCTAGGAATACCATGGGTCCTCGTGTTGGAATCTGAAGGGGATGATGCCCTTTACGTGGCAGGATTTTGTTTTCCCTTTGTTCATTTTCTATGTCTGAATCGTACCCTCCACCACCACCACTAACACTACCCCCATACTACCACCATTCTCCGGGAGTCTGCAAGCAGACATTTCATCTTCCTGCGTTTATAGCCGGCAATTGTCGATAAGGAGAGCGCTGTTGCAGGAAAGCGTTGCGTTGTGTTGTATTTCACCATGCGCTGCATAAGCTGGCGCCGTCAGATGGAAGCTTTCAGCTGCAGAACGCGGCTGCTTCCTAGATATACAGTACCCTCAAATTCAATTGAAAGCATTCACAAGATTCTCAGTGCACGGCTGTATTTTTCTAAGGGACGGAGTGAAGGGGGGAAAAGCATGTGCTACGACGAATTACAGTACCTGCATCTCGCAATGACAGGATGACCATGTATGCCACAGGTAAACTCAGGTGGTGAACTTGACTGGTCTTGCCAGGATTAGGGGCCCAGTGGAGTTTCTGGGAGCCGCTAGCCCGCTACGCTGAGCAGCCACCCATTAAGGTATGTTCGCCGCCCCAGGGGGTCTGGAACGTCGGGTCGGAAAATCCCCTGGGCGGCGCCCAGCTGGTCCCCTTTCCAAAACTGTGGCCTCAACTCTGCCACTCTTGAGCGCAGGTGCACCCCCGACCCTCTAGAGAGCTTGAATTCCCATCATCACGCCCTCCCGACCGACCATCCACATCCCACACCATCCTCTCCGAACTTTGATTCTTCTTCCCGCGTCGACTTTTTCGAACGAATTCTCCTGGTTTCCGAGTATCCTGTAGCGATCTTGGATCTTGTCCCTCGTCACACTCCTTCACAATGGTTAGTTATTCTTCTTCCGACGGTAATGGCCAGGCTGGTCCCTCGGAGCTCCCCCTTGCCAAACTGCATGTCGTGGCTTCACTTTACCACGTCGCACGCGACTCTTTGGGGCATTGAGCACCAGCTGCCAACACTGGAGTCTGCGCCTGATTGCAATCGGACAATGCGCGCGCGCGCCGAGGCCGCAAGACCTACCAATGTGGCCGAATAGGAGCAAATCGCTAATATTGAAATTGTGGCATCGCAGTCTTCCCCTCGACCTTCCTCGCCCGTTAACGGAGCCGGCGCTGCCGCTTCTGGCGCCAGCGTCGCGCGTCCCTCCTCGCCCACTCCCCCCGGCGGTCCCAGAACCGCCATCCGTCGCCGCGCGGCTGCCGACCAGAAGGAGAAGATTGCGAATGCGCGGCCGAACAGCACGAGAGCTGCCGGTGCTGGCGGTAGCAGCAGCACCATGCTGAGTACGTTCCCATCCCAATGACGTGTCCTTCGATCTCTCAGAAATAGTGTGGTGGATGTTGGCGAAGTGGTTGGAACCGAGGAGAATTGGAGGCGAAGGAGCTCAATCGATCCTTAAGAAAATGAAGGCTAACCATTGGATCACACAGGACTCTACACCGATGAGTCTCCCGGTCTCAAGGTCGACCCCGTCGTTGTTCTCGTTCTTTCCCTTGTTTTCATTTTCAGCGTTGTCGCCCTTCACAGTAAGTTTGACCCATGGATTCATCACTACCCAAATAGAGCAGCTAGCTGACCCAATGGCGCAACAGTCATTGCCAAGCTCACCCGCAAGTTCTCCTCTTAAGCGACTTGAGAAGACACCTAGAGGAGATGCAAGAGCTAGCCTTGGATGGAGCTCACACAGCTTTGCCAGGAACCGCAAATGCCAGGGTGATGCTGCCATAACCCAGACCAAAGGGATGCCAATGCGACGACAAAGAAAGAGATACGTGCTTGTCAAGGCACAGACTGCTTTTGGGACATGCGAGGAGTGGAATCTGGCATCAAAAAAACAACACAAAAGCAACCTTTTGACGATAATGGACAGTGGAGTGCCTGCTTGTGCTCGAGAGGGGGAGTACTTTGGTTGAAGAGGCAGAGAGCATGACTGATGCGCGCCGCTGTATTATACCTCTTTTTACATTTTATTACGCTTCTAGTCTAGATAGTCCAACATGACTTCTGGAACCCAACATTGTGCTATTTCTGACTAAGGGCAGTGGCTACCCCTCCACGTAGCTGTAGTCTTCAAATCTTAGCCAGGCGGAGATATCAAAGTTCCAGTAAGTTGGACTACCAGCTGGTCCAGACTACCCTTGCGGCGACCCTGAGCTCAGTGGGAAGGAAGGTGACTGCTCAGGCGAGAAGCTCGATCCACCGTCCCACAATGGCGACCTGAGAGGTGGAGGCAAATGATTTGTGGTATGGAGTTGACGACTTGCTTTAGAAGATATTCAGGAGTCTTCCTAAAACACCAATTGTTCGGAGGAACTTGACACAGAAAATGAAGTCTTCCTGTGTCCCGAGTTAGCAAGAAATGAGCTTGGTTCAATAGCTGTTCAACTAGTGTCGCACGGGAACACGTGAGAGGAAGCCAGTATCCGAACTCATTTTGGGAGGTGACTAGAGAGGTTCCGCGCGCGCGTGCCTGCGATACGTTGCAATTGGAGGAAATGCCCGTCCCCACTAATCCGTATCTCCTTCCCCATATTCTCTTCGTAAGCCAATTACCAATTACCACTCTCCCGCAAATGACTCGGTTGGCCACTCCGTTATCCACTCGCGCACAAAATCACTGCGGATAGATACTTATCCGTAAATTTGTGGAAAGATTCCAACGATCCACCGAGAGCAGCTTAGCTGCTTCCTCCCCTTGGTGTAGTTGGTTCATCACGTTCGACTGTAATGGTTACATTGTCATCGAAAGGTCTCTAGTTCGATTCTGGAAGGGGAGAACCAAATCTTTTGCAGCTTGTCGTGTAGTTATTTTTGGTGTTCTTGATTTACTGTTCATTCTCTTTCGTTCCTGCTTTTGTGCTTAGTGTCTACTGATCACTTTTGTTGCTCATTCTCATCCATACTTTTGTCGTATTCACCCAGGAATATGTGAAGCTGTTGGTGGACTAGATTCTGGTGACGATGGATGAGATGTAGGTTCTGTAAGTATAGCCTGTGGAGTTGAAGAGTTTATTGTTGCCTGATTGACTTTTGTGCTGCATTGCCGCACTCTACACCACTCGACTATCAACCGGGGACCTGTTGTAACCCGGAAAATAATCGCCGGCCAAACCTACTTGTGTAGGATGCCCGTGATGAACCGTCACCTCGGACTGCTCCCGCCAACTATCAAAAAGCTCTTTCCAACTGCAAAGAGCCATGACTCTTAACAGCCTTCTCATGGGTATGAAATTGGCGGTCACCTTTCAATACCATCGAATCTCAGATGTCTCATATGATTGTTGCCTCGACGGAAGCAACCTCAGAGCTGGCCTGGGACCGGAGAATAGGATCATGACCGCACAGCCAACGCTCCACGCTTCCACGCGTCCCTCAGAACGGGACCCGGACCCTGGTCCATCTTTATTTGGTCCCCTGAAAGTATCCTACCAAGACTATGACTGACCAGCGAACCGGAAGACATCTTATAGTCGCTGCCTAACGTTTAACCTAGGCCTGCAGCTCAGACGTCGAAGCATTCCTCAAAACCTCTACTGGATTATTCCATAGACATTATCTCGTGCCTGAGACGCGTGTTGAATGAGCGGGCCCTCCCTTGTCTTCCAAACCCATCATCTCTTGGTCTTGAGTCTGTGGCTGTGCGGGGTTCCACAACCAGGTCCAGCTGGCCCTCTTCGAAATCGTCCCATCAAAACATCCCGTCATTGGCCTACCCGATGCCATCTTTCTTGGAGGATCTTCAACGCCTCCTCTCCCCCACGTCCTCAAGCCATTGGACGAATGATGTTGCGGAAAGGGAGGTGGACGTCATAGCTCTGTCTCCCCCGTCCATGGAATTTCGAGCCGGGAGCGCCCCGTGCCAGTCGCCCCAGTCCAGCTCGCTTGAACTGAGGCGTTGAACCTGTTGATACAACTTTTCGGATGGTTGCGTAGGGCGGTGCTCATATGGGTTACCTCCCTCCTCCAGGTTGCCCATTTGCCTCACCTTACAAGGCAGTGGAGGCCACTGGGAATCTGGGAAGCCTGGCGGAGAAGTCGCTAGTGGCCCCCTTATCCGCACCCACCCCACCTCTAATCTGACCCTCGAACCCACTGAAGCTCCAGGGTCTTTCTCACGAGCTTGATCATCTCAGCTTTTGGCTCCGATGATGAAACGGGGCTGAATACTTATGCTGCCGGCCTTCGCTCCAGCACCTCGCTTGTCATTGCACCTGATCGTACCTTCTGACCATGCTCTATCTTCCCATAACCCAACTCAAGAACAATCCTGTTCAGCAAGATAATTGCCCACACGCATAACTGCCCATCGTGCCACGCTTGCTTGCCCCTCTTTTGTGTCACTTGCGCTGGTGAGAAGGCGCCCTCGTCAATTCAAAGCTCTCAAACGTCCACAATCCCACTACAATAGCTACGAACATCGCCGCTTCTATCTGCGACCAGCCACCCCGTGATGACCTGAACTTTCGGAAACAATTTCATTACCCCTCGGCATCGTCACTGGTCCTGCTCCCCCTCGGTTGACGAGTCGAAGAGTTGACCTTCCCCGCAATGACGGTCGTCAAGAACCCAGAAGCGGGTGCGAACTCGTCTGCCCCTCCCCCGCCACCAAGATGGCCCAGCGATTTGAACCTCAACAGGACGGACAGCGCTGAGGTTCCCGACGCCCTCGTCTCTGACGGATTCAGCTTGCCTTCACTGGAGGCCGAGACCGAGGCTCCGCCGGCCTACGGAGACCTTCCTGATCAGCTGCAGTTCAACCAGGCGGGCTTCGAAGCCGGCGCCAATGTAACGGGTAACGTTCAACTCCTACCACGAACGCCGCTCACATCACGAGATTCGCTGACAAGTGCTACTAGGAGACGGCCGAGTCAACATTAACATCAACCAGAGCGGCAATCGCCTGGCCGAGATCCTCGCCCCGACGCTACGAAACCAGCTTCTCGCCGACAAGCGACCCCAGGCACCCCTGCCTCCAGCCTACATCCCCCCGAGCCTTGGAGGCCAGCCGGGCCAGACCCCTCCCCCGCAGCTCAACGTCGTTATACAGATTGTCGGCTCACGAGGCGACGTCCAGCCCTTTGTCGCCCTCGGCAAGGTGCTGAAAGATACCTACGGCCACCGCGTGCGAATAGCCACGCACGCGACGTTCCAAAAGTTTGTCGAGGAGAATGGGCTCGAGTTCTTCTGCATCGGTGGCGACCCCGCCGAGCTCATGGCCTTCATGGTCAAAAACCCCGGTCTGATGCCCGGCTTCGACACACTCAAGAGCGGAGAGGTTAGCAAGCGCCGCAGGGGAATCCAGGATATTCTGCTCGGGTGCTGGCGCTCGTGTATCGAGGCGGGCAACGGGTTGGGTCCGCCACCAAAACCGCATGCCAAGGATCAGCCGCTGGACGAGCACTATGGAATACCTGGGGACCCGACGCAGAAGCCCTTCGTAGCTGATGCCATTATTGCGAACCCGCCGAGTTTTGCGCATATTCACATAGCGGAGAAGATGGGTATTCCGTTGCACCTAATGTTCACTATGCCGTGGACGCCTACGCGCGCTTTTCCTCACCCGCTGGCCAATATTCAGTCGACAAACACCGACACGGTCATGACCAACTATATTTCTTACGCGTTGGTTGAAATGATGACATGGCAGGGCCTCGGCGACGTCATCAATAGGTTCAGAGACAAAGCGCTGGATCTGGAGCCCATGTCACTGATTTGGGCCCCGGGTGTATTGACGAGATTAAGAATCCCCTATACGTATTGCTGGTCTCCGGCACTGATTCCCAAGCCGAACGACTGGGGTCGTGAGATCGATATTTCAGGATTCTACTTCTTGAACCTGGCCTCGGCGTTTACTCCAGAACCTGATCTAGCTGCGTTCTTGGCTGCAGGGCCCCCTCCCGTCTACATTGGATTTGGCTCTATCGTGGTTGATGACCCGAATGCCTTGACCAGGATGATCTTTGATGCTGTTCATCAGACAGGCGTACGCGCGCTGGTCTCCAAGGGCTGGGGCGGCCTAGGCGCGGAAGATGTTGGACTTCCAGAAGGGGTCTTCATGCTGGGCAATGTACCCCACGACTGGTTGTTCAAGCATGTGTCGGCAGTCTGCCATCATGGTGGCGCAGGTACTACTGCCGCAGGTATTCAGGCAGGCAAGCCCACCATCATTGTGCCGTTCTTTGGTGACCAGCCATTCTGGGGTGCCATGGTCTCGAGGGCGGGTGCTGGTCCAGATCCCATTCCTTACAAGGAGCTCACGGGAGATAAGCTCGCGGAGGCCATCAAGTTTGCTGTCAAGCCCGAAACTCAGGCTAGAGCCCAGGAGCTTGGTCACAAGATTCGCGAGGAGAAGGGTACTGATTTGGGTGGTAAGAGCTTCCACGACCATTTGGACACCGACGAACTTAGGTGCTCTATTGAGCCTAGTCGGGCGGCCGCTTGGCGTGTAAGGAGGACGAAGGTCCGTCTGAGTCCCATGGCTGCCGCGGTGTTGGTAGAAAGGGGCCTGATCAAGTATTCTGATCTCAAGCTGTGAGTCCTCGCGCCCCTTTAGTCACTCCACACAAAGTGATAACTAACATTTCACAGCTATCGGCCCAAGGAGTATATCACGGAGGGCCAGCCGTGGGATCCTATCTCCGCGGTCTCAACGTCGCTCGTCGCGGATATCAGCAGTATTGGTATGGCTGTGGCCGATTTTCCCAGAGAGCTGTTCAAGAGTCGTAGCAAAGGAGAAAAGACACCAGAGACTTCTACGCCTTCCCTCGCGGAAGCCTCCTCGAGCAAGCAGTCTCTTCATCAGAGCTCAAGCAAGCAATCTCTACATCAGAGTGATAAGGCATCAATTGCGGCTCCAAGCACGCATGCATCGGAGTCTTCGACACAGCTAGGCCTCATGGAAATGGAGGGCTCTACCCCGACGCTGCCGCAATCTCCACAGCCAGACACACTGTCGTTAACCCAGTCTCAGACGGCTTCCACTGCTCCTTCCATGGTCTTCAGCCCTCCCGATGGTGCGTCGATTGCTCGTAGCGAAACTACTCCATCAGAACATGCGTCAACGACTCAATCTGTAAGACCACCCAACAGTCCGGCGAAGAGGTCGTTCAAAGAATCGATGCCTGCAAACGTGGGTGTCGATGCTGCCGTAGCAGCTGGAACCAGCGTTAGTCGCATCGTTACTACCGGTGTGAAGACACCGATGAACGTGTGCCTCGGCTTGGCAAGAGGTTTCCGGAATGCCCCTCGATTGTACAACGATGACACTGTCCGGCCGCCCGAGAAGGTGACGGACTTGGCAAGCGGTATCAGAATAGCTGCTAAGGAATTCGGCTACGGCATGTTTGATGGCATCGGTGGACTCGTCACTCAGCCGCTCAAGGGTGCTGAGAAGGAAGGTGGGATAGGTCTCATCAAAGGCTTCGGCAAGGGCATCGGAGGTTTGATTCTCAAGCCCGCATCTGGTGAGTTGAATCCGTGCCATCTCCCGTGCTCAACCCCTTGCTATACTAAGAATTACTGTTGCTAATTAATACAGCTGTATGGTCCGTCCCCGCGTACACCATGCAAGGTGTTCATGCAACTCTACGGAACGCCTTTTCGAGCAGTGTCCAGAACTACATCATTGCGTCTCGCATGAAGCAGGGACAAATGGACATGGAAAGCGCCGGCGCCGCGGAGCGCGAAGACGTCGTTGTGCGTTGGAACAACGTCAAATTCGACCTCAAGAACTTCCAGGCCATGAAGTTGAAGGAACAGCGAGAGAAGCAGAGGGCCGAAGGCGAAGGACCCTATGGACAGCCCGAGAAGAGTCTCACGGCCCCGGTCACTGGCTGGGCCCACACGAGGAAACTGTCCTTTGAGGAAAGGAAACAGCTTCATGCTCGAAAGGAAGCGTGGAAGAAGGGTCATGTCGAGGCCGTTGTCCCTGCCTCGAGGTCGGATCTGTCGCTTTCAGAACCTAGCTCAATGAGTGCCGCCGAGGACGAAGAATTTGAGCGCGCTATCCGCGTATCCGTCGCCGAAACGTCGCGCGGCAACGCTGAAGAAGACGCTGCGGTCGAGCAGGCTATCCGCGCAAGTGTCAATCACTTCCGCAGTTCCGGAGTTCCTGACATACGGGCCGAGAAGGCCGCGCCCCTCGACAGAGACGCCAAGAACCAGGACCAGGACCCGTTCACGAGCGCCGAGCTGGAGATCACGGACGAGGAGTACCAGCGGCTCATCGAGGAGGCCATCAACCAGAGCATGTCCCTCAAAGCCGCGGGAGTACAGCCGGGCGAGGGATCGCACGGCGACGACGAAGAGTTCGAGCGCGCCCTCGAGCAGTCCCGGATTGCCCAGCAGCATTCCCCCGCACATGAGGACGACGAGGAGCTGCAGCGGATCCTGGAGGAGTCTAAGAGGCAGCACGCGGAGGGAAATACAAACGAGGAGGAAGAGTTACGGAAAGCAATCGAAGCGTCAGAAGCCGCGCATCGAGAGCAGCAGAATAGGGACGCCGCGGCGCTGACGGAGGAGGATGTCGTGATGGAGTACGTTAAGAAGCAGAGCCTTGCCGAGGAGGAGTATCGACGGAATGCGTCAAAGGGTAAGGGACGCGATGTATCGGCGGATGCTGATGAGGAGGAGGATGAGGAGCTGAGGAGGGCGATGGAGGAGAGTTTGAAGATGAGTGGGCGGCCGGGAGGGTCGAGCTCTTACCAGTGATTCTTTGAGGGTTTCCTGCTCCTCTGTTTTCTTTTCCTTTGCAATAATGGGGTTTGAGGAGATAGATAGATGGCACAGCACATCCGAGATACCATTTTAGTTTTCCCGAGTCGCAATCCGATTCTCATGCTCTCTACTACTACGTATCCAACATGGAGAAGCGAAGCGGGGCGGTTCTCGAACCCGGGACATGGCCTAATCAGGAAACCGAGGTCCTCAACGATATGGCATGATTGGTTGAGTGAGTGACCGACAAGGCACGGCCATAATGAGATGAAGACAAGAGAACATCGGATCACATTCACTGGATGTCACTTGGTTCTAAAAAAAAAAAAAAAAAAAAAAAAAAAGGTATAACAACTAGTGGGTGTATTGGTTTCTCGAGTCAGTCTCCACCCATAGAGCTGGCTGATGATATGTAGTCTCCCTATGGTACAATTCTCTACACAAACTTGCTAGGCAAGTATGATTACTGTCCACTTCCTGTCGTCTACTTTCGTTCCTTGTTTTTCTTCCGGCTCAGTAGGAGCTCAATCGCAAAAAGAGCAAGTGTATAGCCCGATCGTCGTATTATCCTTCTCAAATTTGCATTACTTCGTGTTCCTTTTGCCCTTAGTTTCAGTGCAATTTCTCCTTCAAATAGATCACTGCTGCATATCCTGCGCAACAGTTTGTCGTCATTCCGTGAGCGCACCATGGACACTTCACCGTCGTAGAGATGAGTCCGCTGACTCCCAGCTTCCGGTCCTCCACCATGCTATCGGGCTTTGCCATACATTCGTAGACTTTGCTCGGCATGTCGTGCAAGAACTTGCAACTGCAGCATTCCACAAGCATCTTGGCAACGGGCTCGGGGATGCCGTTGGGAGGTACAATGGATGCACGTGAGACGCGGCTGGATCGCGGTGGCGGCATTGATTTGCGGGCTTCCTCGAGATAATGTGAGGGATTCGAAGGCCCCTTGGTGGACACAATCGACTTCATGGAAGCTACATCCGCAGGGAATGAAGACTGCGAGGCTGCTTTGGCGTGTAAATTATTCACAGAGCCACGCTTTGATGAGCGGGGCGGTGGTGGCGGAACAAGAGACCGGGGCACGAGAGGTTGATGCTTGAGCTTCGGAAGGAAACTAGTGTCAAGTGCGAGGTCAGGACTCGAGCGGCTCTTAGTCAAGCTCGGGTGACGCTGGACGACGCTATGAACTTCCTCTTGTACCGGTTCAATGTTGGTGCTGCTAATTTCCTGAACGTGCCCATTCTTCCCATAATCGTATGGACTCGTCAAAGAAGCGGATGTCAGTGGGGTTGCCATCGCGGATGTCTTCGAACTGTCGGTGTGTATTGGAGTGGGATAGCTCTGCGACGAGTCGCTGTCCTCGGCATCAGCAACGCTAGCCTTCCTACCAAACTTCTCCGTCACCAAGGCTTCAAGCTCGTTGAGATGAGCCTCATGATTTTGGACCGGAATTTGAGGGGGCAGGCTGATCCGTTGATTCGTAGCAATTGGAGAGGCTGTCTGCATCGCTGCCTTGTGAGAAAGCCTGTACGACCGAGTGTCATTCGTAACAACCACTGTCTCGTTGTCGACCCGACCGAGTTCTCCGTCCAAAGGCGGCAACCCCTTTTCGGATTGCGGCCTTGAAGAATTAGGAGTGGTGGCGGGTGACGGAGAAGGCAAGGACTCGTCGCATGAAGACATCGAAGATCTGTGTGTCGGGCGTGCTGATGAGTCTCTCGAAGTCGACTCAGTAGACTCGGCAAACGGACGAGGCGGGGCTGTGAGAGGGGATGGCTCGTCGGTTGAGTACCTAGAGCTTGACGTTGAGTCGGGTGTCATGGTAGTGTCGCGCGCCGCTCTGGTAAAATAATTGGAGACAGGCGGCTTGGATGATCCCGGAGTCGACACTTTCTGGAATGCGGCTTTGGCTGCATCCTTGAAGCTTCTGATGGCTGCTCCGGGGGTAGCCGGATGCCTCTCACGCGATGCCGATCTTTCGGGAGGCAAAGGTATCTCTCTAGACATCGTTCTAGACATGGGTGGTCCCTGAGACGTGGACCGGTCGAATGATTGCTGTCCCGGGCTGCCTGCTGGCGGTGTGTAAGGAAGTCGGAATGTGAGCGTGAAATCTTCAGCCGAGGCTGATTGGTCTTTGTAGCCGCCGAGGCTAGAGAGCGATCCGTTACGTGGAGGGAAGTTGGAGCCCATTGGGCTGCTCTCTGAAGAAGAGGAGTATGCTCGAGATTGAAGTGGGCGATTGGAGGCCGGAGGATAGTGAGATTTGGCAGAGACGCGAACTTCGTCTCTGTAGCCGTTCATGGATCTTTCTCTGCTTTGTTGGCGAGACTGGTGAACGTAACTCTCTCTTCTTCGTCCTCGCTCTTGCTCAACCACAACCTCGCTAAGTCCGTTATGAATCTCCAACTCATCGTCGTTGGCGGGCACTTGCGATTGCTTCGTGCCGTTCATCCATTGGTGAAAGTTGCTCACATCAGGTACAGGCGGTGCTGTGGGCGAGACTAAAGGCTGAGACCAAGAAGAGGTGTTGATAGAAGCGGATCGTGGGGTCTTGGGCCCGTATGAGTCTTCGTCGTACTCGTCAGGTCGCTCTCCTTGCGGGTCGAATGAGAAAGAACGCGGCAACGCTGAAGGTGTCATTGCTGGCGGGGTTACCCTAACTTCAGGTCCAAATGAGTGAGATCTCTGACCGGTCAGGAAAGAAGGCGGATTAGGTTTTCTGAAGGGAATGCCGGCGTCATTCTGTCTTTTCTGCTCCAGCTTCAAGCCGCCAATGAAGCCTTGGTCATCGTTGTTGTGAG
The DNA here is from genome assembly GCA_030869315.1 of Colletotrichum cuscutae. NCBI lineage: Eukaryota > Fungi > Ascomycota > Sordariomycetes > Glomerellales > Glomerellaceae > Colletotrichum > Colletotrichum cuscutae. The sequence goes on from MPDP01000224.1 coordinate 521,312, forward strand.
ACTGATTATGGGTCTTGTGGCCTGTCAAAGCAGCTTTTAGCTGCATGGCTACCGAGTCTGACCGTTGTCTGGCATGCTGAGGTCGGATTGAAGGTGGTGGCTCATAGAATGCCTGGGCGCTGGCTGACCGAAGATGCTCATTGACGAACACGGGTGGGCTAGAGATTGACCTCGATGCATTTGGAGGTCTTGGCGGGGAAGCTTTGGTGTTCGGTCCAGCTTTGCTGAGCTTAGCTGCCAACTTCTTCCTCACAGATTTGGCCTCCTTCTCGGCTTGCTTCTCGGCCTGTTCCTTTTCCTTCTTACGCATCTTGGCTTCGATTCTCTTTTCCTTCTTCTTGTTCTGACCAAAAGATTCCCAGCTCGGTGAGTGGCAAATCGAGGAGGCGTCGTCGGCAGTCGGTTCGTCGACCATATCGACGTCGAGGAAGGTCACTGTCTTGTGCTTGTGCTCCACCGATTCCTTGCGCTCCGACCCGCGATCGATTTCAGACTTGACGTTCGAGGGCGGCGGAACGGAAATGGAAAGAGAAGGCAACGCTGTTGCTCGGCGGACTGCTTTCATAGCAGAAGGTGGTAGCTCCGGTTTCTGTGTGGGAAGTTGAGCTGATGACTCCCTCCGGCGAGACTGGAGAGGAGCTATAGGCTTCACAGGAGGAGCGGGATGAACTGTAGGAAAAGGTTTCAGTTTCGGAGGTGACTGGGCAGGTCGGCCATGATTAAGCTGTTGCTGAAGAACCTGCTGAAACGCCAGGTGAGAGGGATGGGTCGCCGCAGGCATGGACTGATGCCCCTGAAGACGCTCGAGCTACAAGTTGAAGCGTGTTAGTGGGTGGGAGCTAACATAGCCAAATTGGGTGTGGATGCGACGTGGTAGGAGGCGTCAGGTTAGGGTGGGATCGGCCTACCTTCCGAATGTGTTCCAGCTCCAACATCTTTTGAAGGCTGTCAGACCGGCCGCGTTGCGGTTTGGTCGACTCGCGTTGAGCCCCCGTTGCAGTCATTCTTGAATATCTTGTCGTGCTTGTCTCGAGGCGTATTTGGAGGTGGATTATCGTAAGTGGAGCAGTGGCGTCGAGAGTGGGAGAGGATAGCCAGCTAGTTTGTGTGGCAGATGGTGAAGAGAAGATGAGGCGTTGCTAATGGAGGCGTTTCTGCGTTGTCATTTCTTCGTGATGCTGATATGGCGTTTGCTAATAGTGACAGACTAAAAGGTGATGCAATAAACAATTTGTCGAAGTGTGGTTGCGGCCGAAAACCCCCAGGGCGTGGCGGTGAATTGACGTTGTAGAGACGTCGTCGCGCAATTTGAGGTGTGGCCCAAAAAAAAAAAAAAAAAGACGGTGAAAGGTGGGCGCGTATCCGTAAAAGTCGAGACGGAAGAATCAACAGACGGTCGAATTGGGTATGGGAGAGGCTAAGGCCAACGAGAGAAAGTGCGACAAAGTAACGTTGTCGTCGTGAATCCAAGGAAAGTCGGAAATTTCGAATTGTCTAGCGAGGGGCAGTTACAGTTACGAAAAGGGAATTCTGGAGGAAAGAGCAGGGTAGGGTTGATATTTGGGAAGGAGCCGGGGTTCGCTGAGACTAAGAGGGGTTCTCGAATGCGGGATGCTGGTCCTGATGCTGATGCTGGTAAGAGACGGGAAAAAGGAATACCTAGAAGGAACTGCAGATCGGGATGAGCTGGATCCTAGTCATCGGAGGCACCTTATGCAGACTGCAGACCTGGAGCTTGTTTACAACACCGCAAGCACCTTGACCTATCTTAGAGGGCAAGGCCAACAAGATGGCAACGACACCACAGACGTTTAGCAACCACCTTGGACCATTAAGTGAAGTCAAATCATGGTCAGATTCTATCAGGTCTTGCCTGCACAACAACCGGGAAGAGCCATGGCCATTGAGCGGGACACGGACAGGCGTAATGAGATGGCTACCATGGGGATGCCTTCTCAATGGGCAATTGGTGTGAGCGCGAGGTAGCCAACGCGCATATTAGCTAAGGTAAGCCGCTCTCATCCGACATCGTGCAGACTACACCAGGCGGCTTACCCCATAGAGGTCAGGGCAACGCGAGATGGGATGGTGATCAGCCCTTTACCGTCCCAGAGCACGTCTGAGTTGAGGTTCGGGAGCGAGAACAGGTGCAGCAGGGCAGAGGTCCCGGCACACATTCAGCTGGACAGTACCTAGAGAAGCTGCATGATGTAGGCAAAAACCAGTACCCAAGAAAAAGCTTAAGGTAGGTAAGCAAGTAAGGTACCCAAGAGACATGATGCGCCAATAACTTGGCAACTAGGTATCGGCAGGACCTGCTCAGCGCACATTGTTGCTTGAGGACGGGAACGGAACCTGTAGCAGGCACTTTAGCAGCAGGCAGCTAGAACAATGTACCTTGCCGTGTCATGTCATGATGGTCATATTGCTTGTTACAAAGGAGAGCCATCGGGGTGTTGCATGTCATCTATCCGTTGGCGGGTGGTGTTACACAGCGGAGCAGTGGTTGTGGCGGCGAGAGTAAGAGACTTATCCAATAGCGAGCCGGAGAAGGTGTCTTCGATTGCCCCTTCACCGCAGCAAGATGGTTGAATGGCTGGTTATCATGCCGCTTGCCATGCGAGGCCTTGTTGAGAGGTGGTGTTTGGGAGGGTTCCCTTTCCTCTACTCCGTAGACACATGGGAATTTTGAGTTGCGACACTCGATACGAGCTTTTGAGGTGCGTTGGACGGTTGGAGGAGCTCCAGCTGGACCGGGGACCGCTGCAGACGCCAGTGACGCCACCCCTTGGTATCCACTGTTAGCGAACACCGGCGATTTTATCCTGGCGATCAGCACCGGGACATGGCTAGCTTAACACCCACCGGCTATTTTGAAAAGGAGCAAGCGGGGGGCTCTGCTCTTCCCCCTGGCTGTTGAACTTCGTTTGCAGTAAGAAAGAAGCAAGCAGGAACGCTGGTGTTCATTGTTTCCCCCACACATTACCTTAGTGATCACACAATCGTGTGAGCGTTTTCCCTCCGTGCCTTCCATTCCTGAGAAACAAGGCAGTCAGGGCATCCCCGGCCGTTGGCGTAGCGTCCTTTGTGGCTTCTGCCCGCAACCCACCTCGTCCCGCCGCCAAAAGCCTGACCTTATTCCCATTCCCTCGCCTCACCTGAACTTGAAGCTGTGGATGACCATGTATGTGGACCCAACCAGACCGACGACATCTTGGCGACTGTTCTGCCCGTTAAACTTCAATCACAGACCTTTTCGAACATCAGTCCCTCGTCCGACCTGTCTCTCGTCATCAAAGTTTATGATTTCTGCTATAGACCCAAGACCAGCTCGTCGGCACAAACCATCACGCACAATTCAGTGGTCACTGACGGCACAACTCGTATTTTGCACCATCCCATCAACTGACGCCTGCATATTGTCCACTCATAAACACTCCCACACCACGACCACCACCGCTGACCCCGAGCTGCATGCCTTGATCGATGGGCTCCCTGTCTTCCATTCTTGGCTCTCCTCAAAGCCCTCACACAGCGAATTCGTCCGAAAAGAAGGTGCCGGCACGCAAGCGAGAAGCGAACCAAAAGAGACAAAAATAGTCGAGGAGACGTTGTGGCATACGCCCACGCCAGAATGACACACAAGGCTAGCCTGCCCTCAACTGCCTGCGTCTACACTACCGTCCACGTTATCCACAGCCGTACGTGGTGGTCAAACAACAATTCAATCTTGGGGATTTCATAATCCTGGTCCCCCTCGTCGCGGCACCATCGCTCTCCACACGTCACCGTACCGGGCAACCCCTGGCTCAATCGATCAAAATTGCTGTTCATCGGCGTCCCTGGAGCTAGTCCACTTCGGCAAGGGAGTCCGAGCCTCGCTTTATACCTCAAACCAAAGCTACCCTCTTCTCACGACAAAGCGCAGAGCGCACAGGCTTTGATCATGGGCAAGGTCCAGGACCTTCTTGCTGAAGCCGAAAGGCACTCTACCAGCCCGTCTTTGGATCGGCAATGGCTTGGCCGTCCGACCGCCCGATAGCCTGCAGAGCTGTAACCCAGTAATTGCTGATTTTGGAATCACGTTTCTGAATTGAGCGACCATACGCAACTTTTCCACGCAAACATGTAAGCGACTTGCAACAAGAAATCGCTTGTATCTTGTTTAGCAGAGGCCCGCAGGCTGTGTCCTGTCTGGCGAACCTACTACCCTACTTATACAGTGACACCGCAAGTGCTCAAAGCATCCCAATACCATGGATGCGGTTACGCCTCGTAGACGCCAATGTCCAAAACCGCTACCCAAATAAACCAACCCATGAAGAACATGCAGGTCTACAAAGCACATCGCGATGCTAATCGAGCCTACCTACGCTGCATTCCGGCTCGTCGTCCGCTCGTTCCGTTGCATTTGCTCCTCCACGGACTCAGGGTCCGGGCTCACGTGCATCCAAACCTCATTGCCCTTCTCCCAGCTGATCAGTCCCGAAGGCATGCCCGATCCATCGCCTTTACCCATCAAGACCCGATTCTTGTGCCGAAACCATCTCTTGACCCGCAGAGTTGCTTCGTTGTCCACCTTGAGGCGAACTGCGATCCATTGGTCGTCCGGTCGGTGATCGTGCGTCACCGCAGCAAGTGGTTCTGTTGGTGGCTCTGTTGTTTTCAAAATTTCCTCGTCTACCCAGGTGTTGTACTTTGTCTGCTCCGGAGGTAGCGTGATTTTCAAAAACTCGAGCGACGGTGATATCGTCAGGTAGATGGCTCGCAGAGGATTCACCAACGTCTTCATGAACAGATCTGTCCAAGTCGAGTACAAAACTGCAAAGTCTGTCTGGGAGAGATGGGTTGACCCCCGGATCGTCATCATCCAGGTGAGCGCGTTCTCGCCCCTGGCCTCGTTGCAGACGTCGACAAGTCTGTCAAAGTTTTCTTGCCAGTGCATAAAGGCTTCCGATCCGATCGACAACAACGGTTTCTTAACCCAGTGACTGGGGTTCTCTCCTGCGCGTGGCGTCGCCGGGCCCCAAGCGTCAAGAATGATGCCTTGACCAACCCAGCTAAGCGACTCGGTCCGCAAAGCTTCGACCGTCGTTGCTCCGCCAAACGAGTGACCCATTATCGTCACATTGTCGAGGAACATCCTATCTTGCCAGTCATCCCATACGATGCCTGTAAGCCCTTTGGAGCTCGACGCCACATTGCCCTTCTTTCTCAGGTTCATGGCTGCAACTTCGTGCCCGCGACCACTGTCGATATATCCAAGGATGCGGAAGGCCTCCTCGATTTCCGTCATTCTCATTTCAATCTGCGCAGCGCGTAGCTGCATATCAACGCCCTGTTCGTTGTTCGGTGCCGTGTCCTGCTCGTTATTCTTGGGGAAAAGATAGTCCACGCAGTAGTGCTGCCCAGAGTCTTTTCCGTTCTTCTTGTTCTTGATCTTTTTGGCATTGACCGTCTCCAAGGAAGATTCGCTATCGGACACCTCCCGATGTTCCGGGAGGTTCACATAGGTCCTCGCACCGCTCCCATCCCTGTGCTCGATTGCCACAACGATGAAGCCGTAACTCGCCAACTCTCCACATATGGAGCTGTAGCTCATCCTCGAGCCGCCCAGGCCGTGGCTGAAGATGATGACTGGGAACTTTGGCTTCTTGCGCGAGCTCGACTCCTCGTTCCTCGCCGTCTGGCCCGTCGGACCTTCGTCGCCCAGCATCTCTTCCGGCCAATGCTCTGCGAGCTTCGCGTTCCTCAGCGCGGGGAGTTTGGTGAACATGGAGGTGGCGGCGATGTAGGCCGTTACGGGCAGATGCGGGATGCTGAACTCCTTGGCGTAGCCCTTGCAGGTGAGGACCCGCGGACGCGGGAGCCATCCGACCCGTGAGAGCTTCGGCTTCTTGATACCGCCGGCCTTTTCCCCATTCTTCTTGCCGTGATGATAATGCTGCTGCTGGTCATGGTGATGATCGGGGGCGGCGTGGTCGTCCGTCTGGGTCTTTACGCTGCACGGGTAGTAGACGGCGAAGAGGACGGTATCGAGCCTCAACAGCGGGACGTTGTGGCGCCTGAGCTCCGAAAAGGTACGCGGTTGGCGGACCGGTGCTTCGATTTCGAGGAATCCCACGCCGTAGGGTCCCGTGTAATAGGGGAGGGAGTGCAGGAAACGTTCTCTGAGTGTTTTGGGCGGGTTCGTGTCGGATCGCCGTTTCCTGTCCTCGGTTGAGGCCTTCTTCTTGGTTTCTGAACCCATTGTCGGAGAGAGAGAGAAAGTCCTCAACCTGCCAGGATCGGGAAGCATGCTCAGCAGGTCTCAAAGAGGCGAGAGTTGAGTGAGGTGCAGGGGATATCCTATGCCCGTTGACGGGGAAGTCGAACGAGAGGACGTGGGTTGCTGTGGAATTTAGATGTCATGGCGGTACGGGTAAGCGTGGAGACACAGCTAGGAGCGAGGTCCCGGGTTTGAGGTAAGTAAGTAGGTGGGAGGGATCGGAATTGGGGGGCTTTGCATTCCCAATGGCGCGTGTCTACAAAGTATTACAAAGTATGCAGGAACCCTAAAGGGAAAAACAATGAGACGGTAAAGGGGCCCAGGACAAATCGCGCGCCGCACGCTTGGCTTTTTCTGTTCGATTGGTGGTCAAAGGGGGCTGTGAGATTAAAACGTGAAACCGAAGAGTCCGGAAAGGACGCCTGACGTCATTGGGAGAAAACTGCCATTGACAATTAAAACCCCGGATTCTTTGAAAAGAATACGCGCGCACATCACTTGTGGGAATTTGGAGGAGCGGGCAGGGGGCTGTCATTATCGACAAGGGTTAAACTCCCAGAATCCAATCTAGAATCACAGACACAGTCGAGTCCCAGTTGGCAATCGCATGGCATCCGTTTCCCACCCCCATTGGGGTCTCCAATTGGAGATAATCGTATTCGCAACGTGGGTGCTTTGATTCCCGTTCGTAGGGCGACGTAGGTTTCACTCGGCGAGACATGTGTTTTTGATCTGTGTGCCGGGCATGCGCTTCTCAACGAATACACAGGAATGCCCAGAAAAAAGGGATTCAGCGTGAAAAGAAAATCCAAAAAAGTCAATTCCAATTGGCTGTACTCTGTAGGGTTGAGACAATTGCTGGATGCCTCGGCGCTCGGGTATTGCATCCGTCTGTCTCTCTCTACCAATCCACGTCCTCCCACATGCTTCTTTCTCGCTCGACGGCCTTAGGGTTACGGTGAGGCGCACCGCCCATCCGGCCATCGTCCGGACATCTCGAGCTCAATCCTTCGTCGCGACGCAAGCCCGGATGGCATCGTCTGGCCTCTTTTTTTGTTTTCCTCCTCTTCTTTCTTTCCTGGCCTCTCAAGTTCCTCTCCTCTCGGCACGCGACCTCGGCGAAATCTGTCATTGAAGCCGTGGATGAGTGATTCCAAATGGAAGTTTTAGGTAAAAGCTCGCGTGCCTGACGATCGTGGCTAGCCCTGATTCGCCTCTGATGGCGGCGCTAGAGTGCGCGATATCGGGTAGTTTCTTTCGGCGATGCAACCGGAGAAGGTGGGTCCAAAATGCGACGGCCTGCGGACTTTTCGCCGGTTACCGCCGGATGGCCGGAAGTGATCCGCCGCCGCCGTCATGAGAGTGGACCCGATGACGCCAAGACTAATTCCTCTGCAAATGCTTAGATCCGGTCCGACTACGATTTAATTTTGGTTGTTGGGAAACCGATTGTCTAGGAGATTGTCGTATTGCCACAGCTCTGGCTGATAATCCATCGGTAGTCTCCAGTCGGCCATATCCATAAGTCCGGGGAAGAGCTGACCGTCATTGGGCGACGCTAATCCTGTTGACAAGTCCATGAATGGTGACGTTTGTTGTTGCTGCTGCTGGTCCGCCATGGAAAGACTTGTCATGGAACCGAGGACATCGGGGGTGCTTCCGTTTATACTACCGCTACGGGCCGTTCCTGGTCCGGACATCTGGGGAGAGAAGACTCCCTGCATCGCACCCGCGGAGCCGGGCATCATCGGCATACTCGGGGCCGGGAGTGGGACTTGCTGAACGTGAAGCATGTGTGGAGGCAAGGTCGGGGTGTTTGCCAGGACCGTAGCCGCAACATCGGCGATGACCTTGATGATTTGATACGAGATGACACTCTGGTGGTACGGGTCGTACTTTTCAAAGAAGGAGATGACAGTGCGAATTAGGTCGAGATCACGGCGAGCTCGGGGGTTGTTTTTGTTCTGGAGAATATTGACGAACAAAATGTCAACGCTCCAAGCGATTTGATAGAGCAGGTAGCTAGAAAGCGAGTGTGAGCTGCATCATTCATTACATGGTTGAGATGAGGACACTTACGGCGTGTATGGGTGCTCGATCTGATGGTAGTTCAGCAGAGATATGGCAGCACGAGATGCGCTCACGCAAAGCGCCAGACTGGGGCCTATATCACCGGCTTCTACTCCCTCTTGATCCTCCAGCGTGGGTAGCCGGAAGGCCGCAGAATGGATCGCGACAACGAGTTGGAAGTAGGTGAAGTGCAACGTCGTCAGACACACCAGCCTAGAGTAGTCGCCGTCAAGCAGGGCATCGACGTTGTCGGCGCGGATCATCGGAGGGATGCTCTGACGCCATTCTGTCAGCTCGTTATCGAGACGGCGGATCTCGGCCTCAAGCTCGGCCGCAGGAAGGCCGCTGCGAGAGTACAATGTCGTGGAAATGCGCCCCTGAATCTGGGCAAGGCGGACCTGCTCGAGGAAGAAGTTGAGCGTCACGTCGTTGGGGTAGTAGTACATGCTGTACCCATCGGATGGGTGCTCTTCGGGGAGGTCCAGGAGGAAGTCATCGCTAATGAGGGCAGGCTTTCCGATCCGCAGCATAAGATCGTGGTCGATCACGTATGCGTGCCAGAAGAGACGACGGCGGTGGAGGTGTTCTGTAGGGATGAGCTGTTGAGGGCGCGCAAAAGTCACGTCCGGCTCTGGCTGATGATAGCCTGCCATTAAGAGGAGCTGGACCGTGAGACCCATGAGGGTGAGCGCAATATGGTTCTCAGATGTGAAGCTGAAGTAAAGAACCTGCGCAAGGGGTCAGTTCTTGTAACCTTGGGGAACATGAGCAGCGTAGGGGAACCAACTGTTGACAGTAATGCCCCAATCGCCAGAGGCGATGGTGTGCGCAAGATGATATTGGGTACCATTCCCAGCGCATTGTGGATGTATTTTTGATACTCTTCCCTATTCCGCATGCCATTCCTCTTGCGTAAGGTGTGGGCAATAATAACGTTGACCGCCATGCGCCAACCTGGATCCGCCGGCGGCTGGCCCTGGAAGTAAGACTTGAGAGCTGCTCGTACCTCGTGCTCCTGGAACAGTCGTATGCCAGTGTTCATGGTCACGAAATAATCTAGGTTGGATTGAATCAGTGACTGCACCGTTTTGATACTGAGACCCACTTGAACCCGCGTAGACGGTCAAAATCGCTCGAACCACCTGGCTAAACTTACCGTTGACACATTCCATAATGACATGGTTTGGAGGTAGAGGATGGTTCGTGTCGGCAGGTTCAAGATACGGCTGAACATTGCCATACACGACCTTTGGTTGCATAGCTTTCAAGGCATTGCTGAACCTCGAATCGCCAATGAGAAGCTCGATTTGACCCAGACCTTGCCGCGAGAGTAGGGAGCAAGCACCTGGCATATGAACACTGTCAACAACCACGATCTGGGAGGACCAATGGCATGAGCAAGAAGAATCCATCATTACGTACCTGCTGCGATTATCGTACTTTCGTCAGGAGCCCCAATGTAATACGGCCTCGCTCCGGTCGAGGCCGACGAAGTAGCTGATGGCGGCGATGGATAGTTGTCAGGGTTTCCGGAAGACGGGCTTGCACTACTAGCCTTACGCCTGGACAGGGGCGATGGGTTGTTTGACGACGTCGTCGCCAGGGGTGAGGCATTTGAGGCACTTGCCTTTGCCGCCTCACTGGCGGTCGGAACATATTGCTGTGGAGGCGTCGGTCCCTGGTCTGGCTTCTGGAGCTCCTCCACCAGCCTCTCCATCTGAGCCAGTCTCGAAACTACATCTTCATAGAGTCTGTTGAAGGCAACACCATAGTGAATGTGTTAGCCATCCACGAGCCAGCAGAATAGATCGGAGATAAGGGTCACATCGACCCCCCCTTTCCCCTCGACAGCAACTAGTGAGTTGGGGGCCAGGATGAGGGCAGCGAGTGATTCGCTGGGAAGGAGATGAGGAGGTTCACTCACGGTCTTTGGCGACGTCCCGACGACCGTCGTCCTTCGGGCCAGGCACATTCTAAGCCATACCTGACACAGTTTGAGCAAATTGGCGTCTTGTGGTCACATCTAATCTGCAGTTGCAACGACGAGCCGTCCCGACGGTTAGCCCAAGATGAACCCTACACGCTTAGTTGCTCGGTCTCGCTCTTTCTCTCTCTCTCTCTCTCTCTCTCTCTCTCTCTCTCTCTCTCTCTCTCTCATGAAGGCTGGGGTTGAATTATTCGCGCCGATAGGCTTGAAGATCAACGGCATCCAGCATCCTTCCAAAGAGCGAGGGCGAACCAGCCCACCGGGACAGAAATTGGACCCTTACCTTGCGGCGCCGGCATGGAGTGCAAGCCAACGGACGCGGTCTCGGAAGTGCGTCGGACCCGCGGTTGGCCGCTTGTCCGTCTGGCGGTGACTGATGGTCTTCGGGGCTCTGCTCCATAACTTTGATGCTTGGCGTCGAAAGGAGACGGACTGATACAAGTGCGGTAGGGTAGAGAAGAAAAATAGAATAATAGAGCTCCGTGTCCCGTATGGAGGGACAACTTTCTTTCAGTCTTCCTTGGATCAAACGTGGGAACCAAGAACGATGAACCGGATTGTTGGGACCAATTGACTCGTAGGAGGATGGGAAAAGAATGCCAGCAGAGCGGTTTTTTCTTCTCTCCTGCGAGGGTCTTCGAGCGAGAATGGTGGTGCTCCGGTGCGTGTTTGGGCTTGAGCTCTCCTCTCAGGGGAGGGGGGGACAGGGAATGGTTAGGTAGGTTTGGGGGCTGGAATGGGTTGTGTCCGCGAATGTGGTGGGTTGAGGCTGTGGTTTGTGTGTGTGAGAGAAAGACGCATGTGCAAATGTGTCATGAATGTGCGGCGTGCCGCAGAGGCCCCTCCCAAAGAGTCTCTCCTTCCAACTTGCCTGGCGTCTCTTTCTCTTTGTCGGCCCTGTGTGCCTGGCTTTTTCTTGCAGCTGTTTCCTACACCCTAACGTTACGCCCTCTTCTCTTCTCTTTCCCGCAACTGGGCAAGTAGCCCGCCCTCGGTACACGGGTGGTTCCTGCGCCTCTGGTCTCGATCCTCTTTTCTTTTGTCTGTTGGATCCTCTCACTCTCTTTTCTTTCCCCTCTATGCCGTCGTGTAAGTCTCGGAGCAGGTGTCGCAATGATGCAAAATACGAGTATTGAGAGTGAGTAGTGTATGAGTGTGATGAGTGTCTGGTACCAGGCGGCTGGCGCGGAAATAATCGTAGTCCGTCGGAATGCGCGGATTTCAAGGGGTGTCTCCGTGGTTATAATGAGTGATTGTCTGCCTGTGGCCGCGACGCATCCTGGTGCTTGTCTGGTGTTTTAGGGGCGAAGCTTAATCGCCCAACTCTAATCTCTGGCCCTTCTTCATTTTGGGTCGTCCTTCCGCACGGGTGGGGGATGTATTAGGATGCGTCACCGAAGATCGGACCGCGATTTTCAACGAAATGATGCTTTCACCGGGGCTGGGCAGCAGTAATTATAATACGGAGATGTGACTTTTAAAGGTATCTCTCTACAAAACTGCAACAGCCAATATATAACCCTATCTAGCCCTGCATCCATAGTCACGGTTCTGCGTCTGATCTTTCATCATCCCAGACTCTCCCAAATGACAATGGGCAAACCTTCACGTTGGAAAATTCAAACAGCCGCGACTTTATCAATCTAGCCATCTCCACCATCAATCTCCTCCACGAGTCATGTTGCCTTTCCACTAACCACCTAGCTTACAAATGGTTGTCACTTTGCGGACGAATACCGTAATCTCATCACTGCATTACGCCGCCAGCAGTGAGCACGCCAGCAGTGAGCACGCCAGCAGCGCTCGAGTCCCAACGGTCACCGGCTTTGGCCGTGATACTGATCGGCACCGACTATCCCGAGTGAAGCACTACCATGGTGCCTCGATGTAAGATGCCTTTCGCCCGTAGGATTACTCATCTTGCCAGCACATTCTCAAGTCCAAATACCTTGCTACATAATTACTCCGACGCGCCGTCGTCCATGACTGCTACGTCCGCGCCAGTAGGTGTAATGTCAGTTGGTTATACAGCGGTGATCCATGCGGCACCGCCCTAGGCATATTACTCTCCGGGACATAGGGTACGGTTCCAGCAAAGACAAACTAATGAAATCTTGAGGCGGAACCCCCGTCATCACCAAAATGAATCGGCGATCCAAAATTAAATTGATGAAAGCACAGCCTTTCAGTATGTATCTGGGGTATATGAAGAACCATCAACTGATCATTATTACGGAGAGTTGAACGGCAAACATGAAAAGACTTACGCACAGATGTTCTCCAACAACGCCCTGCCGAGGCCCAAGGGCATCAAATCCCAAACGACAGCATAACATATACTCGTGCCCGCCCCCACTTTAATTGGAACTCGGGACTCGTCACCCACTAAAGTAGGTGCTTTTCACCTAAACGGCCTCCTTAGCTAAACGGGTATCTCGTGCAATTCGGAAGCTTTGAGCTTAGGAAAAAAATAAAAATATAGAGAACTCTTAAGAGATTATATAATCTATATTATTTAATATTATTAATAATATATAGTTATTAAGGGCGTAATTTATAAATTAGATTTTAGATTTTTATATAGGTACCCGTTTAGCTGAGGAGGCCGTTTGGGTGAAAAGTACCCACTTTAGTGGGTGACGAGTCCCGAGTTCCAATTAAAGTGGGGGCGGGCACGAGTAGTACTCTCCATCATCCGCGCAGAAAACTCCGACGGGAGTTTCAGGCAGCGTAATGAAGAGTCTCTACGAAGTGCGATTCTGCGGGGCGCACCAATTGGGGCCAATTGCTTTACCACTTGATCTAAGAGAGTTTCGACTAGTCGTTCTATTACTTATCCCCTTATGCTTGTCTGTGACACTCCGTTCCACTTATCAGACTCTGAAAAGGCGCGGGCAAGCCGCATCGGAAGAGCCTGCCGATGAGCCCATTCTAAGCCAAGCGGTACAGAGCGGACAGACCTAGCCTTTTACGAAGAAAATCTCCTCAAATGCACCTCGACTAACATGCCCCTTTCTAGTATCCCGTATCTTTAGATTTAAATTTACGACCCGAGGGTCGAAAGCCGAACAGCACGTCCCAGCCTCATTTAGCGCGATTGGCGTCCGTTCTGAGGCAAGGTAAGACAATAACCGTAAATCGGTTCTAAGGAATCTGGAGTATTCTGCGCGTGGGCTTTGTGAGACTTTGAAGAAGCGCGAAAAATTACCAAATACAGTCCTAGTCCCCATTCTCCATTACCTACCCCACGCATTGTAGTGCTCTTTTCAAGTCTTGGCTCTGAGCTTCACAGCCTCATCTAAGGGAATTTCCATACTCCGTACTTTCTAAGTATTCCAAATGCAATCATCCAACAAATCAAAGCGTGATACACCCAATGGTATTCTCAATATCTCACATGACTTTTGAGAGCGTCGAGTCAACTGTTCGTTCGTACCAGAAACCCAACTTGACTTTGAATAAGTGGCCAAGTCCTAGGACGTAGATGCTACCTCGTTTTATCTAGTCTTCTGGCCTCACCGATAAGTTTGACTTCTAGCCTCATCAAGGAAAATGCGGCAAGCTCCGAAGTTGTGCAGACGGTAGGGCAACAAAGATAAGGCTGCTTTTGGCTCTTGGCACTCGACAAGCCCCAACTATCAAGTCGCCTGGGCAGCAGCCGAGGAACAACTCCTCCAACTCCATGGCATCCTCGGAACGCCTTTCTTGCTCCACGAGCGCATCAGGCCGCTTGTTTTTTCTCCCTCACAGGCTTAATGTTGTAACAGGCGACTCTATGGCAAACACCGCGGAATTTGGCTAGCTTGAACCGTCAAACGTGAGAGTTCTCGGTTCCGGTGGGACCTGCTGCGCAGGTCACAGGGGACGCTTCGCGGCGGCCTATGCATCTCTCGGCCGGAGTCATCGGGTAGATCATGAGGGACTCGACAGCATCCAGACCCGAGAATTTTGCCACAATCACGAACGAAAAACCTCTGCAGTCATCGGCGCATGATCATGAGAAGGTTACCTGTCTCTGATACTTCACGATGACCGCGCCATCCGGCTCTTGAAAACAGCGTGATCCAGACTTCGGCGTCATTGACAATCATCTAGCGAGGAAGCCCCGGATCACTAGCCCGGGAGTCGGGGGGGGGGGGGGGGGGGCGATTCCGACGAGTAAGCTTTCGGCAGCTTCGGCGAAGACGGCGGGATGCGCCGGAATTGAAGAGAAAGAGGCATTCACAGAAGATGAAGGGATCGAATGTCAATGCAGATTGATGACATTGCCACGATAGCGATACCAAAGGATAGGTCGGGATTGGAGATGGTTTGGTGGACCTGATTCTGAAAGCTCGCAGCTCCTCCATACATCCATGATCCGCCTGACCCATCATCCAGGCAACAGGATGATGATTCGGATTTCCCCCACGGATCCCACAAATTAGACTCTTTGCCATTGATGGCTCGAGTCTAGAATTGCTGTCAAACCCGGCTCCAAAAGGTTCCTCGAGATTGACATGTACTTATGAAGATGAAGCAAGAAGCTTTATTGTGGTTGGTCATGTAAGTCCGGCCAAAATCCGTCGCCGCCAGGAAGACTTACCTTCAGGAGGAAAGCATGGAATTCAACCGAACAGGGCCTCGTTGTTTCTGAAAGAGTAAGAGTGGTCAGGTGAGTAGATCATTGAACACAAGACACATCATATGACGTGTCTTACCCGACAACTTGTCGCCGGTGGTGGCCGCAAGACATGTGTGTGCTAGACCCAGTATTCCTAGACGGACAGCTGAGGTAGGCATAAATACATAAAAGGAAGCAGAGACTCTCAACGAGGTTCAAGGATAATCTGAGTGTTCCATCATCTTCTCATGTATGATATCGGGTTCGAATTACTGATGGACTGATATTGAGACATCTTCTTTATGAGTACGGAACATGGCTAATTCAAGAAACTTCCATTCCCACCTTATAATGCAACATTTACCACGGACAGTCCCATTTTGCCTCTATACATGGATAGAGCTGCTTAAGATCGACGCATACAAGCACCTGGTGCTGTTCGTCATACCTCACGATGTAGCGACTCTACTCGCGCCGAAAGGAAAGATGCGTCCAACGAAAGTCTGCATACAATTCATTTCAGATCATGCTTGCTGCTATCACGTATTATTATGAAAAGGTATTGTGAGTAAGGCTGTCGGATTGGAAGTCTAATTCGACCTCGGCTTCCGGCAGCTAGCGCAGGGACCAACTACGGCCCCTATTTACAATATTCGTGGCCTGCCTAACCTACGGTTAGAACCTCCCTTTTCTATATACGTAGAAATTTATATAGTTTAATTAATCTCTTTGTTAACCCTTAGTTCGAACTAATTACTTTATAATAAGGATATTAATACTAATTAGTAATTAAATTTTATTATTATAAATTAGTAAGGTATCTCGTTATATAAAAAAGACGACCTCTTAATACTATATAAGATAAGAGATTTATACTAATTAACCTTATAAAAATAGATAAAAAAGGGATAATATTTAAATACCGTACGGAATTAAGTAATTATAGCTTTTTACTACTTACGAGAGGTTAATATTTATTATATTAAAATATACTAATTAATAAAACCGCTTATATAGTTACTATTTTACTATTATTTTAAGTAGCTTTTTTATTAATATAACTTTTATACGGCCGGCCTGCGAGTTAAATTAATAAAAGAAGATATTTATATAATAACTACTTACCTAATTAATTAACGTAACGAACGAGCTTAAGAGTACGGTATAAAAAAGTACTACGTAATTAAAAAAAAAGGATCCCTAAGTATAAATATTCTTAATAAGCGTAATAAGAACCCGTATAAGAATTATAAAACTAAGAGATTTATAATATATAAAAGGGTTTATTATAATAAGAATTTTATAAATATAAAAAAGCCTACGATTTAAATAATCTCTTTATAGCCCTATTAACTACCCCCTAGGTATTATTTAGGAATATAGTATAGGGGACGGTTTAATAAAAGAAGAGGGGATTTAGAGGTCCTAATAACCTCGAGTTATAAGTATTATAAGTATTAAAAATTAGCTTAGAAAAGAAAGTAATTACTTAAAAAAAGTAAAAAAAAGTTATTAATTTAAAAAGGCTAAGTAACTTTTTATTAAAATTAGGCTAAAGAAAAAAAAGAGAATTTTTTAGAGGGCCGTTAGAAAGCTTTTTTTTATACTACTAGCTCTTAGTACGAGATTATTAATTTTAAGAAATTAATTAAATAATAAAAGGGATTATTAGTGAGTAATAATTACTAAATTAGCGTAATTAAACTACGAAAAAAACCGCTTAGGAAATTATACAAAAGGGTACTAAGAGGTTATAAAATTTTTTTTTTTAAAGTATTTAACCTTATTAAGTACGAGTAATAAGTAGTATTTTTAATAAGTCCTTTTTAAAGTTTACGATTTTATAAAAAGGAGGGCTTAACTTTACTAACCGTACTTAATAGCTTATTTAGCTCTTTTATAGGCTATTTAGCGTTTATTTTTAACTATTATTATAGAATACTACTTTAGAGGAAGTAGGTCGAGGGAGGAAGTAATTTAGAAATTACATAGAGTACGAGGCTTAGGAGATTAAGAGTATACGGAATAGCGGAAATTAGTAATTAATAAAGATCCCGAGACTAATTACTTTATTTTTTTATAATAATATAAACGTTTATTATTATTACTAAAAAAAGGACTATTAAAATTTACCCTTTTATATTAAATAAAAAGGGTAGCCTTAGTAAGTACGATATTTAGCGATTTAGAAAGTTAGTAATAATTATTAAAAATAGTAAAAATAAGAGTAGTAGCGAGACGGTAAGAGGAAGTAAGAATTACTTAGACCTTAATAAATTTATTAAATAGTAAAAGTATTAGTTTATTATAGCTAGCGCGCGGGTTAGATATATTCTTATTAAAATTAAATACGCTAGCGACTATTAATATAAGTATAAGCTAGGGTACGACCCCTAGCGAGTTAGGGTAAGAAAGAAGAAAAAGAAACCCGTTTTTAAATAGAATCCCGATCCCTTATAAATAAGTAAATATTAACTTAAACTATTAAAGAACGTAGATATATAGAATTACGGATTAACTTAATAATAAATAAATTAACGTAGTATTAATTTATTTAACTAAGGTTTATAAAAAAAAGGGGCTATAAAAGTAATTTTTATTTTATAAAATTATAAATAACCTTAGTTATTAGTTAAATAAATAGTTTACGAGCGTAAGCTTAGGAATTATAAAAGTAGTTAGTAGAGTTTTTTATAAGCGAGGGGTATTATTAGTATAATTATAATTATAAAAACCTTACGAAATCTTAATAGTAACGATTATAAAAGAGGAATTCGTACTATAGACCTAGGTATAAGTTAATAAGGTATATAATCGCTTTAATAAATTTAGAAAAAGGGTAAACGACCCGGATTTCTTTTTTATAATTACTAATAGTAGTTTATTATTATAAAAGGATATATAGAGGTAAAATATAGTACTAGATATATAATAATTAATAATTCTACTTATTTTAATCTATAGCTCGTTACCGTTATTAATACGAAATTTAGTATTAATAAGCTAATAAAAAAAGAAATAAACTACTTAAAGTTATTAATAATACGTAGCGACGTAGGGATTATATATAAATATTAAAAATTTAGTAATAAATACGAAGTAATTTATAAACTTTAAAAAGATCTTTTTTAAAAAGAAATTATATTTTAAAGGGAAGTACGAGGTTTTATAAAAAACCCTAATAATATTTTATAATTATTACGAAAAAGTTAAGATTAGGGAATATTAGTACTATTTAGTAATTAATATCGTACTCGTAAGTAAAGCCTCTAATTATTATTATAAAGTAGTATATAATTTTAATTAGAACGACTTTTTTAGTATTATTAATATAATCCGAAACTATTTTAAAACTTATAATAAGAATTTAGAGCTCCTATCTAAGCTATGGGCGATTTTTTTTATATTTATAACTAGGATAATAAAGGGTAAATTACGAGTAGAAATTCTTAAAGAGCTTATTAATTAAATTAATAAGCTAATAAAAACCTAGTTAAATAAGGGGACTAATAAGTAAAAAGTTAGATATTTATATACCGAAATTTAACGCGTACTAAAAATAAAAATAACCCTATACTAAGTACCTAAAAATTACGAGACGCTCTACTTAAGGCTAAGATCTAGTTTTAATATTAAAATAAGAATACTATACTAAACCTATTTCTAAGCGTACGACGGCCCTTATTAATAATATTAAGTTAATTAAATATATAATAAAAAAAAAAGAAGCTAGGTATAGTAATTATTAATAAGGAGGCTTAGATTTATTAAATAAGTAAAGATTTAACTCGTGAGTAGGGTAATAAAAAAAGTAGTACTTTATTTATAAAAAGAATAAATATTAATTAAGTAATTACTCTAAAAAAGAGCGTACTAAATTATATAAAAAGTATAAAAAGTTAAGGGTAATAAATAGTAAAACTAGCCCCTATTAATTTAACTAATTCTTTATTATATATAAGGGTAGATCTAGGGGTATAGAACTTAGTAAAAATAATTAACTTAGTAACTTAAAGTATTTATATTTTATAAAAGATTTAGAAAATAAGGAAGATCTTACCCCCTATATTAATAAATTAGATTATAACGAAATTAATAAGATTAATTACTTTTCTTTTACCCCGTTAGTTTTAAGAAAATATACGAGGCTAAACGAATAAAAAGTAGTAGAAACTTTTAATAAGTAGGCTTTTATTTATAGATAGTAAAGGAAGGTCCCTTAGATAACGGATACGGAGGTAGATAAAAAGACGAATTTAATAATATAAAATTCTATTTTTTTAATACTTAAAAAGAAGAAATATAGTACTAAGTAATTCTAGGGGTAGCTAGAGGGGTTCTTTTTATATTACTTAAATTACTTAAATACTAAGCTTATATAAGTATTTTACGTAAGCAAAAGGTACGGCCTAGATAATTTCTATAGGATTATTCTAAATATTAGAGTATTATAATAGTTAATAAGAGGAAAAAGGTAATTTTAAGTATTATAAAAAATTGCGCTAGTAATACTTAATATGTTAACGGTAGGTGTTATAAAAATTAGCTTTAGTTTAGGTAAGGAAATCGTTACCCTAGGTATAGTAAAAGTTAAGACGTACTTTAGAATAATAACTTTTTATATTTTACTTATTAATACCCTATTTTTCTTATATTTAAAAAATATAGACTAACTAGGTATTATATTTAATAATACGAGGGATAGAATTTTTAATAATAAATACTTTAAGATAGTTAAACGACGATAGGGGTACGCGTTTATAAAGCTTATTAATAATACGAAGTTAATTGATTACTTAACGGAAAATGAGCTCTAATAATTATACTACAGGTTTAGCTACTTATTAGTTACGAGGCTATATAACCTCTTAAAGTAATTAAGTAATAATAATATTAAAATAGGGGTACTAAAGTAATTAACGAAAGTATATTACTAATACTAAATAAATGCGCAGAGCCTACGTAAATTTAAATTTAAATTACGTAATAAGCTTAATTTTAATTAGGAAATTATTACTAAATTTTTTTATTTAAATAGTCGACCGGTCTTATATATAATTAACGAAGTAATATTATTTTAGGTAAGGTAATTCTTATAGGACCTATAAGTAAAAATAGTATAAATAGCTTTATAAAAAAGCTAGATTAATATATACTAAGGACCGCTAAATAGTATTAGGACCGATATTAATATTAGTTTTAAGTTAGTAGAATTTAAAGAAAATACGGTAGCTTATAGTATATAACTAAAAATAGTGCCCATTAAAGCGTATTATAGTATTAAAAAGGTAAAAAGGGTATACTAGTAGCTAAAAAGGGCGTTTAGAATTATTAAAAAAGAAAATCCTAATTTTACTAATAACAAATGCTTTTAAATAGTACTTAAATACTATAATAATACTATAGAGCCTAACGGGCTTATATTAACGCTTTTAGTATTTAGAGCATATTTAAGAACGACCTTAGCTTTATTATTATTACTAAACGTAAGCTAACGAGCCCGAGTAGTTAAGAAAGTAATATAAGTACTACGTAAAATAAGTATAAAAAAGTAGATTAATAAGGTAATTACTATATATAATAAGCCTAATATAAGGGCTAATTTAGATATATTACTAAATTCGGATATACGAGTATAATATAAAACTACTTAATAATAAGCTAAGCTATATAAATTATTTCTATTAATAAGCGTTCTTATATAGTTATAAAAAATTATGACTAGTTATTTAAAGTATTAATTACGGTAGTTAGACTATATTATATAGATCTTAACGAGGTAATTTCTAATTTATAAAAAGAAGAATAGCTAGGGGAAATTATATAACTCGTAGTAGAGGTATAGGAAATTATTTTTAATAAAATCGTTATAGTAATATTAATAAATAATAAAAAAGAAGAGATTATTAAAAGGGTACTAATATTATTTATAAAAGATTATAATAGTAAGCTATAACGCGGTAATTTATTACTAGCGACAAGGTAATTAATACTTTTTATATAGTAAAAAAAAAAGCTAATTTCGAGTTAGTAGTTAAATTATATAAAAAAGGCGTAATTATAACTATTAGAAAGCTATATAAAGAATTAGACCTTATCGAAGTAAATACTTTTTATAATCGAGGGGTTTATTAATTTATCCTTTATAACTTAAAAAAGTATATAAACCTCTATATATTTAAATTACGAATAGTTTATAAAATTTAAAAAAAAGGAATACTTTAACTATATAAGAAATCTAGGTACGTAATTTAGGGGTACAGTAATATTAAAAAAGCGACGCTACTTACGTAATTACTTATAGTATAGTATTATAATTAACGATTAATAATAGTACTAATAATATTATTATAGAAGAAGGGATATGAGATTTAGAGTTATAATATTACCTAGGCCTATACCTAATCGGCTATAGGGCTTATAAAGAAAATCCTAGCCTACTTACCAAAAGAAATAGCTACTAAGTTCTTAAAAAGTACGATTATCGAAGTACTTAAGCTATTATATAGGCTCGTAAAATTAGGTACTTATTAGTAAGCTATATATTACGATTTTTATATTAATTAATTATTAATAATTATATTTATATACGATCCGTACTTACTAGTTTTTAAATACGTAAGTAACTAATTTAGAATTATTAGAATATAAACTAATAATATATTAGGCCTATTTAATATTAACTTTATAAAAAAGGAGGATAAGGAGCTTTAAAAAGTAGGTTTTATAGCGAAGCTAAAAGAGGTCTTTATAACGAATAACTTATTAATATTTAATAGCGGGATTTTTATAATTAAAAAAGAAACTGTCGTTTTTTAGTAAAAGGGGTAAGGTAAGAAAATCGGCTTTATAAATTTAAATATAATTAATATTAAAAAGTAATATAAAGCTAAGCTTATATAAGAGGTATATATTATGAGTATATACTAGCCTAAAGCGACTTTTAATTATACT
The DNA here is from genome assembly GCA_030869315.1 of Colletotrichum cuscutae. Lineage (NCBI taxonomy): Eukaryota > Fungi > Ascomycota > Sordariomycetes > Glomerellales > Glomerellaceae > Colletotrichum > Colletotrichum cuscutae. The sequence continues at coordinate 543,194 of MPDP01000224.1, forward strand.
AAAGTAGTATAAGCTATAGAACTAAACGAACGAGACGTCGAGGTACTTAATAAGTAGCTTAAGTAGTAATAATCGAATCTCGATTAGGCCTCGTTTATTACTTAATTAACCTTATAATTAATAAGCTTTACGTTTTTATAAATAAGTTATTTATAAATAATAACGATTTTATTTTATAATTAGGGTATATTATTATCTTAGTTAATGAGAGTCTAAGTAAGAGTAATTTAAAATTTAAAATAATATAATTTACTACTTATTAATTAAAAATAAGAGGGTAATACGAAGTATATTTATATTAGAAGTTTATAGTATAGTTAACGGCGTTAACCTCGCTTATATAATTTTAATAATACTAAAGAAGATTATTAATTAACTTAACTTTTTACTAATTCTAACGGTTATTTATACTAATTTTTATTTATTATACGAATACTTTATTAAATTAGGGATTATAAAGAAAAAGAGGCTTATAATTAATATTATAGCCCTTAAGTAATTATATAAAAAGTATAAGATTTTTAAAATTTATTAGATTAATAAAGATAATAACCTTACTAACGCTTTTATAAAAGTAGTACTTAATAAGGGGTTAGAGTAATTCGTAAGTAGTAATTAAGTTAATATACGAATAGAGGGATAGGTTATATAAAAAGAGTAGATAAAAAGAGGAAAAAGAGACGACTTAGTAAACGGGCCTAAGGTCGAATTATATTTCTAATTATAGTATTAATTAAAATTAATAAAAAAAAGAGAAAGTTAGTATCGAATTAGAAGTCTAATTCGACCTCGGCTTTTAGTAACTAGCGCAGGGACTAACTACGGCCCCTATTTACGATATTCGTAGCTTACTTAACCTATAGTTAGAACCTCCCTTTTCTATGTACGTAGAAATTTATATAGTTTAATTGATCTCTTCGTCAACCCTTGGTTCGAGCTAATTACCCTGTAATAGGGATACCAACAAAGGCAGATACTCAAATTGACTTGGAATTCCAAAGCTGGGCAAGTATTATTGGACGGTAAGGGACCTCCACTAAGCTAGTCAATACCCGGCGCATTCCTACGATATTGTCTCATTGTACTATTGCTCACAGCTGAGGGGTTGCCGAAACACGTTCCCTAAATCACCGTAGGTAACATGGTCATCTCAGTGAAGGCCTATACTATTTTCTCACCGGTAAATGTCAAAGTCATTGCATAGGCTATCAAACATGGCCTATCAAATCGACTCATGTTAGTTTCCCTATTACAGGGTAACTAGTTCGAACCGTGGGTTAACAAAGAGATTAATTAAACTATATAAACTTCTACGTAGTAAGTATAAAAAGGAGGTTCTAACCGCAGGTTAGGCTAGCTACGATAATTATAAATAGGGCCCCTAATTAGCCCCTACGTAGTCGACTATATACCGCGGTTAAATTAAACTTCTAATCCGATACTAACTTTCTCTTTTTTTTATTAATTTAATTACTATAGTTAGAGGTATAATTCGACCTCGGGCCCGTTTACTAAGTCGTCTCCTTTTTCTCTTTTTTTTTATTCCTTTTATATAACCTATCCTTTTATTCGTATATTAACCTTTTTATTACTTATAAATTACTTTAACCTCTTATTAAGTACTATTTTTATAAAAGCGTTAATAAAATTATTATTACTATTAATCTAATAAATCTTAAGGATTTTATATTTTTTATATAATTACTTAAGGGTTATAATATCGATTATAAACCTCTTTTCTTTTATAGTTCCTAATTTAATAAGATATTTATATAATAAGTAAGAATTTATATAAATAACCGTTAAGATTAGTAAAAGGCTAAGTTAATCGGTAATTCTCTTTAGCGTTATTAAAATTATATAAACGAGGTTAACGCCGTTAACTATACTATAGACTTCTAATACTAGTATACTTCTTATTACTTATTTATTTTTAATTAACGAGTAATAAATTATTGTCGGATCGGAAGTCTAATTCGACCGCGGCATATAGTCGATCGACGCAGGGGCTAATTAGGGGCCCTATTTAGGATTATCGTAGTTAGCCTAACCTGCGGTTAGAACCTCCTTTTTATACCTAACACGCAGAAATTTATATAGTTAAATTAATCTCTTTATTAACCTACGGTTCGAACTAATTCCCTTATAAAAAAGAAACTTATACTAATTAGTAATTAAATTTTATTATTATAGATTAGTAAGGTATCTCGCTATATAAAAAAGATAACTTTTTAATACTGTATAGGATAGGAGATTTATACTAATTAACCTTACGGAGGTAAATAAAAAAGGAGGTAATTTTTAAATACTATATAGAATTAAGTAATTATAGACCTTTACTACCTACGAGAGGTCGATATTTATTATATTAAACTACGTTAATTAATAGAACCGCTTAAGTAATTAGTATTTCGCCGTCACTTTAAGCAGCTTTTCTTACTAAATAACTTTACTACGGCCGGCCTATAATTAAAAATTAACTGGCTAAATTAATAAAAAGAATTACTAGCGAGCGATAATTACTTAATAATAATTAAACTACGAAAAAGACTATTTAAAAAGATATAAAATAGGGTACCGAGGAGCCGTAAGAGGAAAATCTCTAAAGTATTTAACCCTATCGAGTACGAATAATAAGTAGCATTTTTAATAAATCCTTAAGGCCCGTAATTTTATAAAAAAAGGGGGGGGCTTAACTTCGCTAACCGTACTTAATAACTTATATAGATCCTCTACGAGCCGCTTAATATTTATATTCGATTATTTTTATAAAATACTGCCCTAAAAGAGGTAGGTTAAAAAAAGAAGCTATTTAGAAATTACGGAGAGTACGAGGCTTAAGAAGCTAGAAGTATATAAAATAATAAAAATTAATAACTAATAAAAATTACGAGACTAATTACTATATTTTTTTATAGTAATATAAACGTTTACTATTATTATTAAATAAAGGGGTTACTAAAACATACTCTTTTATTCTAAATAAAAAAGAGGTCTTAGTAAGTATAATAGCTAGCGATCTAAAGAAGTAATAGTAGTTATTAAAAATAATAAAAACGAAAGTAGTAACGAGATAGCGAGAGGAAGTAGAAATCTCCTAGACCTTAATAAATTCGTTAAGTAGTAAAAGTACGGGCTTATTATAACTAACGCGCAGATTAGATATATTCTTATTAAGATTAAATACGCTAATAACTACTAATATAAGTATAGGCTAGAGTACGACTCTTAGTAAATTAGTATAAAAAAAAAGAAGAAAAAACCTAATCTTAAATAGAATCCCGATCTTTTATAAATAAGTAAATATTAACCCGGATTATTAAAGAACATAAATATACCGGATCGCGGATTAGCTTAATAATAAGTAAATTAACGTAGTATTAATCTATTTAACTAAGGTTTATAAAAAAAAGGGGCTATAGGGGTAACCCCTATTTTATAAGATTATAAATAACCTTAGCTACTAACTAGATAAATAGTTTATAAAAGTAAGCTTAAGAATTATAAAAGTAGTTAATAAATTCCTCTACGGGCAAGGGGTATTATTAGCGTAATTATAATTATAAGAGCTATACGAAATCCTAGTAATAACGATTATAAAAGAGGAATTTGTACTATAAAACTAAGCATAAGTTAATGGGGCGTATAATTACTTTAATAAATTTAGAAAAAAGGTAAACGACGTAGATTTCCTCTTTATAATTACTAATAGTAATCTATTATTACAAAAAGATATATAAAAATAAAATATTATACTATAAGTTTAATAATCGATAATTCCGCCTATTTTGATTTATAGCTCGTCGCCGCTACTAATCTAAAATTCGGCGCTAATTAGTTAATAAAAAAGGAGGTAAATAACCTAAAGTTACTAATAGTACGTAGCGACGTAGGGATCGTATATAAATACTAAAAATCTAGCGGTAAATACGAGGTAATTTATAAACCTTAAAAAGATCTTTTTAAAAAAGAAATTATACTCTAAAAGGAAATATAAGGTCTTATAAGAAACCCTAATAATATTTTATAATTATTATAAAAAAGTCGGGATTAGAGAACACTAGTACTATTTAGTAATTAATATCGTACTTATAGGTAAAGCTTCTAATTACTACTACGAGGTAGTATATAATCTCGATCGAAACGACTTTCTTAGTATTATTAACGTAATCCGAAGCCGCTTTGAGACCTATAATAAGAATCTAAAGCTCTTATCCGAGCTATGGGCAATTTCTTTTATATTTATAGCTAGGATAATAGAGGGTAAATTATAAGTAGAAATCTTTAAAAAGCTTATTAATCGAATCGATAAGCTAGTAAAAACCTAGCTAAATAAAGGGACTAATAAGTAGAAAGTCGGATATTTCTATACTATAATCTAATACGTACTAAAAATAAAAATAACCCTATACTAAGTACCTAAAAACTACAAAACGCTCTATTTAAAACTAAAATCTAGTTTTAATATTAAAATAAAAATACCGCGCTAAACTTATTTCTAAGCGTACAACGGCCCTCACTAATAGTACTAGATTAATCGAACGTATAATAAAAAAAAAAAAAAGCTAAGTATAGTAATTACTAATAAAGAGAACTAAATTCGTTAAATAAGTAGAGATTTAACCCGTAAGTAGAGTAATATAAAAAATAATACTTTATTTATAAAAAGGATAGATATTAATTAAATAACTACTCCGAAAAAAAACGTACTAAATTATATAAATAATATTAAAAGTCGAGAGTAATAAAAAGTAAAACTAGCCCTAATCGATTTAACTAATTCCTCGTAATATATAAGGGCACATCTGGGGGCACAGAACCTAGTATAAGTAACTAAATTAACGGCCTAAAGTATTTACTAAGAGATTTAGAAAATAAGGAAGACCTTATACCCTATACTAACGAATTAGATTATAATAAAGTCGATAATATTAACTACTCTTTTTTCGCCCCGTTAGCCTCCGGAGGATATATAAAAATAAATAAGTAAAAAATAGTAAAAGCTCTTAATAAGTAGGCTTTTTTCTATAAATAATAAGAGAAGGTCCCTTAGGTAATAGATATAAAGGTAGCTAGAAAAGCAAATCTAATAATACCGGATTTACCTCTCTTAATAGCTAAAAAAAAATTAGGTACTAAAAAGGTGTAGGGTATAAAGGACTTTCGCAGTACGGTGCTTAGGAAGAACTACTAATACTTATAAAAGTAATATAAGATACCTCCTTTAATCGGGTTAATACGGCCTTAATTAACGGAGTTATAATTAAAAAAAGGGAATAGTATTAACTAGATTAGAAGAGTAAACTTCCTAATCGTCTTATATTATCGTATTTAAAAATAAATTATTAAAAAAGCTCTAGTTCGATCTTAAAAAAGTATATATATAATTAAAATAAAGATCTATATTACTAAGCTCCTCTTTCTAATTAAGGGCCTTTCTCTTTATATCTTCTTCTAATTAGCTCTCCTATAAGTCCTTATACTTAATTATTTTTTAAAAAAAAAAAACTAAGACTAATCGCCCTACTCTATTCTAATCGTTTCTTAATTTCTTTTTTTCTAATTTTTTATAAAAGAAAATTATTTTAGATTAGTCCTAGTTATTATATATAGTTAATTATATTAAGCTTTTTATTTACTCTTTTTTTTAATAATCGCTTTTTTTACCTCTTCTATTTTTATTATTTTTTTTATTAATTTTACTTAGTTCTTATCCTAATCTTTCTTAATAATCTCCTAATCTTAACTTTTACTAGCCTAATTCTCCCTAAGTTTTTTTATTAATAATAGTATTTAAAGAGTATAAGCTAGAGTTATATATATAGCTTTTATAATTAGGTCGTTATACTAATTAACCTATTATTCTTTTATACTTTTATTAATATCGGCTTTACTTATATATATATTACGATATTATAAAAGATCTTAATAAAACTTAGCTAGTTCTTAATACTAGCGTTCGCTATTCTTTTATATAGCCCGATTATACTTAAAAAGCGTATACTTAATAACCTCTTATTTTAACTAAACCCTTAGTACTTTAATTAGAGTTTTTATAATAAAACTATCCCCGCCCTTAACTAGAGTATTTAAAGGATTACTTCCCTAATTACTTAGACTAGCTTTACTAAGAGCTAGGCTAAGGTATAATAATAACTTAGGTAATAATATATTTAATAAAAACTTTATAATTCGATAGGTTTTAAGAGTATTAATTAAGTATATAAGTTAATTACTAATAATAGTATTTAAATACCGATTAGTAGCCTTTATTAGTTTAATTGCTTATAGAATTTAATTATAGTCGCTACTTATTACGGATCCTTAAGTACTTTTTAGTATTTTTAAAGATTAAGATAGTAAGGGTAATTTTTTAAAAGTGGTAAGTTCTTATTTAAAGTTTTTAATTATTTTATATATCTTTTTAAAGTATATAGGATCGATAAGAGTATAATAACTATAATCGTAGGGGTTATAGATTTTTAAATCCTAGTTAATAAACTTAAGTTTAAGTAGGTAAAAACCGGATTTATAAAGAGTTAGTACCTTAGGGACGTTAATTATAACGTAATTAGAATTATCCGAGTTAGTATAGGGCCTATTTTTAGAGTCCCGATTATTTATTACTTTATTAAAGGACCTTTTTAGAAGAGGTCTTATTATATTAAAAAGGTAATAATTATTATATTAGAACTCGTAGCTAACTTACTAAATCTAAGCTATGTAGAGTTTATTATTAAACAATCTAAAGTATTTATAAGTTATTTAATACGTATTATAAGTTAGGTTAAGCTAGCTATATCGGACCGCGTTATAAAACTATTTAAGTACGTATAGATTATATTCTTATTTACCTAGTTATTATACTATAAGGACTACGTAAGTACTTATATTAATTAGTTATTAAATATAAAGAGGTATATTAATCTAGCTATAAAAGGCTTTTAGTACTTAGATATTATTAACAAATATCCTCTCTAAATGCTTAAGAGCCTATTTCAGATCGTACTAATAAACTATATTATCTTACTAATTAATAATTATTTTTATAAAATAGCCCGGATTATTAATATAAAAAGAGAAGATTACTAAATATACTAAAGTCCTAATTTTTTATATAATTTTTTAGGTTTATAGGATTAGGGTAGGGGTCTTATTTAGTTTAAAAATACTCTCCTATCTCTTTTTAATTATAACTATATTACGTACTAGAACGAGGTCCTATATTATAACCTCTATTACGGATCCGATCTTATATTTTTAAATTTAATCTTTATATAATAAGCGTTTTTAAAGGTTATAGTAATTAATTAAGATCTCTATTACTTTATAATAGTTCTAACCTATTTAAGTTTTTTAATTTTCTAGACCTTTAAAAACCTCGGGGCGCTAATTAAAAAAGAGAAGTATGTCCCTTATACTAAGCTAATTAAAAAAGTTAATTTTATAAGGGGTTAGGATTATTTAAAGAAAACTAGTTCGTTTAGGTACTAAGTTTAGGTAATAGTTAGTATATGCTTTATATTAATAATTCGTATTAAAATTAACGAACTAAGAGTCCTTAGTATTCGTTATAGTCCCGGGGTTAGTCTTATTAAAAATAATATATCTATTTAGATTCTACTTTTTTAGCTAGTATTTAGTATCGTTTTTAAAGTTTTTTATTATAATCGGGCCCTAAATTCGCACTATATTCTTTTTATTATCTAGTTTAAAAAGGGAAATAGAAAGTAAGGAGGCTATTATAAATCGCTAAGTTAGTATTTATATAGTAAATTAGAAAGTAAAAATTAAAAAAAGTTTAATTAGTAATAGTTATAGGGAAGTAGTTAAGGAGGGAAAAAAGAAAAGTTAAGTAGCTAAGTAAAAAGCTACCCTTTTATACTAATTACGAGGGTAGACTCTACTAATTAAGAAAAAAGGCGCTATATTACGAATAATAAGAAGGCCCCGATCTTATAATTTACTCTTTTCTTTCTTTATATAGTAGCTATAATTTAGTACTAATTAATTAAGAAGCCTATAGTACTTTCCTCTTTAATACCCCGGATCTAAGGAGTATATAGAGGCCCTTCTTTAATTCCTCTATCACTTTTTATTTTTTTCCCTAAATAATAACTTCTTAATTATAATTATTCTTTTTTTCTTAGTAATATAATCTACTTACTTATTATATCTAATACTTTAGCTATTAATAACGCGTATTAAATTACTAAAATTATTCGTTATAACGTCCGGCCTTAGTAATATTCCTCTTCCGTTCTTAAAAAAGTCTATTTTTAAAAGACTTAGGGTTATAAGTTTTAAAAAGTTAGTAAAAAATAAACTATAATAAGCACTATTTTATTCGATCTTTTTAATCCTTATCCTAATTTAACGTTACTCTTTTTTAGATTTTTAAAATTACTAATTAGTTAACTCTTCTTAAATTAACTAGAGAGCTTTATACTAAATTCTATATTATAAATCCTTAGGTTAATAAGTATACTAAAAAAGAAATAGTTTAGAAGTTTTAATAATTAATTACGAATTAGAATATTATTAAGAAGTACGTTTATAATCTAAGTATTATAAACGGATTATTTTCGTAAAGCCGTTAGGTTTTTATTAGTTATAATTACGCTAGTTACTTTAGCCCTCTATTTTAATAATTAAGTAAACGAACCCCTTTTATTAATTCTTTACTTATTTAAGCTTATAGCGTTTAGAATACTATATTTTATAACTATTATACGCGGTCCTTTTAAAAATACATCGGTTCTAATACTAAGGAGCTAGTTAAAAAAATAGTTCCCTATTTCGAGTACGTTTCTCTTTTAAATTATTTTAATAATTAATATAATAATTATATATATTTTAAAAATAAGAAATACTATTTTAAGAAGAGTAACGACCGGTAGGCTATTAGTTAGTCTAGAGCTAACTCTAAATAAGGCTATTATTATTATTATATAATAAGTAGTAGTAGGGTAGTGTTTTTAATCCTAATTAATATTAAGAGAGTTAAGACTTTAGTCTATATAATCTCTAACTAGATCGATACTACTAAGACCGAGGAGGATAAATACGATTCTATTCTTAAAAACGCCCCTCTTACGTACCTTATTAAAAACTATATATTTATAATTTATAAAAGTTATTAATATATTAAAATAAAATAAGTAGAATAAGAGGTTATATAAACTAAGTTAGATACTAAACGGGCTCGATTAAATAGGGAACTAGGCTTAGATATTTAAAAAGAGGGGTAGGGTTTCTTAATATAATTATATAGTTAATAAGTAAGGTCGTTAGGTTTTTAATTATAATAGCTAAAAAATAATTCTTCTCTTTTTATTATTCCCTTATATTTTTATCCCGGATCTAAATAAAGAGATAATTAAAGAATTAGTAAGATTTAATAACGTTCTCATAAAATAATATTTAATAAATAAAAAAACTCGTAGCTTATACTAAGGATCGGTAGTAGTAAAGGGTAATTTAGCCTTTTTAAGAGGCCCTTGTTTATGATTAAGTTTATTTAGTAACTAGCTAAGTATCCTTATCCCTAGAGTTTATTATATTATTATTATAATTAAGAAGTAGAATCGTAGCGTTAATTATATTATTTTATAAAAATAAAAAGTTAGTTAAGTTAAAAATAAAGTCCTTATAAAGATTAGACTTAGTAAATAATAAGTAAAAGCCTTCTAGAGACTTTAAGAACTTTTTAAGTTAATTATTAATATAAGTAGCCCCTATAATTAGTTTATTAATAAGCATTTCTAATTAATATAACGATCTATTTAGAGTAATTAAGTAAATACGGAAAGGTCCTTACTAATAGTAATTAAGTTTTTTAGAAATTAATATATCGTTCTTCTATTAAATATTAAAAACGAGAACTAGATTATTAGTTTATAACTTCGCTAATTAGAGGGTATACGAGGAGTTAAACTAATTATAGGTTTAGGCTCGGTATTAGGTAACTTTATTAATTATAGCTTCCCGGTCGTTTATTAAAGAGATAAAAGCTCGTAATTAAGCTTAGACTTCCTAATTTATTATATATATATTCTCTTAATTAAGTACTCTCTAAGTTACCGTTTTTTTTTTAATTAGGGTTATTATATAATAACTATAAATAAGATAGAACGGTATATAACCTAACAATACTTTAATAATTATCCTATTCGTAAAAAGGGCTATAGCTAGCATTAGTCTAATATCTTTTTTTTTTTAATCTAATTAAATACGAAGTATATACGTAATAGGTTAGTAACCCTTCTTAAGGAGCCCGTTAGCGCGAGGGTTATAAGCCGATATAACTTTTTACTAAGTATTATATTATTAATTAAGCTACGTTATAGTACTTATATTTTCTTATCCCCTATTAATAATTAGAGTATTATAAATCCTATAGTAATAAATAATATCTTCTTAAATAAACTTCGTAATATTTTTTAACGTAGCGTTTATTATAATCTGCGCTTCTAAGTATTTTATAAACTTATAACGCGCTTTAATAACCTTCTATTTACTTATATACTAAATATTTAAATAGATTTTAAAAAAAGGTTTATAAATCGGAACCGTAAATATATAAGGGTTATTAAAGCGTCGTAATCTAGCTTTTTAATAGGCCTCGTAGGTTACGATTAGCTCCCGAGTCTAAGTATATATTCCTAGTTAGTAATATCGCTTTATAAAGTAGAAATATATAGCCTCTTGTCCCCTATACCCGGACTTATTATATACTTTATTAATTAGGTCTACTTAGTAGCGCTTATTATTAATTACTTAAGTAGGTTAAGGACGAGTCTTTGTTCTTTATTAAAATAGAAGTTTATTTTATATAACAAATCGTATTACTATTTACTTAAAACGTTTAAACTAATTAAAAAATATACTAGCTAGCCTTTTTAGAATAAGAAGGAAATAGGCGATCTATTTCGAAAGGTCCGATTATTATTCGTTCGGTACTAGTATATTAGTTAGAATATCTATTTCCTATATCTAATTAATAATAGCGTTATTATAGCTATGTACTATAATAAAAAAGTTCTTTATAACTCGTATTCGTAAGACTTATACGTTAATAAAGTCCTTAATATCCTTATTAAGCTCTACCTCGACTAAGTTAGATTAGCTAGGGGGTTTTCTTAAAAAGCTATCCGCTATAATATTCTTTTTCTTATTAATATACTTAATTTTAAAATTAAAAAGTCTAATTTAAGAGAACTAGCGTATTATTATTATTAATAGTAAGTTATTTATTATACTATTAATCTAAATAACTAGGACTTAGGTATCGGTTTTTAATAAGAAGTTAATTTTAAATAGATAATTATAAAGACGCTTTAAGCTTATTAAAACGCCTCGTATTTTGAACTTTTTAGAGTTATAATTAAGCTCTAGCCCGCGCTATATCCCGCTCTTATATTAAGTAATAGTACGCTTATTATTAATAATCTAACTAAGCGTACTACCCTATTTTTTAATATTAACGTCCGTTATAAAAATAATCTATTTAGCCTCAGTACTATAGTTTAGTAAAACTAAAATAGGAGTTATAATAATCGCCTTTTTAAGCGTCTTTATAGCTTCGATTTATAACGCTCCCTATTTAAAAAATTAGTTCTTACTAAGTAAGGAGTATAACGGGGTTATTTTAGAAAAAAATTACTTAATTTAGTAATAGTAAAAGGTAATAATACTAAAGAACGATCTAATTTCTAAGGCGTTTAAGTATTTTATTTATTTAAAGATCTTAAGGATTTTAGCCTAATTAGGCCGTCTCTTTTCCGTACTATAAAAGTAGCCTATAATAATTATAAATAGCTAGTACTATTACGACTTTACCCCGGAGATAGTATAGCTAGCTAGCTCGACGTTAACTAAGACTTAATTAATATTCTAGAAGTATTTATAAACGAATTACTAGATCCTAAGATAGTTAGTTAAGTACTTATTATTATAATAGGATCGCGGGCCTTTAATTATAATATTATTAATAAAAGCGCTATAGTATTTTAGAATTAAGTTATAGAGAATATAAGTTATAATTTAATAAAATTAAGCTATCGAATTTATTACTCCTATTAAGAGGGTATAATATTTATATAGCTTAAGTAAAGTTAAGAAGGTCGTTAGATCGTAGCTCTTTTTATTTAAAGAGATCTAATTATAATTAGAAAAGAAATTTAAAAAAGAAATAAGTTAATCTATAATAAATTCTTTTAAAAACTTATTAGTATTAAGTAGTTACTAAGTATCTTAAAGAGTAACGGCGTTAACCTTAGTTACTAAGTTAATTAACTAAAGACTACTATTTTTTTTTATTATTAAGAACTAAGGGTTTTAATACGTAATATAGCTTTTTTTAATAATACCCCGGGCGATATGTTCTTAGATTATTTTAAAAGCTTTTAGTAATAAAGTTTTTAAAATCGGGATACTTTTTATTTACTAAGCCTTATAGAGTATAGTCTTAATTAATTATAGTAGCGCGATTATAAAGTTAAAACGGCCGTATTTAGAGAAGTCCTATACTAGCGCTTTTTTTTAATTAAGGAGTATTTACTTAAAGAGATCTTATTTATAAAGTAAGAAATAGTCGTAATCCTTAAGGATAGCTTAGAAGTAGTTATTTATTAATCTAGAGCCTAGTTTTATATCTAAAAACTTAGGTATAATAATATCCTTATAGGGGCCCGATTAGTTTCGTAGTTTATTTTTAACTTTTTTAAGTTTTTTAAGTTTTTAATAAGGATTATTATTAAGTATTAATTTATTAAAGGGCGCGTTATTAACTAGCTAAACTTTTTAATCCTTTTTTTTATATATTATATTAGTTTTTATAGTATAGGGAATCTTATAAAAAGCTTTTTTAGCTATCTCGTACTATTTTAATACTTTTTATTCTAATTTTATAATTCATTATTTAATATATAACTCCTCTTATTAAGAAGTAAGTGTTCTTATTAAGAGATATAAATTATCTTAGTTAGCTAATCCGTTTAGTCTATTTTTAGCCTTACCCCGAGCGGCCATTATTACTCTCTTAATTTATATAATCTAAGGCTAGATCGTATAAAATATAACTATAGTTATAATTTAATTAGCTTAGCTTTAGTCTAAGACTGCCGTAATACGCTCGTTTTTTTTTAGTTTAGATTTTAAATAAAGGTTATTAGAACTAGTAATATCCCTAGTTATATTATTAATATCTAGTTTTCTAATTTAAAAACTTCTTTTACGTACTACTTAAGCTAGGGTAAGATATCCTTTATATTTTAAAAACCGTTCGTCCTAATTATTCTTATGGGGATCCTTAGCTTCTTATTTTTAATATAAATTAGAGCAGTAATTATTAACTTATTATATCTAAAAGATAGCTTAGTATTTTATATAAATAAAAGACCTAGTAGTAACGAATCGGAGGTCTCTCGCTCGTTCTTAATAAAAAAATAAGTAATTATTTTAAACTTACTAATCTATATATTTATAAAATAAAAGCTATTAAAAGTTATTTAGCTAGTTAGATCGTACTTAAACGTTTATATTTAAAGCTTTATTACTATATAAAAAATACTAGCTTTTTTAACGTATTATTTCGAGAGGATATTAACTTATACCTTAGTATTTAGAATAGTAACGATTATCGAACCTTTATTATTCTAATTTATACTAAATATTTAAACTTCTAACTAGAGGTAGGCGTTTAAAATTATAGAAATTAGGAGCTTAGAATTTATATTAGCGCCTCTAACTTTATTAATCTTAGCTATATAACTCGGCCTTAAAAAGAGGTTCTAGTTATACTTATTAAAAAAATCCTTAATATTTTTTTATTATTACTTATTTTTTATTAAATTTACTAAGGACTTTAGAGCTTTTAATAAGATTTTATTAGTATTAAAGTACCCCTAATTATATATTAAAATCGCTATTATTATAGTATATTTTAATATAATTTTTTATAAGAGGTTTATAAAAAGCGAGATCGGGGCCTCGAACCTCTTTTTTATTAACTTTCTTATCTCGGCCCTAAGGTTAAAGTTATAGGTCTAATCGGTAGTTATTATTTTCTAGGTTTTATAAAAAAGAGGTTCTTAAGTTCTTTAAGTACTAGTATTAGAGGTACTAATTAGGATTTTAGTAAGCTAGGGCTTAGAAATAAATATAGAGGTTACGTTCTTTACTATTTTAAAAACCTTATTATTATTATCGATTTTTATAATTTCCCTTTTTTAATTAAAAAAAGAAACCGTTTTTTTTTTTAAGTTATAAAGGCTAGCTTAGGCTATCGATTTTATATATTTTTTTAAAATATAATATAGTTACTAAGGTGCGGTTCTTAAGCGGTTTTCTTTTATAAATAGTATAAATATACGCTTAGTTATAGTAGCCTAAGTTAGGTTATACTACGTAGACGTATTTAACTATACTCATAGGATTAGCTAAGGGAAGTATAAGTATAGTTTACTAGGGTAGTCCGATTTAATAGTTTAGAATTTACTTAGTTAAAAGCTTAGTATCTTCCTTAGTTAATATATTTACTATGTAAAAAAGAAGGGTAATACGATTAGTAATCGTACGCTTTTTTTTATTTTTAATTATAATAAAGGGGATATCTCTTATAAGCTCCTAACCGTTGCACTTTTTATAATACTAAGCTCCCTAAGCTAAAATAATAAAATAAGCGTCCTTATTAAGAGTATATTAATTATAATTCTTAATAATTTAATAGTATAAACTTTAATAGTACTAGTAGTAGTCTCTAGGTCCTATAATTAGGGGCTAATTAAGATACGTAGCGCTTATATTAAATATATAAATAGGACCTCGAGAGTAAATACTATTCTAATAAATCTTTAGTTTACTTATTTTATTAACTAGGTTAGAATTAATAGTATTATTAGTAACTACTTAAGTAACCTAAGCTCTTATTATTAGCTAGTAATATTACTAGTAGTTCGGATATTAGTATTAAGTATTTTTATATATTTATAAAGTAGGGGATTATAGCGAGGTTTTAAGTTAACTCTAATCGTTTATAAAGAGTAGGCTATATTCCTTTTTATATATAATTATATTAAGAAGTCCTATTTTAAACCTTACGTACTTTATTAATCTAATAAAGCTATTTAAAATAATCCCGACTTCTTTTACTATTTCTTTTATAATATTAGTATAGAACTACTTATATACGGCCTTAATTAGGCTCTTATTAATTACGATATAGAGGTCTTATTATTTAGTAAGGGTAATTATATTATTAATTTTAGTAAATAGTACTTAAGTAGAGTTTAAGTTAGAAAACGAGATAAGTAGTCCTTTAGTAACTCTTTTAATCTATTCTTCCTTATTTAAGAAGTAGTTAGTATCCTATTTTCTATACTTTTTTAAAAAGAAATCCTTAGTTTAGGCCTAGGGTAGTCCTCTAATCGCGTCCTTAACTAGAGTTTAATAATCTCCTCTTATAATATACGTAATAGGTTTATTTCTAAATTAGTCTAGGACCTTACTAATCTCGTACTAGTCCTCGAACTTTTCTAAAAAATTTATAATATTATCGTTTTTAAAAACTATAGTCCCCTCTTAACTAAGAAACGGTATCTTATAAAACCCTATATTCTTTATTAAATTAGGCTAAGGAATTATAAAGTCCTTAGTTTAAAGCGCGGTTATTTAGATCTAGGTAGCGATAGTACTTAAAAAAATATTAATTAAAGTATTTATCTTAACTTAAGCTATAACTAGCCTTTTTTAATTAGATTAGTAAGTAGATTTATTATTAGGAGTAGGCTTATTATTATTAAATAACTCCGCGGTTTATAAGTCTTAATAGACCGTAAAAGCTAGTTTAATAAACGGTCTATTTAAGGTAGAAGGGTTAGGTTCGTATAATTAAATATCCTAAGGATCGTTAATAATAATAAAAATAATATATTAATTATTTATATTTATAGTTTGAGGTTATTTAAAATATAGTTCGTTAATTTTATTTATAATTTTAATAGTTTTATATTAGTCTATTTTTTTTAAATAGAGTTTAAAAAGAGAGGAGAGGAGCTATCTTAATAACTAGAGCGTAGCCGTTATCCTAATTAATATAATCTAGGCCGTCCTTCTTAGCCCTTATTAAGTATATAACTAGAGTTTTAATTAGACTTTATATTAGGCCTACGGTAATACTAATTAAAATTATTAATAAGTCTAGTTAAAAGTTAGTTTCCCGAGCGCCCTTAGTCCGACGTATCCGCACCTCTAAATAAGTCTATTATTAAATCTCCGGGCTATATTAATTAATAAAGAATAGTCTAATTAAATAACTAGTTATACTTATTAAAGTGTTTTATTAGTTTTAATCCTAACTTATTATTTATTTTATTATACTATTATAGCGTCCGTATTTAGGCCCGATCCGGTCCTAAGTATTTACGTATTTCTTTATTTATTTATCTCGCTCGCTTATTAAGGTTTATTATATCCCCCTCTTATTAAATAAAAAGCCTTTTTTTATACGTTTTTATTTTTATATTTTAATTATTTAATCTTTCTTTTAATTAGAGTCTTACTACTCGTATTTATTTTAATCGTTACGCCGCTTTTTTTTACTTATTTATTTAAATTATTTCTAATCGAATTAGGCTTTTTTTTACTTATTCTCTTATTTAAAAAAAAAAGGGATTTTTAAAAAAGGAGACTATTAAAAAGGTATAGGGTATAAAGGACTTTCGTAATATAGTACTTAAAAAGAACTACTAATACTTATAAAAATAATATAAAATACTTCCTTTAATTAGGTTAATATAGCCTTAATTAATAGAGTTATAATTAAAAAAAAAGAGTAGTATTAACTAAATTAGAAAGATAAACTTCTTAATTATTTTATATTATTATATTTAAAAATAAATTATTAAAAAAGCTCTAGTTCGATTTTAAAAAGGTATATATATAATTAAAATAAAGATCTATGTTACTAAGCTCCTCTCTTTAATTAGGGGCCCTTTTCTTTATATCTTCCTCTAATTAGCTCTCCCGCAGGTCCCTATACTTAATCGTTTTTAGAGAAAAGAAAGACTAGGACTAATTGCCCCACCCTATTCCAGTACTGAGTAATTATAATAGTAACTAGGGGGGTCCTTTTTATACTACTTAGATTACTTAAATACTAAGCTCGTATAAGTATTCTATACGAGCGAAAAGTATAACTTAAAAACTTTTTAAAGGATTATCCTAGATACTAAGGTATTATAATAGTTAATAAGAGAAAAGGGGTAATTCTAAGCGCTATAAAAGATCGTACCGGTAATACTTAATACGTTAATAATAGGTATTATAAAGATTAGCTTTAGCCTAGGTAAAGAAATCGTCGCCCTAAGTATAATAAAAGTCGAGACGTACTTTAGAACGATAACTTTCTATATTTTACTTATTAATACGCTATTTCTCTTATATCTAAAAAATATAGATCGACTAGGTATTATATTCAATAATACGAGGAATAAAATCTTTAATAATAAGTACTTCGAAATAGTTAAATAATAATAGAGGTACGCGTTTATAAGGCTTATTAACAATACGAAGTTAATTAATTACTTAATAAAAAGTAAGCTTAAATAATTATACTAAAGATTTAGCTACCCATTAGTTACGAGGCTATATAACCTCTTAAAGCGATTAGGTAATAATAATATTAAAATAGGGGCGCTAGAGTAGTTAATAAAAGTATATTATTAATATTAAATAAATACGCAGAGCCTACGTAGGTTTAAATTTAAATTACGTAATAAGCTTAACTTTAATTAGGAAATTATTATTAATATCTTTTACTTAAATAATTAACTAGTCTTATATATAATTAACGTAGCTATATCTTTTTAAATAGGGTAATTCCTCTAGGATTTATAAGTAAAAACGGTGTGGGTAGCCCTATAAAAAAGCTAGATCGATATATACTAAGGTCCGCTAAATAGTATTAGAACCGACGCTAGTACTAGCTTTAAGTTAATAAAATTTAAGGAGGATATAACGGCTTATAGTATATAGCTAAAAGTCGTACCCATTAAAGCGTACTATAGTATTAAAAAAGTAAAAAAAGTATACTAGTAATTAAAAAGGGTATTTAGAATTATTAAAAAAGAAAATCTAGATTTTATTAAAAACAAATGCCTCTAAATAATACTTAAATATTATAACGATACTATAAGGCCTAACGGGCTTATATTAACGCTTTTTATATTTAGAGTATATTTAAAAACGACCTTAGCCTCGCTATTATTACTAAATATAAGCTAACGAGCCCGAGTAATTAAAAAAGTAATATAAGTACTACGTAAGGTAAGTATAAAAAGGTAAGTTAACGAGGTAATTACTACGTATAATAAGCCTAATATAAGAAGTAATTTAAATATATTACTAAATTCGGATATATAAGTATAGTACGAAATTACTTAATAATAAACTAGGTTATATAAATTAATTTCTATTAACGAGCGATCGTACGTAGTTATAAAGGATCGTAACTAACCTCTCGAAGTATTAATTACGGTAGTAAGACTATATTATATAAATCCTAGCGAGGTAATTTCTAACCTATAAAAAAAAAAAAGAGCTAGGGGAAATTATATAACCCGTAGTAAAGGCATAGGAAATTATTCTTAATAAAATCGTTATAATAATACTAATAAATAATAAAAAAGAGGAAATTACTAAAAGGGTACTAATACTACTAGCGAGACGTTATAAAAGACCACGATAGTAAGTACTAATATAATAATTTATTACTAATAACGAGGTAATTAATACCTTTTATATAGTAAAAAAGAAAGCCGATTTTAAGCTAGTAGTTAAACTACGTAAAGAAGGCGTAATTATAATTACTAAAAAGCCGTATAAGGAATTAGATCTAATCGAAGTAAATACTCTTTGTAATTAAAAGGTCTATCGATTTATCCTTTATAACCTAGAGAAATATATAAACCTCCGTATATTTAAATTATAAATAGTTCGTAAAATTAAAAAGAAAAGAACACCCTAACTATATAAAAAGTCTAAATACGTAATTTAGGAATACGGCGACGTTAAGAAAGCGACGCTACTTATATAATTGCCTATAATATAGCGCTATAGCTAACGATTAATAATAGTACTAATAGTATTATTATAAAAAAAGGGGTACGAGATTTAGAGCTATAATATTACCTAAGCGTATACCTAATTAGCCACAGGGCTTATAAAGAAAATCTTAGCCTATTTACTAAAAGAAATAGCTAGTAAGTACTTAGAAAGTACGATTATTAAAGTACTTAAACTACTATATAGGCTTATAGAATCGGGTACTTATTAATAAGCTATATATTACGATTTTTATATTAATTAATTATCGATAGTTATATTTACGTACGACCCGTGCTTACTAATCTCTAAGTACGTAAGTAACTAATTTAAAATTATTAAAATATAGACCGATAATATATTAGGCCTATCCGATATTAACTTTATAAAAAAGGAGAATAAGAAGCTCTAAAAAGTAGGCTTTATAACAAAGCTAAAAGAGGTCCTTATAATAAATAACTTATTAACGTTTAATAATAAGATTTTTATAATTAAGAGAGAAACCGTTGTTTTTTAATAAAAGGAATAAGGTAAGAAAATTAGCCTCGTCGATCCGAATATAATTAATATTAAAAAGTAATATAAGGCTAAGCTCGTATAAAGAGTATATATTATAAGTATATACTAACCCGAGGCGACTTTTAACTACGCTAGAGTAGCATAGGCTATAGAACTAAATAAATAAAACGTCGAGGTACTTAATAAGCGGCTTAAGTAATAGTACTTAAATCTCGATCGAGGTCTCGTTTATTACTTAATTAACCTCGCGGCTAATAAGCTTTATATATTTATAAATAGCTTATTTATAAATAATTAAGACCTTATTTTATAATTAGGGTATATTATTATTCTTATTAACGAGAGTATAAACAAGAGCGAATTTATAATATATAATAATATAATCTATTACTTATTAACTAAAAGTAAGCGGGTAACGAGAAGTATATTAGCGTTAAAAGTCTATAGTATAGTTAACGGCGTTAACCTCGCCTATACGATTTTAATAACGCTAAGGAGAATTACTAATCGACTTAGCTTTTTACTAATCCTAATAGTCGTTTATATAGATTTTTACTTACTATATAAATATCTTATTAAATTAAGAACTATAAAAAAAAGGAGGTTTATAATCGATATTATAACCCTTAAGTAATTATATAAAAAGTACGAGATCCTCGAGATTCGTTAGATTAATAATAATAATAACCTCGCTAACGCTTTTATAAAAATAGTACTTAACAAGGGGTTAGAGTAATTCGTAACTAGTAAAAAAGTTAATATACGAATAAAAAGATAGGTTATATAAAAAGAATAGAGAAAAGGGGGAAAAGGAGACGACTTAGTAAACGGGCCCGAGGTCGAATTATACCTCTAACCGCAGTAATTAAATCGATAAAAAAAAGAAAAAGTTAGTATCGGATTAGAAGTCTAATTCGACCGCGGTATATAGTCGATCGACATAGGGGCTAATTAGGGGCCCTATTTAGGATTATTATAGTTAGCCTAACCTGCGGTTAGAACCTCCTTTTTATACTTAATATATAGAAATTTATATAGTTAAATTAATCTCTTCGTTAACCCACGGTTCGAACTAATTCCCTTATAAGAGGGAAACCTATAATTATATTATTATATATTATAAATTCGCTCTTATTTATAATCTTATTAACGAGAATAATAATATACTCTAATTATAAAATAAGGTCCTTATTATTTATAAATAAGCTATTTATAAATACGTAGAGCTTATTAATTACGAGGTTAATTAAGTAATAAATAAGACCTTAATTAAGATTTAAGTACTACTACTTAAGCCGCTTATTAAGTACTTTAACGTCTTATTTATTTAGTTTTATAACTTATACTATTTTAGTATAATTAAAAGTCGCCTTAGGTTAATATATATTTATAATATATACCCCTCGTACGAGCTTAGCTTTATATCGCTTTTTAATATTAATTATATTTAGATTAATAAGGCTAATTTTCTCGCCCTATCCCTTTTATTAAAAAATAACGGTTTCCTTTTTAATAATAAAAATCCCGCTATTAAATACTAGGGGGGTATTTATTATAAGGACCTCTTTTAGTTTCGCTATAAAGCCCGCTTTTTAAAGCTCTTTATCCTTTTTTTTTATAAAGTTAATATTAAATAGGCCTAATATATCGTTAGTTTATATGCTAACGATCCTAAATTAGTTACCTTCGTACTTAGAAACTAATAAGTATAGGTCGTACGTAAATATAATTATTAATAATTAATTAATATAAAAGTCGTAGTAAGTAACTTATTAATGAGTACCCGATTTTATAAGCCTATATAGTAGCTTAAGTATTTTAATAATCGTACTTTTTAAGTACTTACTAGCTATTTCCTTTAATAAATAGGCTAGGATTTTCCTTATAAGCCCTATAGCTAATTAGGTATACGCCTAGGTAATATTACGGCTCTAAATCTCGTACCCCTTTTTTTATAATAATACTATTAGTACTATTATTAATCGTTAGCTATAGCGCTATATAGTAAGTAATTATATAAGTAGCGTTACTTTTTTAATATTGCCGTACCCCTAAATTACGTATTTAGACTTTTTATATAGCTAGGGTATTTGTTTTTTTAATTTTATAAACTATTTATAATTTAAATATATAGAGGTTTATATACTTCTCTAAGTTATAAAAACTAAATCGATAGACCCCTTGATCGTAAAAAGTATTTATTTTAATAAGATCTAATTCTTTATATAGCTTTTTAATAGTTATAATTACGCCTTTTTTACGTAGTTTAACTACTAGTTTAAAATCGGCTTTTACTTTTATTATATAAAAAGTATTAATTACCTCGTCGCTAGTAATAAATTACTATATTAGTACTTACTATCGTAGTCTTTTATAACATCTTATTAGTAGTATTAGTACTTTTTTAGTAATCTCCTCTTCTTCGTCGTCTATTAGTACTACTATAACGATTTCGTTAAGGATAATTTCTTATACCTCTACTGCGGGTTATATAGTTTCCCCTAGCTCTTCTTTTTTTTATAAATTAAAAATTACCTTGCTAAGATCTATATAATATAATCTTATTATTATAATTAATATCTCGAGGGGTTAGTTATAATCCCTCGTAATTATATAAGATTACTTATTAATAAAAATTAATTTATATAGCCTAGCTTATTATTAAGTAATTTCGTACTATACTCGTATATCTAAATTTAATAATATATTTAAATTACCTCTTATATTAGGCTTATTATATATAGTAATTACTTCGTTAACTTACCTTCTTATACTTATCTTACGTAATACCCGCATTACTTTTTTAACTACTCGGGCTCGTTAGTTTACGTCTAGCGATAGTAATAAGACTAAGGTCGTTTTTAAATATACTCTAAATACGAGAAGCGTTAGTATAAGCCCGTTAGGCCCTATAGTATTATTATAATATTTAAGTACTATTTAAAAGCATTTATTATTAGTAAAATTAGGATTTTCTTTTTTAATAATTCTAAACGCCCTTTTTAGCTACTAGTATACCCTTTTTACCTTTTTAATACTATAATACGCTTTAATAAGCACAATTTTTAGTTATATACCGTAGGCCGTTATATTCTCCCTAAATTCTACCGACTTAAAACTAATATTAATATTAGTTTTAATACTATTTAGTAAACCTTAGTATATATTAATCTAGCTTTTTTATAGGACTACTTATACTATTTTTACTTATAGATCTTAGAGAAATTACCCTATTTAAAAGGATATAGCTATATTAATTATGTATAAAACTAGCTAATTATTTAAATAAAAAATATCGATAATAATTTCCTAATTAAAATTAAGCTTATTACGTAATTTAAATTTAAACCTATATAGGCTCTGCGCATTTATTTAGTATTAGTAATACACTTTTATTAACTACTCTAGCGCCCTTATTTTAATATTATCGTTACCTAATTACTTTAAGAAGTTATATAGCCTCGTAACTAACGGGTAGCTAAATCTTTAGTATAATTATCTAAGCTTATTTTCCGTTAGGTAATTAATTCACTTTATATTATTAATAAGCTTTATAAACACGTACCCCTATCGTTATTTAACTATTTTAAAGTACTTATTACTAGAGATTCTATTCCTCGTATTATTAAAAATAATACTTAGTTAATCTATATCTTTTAGATATAATAAAAATAGAGTATTAATAAATAAAATATAAAAAGTTATCGTTCTAAAATATATCTCTACTTTTACTATATTTAGTATAACGATCTCTTTACTTAGGCTAAAACTAATTCTTATAATACTTATTATTAATATATTAAGCGTTACTAATACGATTTTTTATAATACTTAGAATTACCCTTTTCTTTTTATTAACTATTACGATACCCTAGTATTTAAGATAATCCCTTAAAAATTATCTAAGCTATACTTTTTACTTATATAAAATACTTATACGAGCTTAGTATTTAAGTAATCTAAGTAATATAAAAAGAACCCCTCTAGCTACCCCTAGATCTACTTAGTATTTTATTTCTTTTCTTTAAGTATTAAAAGAAGTAGCGTCTTCTCTTTAAATATTATAAAAGTAGACTTCGGCCTTATTAAATTTACTTTTTTAACTACTTCCGTATCTATTACTTAAGGGACCTTCCCTTACTATTTATAAAAAAAAGCCTACTTATTAAAAGCTTTTATTACTTTTTATTTATTTAGCCTCGTATATCCTCCCGAGGCTAACGGTATAAAAAAAAATAATTAATATTATTAACTTCGTTATAATTTAATTCGTTAGTATAGGGAGTAAAATCTTCTTTATTTTCCGAATCTCTTATAGGGTATAAATATTTTAAAATGCTAAACTAGCTACTTTTACTAGGTTCCGTACCCCCGGATCTATTCTTATATATAATAAAGAATTAGTTAAATCGATAAGGGCTAGTTTTACTATTTATTACCTTCGACTTTTTATATTATTCGTACGATTTAGTCCGCTCTTTTTTTAAGTAATTACTTAACTAATATCTATTTTTTTTATAAATAAAATACTACTTTTTACGTTACCTTACTTATAAATTAAATCTCTACTTATTTAATAAATCTAAGCCTCTTTATTAATAATTACTATACCTAGCTTTTTTCCCTTTTTTATTATATATTTAATCGACCTAGTATTACTAATAAGGGCCGTCGTATACCTAGAGGTAAGTTTAGTATAATATTCTTATTTTAATATTAAAACTAGATCTTAACCTCGAGCAGAGCGTCTCGTAATTTTTAAGTACTTAGTATAGGGTTATTTTTATTTTTAGTACGTATTAAACTATAGTATAAAAATATCCGACTTTTCGCTCGTTAATTCCCTTATTTAGCTAGGTTTTTGCTAATTTATTAATTTAATTAATAAGCTCTTTAAGGATTTCTACTCACAATTTACCCTCTATTATCCTAGTTATAAATATAAAAAAAATTACTTATAGCTCGGATAAGAGCTCTAGATTCTTATTATAAGTCTTAAAATAGCTTTAAAATATATTAATAATACTAAAAAAGTCGTTTTAATTAAGATTACGCACTACTTTATAATAGTAATTAAAAGCTTTATTTATAAGTACGATATTAATTACTAAATAGTACTAATATTCCCTAATCTTAACTTTTTTATAATAATTATAAAATATCGTTAGGGTTTTTTATAAAACCTTATACTTCCCCCTAAAATATAATTTCTTTTTTAAAAAGATCTTTTTAAAGTTTATAAATTACTTCGTATTTACTACTAAATTTTTAATATCTATAAGCGATCCCTATATCGCTACGTACTATTAGTGATTTTAGGTCGTTTACTTCCTTTTTTATTAATTAATTAGTACCGAATTTCGTATTAATAATAATAACGAGCTATAGATCGAAATAGGCGGAATTATTAATTATTATATTTTTAGTACTATATTTTACTTCTATATATCTTTTTATAATAATAAATTATTATTAGTAATTATAAAGAGGAAATCTACGTCGTTTACCCTTTTTTTAAATTCGTTAAAGTAATTATACGTCCTATTAACTTATACCTAGTTCTATAATATAAATTCCTTTTTTATAATCGTTACTACTAGGATTTTATATAGTTCTCGTAATTATAATTACGTTAATAATACCCCTTACTTATAGAGAAATCTATTAACTACTTTTATAATTCCTAGGCTTACGCTTATAAACTATTTATTTAATTAATAACTAAGGTCGTCTATAATCTTATAAAATAAGAATTACTTTTATAACCCCTTTTTTTTATAAACCTTAGTTAAATAGATTAATACTATATTAATTTACTTATTATTAAGCTAATCTATAATCTTATATATTTACGTCCCTTAATAATCTAAGTTAATATTTATTTATTTATAAGGAATTAGGATTCTATTTAGGATCGGGTTTTTTCTTCTTTTTTTTTACTCTAACTCGCTAAGGGTCGTACTCTAGCTTATACTTATATTAATAGTCGCTAGTATATTTAATCTTAATAAAAATATATTTAATTCGCATATTAGCTATAATAAACCCGTACTTTTATTACTTAACGAATTTATTAAGGTCTAAAAGATTTTTACTTCCTCTCGCCGTCTTATTATTACTCTCGTTTTTACTATCTCTAGCGATTATTACTACCCTTTTAAATTACTAACTATCGTACTTACTAAGACCTCCTTTTTATTTAGAATAAAAAAGTAAGTTTTAATAACCCCCTTTTTTTAATAATAATAATAAACGTTTATATTACTATAAGAAAATATAATAATTAGTTTCGTAATTTTTATTAGTTATTAATTTTTATTATTCCGTATATTTCTAGCTTCCTAAGCCTCGTACTCTCTATAATTTCTAAATAACTTCTTTTTTTAACTTACCTCTTTTAAAATAATATTCTATAAAAATAGTTAAATATAAATACTAAGTAGCTTATAGAGGAGCTATATAAATTATTAAGTATAGTTAATAAAATTAAGCTCCCCCTTTTTTATAAGATTATAGGCCTTAAAAACTTATTAAAAATACTACTTATCGCTCGTACTTAGTAAGGTTAGATACCTTAGAGATTTTCTTTTTATAGCTCCTCGGTACCCTATTTTATATCTTTTTAAGTAATCTTTTTTTATAGCCTAATTATAGTTAAGTAATTATCGCTTTTCTAATAGTCCTTTTTATTACTTAGTTAATTTCTAATCGCGGGCTAGTTATTAAAAAGTTATTTAGTAAAAGAGCTATTTAAAGCGATAATAAAAGGCTAGTTACTTAAGTAGTTCTATTAATTAACGTAATTTAATATAATAAACATTAACCTCTCGTAGGTAGTAAAGGGCTACGATTACTTAATTCCGTATAGTATTTAAGAATTATTTTTTTTTTATTTATTTTTATAAAGTTAATTAGTACGAATCTCCTATCCCGTGTAGTATTAAGAGGTCGTCTCTTTTATATAACGAGATATTTTACTAATTTATAATAATAGAATTTAATTACTAATTAGTATTAGTTTCCCTATTATAGGGTAACTAGTTCGAACCGTGGGTTAATAAAGAGATTAATTAAACTATATAAACTTCTATATAGTAGGTATAAAAAGGAGGTTCTAACCGTAGGTTAGGCTAGCTACGATAATCATAAATAGGGCCCCTAATTGGCCCCTGCGCAGTCGACTGTATACCGCGGTCGAATTAGACTTCTAATCCGACAACTCACTTCTCCATTTCGTCTGACCGGTCATGTGAGACAGAGCCTAGACTGACGCCTCGATACCCAATCAAGAACCTGAATAGCTGAAATTCAGGTTGGAAAGACTGAAAATAGTGGCTTACCAACAGTACCAGCATAATGGCAACTTTGGTCCGCATCATGCATAATGTATTACTTGACAAGTTGTCACCCGAATGTGAGAATAACTGTGTCTCAGCTCTCACAATATGGCAAAGTCTGACCAAGGTATAGTCACTTAATAGGTGCTAGACCAGTAATATGACCAAACAAGATGCATGCGTGTGGACAATCGTTCCCGTTGTACGCAATAGGTTATTGTCCTGTCATACAACGTTTCTGTGCCGCTTCAAGATTAAGAAAGGTATTGGTCTTCCCATCCATCAGGGCTTACTGTTGCATGCGTGCGTTTGATTTATACAACCAAACATGGGAAGCGGGCAAAGACAGACATCGTGAGATGTAGCTTACACCGCTACGATGTTGGCTGGAACGTTGTAGCTCATGCATTGAAATGCGTAACTAAACCTAGTGAGCGAGGTCGTGACACAGTGAAACTTCCAACTGAGATCAGGATGACGTTGGAAGGGACAGAGTCTTTGTAGCAAATTCATAGTCAGCACGGCTGGAGTCAATAGGCTGGTTTTGTTATATAAAGAAGACCGAAACCGCTGTTTGCAAACCTCTTGGAGCAAGCTCAACAGCCACTACAAAAACCTCATCCCAATCAAAGCCTCTCAAAATGCTCCTCGCCAATATTGTAGTTCTCCTGGCCGCAAACCTTGCCACTGGCGCTGCTGTCGCCGTAGGCACCTCGTCAGACGTAATTAACCTCGACGCTACGGACCTCCAGCGCCGCGCCGCTTGTGCCGCAGCCGGCGTTGTCAACGGCCAGTGCGGCCGGTACTACCGCGGCACCGGCTGTAGCGACCAAATCGGAGCAATCGGGCCCGGCGTAAGTCTTATCTTTCTAAATCTGTTAGTATCCCTATCATAGGGATATTGGTCGATTGGTTCGAACCGTGGGTTAACGAAGTAGGTTAATTAAACTATTCTAATATACTACGTGAGGTATAAAAAGGGGGTTTTAACCGTAGGTTAAGTAGTTTAAAATAATTATAAATAGGGCCCCTTATTAGCCCCTACGTAACCTCGGCCGTATACTAAGGTCGAATTAGATTTTTAATTTAATATTAACTTTTTTTTTATTAATCTAATTACTACTTTTACTACTACTACTACTACTACTACTACTACTACTACTACTACTACTACTACTACTACTACTACTACTACTACTACTACTACTACTACTACTACTACTACTACTACTACTACTACTACTACTACTACTACGATTAGAAGTTTAATTTAACCTCGGGCCCGTTTACTAAGTCGTCTCTTTTTACTCCTTTTTTTTACTTTTTTTTATATAACTTATCTCTCTATTCGTACTATTACTTTTTTTTATTAACGAATTACTTTAGTCCCTTATTAAGTACTATTTTTGTAAAAATATTAGTAAGGTTATTATTATTATTAATTTAATAAATCTCGAGGATCTCTCGTCGTTCGTATAACTACTTAAAGGTTATAATATTTATTATAAGCCTCTTTTTTTTTATAATACTTAGTTTAATAAAGTATTTATATAATAAGTACGAATTAGTATAAATAATCGTAGGGATTATAAGAAGGTTAAGTCGATTTATAATCTTCTTAAGCGTAGTTAAAATTATATAAGCGAGGTTAACGCTATTAATTATATTATAGACTTTAAATACGAGTACGCTACGTATTATTCGCTTATTCTTTATTAATAAATAGTATATAATATTACTTTAGATTATAAATTTATCCTTACTAAGCTTCTTATTAATAAGGATAATAATATATTTTAATTATGAGGTTAGGTCGTTATTATTTATAAATAATCCGTTAATAAATACGTAAAGCTTTACTAAAGTAAATTTAATAAGTTAATAAATAAGACCTCGGTTATAGTATTCTTATTATTATTATAGTTATTAATTAAGAGTATTAAAGTCGCTCTCTATAGGCTCTATAATTTGCGTAGCTTTAGCGTAGTTAAAAGTGGCCTTAGGTTAATAAATACTCGTAATATATACCCTTTAAGTAAGCTTAGCCCTATATTACTTCTTATAATTAGGGGATTTTTAGTTAACGAGAGTAATCTTTTTACTTTACCCTTTTTATTAAAATACTATATTATCCTCCTTAATTATTAAAATCCCTTTATTAAACGCTAATAGGGATTTTAGTATTAGGATTTTTTTTTAATTTAGCTATAAATTTAGCTTTATAAAGCTCTTTATTTTCTTTTTTTATAGACTTAATATTTAATAAACTTAGTATATTATTTATTTATATCCCGATGATATTAAAAAGGTCGTTTATATATATAAAGATTAAGAAATAGGGATTATATATTAATATAACTATTAATAACTAGTTAATATAGAAGTCGTAGCCCCCCGATAGAGCAATCCGCCGGGGCCGTACTGTGTATTACGTATTAGGGAAAACTGGGTATATTACGCTCTATACCTAACTACTAATTAAAATAGCTCCTGACCTTCTACTACCCGTCTAAAGGGCGAGCTATACCCACTCTAACGTATATAAGACCTCTTAGTACTAGCCCGTGTAAGTAGCTAGATCCCGTATTATATACTCTTTTTTATTAAAGGTTAGGGGACCCCTTATATATTCCCTTATATTTATAATATAGCCCGTATTAGAGGGATTTTTAGTTTTATAAAATATAATTTCTAAGCTAGTATTAATATACTAAATTTTAACGTCCGTATTAGCCCGGCTATATATAGCGTTCGTATTATTACTTAACTAAATTCCGTACTATTAAAAAGTATTACGCTACTCCTTAAGTATACTTATATTAGTTACGATAGCTAGGGCGTCGAGGGGGCCTAATCTATCGAGCCTTAGAGGGGGGGACCTATTAAAGGGTATCTTTAGCCCGCTAGTTACTAACTATATACTAGGAGTAGAGTAGGTTCTTAATAAAGTAATATTTTAACTAGCTAATCTTTTAACTAGTTATATAACTAGTTATTTAAGTAGTAGTTTATATATTAATAGGTGCGTTTAATAGGTTTATTTAATAGGCTTATTTAGTAGATTTATTTAGTTTAAATAGAGCTTTAAGTAATATTAAAAACGATAAAAATAAAAAGAATCTTTACGAGCTTTAGTATAGTAAAGTAGCTAGATATTAGCCTTTTTAGCCCTTTTTTAAAAACCTCTACGTCGCTATTAAAGTTTAGAACCTCTGTAGTTAAGGGCCGCCTCTAACTATTATAGCTAACTATTATAACTAACTATTATAACCGACCTCTACTATTAACCTTTTTAACTAGCGCTATTGCTTAAGTATATTACTTAGCCTATTATTAATAAGTAGTAGGGCAGCTTACTTATCCCGAATTAAATAGCGGTTTTTATATTAAAATTACTATATTACGTTAAGCGCGTACTTAGGATATATTATATATATTATATAGTTAAAAAGTATACTATATTATATAATTTCCCTTAAAAGCGTAATCCCGTTAAGGTCGATCTTTTGTACCTATAAAGCCGGAAAAAACCACTACATAGAAGTCGTAGTACGTTACTTATTAATAAGTACCCAATTTAGCGAGGCTATATAACGGCTTAAGTACTTTTATAATTATACTTTTTAAGTACTTAGTAGTTATTTATTTTAGGAAGTAAGCGAGGATCTTTTTTATAAGCCTAGTTACTAATTAGGTATATACTTATATAATATTATAACTCTAGATTTAGTATCTTTTTTACTATAGTAATATTATTAGTATTATTATAAAGTACTAGTTATAGCGTTAAACTATAAGCGACTAGGTAAGTAATATTACTTTTTTAATATTATTATACTTTTATATAACGTACTTTGATTTTTTATATAACTATGGGGTACCCTTTCTTTTTATTTCTTAAACTATATACGATTTAAAGATATATAAATTTGCGTATTTAATTAAATTATAAAAAATAAATCGATAGACCTCTCGATTATATAGTATCTCTACTTTTACTAGGTCTAATCCCTCAAAGGGTCTCTTAGCTATTATAATAATACTATTTTTTTATAGTTAAGTTATAAGTATAAAATTAGCTTTTTTTTATTATATAGAATATATTAATTATAGCGTCGTTAGTAATAAATTAGCGAAGTAGTGCTTTTTATTTAGGTTTTTTTTATACGTCTTAGCGGTATAAGTATTGCCTTTTCCTTACTATTATTATTTATTTATTTTACTACGATAATTTTATTAAAAATAATCTTTTATTCCTCTTTACGCTACTAAGGGGATTCCCCTAGCTTTTTTTTTTTTTTATTAAGCTAATATTTCCCCGCTAAGATCGGTATAGCACGGTCGTACTATTATAATTAATATTTTAAGTAGTTAGTCTTAGTCTTTAATAATAATATATAAACGTTCGTTAACTAAGATTAATTTATATAGGCCTAATTACTATTTAGTATTTTCCTTTTATACCCTAATATTTAAATTTAGTAATATATTAAGGTTAGGGCTTATATTTAGTTTATTATAAATAGTAATAGCCTTATTAATCTAGCGCTTTATATTCGTTTCTTAGAGTACTTTTATCGCCTTATTAATTACCTAAGCTTACTAAGCTATATTTAGTAATAGTAATAAGGTTATTATTATCCTTAAGTATACTCTAAATATAAAAAGCGTTAAAACTAGTTCTTTTAGGCCTATAGTATCGTTATAGTACTTAAATACTATTTAAAAATACTCTTTATCCGTAGTATTAGGGTACTCGTTATAAATAATCTTAAACGCTCTTTTTAACTATTAATAAGCTCTTTTTACTTTACTAATATTATAATATACCTTAATAAGTACGATTTTTAGTTATATATTATATATAATAATATTATTTCGGAACTTTACTAACTTAAAGCTTATGTTTATATTAGTCCTAATCCTATTTAGTAACCCCTAGTATATATTAATTTATACTCTTTTTAATATTAATTAAATAGTCTTAATAAGTAGGTCCCTAAGGAATTAGCCTCTTTAGAATAATATAGCCTTATTAATAATATATAGTACTAAGTAATTATTTAAATAAAAGATATTAATAACGATTTCTTAGTTAAAATTAAGCTCGTTATATAATTTAAACTTAAATTTACGTAAGCTCTGGGCGTTTATTTAGTACTAATAATATATTTTTATTAAGTACTTTAGAGTTCTTATTTTTATATCGTTCCCTAATTATTTTAAGAAGTTATATAGTTTTATAATTAATAAGTAGCTAAAGCGCTTATATAATTACTTAAGCTCTCTTTTTATAAAATAGTTAATAGATTTAATAACTAATTTAAGCTTTATAAACGTATACCCCTATTACCTTTTAATAAATATAAACTACTTACTATTTAATAATCTATTTTCTATATTATTAAATATGATACTTAACTAGTTTATATTTTTTAAGTATAATAAAAATAGTATATTAATAAGTAAGATATAGAAAACTATTATACTTAAGGCGTATATTTTTTTATCTAAGCAAAAGCTAATCCTCGTAATACTTATTATTAACGTATTTAATATAACTAAGAATATTTTTTAAAGTACGTAGAATTACCTCTTATTTTTAATTAACTATTATAATACTCTTATATCTAAGATAATCCCTTAGAAAATATTTAGGCCGTATTACTTATTAATATAGAATATTTATACGAGCTTAGCGTTTAAGTAATTTAGGGGGTATAAAAAGGACCCCTCTAGGTACCCCTAGAATTACTTAGTACCCTATTTTTTTTGGGGTATTAAGAGAGGTACTAATTTTTTTTAAACATTAATAAAATAGGGTTCGGTACTATTAGATTTATTTATTCGTTTATATTTATTATTTAAAAGATCTTTTTTTATTATTTATAAATAAAAGCTTATTTATTAAGAGCTTTTATTACTTTTTATTTATTTAGCTTTGTATATTTTTTAAAAACTAACGGGGCGAAAAAGAAGTAGTTAATCTTATTAATTTTATTAAAATTTATTTCGTTAGTATATAGGGTAAGATCTTTTTTATTTTCTAAATTTCTTATTATATACGGATTCTCTAAGCTACTAATTATACCTTCGGATTTGCCTTTATATATAACGAGGAATTAGTTAAATTAATAAAGGCTAGTTTTATTATTTACTATTCTTAACTTTTTATATTACTCGTACGATTTAGTACGCTCTTTTTTAAAATAATTACTTAATTAATAACTATCCTTTTTATATATAAAATACTTCTCTTTTTATTACCCTTATTTTAAATTTAACTAGCGACTAATTAAGAAGTCTATTCTTTTAGCCTAGTGGTTATTATACTTAGTATCTCTCTCCTTATTTTTATATATATAATCGACTTAGTATTATTAATAAGAGCTATTATATAATTATAAGTACGTTTATTAGGGTATCTTTATTTTAATATTAAAGCTAGACCTTAGCTTTAAGTAGAGGGTCTCGTAATACTTAAGTAGTTAGTATAGAGTTACTCTTATTTCTAGTACTTTTTATATAGTAATATAAAAATACCCGACTTTTTACTTATATATCCCCTTATTTAGCTACGTTTCTATTAGCTTATTAATACGATTAATAAGTTCTTTAAGGACTTTTAGCTTCGACTTTCTTTTTATTATTCTAATTATAAACTTAAATAATAATACCCTTAGCTCGGATAGGAGCTCTAAGCTCCTATTTTAGGTCTTAAAGTGACTTCGAATTACGTTAATTATACTTAGAAAGTCGGTTTAGTTAATAGTACGTACTATTTTATAATAATAATTCGTAACCTTATTAGTTAGTACGACGTTAATTACTAAGTAATATTATTACTTTTAGATTCTAACTTTTTTATAGTACTCGTAAAAAACTATAAGGGTTTTTTATAGAACTTCGTATTTCTTTTTTAAGTATAATTTCTTTTAAAAAAGATCTTTATAAGATTAGTAAATTACTTCGTAATAGCGACCGTTAGGTCGGTCTCTTTATATATTCTTTATATATTAATATAGTCGTATTAACTTTATATAGTTAATTATATACTTTTTTAATTAATAAATAATAAGCTACGTATTAATAGTATTATTAAGCTAGTTACTAAGATTAGTAAAATTATTAGTAGCTTCTTTTTTATATAATTTCCGTAGCCCTTATTATAATAAGTACTAATATATTATTATTAGTAATTTTTAGTAGAAATTCCGGTTAGTTTACCTTTTTATTAAAGTCGTCGTATTTTATTACTACTTAGTTAACTTAATTTTAATCTTATAGTATAAATTTATTAATAATAATTATAATAACAAGCGGTTTATAAGCTCTTTATTTTACTACTTAGGCTAGTAAAATACCTCGATAGTAGAGGAATTTAATAACCCTTTTTATTATATTTAAATTAGTACTTACGAACTATTTATCTTTTTAGTTACTTAGGTCGTTAGCGATCTTATAAAATAGAGGTTATTTTTCGAGCCCCTTTTAAATATAGATTTTTATAAAATAAATTAATACTACGTTAATTTACTTACTATTAGGGTTATTAAAATCTTTATATACCTATTTTTTTAATATTCTAATTATATTTTTATTTATTTATATAGTATAGGAATTCTTTTTTTTTAGTTATAAATTAACTCGCTCCTCGTTATTCTCTAACTCGTACTTCGATTTATAATAGCTAGCGTATTTAATTTTAATAGGGTCGTTTTAGAGCTATTTACTAGTTTCAGTAATAGTATATTATTATTAGTTACCGGATTTATTAAGGTCTAGGACCTTTTCGTTTCTTTTTATCTTTTTATACTGAGCCTCGTTATTATTTATTCTTAGTCCTTTTAATTAAACGCTATTTTAGTAGTCTTTTTTTAGTTACTTAATTAATTAATATTAGAAATAGATTTATAAGTAGCTTAACGACGTCTCGATTACGTAGCGTTTCTTTTTAAATTAAAACTTAAGAAGTATATACGTCCGTTAGATAAATTATTACTAGTTAGTAATTTGCTTTTTATTTTTTCGAAATTAGTAACTTTTATATTAAGAGCAAGTAATATAAAAAAGAAGCTTTTTAACGGCCTTTTAAAGTATTCTTTTTTTATTATAATAATTATAATTTTAATATAAGGCCGCGAGAGGATCTTTTTAAGAATAGTAGCCTTTTTATTAAACTAACTTCTAATACTTATAATACTTATAATTTATAAATTATAGTTATTATAATTTTTAAATCTCTTTTTTTCTTATCGTACTACTTTTTGCGCTATATTCTTAAGTAATATTTAGAGGATAGTTAAGAGGGTTATAAGGAGATTATTTAGATTACAGGCTTCGAGGTCGTATTTATAAGGCCCTTATTATAATAGACCCTTTTGTATACTATAGATTTTTTAGTTTTATAATTCCTATATAGGTTTTTATTATACTTACTAAGAATGTTTACTATACTTAGAGAACCCTTTTCTTAATTACGTAGTACTTTTTTATATTATACTTCTCGAGCTCGTTTATTGCGCTAATTAATTAGGTAGGTAGTTACGTAAGTAGTTCTTTTTGTTAATTAATTAATTAATTAATTTAATTAATTTTTAATCGCGGGCCGGCCGCGGGTAAGTTAATTAATAGGGAAGGATTATATAAGGTCAATAACGATAGCTCGGTTATTTTAATATTTTGATCGATTATTAGGGGTTATTTTAACGTAGTAAACGTTAGCCTTCTATAAGTAATTAAAGGCTACAATTCTTTTATTTCGTTTTATTATAAAGATTTTACGTTTTATTACTTATTTTTTATAAAGTTAGGTAGTACGATTTTCTTATTACGTTTTATTTAAAGAGGTTATCTCTTTTATACTAAATATTTTATTAATTTATAATAATAAAAATTAATTATTAATTAGTATTAGTATTCTTATTATAAGGATATTAGTTAATTAGTTCGAATTATAAGTTAATAAAGTAGGTTAATTAAACTATTTTAATATACTACGTAAGGTATAAAAAAGGGGTTCTAACCGTAGGTTAGGTAGTTTGTGGTAATTATAAATAGGGCCCCTCGTTGGCCCCTGCGCAGCCTCGGCCGTATGCCGAGGTCGAATTAGACTTCTAATCCGACAGAATCCCTCCTCCCTAGCCCCCGTACCACCTTCCAAACTCCCTCGTCACAACTTAACATAACGAAAGAAGCCCTGAAAGACACGAGACTGACTTGGACCTCGACTACCCCAACAGAGATGCAGCGGACAATGCTACTCCTCCTCCGACGCCATCGCCAGCCTTAGGGCCGTCGGCGACGGGACCTATGGGACTAACTGTCACCTGTACTATGACAGCAACTGCCAGAACCAGATTGGCGAGACTGGAAACGCTATTGTTGGTGGCGGGAAGTGTTACACGCCTCCGAGCGGGCAGACTGGGCATAGCTTCTTGTGCTGGTATAGGTGCTAGACTGCTAATCGCAGTACGGTCGAACTGGGACCGAGCCAGAATGATGGCATCAGCAAACTGATTCAAATTACGCCTCGCAGCTGAATTATTGTAGTGGTTCAGTGGGTTACTGATAGGAAGATTGCGATGAACAATGGAAATCCCTTGATGGTGAACTTGGACTGAAATGCCAGGAGGTTCCAGCATAGCCTTAACGATCATGTGACATAACTTTCTAGTAAGCTTGTGTTGATTACCTTAAAAGGAGAAAGCTACGTGACGAGGACTTTGAAATACTCGATAGATCTGAGTTCCGATAAATTGTGATGAGACCGCGAGATTGTTGACTTCTTTTGACGACTAATTGGGTCAAGTGACTATCGTTACACCTCATTATTTGCGACTCTGATGATAGTCAACTTCAAACATCGCAGACATCTCCAAGAGAAGAAAAGTCAGAGAGAAGATCAGACGTGATTATTTGATTCGCCCCTTATTGCACCTCAAGGCTAAGTGCTTATAGCCAAGTCTGAATTCGTCATATCACCCGCTAACAGTTGCCCGGTTTTCCTCTCAAAGGATTGCTGACCACATGCGCGTCGCATTACTACCTTCTAGAATGAGATCAAGATCACCAAAGCCGGGCGAGGTGGGGCAACCAACACCAAGTGTAGATAAGAACCTAGAATTGATTCATATCTACTTGAGATCCAAATGCTTCGTTTCAGACGGATTCAAAGCTCTCGGTAGCAATATGCCCAATCTCAAGATGAAGCTCGCCATCTTATCCCTCCTCGCCTCGGTCGCGAGCGTCCGCGCAGCAGCCAGCAACACCAACTCTTCACACCCCAACAACCCTCTCACCGTGAGAACTTCAACCGGCACATTCACAGGAATAATCGACCCAGACGCCCCAAACACCCTCCAATGGCGCTCCATCCCCTTCGCCGAACCCCCCGTCGCATCCCGCCGCTGGCTCCCTCCCGCAAAGCTCCGACGCAACAACACCACCAGGCCCCAATACGCCACAAAATTCCCGCCATCATGCCCTCAATTCGTATCTTCCGTAGAATCCATGTGGAATCTGCCCCTCACAAAGGGAAACCTCATCTACAACGGCGCCCAAAACGACACCTCGGGCCTGGAGGGCGAAGCAACCTCCGAAGACTGCCTCTACCTCGCAATCTGGAAGCCCACAACCCCGCCGCCCACGAAAGCCGGCTTTCCCGTCCTCTTCTTCATGACGGGCGGCGGCTTCATCATGGGCGGCATCGACCTCCCCTGGCAAATCCCGACATCGTGGGTCGAGCGCTCCCAGTCGGCCATCATCGTGACGATCAACTACCGCGTCAACATTTTTGGCTTCCCCAACGCGCGCGGGCTAGCCACGGAGGGCATATCACAGAATCTAGGCATACTGGACCAACGCGCAGCTTTGGAATGGGTACAGGAGAATATCGCGGCCTTTGGCGGCGACCCGGCCCGCATTATGCAGTGGGGCCGGTCCGCAGGGTCAGTCAGCGCGGATATCCACGCCTACGCGTACTACGACGACCCGATCGCCCAGTCATATTACATGGAATCCGGCGTCGTGCAGTCCGGAATCGAAGCGGATCTGACCTTCTCTAATTTTACCTTCGTCGCGCAGAACGTAGGCTGCGGATCCCCCTGCGGCGCCGACTGCGAAGACGAGGACGGCACGGCGGAGCTGGACTGCATGCGCCGGGTATCACCCACACAAATCAGCAACTTCATCGGCCAATACACCGACCGGGGCGAAGCGCCAGCAATATTCTTCTCCCTCGTCCAGGACGAACGCATCGTCTTCCGCGACTACGAAGCCCGCGCAGCAGAGGGCAAACTAGCCCGCCGTCCGGTCCTCATCTCCCTAACAGCCAACGAGTTCTCCTCGCTGGTCCCCTGGCCGAAGGAGAACCTGACAGAAGGGCCCTGGCAGACGCTGGTCACGGAGGCCGACGTCGTGTGGGTGTGCGCGGCGTACGCCGCCACCATCGCGCGGAACCAGCTGAGCACCACCGAGGCCCCTGTGTTCCGGTTCCAATATGCGGCCGAGTTCCCTAATTTGAATGTGTATGATTGGCTGGGCGCGTATCACAATAGCGAGACACCTTTAGTGTTTGGTACGTATGGGCTGTTGAATCATATTGCGCCGACGACGGAGTTCGAGGTTGAGGTGAGCCACGCGATGCAGGATCGCATCATGGCGTTTGCTGAGGATCCATATCATGGCCCGCAGAAGAAGTTCGGATGGGAACCACGGGTTGTGAGTGAGGCGACCGGGGGAGACGTCCTTCGGTTCGGAGCGGGTGGGAAAGTGGTGGAGCGGATTGATGGCGTTGAGATGGATGGTGTGTGTACAGGGTTAGGCGAGTATAATCCATTCCCGTAGATGGGTGTGACGATAGAGAACTGGTATGATGCTATCAGCATCAGTTATTTCGCGTCAAGGATTTATGAATGATTACCATCCTCGGAGATGCGCTGCTCTGGCTGATAATCCGCACCGTGTAAGTTTCCCTCTTACAAGGGAATTAGTTCGAACTATGGGTTAACGAAGAGATTAATTTAACTATATAAATTTCTACGTAGTATAAAAAGGAGGTTCTAACTGCAGGTTAGGCTAGCTACGATAATCCTAAATAGGGCCCTTAATTAGCCCCTATACGATCGACTATATACTATAATTAAATTAGACTTTTAATCTAATACTAACTTTCTCTTTTTTTTATTAATTTAATTATTATAGTTAGAAATATAATTCGACCTCGGGCCCGTTTACTAAGTCGTTTCCTTTTCCCTCTTTTTTTTATTCTTTTTATATAACTTATTTTTTTATTTATGCGTTAACTTTTTTACTACTTATAAATTACCCTAACCCCTTATTAAGTACTATTTTTATAAAAGCGTTAACGAGGTTATTATTATTATTAATCTAACGGATCTCGAGGATTTTACGCCTTTTATATAATTACCTAAGGGTTATAATATTAATTATAAACCTCTTTTCTTTCGTAGTTCCTAATTTAATAAGATATTTATATAATAAGTAAGAATCCGTATAAACGACTATTAGAATTAGTAAAAAGCTAAGCTAATTAGTAATTCTCCTTAGCGTTATTAAAATCGCATAGGCGAGGTTAACGCCGTTAATTATACTATAAACTTCTAATACTAGTATACTTCTCGTTACTTATTTACTTTTAGTTAACGAGTAATAAATTATACTATTATATATTATAAATTTACTCTTACTTATACTCTCGTTAATAAAAATAATAATATACCCTAATTATAAAATAAAGTCCTTATTATTTATAAATAAGCTATTTACGAATACGTAAAGCTTACTAATTACGAAGTCGATTAAGTAATAAATAAAACCTTAATCGAGATTCGAGTACTACTACTTAAGCCGCTTATTAAGTACTTTAATATCTTATTTATTTAGTTCTATAGCCTACGCTACTTTAGTATAATTAAATATTACCTCGGGCTAGTATATACTTATAATATATACCCCTTACGTAAGTTTAGCCTTATATTACTTTTTAATATTAATTATGTTCGGATTAACAAAGCTAATTTTCTTATTTTACCTCTTTTACTAAAAAACGACGGTTTCCTCCTTAATTATAAAAATCCTATTATTAAATATTAATAAGTTATTTATTATAAGGACCTTTTTTAGCTTTACTACGAAACCCGCTTTTTAAAGCTCCTTATCCTCTTTTTTTATAAAATTAATATTAAATAGGCTTAATATATCGTTAGTTTATATTTTAATAATTCTAAATTAGTTACCTACGTACTTAGAGACTAATAAGCACGGGTCGTACGTAAATATAACTATTAATAATTAATTAATATAAAAATCGTAATATATAGCTTATTAATAAGTACCCGATTCTACGAGCCTATATAGTAGCTTAAGCACTTTAATAATCGTACTTTCTAAGTACTTACTAACTATTTCCTTTAGTAAATAAGCTAAGATTTTCCTTATAAACCCTATAGCTAATTAAATATACGCCTAAGTAATATTACGGCTCTAAATCTCGTACCCCTTTTTCTATAGTAATACTATTAATACTATTATTAATCGTTAGCTATAGTACTATACTATAGGTAATTATATAAGTAGCGTCGCCTTCTTAATATCGCCGTACCCCTAAATTACGTACCTAAATTTCTTATATAGTTAAGGTATTCCTTTTCCTTTAATTTTATAAACTATTTATAATTTAAATATATAGAGGTTTATATACTTCTCTAGGTCGTAAAAAATAAATTAATAAACCCCTCGATTATAAAAAGTATCTACTTTAATAAGATCTAATTCCTTATATAGCTTTTTAGTAGTTATAATTACGCCTTCCTTACGTAGTTTAACTACTAGCTCGAAATCGGCTTTCTTTTTTACTATATAAAAAGTATTAATTACCTCGTCGCTAGTAATAAATTGCCGCGTTAGTACTCTTTTAGCAATTTCCTCTTCCTCGTTATCTATTAGTACTACTATAATAATTTCGTTAAAAATAA
The DNA here is from genome assembly GCA_030869315.1 of Colletotrichum cuscutae. NCBI lineage: Eukaryota > Fungi > Ascomycota > Sordariomycetes > Glomerellales > Glomerellaceae > Colletotrichum > Colletotrichum cuscutae. The sequence goes on from MPDP01000224.1 coordinate 584,151, forward strand.
TTTCCTATACCTCTACCACGGGTTATATAGTTTCCCCTAGCTCTTCTTCTTCTTATAAATTAAAAATTACCTCGCTAGGATCTATATAATATAGTCTTATTACCGTAATTAATACCTCGAGGGGTTAGTTACGATCCCTCGTAATAACGCAAGAGCGCTCGTTAATAAAGATTAATTTATATAGCCTAGCTTATTATTAAGTACTTTCGTACTATACTTATATATCTAAATTTAGTAATATATTTAAATTACCCCTTATATTAGGCTTATTATATATAATAATTACCTCGTTAACTTACTTTCTTATACTTACTTCGTATAATACTCGTATTATTTTTTTAACTACTCGGGCTCGTTAACTTATATTTAATAATAATAATAAGGCTAAGGTCGTTTTTAAATATACTCTAAATACGAAAAGCGTTAGTATAAGCCCGTTAGGCTTTATAATATTATTATAGTATTTAAGTACTATTTAAAAGTATTTATTGTTAGTAAAATATAGATTTTCTTTTTTAATAATTCTAAATACCCCTTTTAACTACTAATATACCCTTTTTACTTTTCTAATACTATAATACGCTTTAACGGGCACGACTTTTAGCTATATACTATAAGCCGTCGCATTCTCCCTAAATTCTACTAACTTAAAACTAGTACTAGCGTTAGTTCTAATACTATTTAGTAAACCTTAGTATATATTAATCTAGCTTTTTCGCAAGGCTACTTATACTATTTTTATTTATAAATCCTAAAAAAATTACCTTACTTAAAAAGATATAACTATATTAATTACGTATAAAACTAGCTAATTATTTAAATAGAAAATATTAATAATAATTTCCTAATTAAAATTAAGCTTATTACGTAATTTAAATTTAAACTTACATAAGCTCTACGCATTTATTTAGCATTAGTAGTATACTTTTATTAACTACTTTAGCGCCCCTATTTTAATATTATCGTTACTTAATTATTTTAAGAGGTTATATAGCCTCGTAACTAATAGATAGCTAAATCTTTAGTATAATCGTCTAAGCTTACTTTCCGTTAGGTAATTAATTAACTTCGTATTATTAATAAGCCTTATAAACGCATACTCTTATTATCGTTCGACTATCTCGAAATACTTTTTATTAGAGATTTTATTTTTTATATTATTAAATATAATACTTAGTCAATTTATATCTTTTAAATATAATAAAAATAGCGTATTAATAAGTAAAATATAAAAAGTTATCGTTCCGAAGTACGTCTCGACTTTTACTATACCTAGGATAACGATTTTTTTACCTAGGCTAAAACTAATCTTTATAATACCCGCTATTAATATATTAAGTATTACTAGCGCGATCCTTTATAACGCCTAGAATTACCTTTTTCCTCTTATTAACTATTATAATACCCTAGTATTTAAGATAATCCCCTAAAAAGTTTCTAAACTATACTTTTCGCTTATATAAAATACTTAAACGAGCTTAGTACTCGAGTAGTTTAGGTAGTATAAAAAGGACCCCCCTAGCTACTATTATAATTACTTAGTACTTAATTTTTCTTTAAGCGTTAAAAGAGGTAAATTTAGTATTATTAAATTTAGTAGGCCGGATTATAATTTACCTCCTTTACCCCTCTCTATATCCGTTATTTAAAGGACTTTCCCTTACTATCCGTAAATAAAAGCCTACTTATTAAGAACTTCTACTACTTTTTACCCATTTATTTTTATATATCTTCTAGAAGCTAACGAGGTAAAAAAAGAGTAGTTAATATTATTAATTTCGTTATAATTTAATTCGTTAGTATAGGGTATAAGGTCTTCCTTATTTTCTAAATCTCTTATAGAGTATAGATACTTTAGGACGCTAAACTAGCTACCTTCGCTAGGTTCTATACCCCCAGATCTACCCTTATATATAATAAGGAACCCTTTGGGGTCCGGTCCGCCTCATTAGGGGCCATCTTCGCCTTCACAGGTAAGCTAGTCTATTAGGGTTAATATCGAGTATCTTTATTACGTACTTTAACAAAACTTTATAACTAACTATAGCTAGCCGTAGCCGTTACTAACTATTAATACTAACTAAACTTAAGATATTAATAACCCTACTGCTATAGTATATTAATCGCCTTCTTAATAACTAAATACTACCCCTTACTTTCTCCTCTTATTTTATTTAATAATAACCTCTTTTTATTAATATTCTTATTTAATACGCTTACTTATACTCTTTTTAAGTTCCTAATTATATTATTAAATCTAAGCTTATTTATATTACTCTATTATATTAAAAAAGTACTAATAAGGGCGACGCTTATTATAATATATTTATCCGTTTTTTATAAGTTAATATTATAAATATAGTATTTATTAAAGCGGTCTCTCTATAGCTCGGGGTCCTTTAGTATAATACTTATAAAATCGAACTTCTAGTTATTAAAGAAGCTCTAAGGGTTAACGAGCTATTAGTAACGTCTTAGTATTTTAATAAAGTATACTTAAGGTAGATAGTTAGATAGTAATAGCGATAGTAATAGCGCAATAGTAATAAATAGCAAAAGAAGCGTTTTTAACTTTAATAAAAGTAACGAGGTAACGAATATATATATATACGAATTAAAGTTAAAAATATTAGTAAGGTTAGTATTATTCTTAATAATAGTAATAAGGGTATCTCTAATACTATACTATTATAAGCTACTATTACTTAGAAAAATAGCTAACTTAGCTAGGTGCGTAGGCTTATAAGGTAGTAACGTCGGGTGCCTAATATCGCCGTTAATAATCCGTAGTTATAAACTTTATAAGAGGGAAAGTTAAAAAGTTAAAAAATTTAAAAAACTAGTCTAGCGAGATAGTATAAGTATTTATTAATACTATATATTAATATTATATAAATAATACCGAGAACCGCCCGAGCAGCCAGCAAAGGTAGAATATATAAATAAATATAATAAGGAATTAGTTAAATTAATTAGGGCTAGTTTTACTTTTTACTACCCTTAACTTTTTATACTATTTATATAATTTAGTACGCTCTTCCTTAAAGTAGTTACTTAACTAATATCTATTTTTTTTATAAATAAAACACTACTTTTTTTATTATCTTATTTATAAGTTAAATCTCTACTTATTTAATAAATCCGGGCCTCCTTATTAATAATTACCGTACCTAGCTTCTTTTCCTTTTTTATTATATATCTAATTAACTTAATACTACTAATAAGGGCTATTATATACTTAGAAATAGGTTTAGCGTAGTATTCTTGCTTTAATATTAAAACTAAATCTTAGCCTCGAGTAGAGCGTCTCGTAGTCTTTAGGTACTTAGTATAAGGTTATTTTTATTTTTAGTACGTATTAAACTATAGTATAAAAATATCTAACTTTTTACCCGTTAGTCCCCTCATTTAGCTAGGTTTTTACTAGCTTATTAATTTAATTAATAAGCTCTTCGAGGATTTTTACTCGTAATTTACCCTCTATTATCCTAGTTATAAATATAAAAAAAATTACTTATAGCTCGGATAAGAGCTCTAGATTCTTATTATAAGTTTCGAAACGGCTTCGGATTACGTTAATAATACTAAAAAAGTCGTTTTAATTAAGATTACGTACTACTTTATAATAATAATTAGAGGCTTTACCTATAAGTATAATATTAATTACTAAATAGTACTAGTATTCCCTAATCCCGACCTTTTTATAATAATTATAAAATATTGTTAGGGTTTTTTATAAAACCTTATACTTCCCTCTAGAATATAATTTCTCTTTTAAAAAGATCTTTTTAAAGTTTATAAATTACCTCGTATTTATTACTAAATTTTTAGTATTTATAAATGATCCTTACGTTGCTACGTACTATTAGTAACTTCGGGTTATCTACCTCCTTTTCTATTAGCTAATTAGCGCTAAATTTCGTATTAATAACGGTAACGAGCTATAGATTAAAATAAATAGAATTATTAATTATTATACTTTTAGTACTATATTTTACCTCTATATATCCTTTTATAATAATAAATTATTATTAATAATTATAAAAAGAAAATCTACGTCGTTTACCCTCTTTCTAAATTCGTTAAAATAATTATATATTTTATTAACTTATACCTAGTTCTATAGTATAAATTCCTTTTTTATAATTATTATTACTAAGATTTTATATAGTTCTTATAATTATAATTACGTTAATAATACCCCTCGCCCATAGAGGAATCTATTAACTACTTTTATAATTCCTAGGCTTATGCTCGTAAACTATTTATCTAGCTAATAACTAAGGTCGTTTACGATCTTATAAAATAAAGGTTACCCTTATAGCCCCTTTTTTTTATAAACCTTAGTTAAATAAATTAATACTATATTAATTTACTTATTATTAAGCTAATCTACGATCCTATATATTTACGTTCTTTAATAATCCGGATTAATATTTACTTATTTATAAAGGATCGGGATTTTATTTAAGATCGGGTTTTTTCTTTTTTTTCTTTATACTAACTTACTAAGGGTCGTACTTTAGCCTATACTTATATTAATAGTTACTAGTATATTTAATTTTAATAAGGATATATTTAATCTGCGTATTAGCTATAATAAGCCCGTACTTTTACTACTTAATAAATTTATTAAGGTCTAAGAGATTCCTACTTCCTCTTACTATCTTATTACTATTCTCGTTTTTATTATCTTTAGTAATTACTACTACTTTTTTAAATCGCTAGTTATTATACTTACTAAGACCTCTTTTTTATTTAAAATAAAAGGGTAGGTTTTAGTAGCCCCCTTTTTTTAATAATAATAGTAAACGTTTATATTATTATAAAAAGATATAATAATTAGTCTTATAATCTTTATTATTTATTAATTTCTACTATTCCGTATACTTCTAGCCTCCTAAGCCTCGTACTCTCCGAGACCTCTAAATAGCTTCCTTCCTCGACCTACCTCTTTTAGGGTAGTATTCTATAAAAATAGTTAAATATAAATACTAAGTAGCTCGTAGAGGATCTATATAAGCTATTAAGTACGGTTAGTAAAGTTAAGTTTCCCTTTTTTTATAAAATCGTAGGCCTTAAGGACTTATTAAAAATACTACTTATTACTCGTACTTAGTAAGGTTAAATATTTTAGAGATTTTTTTTTATAGCCTCTCGGTACCCTATTTTATAGTTTCCTAAGTAGTATTTTTTATAGTTTAATTACGCTAATCTAATAATTATCGCTCATTAGTAATTCTTTTTACTAATTCGGCTAGTTAATTTCTAATTACGGGCCGGCCGTAGTAAGGTTATTTAGTAAAAAAGCTACTTAAGGCGACGGTAAAATACTAGTTACTTAAGTAGTTTTATTAATTAACGTAGTTTAATATAATAAACGTCGACCTTTTATAAATAATAAAGGGCTACGATTACTTAATTCTATACGGTATTCGAGAATTGCCTCTTTTTTTATTATTTTTATAAGGTTAATTAGTACGAATTTCCTATCCTATGTAGTATTAGGAAGTCGTCTCTTCTATATAACGAGATACCTTACTAATTTATAATAATAAAATTTAATTACTAATTAGTATAAGTTTCCCTCTTATAGGGGAATTAGTTCGAACCGTAGGTTAATAAAGAGATTAATTTAACTATATAAATTTCTACGTAGTATAAAAAGGAGGTTCTAACTATAAGTTGGGCTAGCTACGATAATCCTAAATAGGGCCCCTAATTGGCCCCTGCGCGATCGACTGTATGCCGCGGTCGAATTGGACTTCCGATCCGACACACCGTGTGAAGACTTCGGCCTGACAGAAGTATTGACAGGGTAAGTAATGAGCCCACGCCTGATGACAGATGGACCATAGAGTGATTATTGCATTATTCGTGATTTACTTTATTATGACTATGTCTAGCTAGTAGATAAGACAAGGTTTAGGGTATCAAGGATAATCAACTTTTGGAGCTCAGGTAAGGCCCGGGGGCCCCATATGGAGTAGACATTACTTTGCGACCTGGCGCCTGGTACCAACATAACTGTTACGTCTGCTCGCAGAGGGAGTGCCTCTGGGAGTGCCGCGAGGCGTAACACGGTTCTCGCCAAAGAAGCGCGAATTTTGGCTGTAAGAACGTCCGTACGCCGGACGATCAGGGCGCTCAGCACCAGAAGCGCCGGAGGCAACACTCGCGCGCCTGTCCGCACCTCCAACATGGCTGACGCGACGACCGCCCGCATCATCTCTGGCGCCAGCCAGCTTCTGAGCGAACGGCGAGCGTGCGCGCAAGGTAGGACCCTTCCAGTAGATGACATAGACAGCGACGACGAGAATGAATGAGATGCAGAACAGGATCGTGCAAGCATACTCAAGGTTCTTTCCGGTACCTGCGCCAATGTTGGTGAAGAAGGGCGTGGCAGGGACGGTAAGGACACCTGCAAGGAAGTCACGGGCCCAACCGTTGCCGCCAGTTGCTGACGCGGAGTATGGTCCGTAGGCACAGATCATGTAGTCAATGGTGGCCATGTAGATGGCGTAATTGGCGATACCAACAATGGCTGCGAAGACCATAGAGCCGATCCAGTGGATGGGAGGTCCCTGAATAGTCCAGGCAAAGCCAATCAAGCCAATAGGCAAGCAAGGCGCGGTGTACAAAAGGAACCAAAGACGAGACTCGTACTGTGCTCTATCATCGTTCGGTTTGGCCGCACGCTCCTTGATGTTGCGCTTTATGGCAGGGATGAAGAGGAGCCATGCGAGAACATAGCCGATACCAATGGGAATGAAGGCCAACCCAACCTGAACGGTGGTGAAGTTCCACTGTCCATAGACGAGAACGAACGACTGGATGAACATGAAAATGAGTGCGTCAGAGAAACCGGAGAGAAGTGACAACACCAGAACGATAGGCTCGGTGAGGAACATCTTGAAGGGACGGATCCAGGTCGTGATGACCTCCTTGGCCGAGAAGCGGTCCTTGAAGGGGACGAGCTCGTCGGGACCCCAGATGTTGGGGTTGCCCTCCTTTCTGCGCCTCTTGGCGATGCGGTTCATCATGATAGTTGTGCGTGTCTCAGGAACGGTAAGGGCGTGGACAGCCTGGACCGCAACTCCGAAAATGAGCTGGACCCAGATGGACCATCTAAGCACATACATTAGTTGCCATCAATCAATATCGTATTAGTCAAATGCCACATACCTCCAGTGCAAGTATTCCTCAGTGAAGCCACCCACGATGGGACCAAGAACGGATCCTCCGACTGAGGAGAAGACGACATATGCGACAGCGTACTGCTGCTTGTCGGACTCGAACAAATCGGCAATCATACCGAGTGTGACGGAGCCGCCAGCGGACGACAAACCGCCCAAAGCGCGACCAACCATGATGGTCGCAAAGTTGGGCGCCAGAGCCACGGGAATCTGCCAAATATTGACGAGGAATAGCGAGAGCTGGAGAACCGGCCAGCGGCCAAATTCCTCTGACCAAGGGGCCCAAAGTTCGCAGCCAAAGGCGTAAAGCACGAGGAAGATCATGGCACCACAGCGACCGGCCTGGGCGCTGACGTTGAACTCCTCCGAGATGCCGCCGATGGCATTGGAGTAAAGCGAGGTGTTGAAGTTCATCGAGACCTGAACCCAGAAGATGACGGTGAGGATGTACCACTTTTTCCACTTAGGGAAGCAGAAGCCCAGCTCTTCGTAGCAGTCGTCCTCGGTAATTTCGTACTTGTCATAGGTGCCTAGCTTCTCCAGCTTGGCGCCGTTACCGTTGCCATTGAGGGCGCCGTTGCCGTTCAGGTGCTCCGAGTGATTAATGGTTGGGTCGTGCTCTTTTGAAGCTGCTGTATCGCTAGCGCTGGTACCGTCACTGACGTTGCGCTCGTCGCGGGACTCAAGCTTCTCGTTGGCGACTTCGAGGTCAGCCTGGTTGATGACCTGAGGCGGTTCCTCAGCAAATCGTGTGCCAGCCATGTTGAGCTGTTGTCATGCAGATGTAAGGTGCAGGACGGTCAACAGAAGGTCAGGGTATCGCTTCCTCCTGTTTTTCGGGAGGCCAGCCGACAACGAAGGAGGATAAGAGAGATGACTAGGCGTAAGGACAACCTCTATAGACCAAAAGTCTGGATGATTCGGGAGAACCAAGGGATCAGCCAAACCTGCCTGCTCGGGCGAGGCTTCGAGATATATCACTGGGGCGGTCAACTTCGGACGGAAGCCGAGGGACGCAGACCCTGCCGCCATGACCCAACGCGCCTGTTGCTGTCGACGTAGAGCCATGCCCAGTCGGCTTCCCAAACGTGCAGTCGCCCACCCGTGACATCACTGTCCATTGTTGGTGGCGCGAAACAGGCAACCTCTAGCGCAGCACGTCCCACTTAAAGCAGACGTAGCGTTGGAGGGGCGTGGGTGTGTGGGATACGGGGGCGGGCGAGTTGAAAGGAAGACAGAAGGGTACCGTAGCAGGGCAACGTAGTAAGCAAACTGAGCACCAAAGGTAGCGTCAACCGTTCGATGGGAGCTGTAGTCGCGAGCGGTCACAGGACAATTCTGGTGAAAAATCGGGGACGGGTGCGGATCGTTGACAATGTGGATTCGCCGGAGGGAGTCCGGAGGAGGGTCGAAATGTAGTGGTTTGCGAGGAGCCCACAAGGAACGAACGTAGCGTGCCAGTCTAGCCAATATGTGGAGTAATTGAGTTTGACGCTGCCCTTGGAAACGTTTTCCTCTAGTGAGATTTTGATGGCTGAACTCGTCGACACCGTTCCTGTGCTGTCAAATTCCAGTCACGCTGCCCATCCGGACGCAGGTTTTGGTGATGTGTGGAAGTTTGCGCTTCGGCTCCTACCAGAGAAGCGTCAGAGGTGGGAGGTACGTACGTGAGGCTGGTGCCAAGTTGCGGTAGAGCGGCAGCAGACTTGGCGAAGGGCGGCTTCCAAAGCTTGTTTGCCCGTGGAAAATACCTACCACACACGCACCGTTCCGTACTGACGAACGTACCTTGTCCTGCGCGGCTCTAGTGGCGTCGCAGTTCACGACGGGAGTGGCAGGCAGCCCTCAGCTGTACCTGGCAAAGTCAAGGAACACCATGATTGGCACACCAGAAGGAACAGAGATCCGCAAGGATTTAGCAATGACGATCATGGTCGTAAACTTTTTTTTACTTCTCCCCGATTTCTTATTCCCATTTCCCGCTAACCTTGCCATGCTTAGCTGCTCTGGGAAGACTATCTCCATTTCTCTGTTTAAGCTCCCCAATGACACCAAAAGGCAGTCACCTTTCCGGGCTGCCAAACTGGGCAAAGCGGGATGCATAGCACCAACGGACATCATTTATGACGTCGTTGGGCCGGTGGGCCCGAACCTCGCCCTCGCAGAACTGGATGCAGTGTCCGGCGCCGTCTCCAGCCGTTCTGGGTCCAGTCTTTTCTCTCCAGCTTCTCTCCAGCCTTCGTTTCTTTCTCTCCATGGGCTCCTCCCACGCACATGTCCATCCCATCTCCAGTTATCCAGCCACTCCCCGCAACACCATCTGTTTGATGTCCGATTACCACTTCGAGGTAGGTAGCGATGAAGCAATAATGGCATTAGGCAAGATAGGGATAAAACAGAGTTTTTGGATGAGCCATGCCAGCTTAAGCCCTTGCTTTGTTCGTACTTCAACGACATCATATGCGCAGCCAAACTCTTACTCAGCCAGCTACCTAGTCAAAGTGAAAGCAAAGAGGATTAGACGATCAGCCACTCCCGCAGCCTCAACCGGCGCCTGGACGCTGCCAAGATTCGGATGCCTCCTGACGGTCCGAAAGTTGATGAAACGCAGTCAACCGAAGCATTCCGAGCCCTCTATCAGCCAACCATTGAATCAACCCCTTCACTTCTCTCTATTGTTCAAGGTTATTGCAGCCGCCATTCAGGTTCATTGCATGTGGATGCCTCGTACGACATCGCCTCACGACTCACGTACGCCTGTAGTCAACGTTACCTTTCCCCTCCTCAATCTGCCGACCGCTCCAGTATCATGATAGTTCGGTAACTCAGATCCATATAATCCTGCAAGATTAGCCAATGAAGCATCCCGCCTCGTAGGTAGTATCCGTGAACTCTCCGGTTGAGCCCGGCTTTTTGGGTGAGGGATTATGTAACACATTTTTCCAACTTCACATCCTCCACCTTTCCCTCCATTTTCCTCCACCTTGCGATATATCTGGGTCTGGAGACTCCACGAGTCCACGTGAATGCAAAATACGATTCTCCCTTCCCAATCCCTTGCAGCGGCCAATTACACGAGATTACCCACCGAAAGTCCCGTTGCTGGATGCATAGAGCCTGAACAGGTAACCCGTCGCGAAGGAGGAAAAACAATCTCGCCTGACCGCCGCGAGAAACAACCGCAAGTGTGCAATTGTGGTGAACATTTTGACCACTCGGTGTGGACTTCGAGACAAGAAGGTAGAGACTCGAGCGAAGAATCCTTTTGAAAGGCATCCCCGCCCCGTCAGCCCTCCGGACTTACGGACCGGGTCGGCAGACTTTCGACGGACTGGTCACGAAGTGGATCGCCACCACGGTACCCCCGTTTCGCCAAGCGAACGATTTTTAATGTTCCGGAGCTTGACCTCCTTGGCCGACGGACGATCACCGATGACAATATCCGTTCGGCATTGGCGACAGGGGTAAACACGATTCCATATCCGAATTTCAACCCCTACTTCGATTCATCTATTAGTCATCTGCCGCTACCTATCCTACATAGCGATAAGTCGAGCAAATGGGATGTTTGTATTCTTCAAATCCTGGTTGCATGTTCCTCAGTTGAAACTGTCGAATTGGAAGTCCAATTCGACCTCGAGGCCGCGGGCCCGCACAGGGGCCACTTACAGACCATACTTACGATAATCGTGGCCTGCCCAACCTGCGGTTGGAACCTCCATTTTCCACCTCACGCAGAAGATCGTATAATTCAATTAACCTCTTCGTCTTTCCACGGTTCAAACCAACTACCCTGGGATAGGGATACCAACAGAAACACAAAAATGATGATTGAATACTTGGGCATCTACCAACCAAAGCCTACTGCCTAAAGTCTACCAGGACTTACTGACGGAAAGAAATCTACCTTAATCCATGGAAGCAACAATAAATGACAAGACCCCCCCGATGAAACTCTCTCTCAGTCCACTCAAGAAGCTAATGAGAGATCAAACACCCTCCATCTCTCGGATAAACCTCCAATGTTCCTTGGCACTCGAGATCGCATCTAGATGAACTCTCCCTTTCACCGCGGCACCATCAAAGACATCCCGCGCAAACGCGGCCAAATCTTCACCCGACCAGAACATCGGCTGGCGACGACAGAGACCCCAGATACGCAGCATCTCCACGTGGAGAAGCCTCATCCCGCCAATCATCCACTCCGCCTCCTCGACCGTCATCCCGTTCACACTATAAGCACGGCCCGGCTTGATCCGGACGTAGGCGATGCGGGCGACGGGACTACAGACAATCTGGAACTGACTGACCCACGACCGCTCCAGACCCGGACCAGGGTCGATGGGCGCCGGGAGAAAGTTGAGAAATTGGAAGGTTAGAAAGGGCACCGGGACGCCCCATGGTACCGTCCCGTGCTGCTCTTCAAATCGGCGTAGGGATGGGTTACTCGCCCACAGGCTGTTGGCTCGCGCAGCGACGACTTGTCTTGTGACGGGACCGATGCTGCGCAGGCGGCGGTAGCGGTACATCGTGAGTTGCTGATAGAGGTCCCGGTGGAACATACCTATCTCATAGCGGATGTTGAAAGGTTTACCAGTAACTGCGCTCCCCTTGTCGAACTCGGCGCGTAGATAGGCGAGCATTGAATCATCTCGCGGAGAGGGAAGGGCGATGTCGTGAGGCGGCTGTGTGAGCCACTTACCTTGCTCGATGTGCTGATCGACGCCGGGAATGGGCATTGAATTAGCGTGTACGGATTCAGAGTTGACGTTGATTGAAAACCCGTCCTCGCTTTGAATTTCTACACCGAACGTGTGAGTACTGCCTGGTCTGAAGCTTAGAGATGCCCAATACACACCGAAACGCGGCCTGATGGCCTCCATAACCCGCCAGGGGAAGTATACCCAGTGAGAAGGATCAACATCTTGTTCCTCGTCTCCATTTCTGATTGACTGGTGCCTGATCATCACACATGCGAGGAAGAGCTGAACCAAGGCCTCTTCATCAGAGAGAAGTGAGTAGTCGAAGATTAGGAAGGAAAACTCGTCGCCCCAGTTGAGTGAAGACTCATGGTCAGACATGTTGGGCTCTTCGTCGTCTGCGATACACGGTATGATTCTCCAGAGATTGTGCCAACTGCCAGTTATTAGCCATATGGCTATGATTTTCAACAACTGGTGAAGCGCGATGCAGAGAAAGACCACGTGGACTAGTGTCATCAATCCCATGGCAGTGATCTGAGTGGTATGTCGGTCGATGTAAGGAGTGAGTGCCTTGGTTTTGATGCTTCTTGAGCAGGTGATATATATATACCAATACATTGCAACTGCTAATCTGCGAGAAACTTTTAACTCGTCAGGTTTTCCGTGAAGCTCTATTCTCATGTCACGATGCGTTCGATTTGGGTCGTCGAGTACGGCTTGGAGGCGGCCCTATCTTTTACACATGAAACCTCTTTCGCTTTGAAGAGAAAGAGAAGGGAATGACCTAGTTTCATACCGACGTGACGCATTTTACTTTAAAATAAGATGAGACACCATTGAGATACTTCATACAGGTTACGGTCTATGTTTGGAGCCTGAAACGGGCCTTCTCCTCCAAGGTGAGTGCGAGGGGACTGGTAATGAGGCAAGCAGCAGTCGTCAATGAAGCGCGGTAAGGTAGCTTAGGCCTCGATCATGTAAGCACATCAAAAAATCCAAAGCACCAAAAAGCAAAAGAGTTCACCCCCCCGGTGCTGGACTGGGGGCTACATCTCTTGGTGCTCATACTGGGACTCGAACTCGGGTACTCGCTAAGCCTGTCGTCGAGTAGGCTGGTTGGCGTATAATCGTTGGACCATTAACCTCTCCACCACCCAGCCAGTTTGACCTGACCCCCCGACCTAGGGGGGCGCCTGCTGGCTGGTGACAGGAATGGACTTGACGGAGTATATGAGGGCTTCTCGTGGCGTTTGCGGAAGGTGCGCCTCAGGCTTCCTGCCCTCCTGGTGACGGGAGGGAAGGAAGTGGAACCTCAACGTCTTGAGCATTGCCAGGGACGGGAGGTAGTGCGTCTCGCCCGTTTACCTTACCGAACCTGCCTTAGTTAGCGATCACGATGCGCACCCAACAACATGGGGGAGCCTTCCACTGGGTTGCTCATGGATGTGGCAGGTTTGCCCTGGGAGTCGGACTAGGTACTATCGCTCAGCTTAAGATTCAAGTATGTCATGAAGAAAAAGCCAACACTCCCGGAACAACGTTCCATTCTAGAAAGATATTAATTAAGCTCTACCTTATTTCCTCTCGAAAAAACTCTCCCATTCTGCTGCGTTGTAGTGCTCGTCAAAACCGAGCAGTATCCCCATCCTGAAACTACAGCGACCGTCTTGCTCAAGATTCACAAAGATCCTATGTCTAATCGTCATCTCGAGTCTCATCTCATTCAATGACCTCTGCCTTCCTCTCTCCAAAACCAGTTCGCTAGGCTTTCGAAGCCCTTCACTGGCCTTATTGGCTTATCATCCTGATGCACTACCACAGCTCCTTCAAGATGGTCAATCGATCAACGGCGTTATTCGGTTTCGACCAGTGACGATTTCCCGACCAGCTTTGAAAGAAGTCTCGGATGCTCGTAACGCCGCCTCTTGCCATCATTTGGTTAGCCCAGCGAAGCATAGTTGTGTAATGGAAGTATGCTAAGCTGAGTAAGTCTCCATCTCTCAGCTGGCATTTATTAGAATGAAGACGAGTTACGTTCGAGCTAACCTCATGTTTAATAATGTCGTAATAGCTTTAACCATCCATAGCCTTACTACACGTCACGTAACCTCAGTTATATAATTACTAAGGCCCACTTTATTTATACTTTTTATATTAAAGCGAGCTTTATACTTATTTCTTATTTCTAATAAATAACCGTTTTCTTATTTATATTAATACCCCTATTATAACTATATAATAGTTATAAGCTTAGTTCTAATTTAGACCCCTATATACTTTTATTAAAAAACTACTTCTTAAGAACTACGGTTTATTATATCCTTTTTTATAATATTATTTACTTTTATTATATTTATTAACCTTAATTCTAAATAAACTAATATTTTTTAAAATAAATTATTAATATTCCTAAATAAAAACTTAATTATTAATAAGACTGACTAAAATAGTACTTCGCTCTATAAATTAAAGCCTAATTAAAGGACGTTTAGGACTTACTAAACTTAAATAACCGCACTTTTTTATTGAATCTATTATTTTTTATTAAGTTTATTTTTTTAATTAAGGCGTATATTAAGATATAAAATACTACTTAAGATTAAGTATATAAAACGGCCTTAAGTAAATATTAATAATAACTTAAAAAGTTTATTTAATAATAAACTAAGTAAAAGCTAAAAAGCGAGATTATAAATAGAATAATTCCCCCCGATAGAGCAATCCGCCGGGGCCGTACCGTATATTACGTACTAAGGAAAACTAAGTATAATGCGCTCTATACTTAATTACTAATTAAAATAGCTCCTAACCTTTTACTACAGTCCTCTAAGTTCTAGCTATTTAGAGGGCGAGCTATACCCACTCTAATGTATATAAGACCTCTTAGTACTAGCCTATATAAGTAGTTAGATTTCGTATTATATACTCCTTTTTATTAAGAGTTAAGGGACCTTTTATATATTTTTTTATATTTATAATATAGTCCGTATTAAAGGGATTTATAGCTCTATAAAGTATAATCTTTAAACTAGTATTAATATAATAGACTTTAACGTCTATATTAGCCCGGCTATTTATAGTATTTATATTATTACTTAGCTAGATTCCGTATTGTTAAAAAATACTATACTACTCTTAGGGCGTATTTATATTAGTTATAATAGCTATAGCGTCGAGCTAGCTAAAGAGGGCGCCTAGCCCGAGAGGGGTAGACTTATTAACGGGTATTTTTAGAGTAGGTTCTTATCGAAGTAGTAGTTTATATATTAATAAGTTTATTTAATAAGTTTATTTAATAAGTTTATTTAATAAGTTTATTTAATAAGTTTATTTAATAAGTTTATTTAATAAGTTCATTTAATAAGTTTATTTATTAAGTTTATTTAATAAGTTTATTTAATAGGTTTATTTAATAGGTTTATTTAATAAGTTTATTTAGTAGATTTATTTAGTTTAAATAGAGAGTAGCTTTAGGCGATATTAAAAGTAATAAGGATAAAAAGAATTTTTATAAGCTCTAGTATAGTAAAGTAATAGATATTAGCCTATTTAGCCCTTGTTTTTTAAAAAACCTTTACGTCGCTATTAAAGTTTAAAACCTTTATAATTAAGGGCCGCCTCTAACTATTATAGCTAACTATTATAGCTAATTATTATAGCTAATTATTATAGCCGACCTCTACTATCGACCTTTTTAACTAGCGCTAATACAAGAGGGTAGCTTACTTATCCCGAATTATATAACGGTTTTCGTATTAAAATTATTATATTACGTTAAGCGCGTACTTAGGGCATATTATACGTATTATATAGTTAAAAAGTATACCGTATTATATAATTTCTTTTAAAAGCGTTATTCCGTTAAGGTCGATCTTTTATGTTTATAAAACTAAAAAAGAAACCACTATATAAATAAACTAATTATTTTAATAAAACTAAAAACTATAATAACGAATTAAGTACGTTTTATTTAAAATACGCCTCTTTTATTTAATAAACTAAATTTAAAACGATCTCTTATATAAAGAAAAGATTATATAAATTAATAAATCGCTAAATCTCTCTTATAATTATTTAAAGATTTTTAAAAAACGTAAAAAAGAGCTTATTAATTCTTTAAACTACTCTTTTTAAATTATAATCTAGGTTTTTAAGTAAAAGTATATACTAAGTAATTCTAATTTATTTATAATTATAAAAAAGGAATTTAATATAGTTATAAGTAAAGCGAATTTTAGTATTAACTTATTAATATAAATTAAAAACTTCTTTTTAGTTTATTATTAAGTAACGTAGCTTAAACTACTTAAAGTTTAAGGGACCCTCGTTTTAAAAGCTTTTTTTTATATAACTTTACGTTACTTTATTCTAAATTAGTTTAACTAAGAGCTTTTTAATATTATTAAGCTAGAATAAAAAAGAAAAGCGATCCTTAATATAGGGTATTATACTAAGATTTTCAATAGCTTTTTATATAAAAAGGCGGTATATAATAAAAGTTATCCCTTTAGGGTCCGGTCCGCCTTATTAGGGGCTATTTTCGCCTTTATAAGTAAGCTAGTTTATTAGGGTTAATATTAAGTATTTTTATTACGTACTTTAATAAAACTTTATAACTAACTATAGCCGGCCGTAGCCGTTACTAAATACTAACGATCCTGCCGTAATATATTAATCGCCCTCTAAATAGCTAAAAACTACCCCTTACTTTTTACTTTTTTTAATAGCGCTAGATTTTTTTTTTAATCCTTCTTAATTTACTCCTACGTAGTAATTCTAAAGTATTAATAATACTTAGGAGTTAGTTAGGTATTTCGAGGCTATTATATTATATAAGCTAAATACTTATTAAGGTAATAGCTATATCGATATATATCTTTTTAATTTTTAAATTAATAATATTTAATTTATATTTTTTAAAACGATCGTATTATAGTTCGGGGTCCTTTAATATAATACTTATAAAATCGAACTTCTAGCCCTTAAGATATCCCTATAAATCGACGAGTTAGTATCTTAGTATTTTAATAATATATATTTAAGAATAAGTAAATAATTTAATAATAATAGTAATAGGGCGATAGTAATAAATAGCGAGGGAAGCGTTTTTTAACTTTAATAAAAAAACGAAGTAACGAATATATATATATATACGAGTTAAAGTTGAAAGTATTAGGGTAGATATTATAAGGTTAGTATTATTTTTAATAATAGTAACGAGGGTATCTCTAATACTATACTATTATAAACTATTATTATTTAGAAAAGTAACTAACTTAGCTAAGTACGCGGCAGGCTTATAAAGTAGTAGCGTCGGGCGCTTAATATTACTATTAATAATCCGTAGTTATAAACTTTATAAGAGGGAAAGTTAAAAAGTTAGAAAATCTAAAAAGAAATAGTCTAGCGAGATAGTATAAGTATTTACTAATACTATATATTAATACTATATAAATAATACTAAGAACCGCCCGAGCAGCTAGTAAAGGCAGAATATATAAATAAATAAGTTATTTAGATTTTTTTAAATAGAACAAAACGACTCCCAACTCGTTTATTAATTACCCTTATAAGGGGGTTTATTATTAAAAACTAATAAACTATATAAAAATAAAACTTATTTTAATAAATAAAACGAAGTTAAAATATATTTAGCTAGGTAATAATAAGGTTTAGAAAATAATTTCTTATTTAAATTAAAAAAAGCGCGCCGATCTCTATACTAACTTCGCTTAAAAAAGCTAAATTTATATAAAACCCCTTATTAAATAGAGTAATAATA
Source organism: Colletotrichum cuscutae (assembly GCA_030869315.1). NCBI lineage: Eukaryota > Fungi > Ascomycota > Sordariomycetes > Glomerellales > Glomerellaceae > Colletotrichum > Colletotrichum cuscutae. The sequence continues at coordinate 601,832 of MPDP01000224.1, forward strand.
ACCGAGGTAGTTCTAAAAAAGTAATAAAAAGTATAAGGTATAAGGAACTCTCGCGGTACGGTGCTTTAAAAAAACTACTAATACTTATAAAAGTAATATAAGATACCTCTTTTAATTAGGTTAATACGGCCTTAATTAACGGAGTTATAACTAAGGAAAAAGGGTAGTATTAACCGGATTAGAAGGGTAGAGTTCTTAATCGTTTTATATTATTACGTTTAAAAATAAATTATTAAAAAAACTTTAGTTCGATCTTAAAAAAAAAAATATATATTTTTAAAATAAAAATCCGTATTACTAAGCTCCTCTCTTTAATTAAAGCCCTTTTTTTATATTTTTTTTAATTAGCTCTCCCGTAGATCCCTATACTTAATTAGTTTTAAAAAAGAACTATTAAGACTAATTACCCTACCCTATTCTAATCGTCCCCTAATTTCTTTTTCCTTAATTTTTTATAAAAAGAAATTATTTTAAATTAGTCCTAATTACTATATATAGTTAATTATATTAAGCCCTTTACTTACTCTTTTCTTTTATAATCGCTTTTTTTACTTCCTCTATTTTTATTATTTTTTTTATTAATTTTACTTAGTTCTTATCTTATTCCTCCTTAGTAATCTTCCGATTTTAACTTTTATTAGCCTAATTCTCCTTAGCTTTTTTTATTAATAATAGTATTTAAAAAATATAAGTTAAAGTTATATATATAGCTTTTATAATTAGGTCGTTATACTAATTAACTTATTATTCTCTCGTATTCTTATTAATATTAGCTTTATTTTTATATATATTATAATACTATAAGAGATTTTAATTAAACTTAACTAGCTCTTAATATTAATATTTACTATTTTTTTATATAGCCCGATCGTATTTAAAAAACGTATACTTAATAGCCTCTTATTTTAACTAAACCCTCGGTATTTTAATTAGAGTTTTTATAATAAGGCTATCCTTATCCTTAATTAGAGTATTTAAAAAACTACTTCTTTAGTTACTTAGACTAGCTTTATTAAGAGCTAGGCTAAGGTATAATAATAACTTAGGTAATAATATATTTAATAAAAACTTCGTAACTTAATAGGTTTTAGAAGTATTAATTAAGTATATAAGTTAATTATTAATAATAATATCTAAACGTTAGTTAATAACTTTTATTAGTTTAATTACTTATAAAGTCTAATTAGGGTTACTACTTATTATAAATCCTTAAGTATTCTTTAGTATTTTTAAGGATTAAAATAGTAAAAATAACTCTTTAAAAATAATAAGTTCTTATTTAAAACTTTTAGTTATTCTATTTATTTTTTTAAAATATATAAAATTAATAAAAGTATAATAACTATAATTATATAAGTTATAAATTTTTAGATCTTAGTTAATAAATCTAAGGCTAAGTAGGTAAGAACCGGATTTTTAAAGAGTTAGCGCCTTAGGGGTATTAGTTATAATATAATTAGAATTATTTAAGTTAATATAGAGCCTATTTTTAGAGTCTTAATTATATATTACTTTTTAAAAAGACTTTTTTAAAAGAGGTCTTATTATATTAAAAAAGTAATAACTATTATATTAGAACTCGTAACTAATTTATTAAATCTAAGCCGCGTAGAGCTTATTATTAAATAGTTTAAAGTATTTATAAATTATTTAATACGTATTATGAGTTAAGTTAAGCTAGCCGTATCGGACTATGTTACGAAACTATTTAAATACGTATAAACTATATTTTTATTTACTTAGTTATTATATTATAAGGACTATATAAACGCTTATATTAATTAGTTATTAAATATAAAAAGTATATTAATTTAGTTATAAAAGGCCTTTAGTACTTAAATATTATTAATAAATATCCTCTCTAAACGCCTAAAAACCTACTTCGGATTATATTAATAAACTATATTATCCTACTAATTAATAATTATTTTTATAAAATAGCCCGGATTATTAATATAAAAAAAGAAGATTATTAAGTATATTAAAATCCTAATTTTTTATATAATTTCTTAAGTTTAAGGGTTTAGAGTAGGGGTTTTATTTAGTTTAAAAGTACTCTCTTATCCCTCTTTAATTATAATTATATTACATACTAAAATAAGGTCTTATATTATAATTATTATTATAAATCTAATCTTATATTTTTAAATTTAATTTTAATATAATAAGCGTTTTTAAAAGTTATAATAATTAATTAAAATCTTTATTACTTTATAATAGGTTTAACCTATCTAAGTTTTCCGGTTTTTTAAACCCTTAAAAGCCTCGGGGCGCTAATTAAAAAAGGGAAGTACGTTCTTTATACTAAGCTAATTAAAAAAGTCGAATTTATAAGGGGTTAGGATTATTTAGAGAAAACTAGTTCGTTTAGGTATTAGGTTTAAGTAATAATTAATATACGCTTTATATTAATAGTTCGTATTAAAATTAATAAACTAAGAGTTCTTAGTATTCGTTATAGTCCTAGGGTTAATCTCGTTAAAAGTAATATATCTATTTAGATTTTACTTTTTTTAATTAGTATTTAGTATCGTTTTTAAAGTTTTTATTATAATCAGGCCCTAAATTCGTACTATATCTTTTTTATTATTTTAATTTAAAAAGGGAAATAAGAAATAAAGAGGTTATTATAAATAGCTAGGTTAGTATTTATATAATAAATTAAAAAATAAAAATTAAAAAAGGTTTAATTAGTAATAGTTATAAAGAAGTAATTAAAAAAAGAAAAAAAAAAAAAGTTAAGTAGCTAAGTAAAAAGCTACTTTTTTATACTAATTATAAGGGTAGCCTCTGCTAATTAAAAAAAAGACGCTATATTATAAATAATAAAAAGGCCCCGATCCTATAATTTACTCCTTCTTTTTTTTATATAGTAGCTATAATTTAGTATTAATTAGCTAAGAGGCCTATAGTACTTTCCTCTTTAATACCCCGGGTCTAAGGGGGGGGGGGGGGTATATAGAGGCCCTCCCTCAATTCCTCTATTCTTTTTTATTTTATCTTTTAAATAATAGCTTTTTAATTATAATTATTCTTTTTTACTCAGTCTCTTTTCTTTTTTTAATAATATAATTTACTTACTTATTATATTTAACACTTTAGTTATTAATAATACGTATTAAATTATTAAAACTACTTATTATAACGTCTAGCTTTAGTAATATTCCTCTTTTATTCTTAAAAAGGTTTATTTTTAAAAAACTTAAAGCTATAAGTTCCGAGAGGTTAGTAAAAAGTAAACTATAATAAGCGCTACTCTATTCGATCTTTTTAATCCTTATCCTAATCTAACGTTCCTCTTTTTTAAATCCTTAAAATTACTAATTAATTAACTCTTTTTAAATTAGTTAGAGAGCTTTATATTAAATTTTATATTATAAATCCTTAAGTTAATAAGTATATTAAAAAAGAAATAGTTTAAAAGTTTTAATAATTAATTATAAATTAGAACGTTATTAAGAAGTACGTTTATAATCTAAGTATTATAAGCGGATTATTTTTATAGAGCCGTCGGGTTTTTATTAGTTATAATTATATTAATTACTTTAACTTTCTATTTTAATAATTAAATAAACGAACCCCTATTATTAACTCTTTACTTATCTAGGCTTATAGCGTTTAGAATACTATATTTTATAATTATTATATATAATCCTTTTAGAAATATATTAGTTCTAATACTAAAGAGCTAATTAAAAAGATAGTCCTCTATTTTAAATACGTTTTTTTTCTAAATTATTTTAATAATTAATATAATAATTATATATATTTTAAAAATAAAAAATACTATTTTAAAAAGAGTAACGACTAGTAAGCTATTAATTAGTCCAGAGCTAATTTTAAATAAGGCTATTATTATCGTTATATAATAAGTAGTAATAAGGTAGTATTTCTAATCCTAATTAATATTAAAAAAGTTAAAACTTTAATTTATATAGTTTTTAATTAGATCGATATTACTAAGACTAAGGAGGATAAATACGATTCCGTTTTTAAAAATACCCTTTTAACGTACTTTATTAAAAACTATATATTTATAATTTATAAGAGTTATTAACGTATTAAAATAAAGTAAATAGAGTAAGAGGTTATATAGGCTAAGCTAAATACTAAACGGGCTCGATTAAATAGGGAACTAGGCTTAGATATTTAAAAAGAGGGGTAGGGTTTCTTAATATAATTATATAATTAGTAAGTAAAGTCGTTAGGTTTTTAATTATAATAACTAAAAAATAATTCTTCTCCTCTCCTCGTCCCCTTATATTTTTATTCCGGATTTAAATAAAAAAATAACTAAAGAATTAATAAGATTCGGTAATATTTTTATAAAATAATATTTAATAAATAAAAACTCGTAGCTTATACTAAGGATCGGTAATAATAAGGGGTAATTTACTTTTTTTAAGAGGCTTTTATTTATAATTAGGTTTACTTAGTAAGTAATTAAATATCCTCGTCCTTAAAATTTATTATATTATTATTATAATCGAGAGGTAGAATCGTAGCGTTAATTATATTATTTTATAAAAATAAAAAGTTAGCTAAGTTAAAAATAAAGTTATTATAAAAATTAGACTCGTTAAGTAATAAGTAGAGGCCTTCCGGAGACTTTAAGAACTTCTTAAATCGATTACTAATATAAATAACTTTTATAATTAGTTTATTAATAAGCGTTTTTAATTAATACGACGATCCGTTTAGAGTAGCTAAGTAAATATAAAAAGGTCCTTATTAATAATAATTAAGTTTTTTAAAAGTTAATATATTAATTTTTTATTATATATTAAAAATAAGAACTAGATTATTAGTTTATAATTTTGTTAATTAGAGAGAGTATAAGGAGTTAAATTAGTTATAAGTTTAGGCTTAGTATTAAGCGACTTTATTAACTATAGTTTTTTAGTTATTTATTAAAGAGATAAAAACTCATAATCGGGCTTAGACTTCTTAATTCGTTATATATATATTTTCTTAATTAAGTACCCTTTAAATCGCCGTTTTTTTTTAATTAGGGTTATTATATAATAATTATAAATAAAATAAAACGGTATATAACCTAATAATACTTTAATAATTATCCTATTTATAAAAAAGGCCGTAGTAAGTATAGGTTTAATATCTTTCTTTTTTTAATCTAACTAAATACGAAGTATATATATAATAAATTAGTAACCCTTTTTAAAGAGCCTGTTAATATAAGGGTTATAAGCTAATATAACCTTTTACTAAGTACTATATCGTTAATTAAGCTACGTTATAGCGCCTATATTCTCTCGTCCCTTATTAATAATTAAAGTACTATAGATCTTATAATAATAAATAATATTTTTTTAAATAAACTTCGTAATATTCTTTAATATAGCGTTCGTTATAATCCGCACTTTTAAGTATTTTATAAACTTATAATATACTTTAATAACTTTTTATTTATTTATATACTAAACGTTTAAATAAACTTTAAAAAAAGGTTTATAAATTAGAACTATAAATATATAGAGGTTATTAAAGTATTATAATTTAGCTTTTTAATAAGCTTTATAAGTCGTAATTAGCTCCCGGGTCTAAGTATATATTCTTAGTTAGTAATATCGTTTTATAAAATAGAAATATATAGCCTCTTATCCCCTATATCCGGACTTATTATATATTTTATTAATTAAGTTTACTTAGTAACGCTTATTATTAATTACTTAAGTAGGTTAGGGACGAGTTTTTATTCCCTATTAAAATAAAAGTTTATTTTATATAATAAATCGTATTATTATTTACTTAAAACGTTTAAACTAATTAAAAAATATACTAATTAGCTTTTTTAAAATAAAAAAAAATAAGCGATTTATTTTAAAAAATCCGACTATTATTTGTTTAGTATTAGTATATCAATTAGAATATCTATTTCTTATATCTAATTAATAATAGCGTTACTACGACTATATACTATAATAAAAAAGTTCTTTATAACTTATATTCGTAGGACTTATACGTTAATAAAATCCTTAATATCCTCGTTAAGCTCTACTTTAACTAGGTTAAATTAGCTAGGGGTTTTTTTTAAAAAGCTATCCGCCGTAGTATTTTTTTTTATTAATATACTTAATTTTAAAATTAAAAAGTCTAATCTAAAAGAGCTAGCGTATTATTATTATTAATAATAGGTTATTTATTATATTATTAATCTAAGTAACTAGGACTCAGGTATTAGTTTTTAATAAGAAGTTAATCCTAAATAAATAATTATAAAAACGCTTTAGGCTTATTAAAACGCCTCGTATTTCGAGCTTTTTAAAGTTATAATTAAGCTCTAGTTTATACTATATCCCGCTCTTATATTAAATAATAATTCGCTCGTTATTAACGATCTAACTAAGTATACTACTTTATTTTTTAATATTAGTATTTATTATAAAAATAATTTATCTAGCCTCGGTACTATAGTTTAGTAAAACTAAAATAGGGGCTATTTATTTTTTTATTCTGCCTTTACTAACTGCTCGGGCAGTTCTCAGTATTATTTATATAGTATTAATATATAGTATTAATAAATACTCCTACTATCTCGATAGACTATTTTTTTTAGATTTTTTACTTTTTTAACTTTTCCTTTTATAAAGTTTATAATTACGGATTATTAATAGCGATATTAAGCGCCCGACGCTACTACCTTATAAACTACTTACTTAGCTAAGTTTACTACCCTCTAAGTAACTATAGCTTATAATAGTAGTATCGGAGATACCCTCGTTACTATTATTAAGAATAATATCGACCTTTATAAGTATAATATTTACTTTTTAACTTTAACTCGTATACGTATATATATTTATTACCTCGTTTTTTTTATTAAAATTAAAAAACGCTTCCCTCGCTATTTATTATTATTACTCTATTACTATTACTATTAAATCGTTTATTTATTCTTAAATATATATTATTAAAATACCGAGACGCTTAGTTATTATTAACCCCTAGGGATACTTTAAGGGCTAGAAGTTCGATCTTATAAGTATTATACTAGAGGACCCTAAACTATAGTAAAGTCGTCTTAAGGAATACGGATTAAATATTATTAATTTAAAAATCCGAAATACGTATATTAATATAAGTAGTACTATTATTAGTACTTAACTTATATAATATAGTCTTAATAAAATACTTAATTAATTATAGAGTATAATTAATACTTTAATATTATAATAGTAAAATAAGAGGTTTAGAGAGATTAAAAAGGATATTTTAGAGTTATTAAATAAGTTAGAAAATAAGAGGTAGGTTTTAGCTATTTAGAAGGCTATTAATATGTTATATTATTAGTAACGGGATAAGCTATATTAATAATTAATAATAGCTATAGCTAGCTATAGTTAGTTATAAAGTTTTGTTAAAGTACGTAATAAAGATATTCGATATTAACCTTAATAGACTAGCTTGCCCGTAAAGGCGAAGATGGCCCCTAATGAGGCGGACCGGACCCTAAAGGGAAAATAGGGGCTATAATAATCGCTTTTTTAAGCGTTTTTATAACCTCGATTTATAGCGCTCCCTATTTAAAAAATTAGTTCTTACTAAGTAAGGAGTATAACGGGGCTATTATAAAAAGAAATTACTTAATTTAATAATAATAAAAAGTAATAATACTAAAAAACGATCTAATTTCTAAAACGTTCGAGTATTTTATTTATTTAAAAGTCTTAAGGACTTTAGTTTAATTAGGCCGTCTCTTTTTTATATTATAAAAATAGTTTATAATAACTATAGATAGTTAGTACTATTACGACTTCGCTCTAGAAATAGTATAATTAGTTAACTTAATATTAACTAAGACTTAATTAATATTCTAAAAGTATTTATAAATAAATCGCCAGATCCTAGGATAGTTAGTTAAGTACTTATTATTATAATAGGATCGCGGGTTTTTAATTACGATATTATTAATAAAAGCGCTATAGTATTTTAGAATTAAGTTATAAAAAATGCGGGTTATAATCCGATAGAATTAAGCTATTAAATTTATTACTCTTATTAAGAGGGTATAGTATTTATATAGCCTAAGTAGAGTTAAAAAGGTCGTTAGATCGTAGTTTTTTTTATTTAAAGAGATTTAATTATAGTTAAAAAAAAAAATCTAAGAGGGAAATAAGCTAATTTATAATAAATTCCTCTAAGAACTTATTAATATTAAGTAATTACTAAGCATTTTAAAAAATAATAATATTAACTTTAGTTATTAAGTTAATTAGCTAAAGACCGCCGTCCTTTTTTATTATTAAAAACTAAGGGTTTTAATACGTAATATAGCTTTTTTTAATAATACCCTAGGTAATATATTCTTAAATTACTTTAAAAGCTTTTAGTAATAAAGCCTTTAGGATCGGAATACCTTTTACTTATTAAGCCTTATAGGGTATAGTTTTAATTAATTATAGTAGTGCGACTATAGGGTCGAAACGGCCGTATTTAAAAAAGTCTTATACTAACGCTTTTTTTTAATTAAAAAGTATTTACTTAAAAAGATCTTATTAATAAAATAAGAAATAGTTATAATTTTTAAAAATAGCTTAGAGTCGGTTATTTGTTAATTTAGAGCCTAGTTCTATATTTAAGAACTTAGGTATAATAATATCCCTATAGGGGCCTAATTAGTCTTATAGCTTATTTCTAACCTCTTTAAGTTTCTTAAGCTTTTAATAAGGATCGCTATTAAGTATTAATTTATTAAAAAGTACGTCGTTAACTAGCTAAACCTTTTAGTCTTTCTTTTTATATGTTATATTAACTTTAATAATATAAAGAATTTTATAAAAAGCTTTTTTTAACTATTTTATACTATTTTAATACTTTTTATTTTAGCTTTATAATTCGTTATTTAATATATAACTCCTCTTATTAAAAAGTAGGTATTTTCGTTAAAAAACGTAAATTATTTTAATTAGCTAATTTATTTAGTCTATTTTTAGCCTTACTTCGAGCGGTTATTATTACTCTCTTAATTTATATAATCTAAAGCTAAATTATATAAAGTATAACTATAATTATAATTTAGTTAGCTTAGTCTTAGTTTAAAACTACTATAATACGCTCGTCTTTTTTTAATTTAAATTCCGAGTAGGGGTTATTAAAACTAATAATATTTTTAGTTATATTACTAATATTTAGTTTTCTAATTTAAAAACTTTTTTTACGTACTACTTAAGCTAGAGTAAAATATCCTTTACGTTCTAAAAACCGTTCGTCCTAATTATCCCTATAGGGATCCTTAGCCTTACGTTTTTAATATAAATTAGAGTAGTAATTATCGACCTATTATATTTAAAAAATAGCTTAGTATCTTATATAAATAAAAGACTTAATAATAATAAATTAAAGGTCTCTTACTCGTTTTTAATAAAAAAGTAAGTAGTTATTTTAAACTTATTAATCTATACGTTTATAAAATAAAAACTATTAAAAATTATCTAACTAATTAGATCGTACTTAAACGTTTATATTTAAAACTTTATTATTATATAAAAAATACTAGCTTTCTTAACGTATTATTTTAAAAAGATATTAACTTATACCCTAATACATAGAATAGTAACGATTACTAAACTTTTATTATCCTAATTTACGCTAAATATTTAGATTTTTAATTATAAATAAGCGTTCGAGATTACGGAAGTTAAGAGCTTAAAAATCGGGTTAGCACCTCTAACTTTACTAATCTTAGTTATATAGCTCGGCTTTAAAAAAAAGTTCTTATTATACTTATTAAAAAGATCTTTAATATCTTTTTATTATTACCTATTTTTTATTAAATTAGCTAAGGACTTCGGAGCTTTTAATAAGATTTTATTAATATTAAAATACCCCTAATTATATATTAAAGTCGTTATTATTATAGTATATTTTAATATAATCTTTTATAAAAAGTTTATAAAAAGCGAGATCGGGGCCTCGAACCTCTTTTTTATTAGCTTTTTAACCTCGACCCTAAGGTTAAAATTACGGGTCTAATTTATAATTATCGTTTTTTAGGTTTTATAAAAAAAAAGCTCTTAGGTTCTTTAAGTATTAATATTAGGGGTACTAATTAGGGCTTTAATAAGCTAGGGCTTAGAAATAAATATAAAAGTTACGTTCTTTACTATTTTAAAAACCTCGTTATTATTATCGATTTTTATAATTTCTCTTTTTTAATTAGAAAAGAAAACCGTCTTCTTTCTAAGTTATAAAGGCTAGCTTAGGCTATTAATCTTATACGTCTTTTTAAAGTATAGCTTAGTTACTAAGGTATAGTTCTTAAATAGTCTTCTTTTATAAACGGTATAAATATTTACTTAGTTATAATAACTTAAATTAAGTCGTACTATATAAATATATTTAATTATATTTATAAAATTAGCTAAGGGAAGTATAAATATAGTTTACTAAGGTAGTCCGATTTAATAGTTTAGAATTTACTTAGTTAAAAGCTTAGTATTTTTCTTAGTTAATATATTTATTATATAAAAAAAAAGTAATACGATTAGCGATCGTACGCTTTTTTTTATTTTTAATTATAATAAAGGGGATATTATTTATAAGCTTATAATTATTACGCTTTTTATAATACTAAGCTCTCTAAACTAAAATAATAAGATAAGCGTCCTTATTAAAAATATATTAATTATAATCTTTAATAATTTAGTAATATTAATTTTAGTAATATTAGTAGCGATTTTTAGGTTTTATAATCGGGGGCCGATTAGAACGCATAGTACTTATATTAAATATATAAATAAGACTTTAAAAATAAATACTATTTTAATAAATCTTTAGCTTACTTATTTCGTTAGCTAGGTTAGAATTAGTAATATTATTAGTAACTACCTAGGTAACCTAGGCCTCTATTATTAGTTAGTAATATTATTAGTAATTTAAGTACTAGTACTAAGTATTATTACGTACTTAAAGAGTAAAAAGTCGTAGTAAGGTTTTAAGTTAACTCTAATTATTTATAAAAAATAAGGTATATTTTTTTTATATATAATTATATTAAGAAGTTTTATTTTAAACCTTATATACTTTATTAATTTAATAAAGCTGTTTAAAATAACCCCGACTTTTTTTATTACTTTTTTTATAATATTAATATAAAACTACTTATATACGGCCTTAATTAGGCTCTTATTAATTATAATATAGAAATCTTATTATTTAATAAGGGTAATTATATTATTAATCTTAGTAAATAGTACTTAAGTAGAGTTTAAATTAGAAAATAAAATAAGTAATTTTTTAATAACTTTTTTAATTTATTTTTTTTTATTTAAAAAGCGGTTAATATCTTATTTTTTATACTTTTTTAAAAAGAAATCCTTAGCTTAGGCCTAGGATAGTCCTCTAATCGCGTCTTTAACTAGAGTTTAATAATTTCCTCTTATAATATACGTAATAAGTTTATTTTTAAATCGGTCCGGGACTTTATTAATCTCGTACTAGTCCTCGAACTTTTTTAAAAAGTTTATAATATTATTATTTTTAAAAACTATAGTCCCTTTTTAACTAGGGAATAGTATTTTATAAAAACTTATATTTTTTATTAAATTAAGCTAAGGAATCGTAAGGCCCTTAGTTTAAAACGTAGTTATTTAGATCTAAGTAGTAATAGTACTTAGGAGGTTATTAATTAAAATATCTATTTTAACCTAAACTATAACTAGCTTTTTTTAATTTAAATTAATAAGTAAATTTATTAAAAAAAATAACCTTCTTATTATTAAACGACTCTATAGTTTATAAGTCTTAATAAACTATAAAAGCTAGTTTAATAAACGATCTATTTAAAATAAAAGGATTAAGTTTATATAATTAAACGTCCTAAAGAGTACTAATAATAATAAAAATAATATATTAGTTATTTATATTTATAGTCCGAGGTTATTAAAAATATAGTTCGTCGATTTTATTTATAATTTTAATAATTTTATATTAATCTATTTACTTTAAATAGAGTTTAGAAAAAGAGGAGAGGAGCCGTTTTAATAGCTAGAGTATAGTTATTATCCTAATTAATATAATTTAAGCCGTCCTTTTTAGTCCTTACTAAGTATATAACTAGAGTTTTAATTAAATATCATATTAAGCCTATAGTAATACTAATCGAAGTTATTAATAAGTTTAGTTAAAAGCTAGTTTTATAAGCGCCCTTTAGTTTAATATATCCGCACTTTTAAATAGGTTTATTATTAAGTCTCTAAACTATATTAATTAATAAAGAATAGTTTAGTTAAATAACTAGTTATACTTATTAAAGTATTTTATTAGTTCTAATCCTAACTCGTCGTTCGTTTTATTATACTATTATAGCGTTTATATTTAGGCCCGATCTGGTCCTAAATATCCGCGTTTTTTTTTATTTATTTATCTCGTTCGCTTATTAAAGTTTATTATATCTCCTTCTTATTAAATAAAAAGCCCTTTTTTATACGTCTTCGTTTTCGTATCTTAATTATTTAGTTACTTTTTTTTTAAATTAAAGTCCTATTACTCGTATTTATTTTAATTATTACGCCGTTTTTTTTAATTAATTTATTTAAAATATTTTTAATTAAGTTAGGCTTTTTTTTACTTATTCTCTTATTTAGAAAAAGAAGGGATTTTTAAAAAGGGAGATTATTAAAAAAGTATAGGGTATAAAGGACTCTCGTAATATAGTATTTTAAAAAAAGCTATTAATATTTATAAAAGTAATATAAAATACCTCTTTTAATTAGGTTAATACGGCCTTAATTAACGAAGTTATAACTAAAAAAAGAGGGTAGTATTAGTTAGATTAAAAAAGTAAAGTTCTTAATCATCTTATATTATTATATTTAAAAATAAATTATTAAAAAAGCTCTAGTTTAATTTTAAAAAAGTATATATATTTTTAAAATAAAAATCCGTACTACTAAGCTCTTCTCCCTAATCGGGGCCCTTTTTTTTATATCTTTTTTTAATTAGCTCTTTTATAGATCCTTATACTTAATTAGCTTTAAAAAAGAACTACTAGGACTAATCGCCCTACCCTATTCTAATAACTAAAATTACTAAGCTAAGTAATAAAAAAAACTCTAAAATAACTTATTTTTTAAATATTATAATTATAATTATTAACGTTAGTCTATTTTTTAAACTAAGTACGGAGGTTAATAAGAATAATAATCCTACTATTTTTTTATTCTATTTACTAACTTATACTTTTTTTTAAAAAAAATATAATTATAAATAACTATAATACTATATATTTTATTAATAACTAATCGCTTCTAGAGCCGGATTCTATTTAATAAAATAATAACTTAAAAAATATAAACTTTAAAACAGCTTCTTATTTTATAATTACTAAGAGAATGAGGATTATATAGAATATTTTTATAGAACTAAAAGAGCTTAAAATAGAGTACTTTACTCTTTATAACATCGGTTTTATTAAGAACTTTTATATAAATATCGTATTAAAAATACTTTTTTTAAAAAACTAGTATTTAGTACTTAGGTTTTAATTATACTTTTTAGTTTAAAAGCGAATTTAATAATATTATTATTAGGTAGCTCGAGAGAAAAATTAATTTAGTTTTTTTAGAATATAAGCCCTATTTGTCCTATTTTCTACTTAAAAATTAGTCTTTACTTATTAATATAATTTTAATACGCAATATATAGTACCTACGTTCTTTATACTAATTAAAAAATAACTAATTAGATATAACTTAGTTTTAGTATTTTAAATCTAGCTATTTTACACTAATAATACTTAAAAAGCAGTCTATCGAGACAGTGAGAATATCCATTAATACTGTGTATTAATACTGTGTAAATGATACCGAGAACCGCCCGAGCAGCCAGCAAAGGCAGAATAAAAAACAAATACTTAAAAAGCTCGTACTAACTACTCGAGAAGTAAGAATTAAAGGACTAAGCTATTTAAAACACTAATACTATATAACTACTTATATAAAACAGGTTATCTTATAACGTACTTTAGAATAAAAAGTAACCCGACTTTATTATAAAATCTTATAAAACCTTTTTGATTACTTATTCACTTATAAATAAAGTAAGTAGCTAATACTAATTAAAAATGAATATTTAAGTAGGACTTTCGTCTTTTTACGAGTTATAAAAACCTACGATATAATATTTAAAGTCTTATACTCTTTTAAATAATAAGTATATATATAAAAGGGCGTAGCTATTTATAAGATTTAATAAAATATAAAACGTATAATAATCGTAATTGATAATAAAACTCGTTTTTAAATATAAGTATAAAAACTAAGAATAAACTTAGAGATTACTTTTTTATATATAAAAAAACTAAATAAAAAAGGGGAACGAGTTAGTTAAAAAATTATTAATAAAGCGATTAGTACAATATTAATAACTAGCTTATTAAACGAACTCTAAATAAAAACTATATTAACTATAGCTTACTTATATAATATTAGCCCTAAGTAACGTACTAACTAGTTGTTATTAATTTAAATTAAAACAGTTTAGTTCGCTTATAATTTTAAGTAGTAATAACTAATAAATATACTAAAGCTCGCTTATAATTTATATTTTTATTAAGAGTAGACGTACGTATATAATTATAAAGTATACTTTTTTAAAAAGGACTATAAAAAAGGAATTAATATGAAATATTTTAAAATAGAGTAGAAGGAATATATTAAGTACTTTATAAATTACGTACTAAACGTTTATAATTTATATAAAATCTAAATCCCCTCGTTTTTAAAAGTTATTATTACTTAAGATATAACGTTTAATAAAATAGCTTTTTATTTAAAAAATAATACTAAATTTATAATTTATTTACTTAAGTTAAGGGCCGTAATAAATAAGATTTAATAACTATTTATAATAATTAAACCTAAGCTTTAATTACTTAAAATCGTAGATAAAAAAGAGGCCGTATTAATTAATAATAAAAAGTAACTATTACTACTTATACTCGCTTTATAAAAAATAAATAAGGTTATAAAAAACCTTAGTTTGTTTCTAAGTAAATAAAGCGGGTAATTACTTATTTCTAAAATAACTCTAAATTTTAAAATTTAAAATTAAATACGAACCTCGTTTAGCTAATTAACTTAGTAAGCGAGGCTATAAAGAAAATTGATCCTCTTATTAAAAGAATCGAAAACGTAATATATATATATAAATAAAATAGAGATTTTTTAGAGCTTTTAGAAAAAAGATTTTTTACTTAACTAGACCCTAACGAGCCTTTTTAATAAATAAGCTTATATTAAAGAATAAGAATAATAAACGACCTAGTTAGTAATTTTAATATAATTAGTATATATAGCTAAGAAAATAATAAATATATTAAATAAAATTAAAAATTAAAAAACTAATACTAGAGGTATTTATTTAAAACCTAAATTAATAAGAGCGATTTAAGTAGTACTTTTTTATACTCGGGTAAAAAGAGGCTAGGACTCCTTTTTTAATACGTATATACTTAATTAATAAAAAGCGGTTAACGAAGTAATTTAATTATATCGGACCCTATATTACTACGTTTATATTATAATAATTAGAATAAAGTACTTTTTGCTAACTACGCTCTAATTTAACTAAATTTATATAAATTAATTAATTACCCTTTTAGAGAAGTAAAAGGATATTTTTAAAATACTAGAACTTTTAAAAAGCCGATTCATAGAGGTAATATAATTAAAAATCTAAAAACTAAAAAAATAAATACTTAAAAAGTAATTAATAAGGTATTAGTTATTCTTAAACTAATACTTTCCAAATAAGTATTTAATTATAAACTTAATAATAATAATAATTACTTCGATTATTATAAAGCGAGAATTTATATTAAAAAGGATTTTTAAAAACGATACTTTTTAAAAAAGACCTATATAGTAACGCTAATAGTTACAACGTTTAGAATAATTATAATTATTACTACTTAATTTAACTTAAAAGTTTATTAGTATAATATTATAAACGCTTTTTTAAACGTAGTTAAAAAGCTAAGTAACCCCCTTATTATTTACGAGCTTTTAAATAGTTTTTATAAGTTAAGAATATATATAGAGCTTAAATAAGCCCTATATAATACTTATAACTCTTTACTATTATAATATAAAAAATCAGTAACGTATATAATAAGCGAACTAACTAGATAAGCGAGCTAGCTACCTAACTACGACTATATTATATTCGTAACTAATAAATAATACTAAGAAAAGTAATTTAATTAAGACTATTTAATATCCTCTTCTTTAGATATTTTTTTAATAATTTAGTATATTTATATATTATAATTAGTATTCTTATAGACGCTATATTATTACTAACCCGTTTTAGTCCTTAGCTAACGACTATTATTTTAACGTATTTCTTTTTTAATCTAGGTTATTACCTTTTTTTATAACTAAAGGTCTTCTTTATTAGCTACTATAAGACTTCCTCTTTATTTAAGACGTATTTTCTTAGCCCTCCTACGTTAGCTAAGTAGGTTATTCTCTTTTTAAAAAATCTAGTACTCTAACTTTAATAAAGTAATTTAGTATATAAATCCTCGCGCCCCCTTTAATAAATACTTAATAACTTTAATAATTAAAGTTAAAAAGCTATTTTAATAATAAGTAATTCGATTTTTAATAAGTTATAATTATAATAATACTTTTATTAAGTTATTTAGTATTTAAGAAGTCTAAGTTAATAATATTATTAAGAGAGATCTTAGAAGCGTTAGAGTATATAACTTTACGTTTAGCTTAGATAGTATACTCTCTATACTTAAAAGTACAAACCCGGCTCCTCTAAATCCTTTTTAAATATTTCTTTTTATAATTACTTACGTAAATACTTTATAAAACGCGGGAAAGAAGTCCTCTTTCGTAATATAAGTATTACCTCGTTATATATATTTTTTTAATTTCTCGGCCGTACGCCATTTTTAAAAGCCTAAAGTATTTAATATTTAAAGGTTATAGTAAATAAAATAAATAAGCCGGTATATAAAGGGTAATAATATTTTTTTTTATAATATAACTTGAAATCTATAGAGTAATAACTTTCGTATTTATTAATAATAAAAAAGTAATATCGACTTTTTATACGTAGTTTTATATATTATTTAAAGTATATTACCTAATTTAGGCCTCTTTTATTTATTATCTATCCGTTTTTAAATATTATAATTATTTAATTACGTAGTAGACCGGATTTTATATATTAAGTAGAGAGGTAATATTACCCCGTAATAATAATATACAGTAAAACGCTATAGCCTAACGAACTAATAGCCTCGATAACTATAACCTATTTATAATTACTAAGCTATATTATTTTATATTTAAACGCCTTTTTATATTTATAACGACTATTCTAAATATAATCTAGCTTATTATAAAACTAGTCTTATTGAAGTTATAAATATCGGACTTTATAATACCGTATTTTACGATTATATTCGCTACGAGGTAAAACTATACGTTTATTACGTTTAGATCTTCGTATTAAACCCTTTTATAATTATACTTATAAAAAAATCGCGTCCGGAGCTATAATTAGCGCTTAATAAAATTAAAAACCTAGCGCTTTTTAACGGGGAGCGCGTCGTAATTAGTAAGTAACTAATTAGCTATATTTTTTATATTATTAATACGGGGAGGAAACGATTAGGAATTTAAATCGAGAATATACTTAACTAGCTTCTTTTTTTTAAGTAATATTAAATTCTGCGAGTTAGGGGTAGTATTATATCGTGATAAGATTCCTTTTAATTACGTACTAAGGGTTAAACGAGGGACTAAGTAGATCTTTATAATAGCTTAGACGCTTAGATTTAGGGTTTTTTTAATAACTTAGATAGCTAAGCTTAACTAAATATTATCATTTTATAATATTATTATTTTATTATAGCGTAGTATAAGTTAAAAAGTAAAAGTTAAGTTAAACGCGGTCGGGTAACTAGCTCGCTTATCTAGCTAGCTCGCTTATTATATACGTTATTAATTTTTAAAAACCTAGGTCTTTTACTTATAAATAAGGACCCGTACTTATTTTAAAAGTTTATTAAAAAGGTACTAGTTCTTTTTTTTATAAATAATATCCTCGTTTTTTATTATAAAAACTACGTTTATAATACTAATTAAGTAACTAAGAGATTTAAAAAAAAGTATAAAATAAAGGACTAAGGGCTAGTTTTATAATATTTAAGTATAAGGGTTATTCGTAATTAACTAAACTAGAAAATATATTTTATTTATAATTAGTATTTTAAAAGAGTAATTAAAAAGTTCGATCTTACTAACTCTACTACTCTTATAACCCTATTACTAACGGTCCTAATTAAAAAGAACTTAGGGATTATATTCTTAAATAAGACTAGGTCTTTTTAAAAAAAGGTTAGTTTAATACTATATATAGTAATTATAATTCGGCCCGACGTTATTTTTATATACGCTCTAATTTTTTAGTTCTTAACGAACCTATTTTATTAGTATTATTCTATTATAAACTAAGTTATATAATACTTTTTTTATATATAATACTTAATAATATATTTTAAAATCTCAGGGGATAAATAAGTATTATTGATTATAAGTAACGCTTCGTTTATAAATAAGAAAAAGACTTAAAAATCCTTATAAAATTTATAATCTCTTTTTTTAATAGCCTTATTTAGTAAAAAGTAGCCCGTTAGAATATAATAACTATATTAATTTATAATAGATTCGGGATGCGTACGGTAATAGGTCGTTAATAAGTTAGCGACTAAGTATACGGATCATATTAGAGAAGAACTTTCTATGAAGCAGAGCCCGTACGAAGGACTCTATAAGCTTTAGTTTTATAATATACCTATACCTATATTATAGCCTCGCTAGTTAAGTACTCATAGCCCAATCTCTTATATAATTATAAAAACTAAATTATTAAGTTTAGAATATATAGCTAAATAAATACTTACTCTTAAACACTTTTTTAAAAATATTTTATTTAAGCTTAGTAAGGTATAAAAAGTATACTATAATAATTATTAAATAATTAGATTTATAATAAAAAAAGAGGACCGTATTTTAACTTATTTATATTATATTAATATTTAGAATATATAGCTATAATAAGAGTATTTAAGAGGCTTATTCTAAGTAGTTAATATATTAATAAATAAAATACTAGTTAATAGTTTTATAAAGAGCTTTTTTAAAGTAAAGTTCGAGTACTTTATATTATTTTTAAGTATAAGAAATATATAAGAAATAATTATACGAAATAAAGGGACGTTTAAAAAATAATAAAACGGCTTAGAGGGCCCGGTTTTTAATTAAAAAACGTAGTTTATAACTAGGGAGTATAAAGTCGCTTTAGTAACCCCGTTAGGTCGCTTAAAAAGAGGTTATTTATTAAAAAAAAAATAAGCGCGTACTTATTTAAAAAGAATATAAATACGGGTTACCCTTTGGGGTCCGGTCCGCCTCATTAGGGGCCATCTTCGCCTTCACGGGCAAGCTAGTCTATTAGGGTCAATATCGAGTATCTTTATTACGTACTTTAACAAAACTTTATAACTAACTATAGCCGGCTATAGCCGTTACTAATTATTAATACTAACTAAACTTAAAATATTAATAACCCCGCTATTATAGTATATTAATCGCTTTTTTAATAACTAAATACTACCCCTTACTTTCTCCCCTTATCTTATTTAATAATAACCTCTCCTTACTAATATTCTTATTTAATATACTTATTTATATTCCTTCTAAGCTCTTAATTATATTATTAAATCTAGGCTTATTTATATTACTTTATTATATTAAAAAGGCGCTAATAAGGGTAACGTTTATTATAATATATTTATCCGTTTTTTATAAATTAATATTATAAATATAGTATTTATTAAGGTAGTCTCTCTATAGCTCGGGGTCCTTTAGTATAATATTTATAAGATCGAACTTCTAGTTATTAAGGAAGCCCTAAGGGTCGACGAGCTATTAGTAGCGTCTCGGTATTTTAATAAAGTGTACTTAAGGTAGACGGTTAGATAGTAATAGCGATAATAATAGTATAATAGTAATAAACGGCGAGGGAAGTAGCGTTTTCAACTTTAATAAAAGAAACGAGGTAACGAATGTGTATATGTACGAGTTAAAGTTAAAAGTGTATATTAGTAAGGTCGGTACTATTCTTAATAATAGTAACGAAGGTATCTCTAATACTATACTATTATAAGCTACTATTACTTAGAAAAGTAGCTAACTTAGCTAGGTATATAGTAGGCTTATAAGGTAGTAGCGTCGGGCGCCTAATATCGCCGTTAATAATCCGTAGTTATAAACTTTATAAAAAGGAAAGTTAAAAAGTTAGAAAATCTAAAAAATAGTCTAGCGAGATAGTATGAGTATCTACTAATACTGTGTATTAATACTATGTAAATAATACCGAGAACCGCCCGAGCAGCTAGCAAAGGCAGAATATATAAATAAATAAATACGGGTTATATATTTAAAAGAATATATAAACTAATAAGAGTATTAATTCTAATTTAAATACTATTTATTTTTATAAATAAAATACCTAATATTATTACGTTTTTAATAAGTTTTTGTAATAACATCTTTAGTATAAAAAGAGCGTTTATAAACGCTTTTTTTTACTAAGGCCTTATTTATATAAACCCCATTACTTCTATTTTTATTTAAGAAACTATTATACTTAAAAACTTTATATAATACAATTATTATACGAGTTAGGGTTTATATATTAGTTTATAAATAAAGAATAGAACGAAAATAGCTTACAACTTATTTTATAAAGTATAAATAGAACTACATTAATAATTATAAACGCTACTACTTTTCTTATTATTTCTTATTTAAAGTATAAAAACTTTATACTTAGGTCCTATATATACTCCTTAAAAATAAGAGTATAACTCAACTTTTTATAAGTTTAGTAGCGTTAGTATTTATTATTAGTATATAAACTTAAAAAGTACGTACTATTTAAATAATTATTAAGAGCGCTCTTAATATACTTAAAATATTTATAACTAAATAAGAGAAATAAAAGTACTAGCTCGTATTAAACTTTAGTACTAAAAATAGTACTAAGAGGGTCTATTATTAAGAATTAGTTTTCTAAATAATAATAAATAAAAAAATATTATACGTATAGTTAACTACTCTATGCTCTTTAAAAAGAGGCGAGGGAGGGGGTTATAAACTTATTTTATTTTTACTATTCTTTTTTTAAAAAAGAGGTTATTTTTTTTATTTAAAAAAAAATAAAAAAAAGGGCTATAAACTTACTTTACTTACGCTATTTTTGTAAAAAACGAGAACTTTTCTTTTATTTTTTAAAAAAGAATAAAGGAGGGGGTTATAAACCCTCCTTATTTTTATTACCCTCTTAAGTAATTCGTTTAGTTATAAAGCTATTACTTATTAAATAAAATAGTTAAATTAATATTAAATAAATAAAGTTATATTACTAATTAAAATATAAAATAAGAGAATATTACTTATTTTCTTTAAGTTTATTAAGGGGGCTAGGGGAGCTACTACTCTTTTTTAAGGCCGTAGCCTTAAGCTTATATTTTTTAACTTTTTATATTATAATAATACGAGCGTAGTTTTTAATTATTTATTTATAAGTTAGTATTTAAATAAAACGATACTATTAACTAAGATCTATTCTAAACGATATATATATATATATATATAAGAATATAAATATAAAAATAAAAAATAAGGGTATATATACGTATAATAGTAATATAAATATAAGTTAAAAAAAGAAGGAACGTTTATATTATAAATAATAATAAGGAATTTATATATTTATTACCCTTAACTTATAAATTAATTATTTAGTTAATAAGAGGCCCTCTCTTAGTCGTACTTTTTATTAATAATATAATATTAAGATTATTTATAATAATAAATATAAAAGTTAATTTATAGCTAGTTTACTCCTTACCTATAACTCTACGTATAAACTAATTTATTTTATAATTCTTTTTATAAATAGATTTTTATATATTAATATATAGTTTTCTATTTTAAGTAGACCTTTTTATAATAATATAAGTAGTTAAGTACGCTTTTTTCAAACGTAGTTTTATTTAAAGGGGTATATTATAATAGTTTTAACTATTTATAACCTTATTATATATTACGTAATCTCGGTTATATAATTACTAAGGCTTACTTTACTTATATTTTCTATATTAGAGCGAGCTTCGTACTTTTTTCCTATTTCTAATAAATAACCGTTCTCTTATTCACGTCGATGCCCCTATTGTGACTATACGACAGATGATAAATCCTTCCTCGAGATCGAGAATATGCGCCAAACCTAGTTCGCTTGATGAAGCCCTATTGACGGGAAGAGACACCGCCCAGTCAAGCCGATGACCCCGAAAGTTTTCGAATTTTAGGAGATAGGGGCTGCTGATCCACGCCTCAGTCGTTGTCAGGTTCCAGGCGACATTTTGGAATGCGCGGTCTTCCAAACATTCCAGAACCCAGAATATCTGATTTTGGTCATTCTCGTAATCACTTCGTTCGTAATAGTCAAATTGTTCGCTGTAGATGTCAAAGAGTTCCATCCAGTTCACCCAAGGCTCCTTAGTCTCGGAGGGAGAACCGTGA
Organism: Colletotrichum cuscutae; assembly: GCA_030869315.1. NCBI lineage: Eukaryota > Fungi > Ascomycota > Sordariomycetes > Glomerellales > Glomerellaceae > Colletotrichum > Colletotrichum cuscutae. The sequence continues at coordinate 624,466 of MPDP01000224.1, forward strand.
AGCCAATCGTAATTGCTCTTGCTGCTATTTTCTCCAAGATCCAGGCCTAACTTTCAGGTTAGAAAATAAAACGCAGAGAACATCGTAGCCACTTACCAGTCTGATACAGAGAGGATCGTATGAGGTGCCATAGCAGGTGATTCCACGACCGGGGACGAGACAAAGTGTTGAGAAGTAAGCGCTCTCCCTTCAATAACTCCACGATGAAGTTGTCGTATGTCACTTTGCCTGCGATAAGTGAGTCGATATCTTCATCGTGCAGTCCCCAGTAGAAGAACAAGAACGCATCCTTCCAATTGGTCTTGTTGGCGTCCGTGTTGGCGATTTGGTGTGCTGTGGTGGAAGGAAGAAAAGTCTTCGCAGGGTGGGGGGAATTAAATAGACTGAGCAAAGGTATCGCCTGCCTGTGAATTCTTTTTGATCTCGATTAAAGATGTGGCACTGTGTGTGTGTGACAAAGAGGAAAGAGCGGAGTGAAAGGGACAAACAAAAGTCAGTTGTGGAAGCGACCCTGCCTAAGGTACTGCCTAGTACCAGGTACCTTCAATGCTCGTCGAGAAAGATGTACGTGAGGTAGACACCCTGGGTGGATACCCAAGACAGTCGAATGTCATCTTTCCATTGCTCTTTCCTCCCTTTGACGTCAACTTCCTCACTACCCATGGAACTGAATTGCCCTAACTAAGGTGGGTACGCTCCTGCGTTAGTGCTCGCTTTCTACTATATCTAACATGAAGATTCCTTCAACAGTACCTAGTAGCTCAAGGCCACTTCTAGAAAGCCACACTATGAATGTGTGTATCCGTTTAACATGACAATCCCCTTGTCGACCACAACCAGCGAGATATTCGTTTGCAAAAGTAGGTAGGATGAGCCGCTGCATTGAGTTGAGACTATGCTACCCTCCGCCAGAAGCAAGCTCAAGAAGATACTTGATGTTCGGAGTATCAAAGTTCATCAGGTTGTCGTCGATCTGTGATATTTGTTGTACATCAAGTCCCAAATCCAGCATCTGTTCACTTTCTAGTTCGAGGTGTGGAAAGCTCGGAGAATCCGAAGGCGCTGGTATTTTCGGACTTGGGATAGATAGATTTGATTCGCGGCACATCTCCCCGTAATCGACCATCGACCAGAGGGATCTTTCCCATCCTGGATCCATGACTGATTCCAGCTGCGAGTCAAGGAGTGAATCGAAAAGATAAGCGTTCGCATTGAAAGTCAGCAGCCGATGGTGCTATACTAATGTTAGCCCATATATGGCTGAAATACACCAACTCATCGAGCAATTGAAAACTTACAATCTTGGACGCATGATCCCAAAACTTTGCCATTCCTTCAAGTATTGATATGCTGTCTTGGGTTGCACTCAGTAGTGCCAAGTAACGCTGGCTCTCGGTATCCTTCTCGGTGTGCATGTGAAGCGAGAGAATGCTGCCAGCTAGGCACGCTGAATATGCGTAGAATGAAGCACCTAGATGGCACCCTACTGCTTCTGCATCGTGCAACAAATTGACCAGATCTCGAGCATGTTCATAGCTCTTCTGTGAGGCGAGGCGCATGAAACTTGATGGAACTTGACACTTGACTCTCCGAACTTGCTCTCGCACAAGGAACGGATGGTACAGAAGGCAGTAGCAGACATTAAATACTGTACGTGCAAAGATGACATGGCCCATTGCGGGGTGATCTATGACACCATCATCAAGCCTGTAAGTATCGACAACATTCCTAATGGGATGTTGATCGATTTGGAGGCGGGACTCGACGAGGAGAAGGAGCGACGTAATTGATGCAAACTCCAATTTCGAGTCCCAAGGGGGAGTCTCATCGGTATTGCGGTCGTGAAGAAGCCTTCGTGTGCAGCGAGCGAGTACGGATGATGCCAAGATAGCAACTGGGAATCCACTCTCAACGCCAACATCGGTGCTCCAATCGAGAAGCTGACGGATCGTCACATTCTGGCCCCATCCGCCAGAACGAAATGTCAGCTCGTCGCAAGGTACTCGCACATGGCAGTCCTCGTCCAAGATGGCGAAATGTCTGTGTTTGCCGAGGGAGACCAGTTTGTCGAGAAGGTAGATTGACCAGAAGGATCTCCGCCTTTCTTCCTGCTCCACCAGAGGAAGAGTTTCTGTTGGTTTCCCTATTACAGGGTAATTAGTTCGAACCGTGGGTTAACGAAGAGATCAATTTAACTATATAAACTTCTGTGTAAGTATAAAAAGGAGGTTCTAACCGTAGGTTAGGCTAGCTATAATAATCCTAAATAGGGCCCCTAATTAGCCCCTACGTAATTAACTATATACCGCGGTCGAATTAGACTTCCGATTTAATACTAACTTTTTTTTTTTATTAATTTAATTACTACGGTTAGAGGTATAATTCGACCTCGGGCCCGTTTACTAAGTCGTCTCTTTTTCCCCCTTTTTTTTATTTTTTTTATATAACTTATCTTTTTATTTATACGTTAACTTTTCTACTATTTATAAATTACTCTAACCCCTTATTAAGTACTATTTTTATAAAAGCGTTAGTAAGGTTATTATTATTATTAATCTAACGGATCTTAAGGATTTTATACTTTTTATACGATTATTTAAGGGCTATAATATCGATTATAAACCTCTTTTTTTTTATAGTTCCTAATTTAATAAGATATTTATATAGTAAATAAGAATCTATATAAACGACCGTTAGGATTAGTAAAAGGCTAAGTTAATTACGTCTTTTCTTTAAGTATTAAGAGGATAGACTTCGGCCCTATTAAATTTGCCCTTTTAACTACTTCCGTATTTATTACTTAAGGGACCTTCCCTTACTATCCGTAGATAAAAGCCTACTTATTAAGAGCTTTTACTACTTTTTATTTATTTAGCCTCGTATATCTTCCCGAGGCTAACGGTACGAAGAAAGAGTAGTTAATATTATTAACTTTATTATAATTTAATTTATTAGTATAGAGGGTAAGATCTTTTTTATTTTCTAAATTTTTTATAGGGTGCGGATACTTTAGGATACTAAACTAGCTACCTTTACTAGGTTCCGTGCCCCCGGATCTGCCCTTATATATAATAAGGAATTAGTTAAATTAATAAGGGTTAGTTTTACTATTTACTACCCTTAACGTTTTATATTATTTATATAATTTAGTATGTTCTTTTTCTAAGTAGTTACTTAATTAATATCTATCCTTTTTATAAATAAAGTACTACTTTTTATATTACCTTACTCGCGGGTTAAATCTTTATTTATTTAACGAATCTAGGCCTCCTTATTAGTAATTACTATACCTAGTTTCTTTTTTTTTTTATTATATATTTAATTAACTTAGTATTATTAATAAGGGCCGTTATATACTTAGAAATAGGTTTAGCGTAGTATTCTTATTTTAATATTAAAACTAGATCTTAGCTTTGAGTAGAGCGTTTTATAGTTTTTAGGTACTTAGTATAGGGTTATTTTTATTTTTAGTACGTATTAAACTATAATATAAAGATATTTAACTTTCCGCTCGTTAGTTCCCTTATTTAGCTAGGTTTTTACTAGCTTATTAATTTAATTAATAAGCTCTTTAAGGATTTTTATTTATAATTTACTTTCTATTATCCTAGTTATAAATATAAAAGAAATTACTTATAACTCGGATAGGAGCTTTAGATTCTTATTATAAGTCTTAAAGCGGCTTTAAATTACGTTAATAATACTAAGAAAGTTATTTCGATCGAAATTACGTATTGCTTCGTAATAATAATTAGAGGCTTTACTTATAAATACGATATTAATTACCGAATAGTACTAGTATTCCCTAATCCTAACTTTTTTATAATAATTATAAAATATTATTAGGGTTTTTTATAAGACCTTATACTTCCCCCCTAGAGTATAATTTCTTTTTTAAAAAGATTTTTTTAAGGTCTATGAATTACTTCGTATTTATTATTAAATTTTTAGTATTTATAAGCAATCCCTGCGTTACTACGTACTATTAATAACTCCGGGTCGTTTACCTCTTTTTTTATTAGCTAATTAGCGCCGAATTTTATATTAGTAGCGGTAACGAGCTATAGATCGAAATAGGTAGAATTATTAATTATCGGATTTTTAGTACTATATTTTGCCTTTATATATCCTTTTATAATAATAAATTATTATTAGTAATTATAGGGAGGAAATCTGCGTCGTTTACCCTTTTTTTAAATTTATTAAAGCGATTATACGCTCTATTAACTTATACCTAGTTCTATAGTATAAATTCCTTTTTTATAATTGTTATTATTAAGATTTTATATAGTTCTTATAATTATAATTACGTTAATAATACCCCTTGCTCGTAGAGGAATCTATTAACTACTTTTATAATTCCTAAGCTTACGCTTATAAACTATTTATCTAGCTAGTAACTAAGGTTATTTATAATTTTATAAAATAGGGGTTATTTTTATAGCTCCTTTTTTTTATAAACCTTAGTTAAATAGATTAATACTATATTAATTTATTTATTATTAAACTAATCCGTAATTTTATATATTTACGTCCCCTAATAGTCCGGGTTAATATTTATTTACTTATAAAGGATTAGGATTCTATTTAGGATCGGGTTTCTTTTTCTTCTTCCTTACCCTAACTCGTTAGGGGTCGTGCTCTAGCTTATGCGTATATTAGTAATTACTAGCATATTTAATCTTAATAAGAATATATCTAATTTATATATTAGCTATAATAAACCTATACTTTTATTACTTAACGAATTTATTAAGGTCTAGGAGATTCTTACTTTTTCTCGCTATTTCGCTACTACTCTCGTTTTTACTATCTCTAGCGATTATTACTACCTTTTTAAATTATTAACTATTATACCTACTAGGACCTCCTTTTTATTTAAAATAAAAGGGTAGGTTTTAGTAGCCCCCTTTTTTTAATAATAATAGTAAACGTTTATATTATTATAAAAAGATATAGTAATTAGTTTTATAATCTTTACTAGTTATTAATTTTTATTATTCTATATATTTCTAACTTCCTAAGCCTCGTGCTCTCCGTAACTTCTAAATAGCTTCCTTTTTTAACTTACCTCTTTTAAAGTAGTATTTTATAAAAATAGTCGAATATAGATACTAAGTAGCTCATAGAAGAGCTATATAAGTTATTAAGTATAATTAATAAAGTTAAGCCCCCCCCCTTTTTTTATAAAATCGCGGGCCTTAAGGACTTATTAAAAATGCTACTTATTACTCGTACTTAGTAGGGTTAGATACTTTAAAGATTTTCTTTTTATAACTTCCTTAGTACCTTATTTTATATCTTTTTAAGCAGTCTTTTTTCGTAGCTTAATTATAATTAGGTAATTATCGCTTTTCTAGTAGTCCCTTTTATTACTTAGTTAATTTTTAATTATAGGCCGGCTATAAAAAAGTTATTTAGTAAAAAAGCTACTTAAAGTAATAGCAAAAGGTTAGTTATTTAAGCAGTTTTATTAATTAATATAGTTTAACGTAGTAAACGTTAACTTTTTATAAGTAGTAAAGGGCTACGATTACTTAATTTTATATAGTATTCGAGAATTACCTCTTTTTTTATCTACTTCTATAAGGTTAATTAGTATAAATCTCTTATCCTATATAGTATTAAAAAGTCGTCTTTTTTATATAGTAAAATACTTTACTAATCTATAATAATAGAATTTAATTACTAATTAGTATTAGTTTCCTTATTATAAAGTAATTAGTTCGAACTATAGGTTAATAAAGAGATTAATTTAACTATATAAACTTCTGCGTAGGTATAAAAAGGAGGTTCTAACCGCAGGTTAGGCTGGCTACGATAATCCTAAATAGGGCCCCTAATTGGCCCCTGCGCAATCGACTGTATGCCGCGGTCGAATTGGACTTCCGATCCGACAGTTTCACTGGGCTCCTTCATCAGTTGGAGATCCTGGGCTATCCGAATCGCCATCCCAATCTTGAGCCACGCGGAGCTGGTTCGGCCGGCTGACCAAGGCGTTAGTACCAAGGAAGACCCAGTTGTCGAAATACTCACCGGTAAAGTCAATGATGGCCAGGATATTGGTGGCTTGGGCGACCTCAAGGTTGCAAGAATCTTCCACCGTCATGTGATCGCCCAGAACGGATAACCATGCTTCTCTTGCATATGCCTCAATGGCATTGGATCTGTTGTCTCGATAGTATTCGTGTTTTGAGAACCTCAAGGAAGATGCTAAAACAGCCAGAAGCACGCATTTCGAAAGCTGGCCATCCGCTAGTTTCTGCCGGAAGCTTCCTTCGTGAAAATAGGAGTATGGCTGGTTATGACACCATTGAAAGAAAGTGTCGACCAGCGACTGTGTTACCGAATCCGGCGGAAATGTACTGAATGTTCTGAAGCGTCATGTTAGCTTTTTCTTTTTCTGGAGTCCTTTGTGCTTAAGCTACCAAAGGCGCCGAAGAAGACTTACTGGGACTGTGAGCTCCCTGAACGCCAGGTAGTTGACATGTTGGGTGATGATTGGTTGACCAAATCAGGAACGCCTAAAATATCTTCGTGTTCATTTGATTGGAATTGAGGCTGCTCTTCCACAGTATTGTGGTCTTCCATAGGCAGATTGGCCTCGTCGAAAGCGGCGGAACTGAGCTGTATTAGCACGACAATCCTGGGTTATTAAATCTGACGATGGACACATACCTGAATTCTTGAGATTCGCGGTCGCTCAATTGAGCTAATTTGCTTTCAATCATAGAAATTCTCTGTAGAAGGTCCGTCTAGACAGGGTCACGTCGTCAGCCTGCTGATCTTCTAGGGCTAAACACTCATAACAGTGATTACATCTTTAGTCAAGCCAAGAAGCAATGCAGTCGAGTTCCCAGAAAGGGAGGCCGAGACTGCTGAGTAGGGTTCGTATTGGCACCGCTGCATCACCCGTCGACAATTGATACATCTTGGTCGATCCCCGGAACATTTGATCTTCTTCTGCCTAAGACAAATGCCGCCATATCAGCTTCTCTGCGACTTCCACGCGACTTGGCCTTTGATAGGGCCTCCGCCAAAGAAAGGATGAAGGGCTTGGAACTCTACCGGCAACTGGTACAGGCCTGGCGAATGCGTTTGATGCCTGCGGTGGCTGGTGGTGACCTCGACTCCGGACTTCTCTCTGGCCTCGTTGTGGATGATTCCGCGGGCTCCGCCATGTTGATGTTGTCTACAGTTTTTGGGCAGGGCGAAATGATGTAATGAATATAGTTGCTGAGGTCCCAGACGCGCTCGTCCGCCCCAAAGTGAAATGGCCGATGGGCATTGATACGGGATAATGCTGAGCCGTAATGCGGGGTAACCGGGGTTTATGTATGTCTGTGTGGGGGCATCAACGGCCCGCAGCAGCGCGGTGGCTTCACTTCCATCGCTTTCCCCATTCTTTTCATCCGGATGAGCCAACCTGGTTGTGGGTATTACAGCTGGTTTTAAGTTGCAGCTTGTTGTCGCGGTCGAAATGTCACTGTCATTGTGTCTACTCAAAGCAATCGAACTAAGCATCTAAGTACTGTACTAGATATTCCATGCTAGATCTTTGCCCGCGGAACCTGATTTAGGGAATCCCAGTCGACCCTACGCTTCTGCTGGAATTCTGCTATCCCATGGACGGCATCAGAGCCAGGCTCCATCATGGTCTTGAAAAGCCTGGAAATCCCATCACGCTGCTCTGGCATTCCCGCGTGTCTCCAACTTAACTTGACTAATTCTTTCGACATGCTTGAACCCCCGGGCGACGAGTGTCGAAGTTGCGCGAGGAGGGTTTTCGTTATGATGTCCAGTTCCGAAGGCGTCTCAGCAACCATCGAGATGGCGCCAGCAGACTTCAACTCGGAAGCTGTCAGAGACCGTGCTGTGAGCATGGCTTCCTTCGAGAGTGCAAATCCCCATTCCCTGATGACGTATCTCGAAATTACGGCAGGACACATGCCAAGTTTGGCCTCAGACAATGTGAAGCTTGCCGAGCTGATGGAAATCCTGATGTCGCAAGAAAATGCTAATCCTATGCCACCGCCGAAAGCCGGCCCTTGTATGCAAGCGATTGTGACCTTTGGAGAGTTGTCGATGAGCTCGAATAAGTCAGTCAATGCCTGGAACAGCTTCGAACTTGCGTCACCGCCCCGGCCGACTGCCTGTGCAGCCTGGCTCAGGTCCATCCCAGTGCAGAAGAATTTGCCATTTGCGCTAATAAGAACACGAGATATTGAGGCGTCGCTCTCAAATGACTTGAATGCCTGGATGATCTCGGATATCATCGGAAAAGTGAGGGTATTTCCGTTTCGAGGCTTGTTGAGAACGATATTACCGTTCGCTCCAGCCCGCCGAACGACAACGTTGTCAGACTGTTCCAAGATTGACCACTCCAACGCCTCCTTTGGCCGATCGGTGATCTTCGATGATTTTGTTGATGAGATCTTCGATTTGCTGGCGAGAGCCGCTCCAGCCCGGCTGTCGTTGGGTTTCGCTAGGGCCTGGGAGATCCAAACCCCAGTGTCAACTACTTGCTGGAGGTCTACACCGGTATCAACCCCAGCTTGCTGAAACAAATATACAACGTCTTCCGTAGCCACATTTCCCTTAGCACCTGGTGCAAAAGGGCAACCGCCTAGGCCGCCAACGCTGCTATCAAAGGTTCGTAGACCGCATTCGTACGCCGTCCACACATTGGCTAGAGCTTGCCCGTAGGTATCGTGGAAGTGGCCAGCTAATCTCTCGATATGGATGTTCTGAGCCTTGAGATATTCAAGTAGCCGTCGAACGTCTGGTGGTGTTCCGACACCCAAAGTATCTCCAAGGCTGACTTCGTAGCAGCCCATATCGAGTAAGCTTCGCACAGCGCGGGAGACTGCAGGTAAAGGAGTAGGACCGTCGAAAGGGTCGGCAAAGATGCAAGAGACGTATCTGCCGTAAGAGAAACGAAGTTAGATGACTGTATATCGAGGCTGAAAGACCAACAAACATTCCAGGAAAGAAAAACGAACTCACCCCCTCACAAGCACCCCGGCTGCACTGGCCACCGAGGCCACCTGCTTGGCACGCTCCAAGCTCTCATCGACAGTGCAGTTGATGTTTGCTCGACTGAAGCCTTGTGTAGCACTGACGAAGACAGCCACTTCCCTAACACCATGCTCGAGGGCGATGCGTAAGCCTTTGGTGTTCAGAACCAAAACTGGCATACGCAGTGTACCATTGGTTTGTTGCCACCTCTTCACAACAGGGGCGGTAAGTATTTTGCGGCAATCTGCAAGTTGCGGTATGGCCTTTGGTGAAACGACAGACGTGATTTCGACATTCTGGAGTCCTGCATCCTGTAGTCTTTGGATGAGTTCCAGCTTCGTCGACGTATCCACCACCGTCTTGATATTTTGAAGGCCGTCACGAGGCCCAACCTCGACGATTCTCACAGTCTTGGAGCCCGCCATATTGGATCGAGGTTTAGCAGTAAAAGGGAATACCAAAGATCGCTGTAAGTGGCCTGTAGGAGCCCTTGTGTGCATCCATCCCATCCAAGAATGCTCCCGTCGGCTTTGCTCTCCAGGTCGGTCCCGGACCGGGTGGGTCCTGGTACGTACCTAACTGCCACCTCGGCTGGAAATCTGGGGTACGCCGGGATTCCGGACCGCCCGGCTAAGGTTGGATAGGTACCTGACTTCCACCCCAAGTACCCAATTGGATGACTCAAGATTGTCATCTTCCAATTGTTCTAATCCCCTCTCCTTGGTAACCGGATCCACACCCTCGTGGTTAAGGTTCATGACCCCGAGCTTTCACCTCATACCGTACCACGTGCATGGTCGCATTTGAACGGGCTTAGAACACGAGGATCGCAGTCCATTACATTTGAGCATGAGGTTGAAGGTCTAATCTAGTCAAAGTGATGCTGCTACCCTCAATGCTGGAGCTGCTACCCTTAATGCTGGAGTAAGGGAGAATTTAGCAAATTGAATGCGCAGATTGAAAGGACTCGGAAAATGGTTCATATAATTATACAGAGCATAACCTAAGTACGATCAAATTCTTGCTAGGAAACGATGTGATTCAGCACTCTTTTGGCCAGACAACCCCACAATCTCCAAGCACATTCCAAGAACATCACGAGTGTCCCTCGGGTCAATGATACCATCATCGATAAGCATCGAGCTGGTTGCATAGCTCGTCGAATCTCTGTACGCATCCTCCCGTAACTGCGCTGCCTGGGCTTTGATCTGCTCTGGGGAGAGCTTGCTACCGCCATTTGACTTGGTTCTGATGGTTTCTACAACACCTGCAAGCTGATCTGGGCCCATGACACTGCATCGCCCCGTCGGCCACGTGAAGAGGAATCTTGGGCAGTATGATCGGCCGCACATGGCGTAGTTGCCGGCTCCGTAAGATGCTCCAAGGATGATGCTAATATGAGGGACCGTTGAGCAGCTTACCGCGGACACAAGTTGTGCGCCTGCTTTGATGATTCCAGAATGTTCTGCTTTAGTACCTACCATGAAGCCAGTGACATTGTGGAGGAAAATGATTGGCGTATTTCTAAAGCTGGGTCAGCTAGAACGAGGAAAAGCTCCGAGCTTAAGAGACTTACTCCTGGTTGCAAAGCCGAATAAACTGCGCGGCTTTGAGGGCCTCGTGTGGATGGATCACAGGAGTCTGGTTTGCCACAATGCCAGCACGAAACCCTTCATTGTATATGTATCAGTGAACCTTGTTTGTGAAAGGTGATTGGGTGATGAACAGCTCCTTACCGAGGATGTCCGCCCAAGCCGTCAGCATATTCGTTCCGTAGCTCGGCTTGAAGATAGCCATTCTGGAGTCATCAACAAGTCGGAGCAACACCTCGCGCATGTCGAATGGTTTACGAATGTCGGTGTTCACCAGATAGAGGAGATCATCGATAGAATACCGAGGAGGTACAGGGTCTGACGTATTGGGGAGTAGGCGACTGGGCTCCGGGGTGCGAAGTGTTGCAACCCATTCGCGAGCTTTCTGAATAGCATCAAACCTGTCATAATGGTGTCAGTTAGATGAGTACCTAAGCAAGATCGAGAGTTCCATACTCGTCCATCGCGATCTGATCAGCCAATCCGGTTGTTGATGCATGAATCTTGGCCCCGCCCAGCTGTTCGGCAGTGACCACCTCGGAAGTGGCCATCTTCACTAGTGGAGGTCCTCCCAGAAACACTTGAGCCTGATTCTCCACGAAAATGGTGTAATCAGAAAGCGCAGGATGATAGGCGCCTCCAGCAGTTGAGGAGCCAAAGACAATGGCACACGAAGGTTTGCCTTGCTGAGATCGTATCGCTAGATCACGAAAGAGTTGGCCACCTTTATGGAAGACTCGAAACTGTTGAGGTAAGAAGACACCAGCCTTTGATAGTCAGAATATTTTCATTCCGCTTGGTGATGGCAATCCTACCGACTGAACCAGTGAGATTAGAGGCAGATCGTTCTCGAATCCTATTTCAAGTATACGGTTGACCTTGAGGACTGCCCTTATGTTAGGAGTCTGGCCTCGAGAGAAATGGAGAATAAGCCCTCACCTGTCATCTCATTCCAAGCTCCTCCACTCTGCGTTGGGATATGCGACATAAGAAGGCATGGCCGTTGACTCGTTCTCTGTTAGAAATGGATTGATAACCAGTGCTCCCAAGTGAACTCACCTAACAAGGCCGATACCTGCAATGATATTTGCGGAGGAGTTAGACCCGGAGATCCTGAACCCCGCGAAGCATCCTAACTCAAGAAACGGCGAGTCTGCATCGAGCAGCAACGCAATCCTGTCTCGTGCTTCATTGGACCGTGCTAGTCAGCTCAAATGTCTCAATATGTTAATTACCAAAAAGCGACTTACGCAGCAGTTGGTGTCTCGTTTGGTGTCTCAATGTGGAAGCCTCATCCCCTTCCGAGGACACATCTTTCAGATAACTGTCAAATTCTTGCAAAACCGGCTCCCATGCTTGACGATTCGCTTGGAAGTTGGATGCAGTGAGGTCAACGGTTGACTTCTCGACGGGAAAAAGCTGCTCAATCATGTTGATCAAATTGAGGGAAGAAGTAAAGCTGTGGGTATCGAGCAGAGTCAGTTGCGTCTTGGTCGCGTGTGACTCGGTAGAAGTACTGGGTTTCTGAGTATGGGTCGGGGCATTGGCGCTCTGCCGGACCGATCCCCGCGTGCCCCTCGGGCCCCGGTTGGCCCACCTCGATGTCGGCTATCAGACATCCGGGGAACAGTATTTATGACTTATGGTATGTAGATTAGTTTTCATAGACGAAATCTCGCATCTGGCTCATATTACTGATTGTCTTTTCTACCCATCGTTCTCATCTTCAAGTACCTTACCTCACCTTCCGCAATCATGACGCCTTCGGTGGATGCATCGCTCTCTCTGGTTCAGGGGCCTGCCTCGCCGCCTCTTATCCTTAAGCCGCTTGGTTCAATCATTGAAGAACAGTCGAAAAAGTATGGGGACCGCCCTGCCGTCATTGTCCCGTGGCAGCCTACACGGCTCACTTATCGGGAGCTCGCAGACCGCAGCAAAGTTATAGCCAAAGCAATCCTTGAGGTTGGACTCCATCACGGAGACCGTGTGGGAATCATTGCGGGGAATTGCTATCAGTACATTGAGCTTTTTCTTGGGGCTGCTCGCATTGGATGCCCCTACGTAGTTTTCAACAATACGTACTCGCCCGACGAGTTGAAAAATGCCGTGTTAGCCAGTGGTAAGCAAACCATGGTGATTATCTCAAAACTGGTTCCTCTACTAATTCTTCACAATGCCAAAGGCTGCAAACTCCTTTTGATGTCGCCTCAAATAGGGACAAAGTCGCTGTCGTCGCACCTAGAAAGTCTCTTGAGTCTTGACAAAGGACAGTCTCCGCTCAAACAAATTGTCTACCTGCAAAAGTTCGAACAAGCTCCTCAGGGTAGCATGCTTGAATCTTACAGTTTCTTCTTCAACCGCGGACAGTCAATTTTCATGAACGACTCCGTCTTGAGACGAGCAGCACGCAAGGTTCGCCCTTCGGATGCACTGAACCTCCAGTTTACTTCCGGTGAGTTTAGCTACCATCTAGATTCCATCCCGTGCTCAACATCCTCTAGGAACCACGGGTCGCCCGAAGGCCGCTACTCTAAGTCATATGTAAGATACCGCGCCAAGCCCTGAGTGAGAAATACTAAGCTGATGAACTGTCTAGCAACTTGGTGAATGATGCTCAATTTGTGGGGGACGCCATGCGACTGACCGAGGCAGACGTTGTGTGCTGCCCCCCACCTCTGTTCCACTGCTTCGGGCTCGTCATGGGGTTCCTTGCTTCATTCTGCCACGGCAGTTCCATCGTGTTTCCCTCTGATAATTTCAATGCAGAGGCAACACTATCCGCTGTGTTGAACGAGAAGGCGACGGCCCTTCTTGGAGTTCCAAGCATGTTTCTTGCCGAGTTGGAGGCGCTTCAGCAGTCAGGCTCTCCAATCAGCACCCTGCGGACAGGTCTCATCGCAGGCTCTCCTGTGCCAGCCGCTTTGATGACCGATATTCGCGAGAGGATGCACGTTGAGGGCATTCTGATCGCTTATGGGATGACAGAGACCAGCCCAGTTACATTTATCACGTCCCTTGAGGATGCTCATGAGAAGAGAAATGCGTCCGTGGGCAAGGCCCTTCCACATACTGCGGCCAAAGTGGTAGATGCTCAAGGAGCCATTGTGCCACATGGAACTCGAGGAGAACTATGCACCAGTGGTTTCGCATTGCAGAAGGGTTACTGGAAAGAACAAGAAAAGACGAAAGAAGTGATGAAGGTCGACGACAATGGAGTGGTTTGGATGCACACAGGCGACGAGGGCTTGATCGACGCTGATGGCTATGCTCACATCACAGGACGCATCAAGGACTTGATTATTCGTGGTAAGTTTCAAATTTGAGTTCCGAAGACTTCAACTAAATATCTGGCAGGTGGCGAGAACATCTCTCCGACTGAGATCGAGGATCGATTGCTCAGCCACCCCGCTATTTCAGAGGCTTGTGTCGTTGGCCTCCAGGACAAAAGATATGGCGAGGTGGTCGCGAGCTTTCTGCAGACGGCGAACGGCACTGTGAAGCTGACTGATTCGGAAGTCAAGGCTTGGGTTACGGAGAAGTTGGGACGGCACAAGGCCCCTGAGCATGTGTTTTGGATTGGTCACCCTGATGTTGGAACCGGTCTGCCTAAGACTGGGAGTGGAAAGTATCAGAAGCATCTCATACGCGATTTGGGAGACGCGCTGCTCAATAAGTCAGCAAGGAAGGCAAAGTTGTAGAATTAGCTTCTTTTACCGTTGTTTCATTTCGCTTCAGACTTGCAAAATACTGCACACTACTTGCTGCATTTTGGGTGTCCACAAACGAGCGAACCTGGTGTGTATGTTTGATTTAATCTCAATGAATGCAATCACGCCCCTCGCAGTTTCAGTAAAGAAACATCGTTTAATTGACCAAGTTGTTATTGCATCATCAATGTAGGATCAAGCATGGCGCTCACTGTTCCATTCACAGTATCATTCCAAGTCGGCGATTGCACACGCTAGAGCAATGCAACACAGTGAGACATAAACTGCCCGCTCATGTTTCTATTGACTGGAACACTTCGTCTGCCAGAGTTACAGTATCACATCGTCTCGAAAACCCAGAGAACTTTGCTGTGGTAAGTTCTGCCGCTTTGCCACCTTCAACAGGTTGAAGTTCCGAGGAGCCGGGTGCCAGGGCCCACACAGTGTACTGTTGTCCGGACCGCTTCCCGGCGCTAATATTGCAGCTTTCCCGAGCATACCCGCCGGCAAGGGCATCTATGCCGTGTCACAGACACTATCCGGAGCGCGGTTCACTGTTCCCGAGATCCGAAAGCTCTATGATGTTGGCCAATCCCATTATCAAAAATGGACTTTGAAGCTCCTAGAATAGCTTAATCAACCAAAGTCACTGTTACATGTATTAAGTCTCGAGAAACGGGCTTGAGCGAGTCTTCCTATCTCCAAAATCCTACATCATCCCCGTCACAATGGTAGCTATCCAGCAAACTGATGGTATAACGGGAGCAGGATCTTCCAGCAAAGAGCTTTTTGTGGCCGATGTTCCGCTCGGCGAAGACGGACACCCTCGAATTCGAAAACTGTTAATCGCGAACAGGGGCGAGATTACCTATTGTCGGATCGGAAGTCTAATTCGACCGCGGCATACAGTCGATCGACGCAGGGGCTAATTAGGGGCCCTATTTAGGATTATCGTAGCCAGCCCAACCTGCGGTTAGAACCTCCTTTTTATAGTACGTAAAAATTTATATAATTAAATTAATCTCTTCGTTAACCCACAGTTCGAACTAATTCCCCTATAAGAGAGAAACCTATACTAATTAATAATTAAATTCTATTATTATAAATTAGTAAAGTATCTCGCTACGTAAAAAAGACGATCTTTTAATACCGCACGGGATAAGAAATTCGTACTAATTAACCTTATAGAAGTAAATAAAAAAGGAGGCGATTTTTAAATACTATATAGAATTAAGTAATTATAGACCTTTACTACTTACGAGAGGTTAACGTTTATTATATTAAACTACGTTAATTAATAGAACTACTTAAATAACTAATATTTTACTATTACTTTAAGTAGCTTTTCTTATTAAATAATTTTACCACAGCCGACCTATAATTAAAAATTAACTAGCTAAATTAGTAAAAAGAATTACTAGTAAGCGATAATTACTTAATAATAATTAGACTATAAAAAAGACTACTTAAAAAAATATAAAATAGGGTACTAAGGAGTTATAAAAGGAAAATCTTTAAAGTATTTAACCTTATTAAGTACGAGTAATAAGTAGTATTTTTAATAAGTTTTTAAGGCTTACGATCTTATAAAAAAAGGGGGAGGCTTAACTTTGCTAACCGTACTTAATAACCTATATAGATCCTTTACGAGCTACTTAATATTTATATTTAATTATTTTTATAAAATACCGCTTTAAAAGAAGTAAGTTAAAAAAAGAAGCTATTTAGAAGTTACGGAGAATACGAGGCTTAAGAGGCTAGAAATATATAGAATAGTAGAAATTAGTAACTAATAAAAATTACAAGACTAATTATTATATCTTCTTATAATAATATAAACGTCTACTACTATTATTAAAAAAAAGGGCTATTAAAACCTACTTTTTTATTTTAAATAAAAAAGAGGTCCTAATAAGTATAATAGTTAGCGATTTAAAAAGGTAGTAATAGTTACTAAAAATAATAAAAACAAGAGTAGTAGCGAGATAGTAAAAAGAAATAAGAATCTCTTAGACCTTAATAAATTCATTAAATAGTAAAAGCACGGGCTTATTATAACTAATATACAGATTAAATATATCCTCGTTAAAATTAAATACGTTAGTAATTACTAATATAAGTATAGACTAGAGCACGACCCTTAGCGAGTTAGTATAAAAAAAAAAAGAAAAAACCCGATCTTAAATAGAATCCCGATCCTTTATAAGTAAGTAAATATTAACCCGGACTATTAAAGAACGTAAATATACTAGATCGCGGATTAGCTTAATAATAAGTAAATTAACGTAGTATTAATTTATTTAACTAAGGTTTATAAAAAAAAGGGGTTATAAGGGTAACCCCTATTTTATAAGATCGTAAACGACCTTAGTTATTAACTAGATAAATAGTTTATAAGAGTAAGCCTAGGAATTATAAAAGTAGTTAATAAATTCTTTTATAAACAAGGGGTATTACTAACGTAATTATAATTATAAGAGCTATATAAAATCCTAATAATAACGATTATAAAAGAGGAATTTATATTATAAAACTAAGTATAAATTAATAAAGCGTATAATTACTTTAATAAATTTAAAAAAAGAGTAAACGACGTAGATTTCCTCTTTATAATTATTAATAATAATTTATTATTATAAAAAGATATATAGAGGTAAAATATTATACTATAAGTCTAATAATTAATAATTCTACCTATTTCGATCTATAGCTCGTTACTACTACTAATCTAAAATTTAGTACTAATCGGCTAATAAAAAAAGAAGTAAACGACCTAAAATCACTAATAATACATAGCGACGTAGGGATCGTATATAAATACTAAAAATCTAGTAATAAATACGAAGTAATTTATAAACCTTAAAAAAATCTTTCTAAAAGAGAAATTATACTCTGGGGGGAAGTATAAGGTTTTATAAAAAACCCTAATAATATTTTATAACTATTATAAAAAGGTCGGGATTAAGGAATACTAATACTATTTAGTAATTAATATCGTACTTATAAACAAAGCCTCTAATTACTATTATAAAGTAATACGTAATTTCGATCGAAACGACTTTCTTAGTATTATTAATATAATCCAAAGCCGCTTCGAGACTTATAATAAGAATCTAGAGCTCTTATCCGAGCTATAAGTAATTTCTTTTATATTTATAACTAGGATAATAAAGGGTAAATTACGAGTAGAAATCCTTAAAGAGCTTATTAATTAAATTAATAAACTAGTAAAAACTTAGCTAAATAAGGGGACTAACGAGCGAAAAGTTAGATATTTCTATACTATAGTCTAACGCGTACTAAAAATAAAAATAACTTTATACTAAGTACCTAAAGACTATAAAACGCTCTACTTAAGGCTAAGATCTAGTTTTAATATTAAGGTAAAAATACTATACTAAACCTACTTCTAAGTATACGACGGCCCTTACTAATAGTACTAAGTTAATCGAACGTATAATAAAAAAAGAAAAAAAACTAAGTACGATAATTATTAATAAAGAGGACTAGATTCGTTAAATAGGCAAAGATTTAACCTATGAGTAAAGTAATATAAAACGTAGTACTTTATTTATAAAAAGAATAGATATTAGTTAAGTAACTACTCTAAAAAAGAACGTACTAAATTATATAAATAGTATCGAAAGTCGAGGGTAATAAAAAGTAAAACTAGCCCTAATTAATTTAACTAATTCCTCGTAATATATAAGAGCATATCCGGGGGTATAGAACCTAGTATAAGTAACTAAATTAACGGCCTAAAGTATTTACTAAGAGATTCGGAAAATAAAAAAAACCTCACACCCTATACTAACGAATTAGATTATAATAAAGTCGATAATATTAACTACTCTTTTTTCGCCCCGTTAGCTTCTAAAAGATATATAAAAATAAACGAGTAAAAAGTAGTAAAAGCTCTTAATAAGTAGGCTTTTTTTTATAAATAGTAAAGGAAGGTCCTTTAGGTAATAAATATAAAAGTAGCTAGAAAGGTAAATTTAATAATACTAGATTTACCTCTCTTAATAATTAAAGAAAAATTAGGTACTAAGTAATTATAATAGTAGCTAAGAGGGTCCTTTTTATATTACTTAGATTACTCGAATACTAAGCTCGTATAGGTATTTTATATAAGCGAAAAGTATAGCTTAAAAACTTTCTAAGGGATTATCTTAAATACTAGGGTATTATAATAGTTAATAAGAAAAAAGGGGTAATTCTAAGCACTATAGAGGATCGTACTAGTAATACTTAATACGTTAACGGCGGGTATTATAAAAATTAGCTTCGGCCTAGGTAAAGAAATCGTCGCCCTAAGTATAATAAAAGTCGAGACGTACTTTAGAATAATAACCTTTTATATTTTACCCGTTAATATACTATTTCTCTTATATCTAAAAGATATAGATCGACTAAGTATTATATTTAATAATATAAAGAATAGAATCTCTAGTAATAAGTATTTTAAAATAGTTAAACAATAATAAGGGTACGCGTTTATAAGGCTTACTAACGATACGAAGTTAATTAATTACTTAATAAAAAGTAAGCTTAAATAATTATACTAAAGATTTAGCTACTCGTTAGTTACGAGGCTATATAACCTCCTAAAATAATTAGATAACGATAATATTAAAATAAGGGCGCTAAAGTAGTTAATAAAAATATATTACTAATACTAAATAAATACGCAGAGCCCACGTAAGTTTAAATTTAAATTACGTAATAAGCTTAACTTTAATTAAGAAATTATTATTAATATTTTCTACTTAAATAATCGGCTAGTCCTATATATAATTAACATAGCTATATCTTTTTAAGTAAAGTAATTCCTCCGGGATTTATAAATAAAAACGGTATAAGTAGCTCTATAAAAAAGCTAAATCGATATATACTAAGGTCCGCTAAACGGTATTAAAACCGACGCTAGTACTAGCTTTAAATTAGTAAAATTTAGAGAAAATATAACGGCCTATAGTATATAACTAAAAGTCGTACCCGTTAAAACGTACTATAGTATTAAAAAAGTAAAAAGGGTACACTAATAGTTAAAAAGGGTATTTAGAATTATTAAAAAAAAAAATCTAGATTCTACCAAAAATAAATACCTCTAAACGGTACTCAAATACTATAACAATACTATAGGGCCTAACGGGCTTATACTAACGCTTTTCGTATTTAGAGTATATCTAAGAACGACCTTAGCCTTATTACTATTACTAGACGTAAACTAACGAGCCCGAGTAGTTAAAAAAGTAATATAAGTACTGTGTAAAGTAAGTATAAAAAGGTAAGTTAACGAAGTAATTACTACGCACAATAAGCCCGATATAAGGAGTAATTTAGATATATTACTAAATTCGGATATATAAGTATAGTACAAAATTACTTAATAATAAACTAGGCTATATAAATTAATTTTTATTAACGAGCGATCGGACGTAGTCGTAAGGGATCGTAACTAACCCCTTAAAGTATCGATTATAGTAATAAGACTATATTATATAGATCTTAGTAAGGTAATTTCTAACTTATAAAAAAAAAAAGAGCTAAGGAAAACTATATAATTTATAATAAAAGTATAAGAAATTATCTTTAATAAAATCGTCGTAGTAGTACTAATAAATAACGAGGAAAAGGAAATCACTAAAAGGGCACTAATACTACTAGTAAGACGTTACGGAAAACTACGATAGTAAGTACTAACGTAATAATTTATTACTAGTAACGAGGTAATTAATACCTTTTATATAGTAAAAAAAAAAGCCGATTTCGAGCTAGTAGTTAAACTACGTAAAAAAGGCGTAATTATAACTATTAAAAAGCTATATAAGGAATTAGATCTAATTAAAATAAATACTCTTTACGATCGAGGGGTCTATCGATTTATCCTCTATAACTTAAAAAAGTATATAAACCTTTATATATTTAAATTATAAATAGTTCGTAAAATTAAAAAGAAAAGAATACCCTAACTATACGAGAAGTCTAAATACGTAATTTAGAAGTATAGCGACGTTAAAAAGGCGACGCTACTTATATAATCGCCCATAGTATAGCGCTATAGCTAACGATTAATAATAATACTAATAGTATTATTATAAAAAAAGGGGTACGAGATTTAGAGCTATAATATTACCTAAGTATATACTTAATCGGCTATAGGGCTTATAAGGAAAATCCTAGTCTATTTACTAAAAAAAATAGCTAATAAGTACTTAGAAAGTACGATTATCAAAGTACTTAAACTATTATATAAGCTCGTAAAATCGGGTACTTATTAATAAGCGATATATTACGATTTTTATATTAATTAATTATTAATAGTTATATTTACGTACGACCCGTGCTTACTAATCTCTAAATACGTAAGTAACTAATTTAGAATTATTAGAATATAAACCGATAATATATTAAGCCTATTTAATATTAACTTTATAAAAAAGGAGGATAAGAAGCTCTAAAAAGCGGGCTTTATAATAAAGCTAAAAGAGGTCCTTACGACGAATAACCTATTAGTATTTAATAATAAGATTTTTATAATTAAAAAAGAAACCGTCGTTTTCTAATAAAAGGAGTAAAATAAGAAAATTAGCCTTATTAATCCGAACGTAATTAATATTAAAAAGTAATATAAAACTAAGCTTACGCAAGGAGTATATATTATAAGTATATACTAGCCCGAGGCGATTTTTAACTATGCTAGAGTAATATAAGCTATAGAGCTAAACGAATAAAACATCGAGGTACTTAATAAGTAGCTTAAATAGTAGTACTCAAATCTCGATTAAGGTCTTATTTACTACCTAATTAACTTCGCAATTAGTAAGCTCTACGTATTTATAAATAGCTTATTTATAAATAACTAGGACCTTATTTTATAATTAAAGTATATTATTATTCTTATTAATAAGAGTATAAGCGAGAGCGAATTTATAATATATAATAATATTATTTACTACTTATTAATTAAAAATAAGTAAATAACGAGAAGTATACTAGTATTAAAAGTTTATAATATAGTTAATAATATTAACCTCGCCCACGCAATTTTAATAACGCTAAGGAGAATTACCGATCGACTTAGCCTTTTACTAATCTTAATAGTTATTTATATAAATTTATACTCGCTATATAAATATCTTATTAAATTAGGAATTATAAAAGAAAAGAGGTTTATAATCGATATTATAGCCCTTAAGTAATTATATAAAAAGTACGAAATCCTTGAGATCCGTTAAATTAATAACGATAATAACCTCGTTAACGTTTTTATAAAAATAGTACTTAATAAGGGGTTAGAGTAATTTGTAAATAACAAAAAAGTTAATATACGAATAGAAGGATAGGTTATATAAAAAGAATAAAGAAAAGGGGGAAAAAGAAACGACTTAGTAAACGGGCCCGAGGTCAAATTATATTTCTAATTATAATAATTAAATTATTAAAAAAAAGAAAAAGTTAGTATTAGATTAGAAGTCTAATTCGACCGTAGTATATAGTCGATCAATATAGGGGCTAATTAGAGGCCCTATTTAAGATTATTGTAGCTAGCCTAACTTGCGGTTAGAACCTCCTTTTTATAGTACGTAGAAATTTATATAGTTAAATTAATCTCTTCATTAACCCACGATTCGAACTAATTCCCCTATAAGAGGGAAACCTATACCTGTCGAATAATTGCTACTTGTAAGAAAGTCAATGTAGCATCAGTAGCGGTTTATACTCAAGAGTAAGTTCTAAACAAATTACAACACGAGAACATTACATTTATCTTAATGCACGGTTTGTTGACTTTCCTTGCAGAGATGCTGTTTCACGGCATGTTCAGGATGCGGACGAGTCGATCTGCATTGGTTCTATGGAGAAGAACGAGAGAAATCCGTTTCTCGACATTGATCTCCTGGTAAACACTGCAAAAAATATACACGCCGACGCAATTCATCCAGGATATGGCTACTTGAGCGAGAACGCAAACTTTGCTGACAGTGTACGCCACGCTGGACTCATTTTCGTCGGCCCTCCAGCCAAAGCCATGTCCACACTAGGCGACAAGCGCTCTTCCAAAGACTATCTCCGGCAGAATGCTCCCGATGTTCCATTGATCCCAGGATTTACTGGCACCAGTCTTGAAGCTGAAGACCTGCAAAGAGCAGCTGTCGACATCGGTTTTCCCGTGATGCTGAAAGCTTCCGCAGGCGGCGGAGGCAAGGGTATGAGAGTTGTGCACGAACCATCGCAGCTGATGACGGAACTGAGTAGAGCGCAGTCAGAAGCTCAACGCTCATTTGGTTCAGGAGACTGCATTCTGGAAAAGTTCATTGAGAACAGTAAGCACATTGAGATCCAAGTGGTTGGTGACCAGTATGGTCAAGTAGTGTCGTTCTTTGAGCGAGATTGCTCGATCCAGCGTCGCAACCAGAAGGTGATCGAAGAAACACCGTGCCCTTTTCTCGATGACGACACCAGGCAGAAAATGAGCGAGACAGCCGTCCGAATCGTCAAGTTGATAGGCTACGAAGGAGCCGGGACCGTGGAGTTCGTCTTCGACACATCGACGAGAAAATTCTATTTCCTTGAGGTTAACACGCGACTGCAAGTCGAACATCCAATTACGGAGGAAGTCGTCGGAGTTGATCTTGTCGCTTTGCAACTGTTTGTTGCGGCCAAAGGTCGTCTCTCAGAGCTCCCTCAGCTGTCAAATCTTACACAGACTGGGCATGCAATTGAGTGTCGGCTTTGTGCGGAGGACCCCCAGCGAGACTTCCTTCCCAGCCATGACAAGATCTTGTTATGGAAGCCTGCATCTCCAGGAAGAAGCCCGGGCTCGGTTATTCGTTATGAGACAGCGATTCAAAGTGGAACATCAGTTTCGATCTACTTTGACTCGATGATCTGCAAGATTGTTGTCTGGGCACCGACAAGATCTGCGGCAATCAACACACTTGCCAGAGAGCTGGCAAACACTCCGTGCATTGGAATTAGGACAAACCAGTTATTCCTTCAAAGCTGTTTGTTGCACCCAGCCTTCCAGGACTTTGGCTACAAGACATCATTCATTCCAAACAATATCGACGACTTGCTTCGAAGTCCATACACGCCGGCCTTGCCAGCCCATATTTCACTTATTCCTAGTATCTTTCTGCAACATTTGCAGAAGGACGAACCCCGGGAAGATGGTGGTCGTCGTCACTTCCGGACAGTCCGCCGTCAGTTCCACAACCAAAAGTTTGACCCGTTCCACCAAAGCTGCGAGATCATCTCCCTTAGAGACTCAAAATCCGCCTCTGGAGGTATTACTAGGTGCGAGGCCTGTCTTCCCAAACCTAGCTCCAGCAACGCCGACAACGAGTGGGATGTCTGTCTCTACCCTGTGACACACCACAGCCTTGATGAGAAGGATTCTTCATCCAAAGAGGGGGTAGAACTACCACCGGCGTCGAATTTGACTGCCACTTACACTGCCACAAGTCAAGCCATTCGGACAGGGGAGGCATGGTCGGGGCCTGTTTTCAACATCAGAAACGTCGAGCTGAAGCCATTATCTGGCGAGCGGTCGCTAGTCTCGAAGACGAGCTCTTTGTCATCACCAATATCCATGAGTATGTCGGTGAATGGCCACCAGATTCGCGCATACCTTGCCATCCCAAATATTGGTGAAGGTCGTCAAAGTCTGCCACTCAATGAAACTGTCAGGGTATTCTGTCATTTACAGCAGCTTGGGGAGTGGAAGGAGTTCCGCAAAGATACTTTGCTCTCGTTCTATACCAATTTGAGAAAGGAAGCGCTTTCCAACAGTGACCAGCAAAGCGAGGTCAAAGCCCCAATGCCTTGCAAAGTGCTGTCGATTGCCAAGTCCGTTGGCGGGGAGGTCAATAAGGGTGAATGTGTCATGGTGATCGAAAGCATGAAAATGGAGATCAACATCATCGTAGGTGTTTCTGGAATATTTCATACAAAGTGGAGGATTGGTGATGCGGTGGATGAAGGCGTTGTACTTTGTTCAGTTGAGTAGTCTTGCTTGCCATAATTTCATTAGTTCAACTATCATTTTTTAGTTTACTTTCAATGCTTTCCCCAAGTATGGTTTCAATTAAGGTCTACATCCGAAGTCGTTTGATGCCTGTATGTCTGCATCATGCCAGAAATGACAACTTGAAGCAGAGCACATGCTTTTCCGAGAGCTTCATTCTTATTACATAGTATGGTTCATCTCAGATACTCCATCGTCATCCGGTTATCAACTGCTTCGTTCTCCGAAACAGAGTGAACAACCCTCAAAATAGCGCCAAAGGATTTGTAGCATTAGGCGGCATCGCCGTTGCAACATCCCAGTGCTCAACAATACAGCTTCCTTGGAACCTGAAAATATCCACCACCGCAGTCAGCGGCAAGCCTGGAATCTCCATTTTGGTATGAACCCATCCAGTGTTGTTGCTAAACGAGTGCCGCAGGATTGTGAAGTTCGCAGCGTCGAAGATTGGGCCAACATAGTCGATGGCGTTTTGGCGTCCGCTGAGAGCGTTGGGGTTGTGCTGGGTGTAGTTTACGGACATGTTGGCTAAAATTGCCGCCTTTGCATCTTTTTGGCCAAAGAATCTCTGGATGAACGTCTCGAAAATCTGCTGCTGCCGCCAACTGGGTGTCGCTTGGCTCGCTGATGTGGAGCAGCTGATAGCTTCGGGGTTCTTGTCGGATCGGAAGTCCAATTCGACCGCGGCATACAGTCGATCGACGCAGGGGCCAATTAGGGGCCCTATTTAGGATTATCGTAGTTAGCCTAACCTACGGTTAGAACCTCCTTTTTATACCTAATACGCAGAAATTTATATAATTAAATTAATCTTTTTATTAACCCACGGTTCGAACTAATTCCCTTATAAAAGAGAAACTTATACTAATTAGTAATTAAATTTTATTATTATAAATTAGTAAAATATCTTACTACGTAAAAAAGATAACCTTTTAATACTATACGGGATAGGAGATTCGTACTAATTAACCTTATAGAAGTAAATAAAAAAAGAGGCGATTTTCGAATACTGTACGGAATTAAGTAATCGTAGACCTTTACTACTTATAAGAGGTCGATATTTATTATATTAAACTACGTTAATTAACAGAACCGCTTAAATAACTAGTATTTTACTATTACCTTAAGTAGCTTTTCTTATTAAATAACTTTACTATAGCCGGCCTATAATTAAAAATTAACTAACCGAATTAGTAAAAAGAATTATTAATAAGTAATAATTACTTAATAATAATTAAGTTATAAAAAAGACTACTTAAAAAGATATAAAACAGGGTACTAAGGAGCTATAAAAAGAAAATCTCTAAAGTATCTAACCTTATTAAGTACGAGTAATAAGTAGTATTTTTAATAAGTCCTTAAGGCCCGCGATTTTATAAAAAAAGGGGGGAGCTTAATTTTACTAACCGTACTTAATAACTTATATAAATCTTTTATAAGCTACTTAGTATTTATATTTAATTATTCTTACGGAATATTACCCTAGAGGAGGTAGGTTAAGGAAAGAAGCTATTTAGAAGTTATAGAGAGTACGAGGCTTAGGAGGCTAGAAGTATATAAAATAACGGAAATTAGTAACTAATAAAAATTATAAAACTAATTACTATATTTTCTTATAGTAATATAAACGTTTACTACTACTATTAAAAAAAGGGGTTATTAAAACCTACTTTTTTATTTTAAATAAAAAAGAGGTCCTAGTAAGTATAATAGTTAGCGATTTAAAAGGGTAGTAGTAATTATTAAAAATAATAAAAACGAGAGTAGTAGCGAGATAGTAAGAAGAAGTAAGAATCTCTTAGACCCTAATAAATTCGTTAAGTAGTAAAAGTACGGGCTTATTATAACTAATATACGGATTAGAAATATTCTTATTAAAATTAAATATACTAGCGACTATTAATATAAGTATAGGCTAGAGTACGATCCTTAGCGAGTTAGTATAAAAAAAAAGAAAAAGAAACCCGATCCTAAATAAAATCCTAATTCCTTATAAATAAGTAAATATTAACTTAGACTATTAAGGAACGTAAATATACTAAATTATAAATTAGCCTAATAGTAAGTAAATTCACGTAGTATTAATTTATTTAATTAAAATATATAAGAAAAAGGGGCTATAAGAGTAACCCCTATTTTACGAGATCGTAAATAACCTTAGTTACTAGCTAAATAAATAGTTTATAAGAGTAAGCTTAGGAATTATAAAAGCGGTTAATAAATTCCTCTATGGGCGAGGGGTATTACTAGTATAATTATAATTATAAGAGCTATATAAAATCCTAGTAATAACGATTATAAAAAAGGAATTTATATTATAGAACTAGGTATAAGTTAATAGGGCGTATAATCGCTTTAACAAATTTAGAAAAAGGGTAAACGACGTAGATTTCCTCCCTATAATTACTAATAGTAATCTATTGTTATAAAAAGATATATAGAGGTAAAATATTATATTATAAGTCCGATAATT
Source organism: Colletotrichum cuscutae (assembly GCA_030869315.1). Classification (NCBI taxonomy): domain Eukaryota; kingdom Fungi; phylum Ascomycota; class Sordariomycetes; order Glomerellales; family Glomerellaceae; genus Colletotrichum; species Colletotrichum cuscutae. Next base: position 651,289 of record MPDP01000224.1, read on the forward strand.
AATAATTTTACCTATTTCGATTTATAGCTCGTTGCCGCTACTAATCTAAAATTCGGCACTAATTAGCTAATAAAAAAAGAGGTAAACGACTTAAAGTTATTAATAATACGTAGTAACATAGGGATCGTATATAAATACCGAAAACCTAATAATAAATACGAGGTAATTTATAAACTTTAAAAAAATCTTTTTAAAAAAGAAATTATACTTTAGGGGGAAGTATAAGGTTTTATAAAAAACCCTAACGATATTTTATAACTATTATAAAAAGGTCGGGATTAGGGAATATTAGTACTATTTAGTAATTAATATTGTACTTATAAGCAAAGCCTCTAATTATTATTACGAGGTAGTACGTAATCTCGATCAAAACGACTTTTTTAGTATTATTAACGTAATCTAAAGCTGCTTCGAGACCTATAATAAGAATCTAGAGCTCCTATCCGAGCTACGGGCAATTTCTTTTATATTTATAACTAAGATAATAAAAAGTAAATCGTAAATAAAAATTTTTAAAAAGCTTATTAATCAAATTAATAAACTAGTAAAAACCTAGCTAAATAAGGGGACTAACGAGTAGAAAGTTAGATAATTTTATACTATAGTTTAATATATACTAAAAATAAAAATAACCTTATACTAAGTACTTAAAAACTACGAGACGCTCTATTCGAGGCTAAGATCTAGTTTTAATATTAAAATAAAAATACCGCGCTAAACCTACCTCTAAGCGTATAACGGCCCTTATTAATAGTACTAAGTCGATCGAACGTATAATAAAAAAGGAAAAGAAGCTAGGTATAGTAATCGTTAATAAAGAGGACTAGATTTATTAAATAAGTAGAGATTTAACTTATAAGTAAGGTAATGTAAAAAATAATACTTTATTTATAAAAAAAATAGATATTAGTTAAGTAACTATTTTAAAAAAGAACGTACTAAATTATATAAATAGTATCGAAAATCGAGGGTAATAGAAAGTAAAACTAGCCCTAATTAATTTAATTAATTCTTTATAATATATAAGAGTATATCCGGGGGCATAGAACTTAGTATAAGTAACTAAATTAACGGCCTAAAGTATTTGCTAAGAGATTCGGAAAATAAGGAAGACCTTATACCCTATACTAACGAATTAGATTATAACGAAGTCGACGATATTAATTACTCTTTTTTTACCCCGTTAGTTTCTAAAAAATATATAAAAATAAACGAGTAAAAGGTAGTAGAAGCTCTTAATAAGCAGGCTTTTTTTTATAAATAGTAAGGGAAGGTCCCTTAAGTAATAAATATAGAGGTGGCCGGAAAGGTAAATTTAATAATACCGGATTTACCTCTCTTAACGGCTAAAGAAAAATTAAGTACTAAGTAATTATAATAGTAGCTAGGGGGGTCCTTTTTATACTACTTAAATTACTTAAATACTAAGCTTATATAAGCATTTTATACGAGCGAAAAGTATAGCTTAGAAACTTTCTAGGGGATTATCCTAGATACTAGGGTATTATAATAGTTAATAAGAGGAAAGGGGTAATTTTAAGTATTATAGAGGATCGTACTAATAATACTTAATACGTTAATAGCGGGTATTATAAAGATTAGCTTTAGCCTAGGTAAAGAAATCGTCGCCCTAGGTATAGTAAAAATCGAGACGTACTTCGGAACGATAACCTTTTATATTTTACTTATTAATATATTATTTTTCCTATATTTAAAAAATATAAATTAACTAAGTATTATATTTAATAATACGAAAAATAGAATCTCTAGTAATAAGTACTTTAAGATAGTTAAACGATAATAGGGGTACGCGTTTATAAAGCTTATTAACGATACGAAGTTAATTAATTACTTAATAAAAAGTAAGCTTAAATAATTATACTAAAGATTTAGCTACCCATTAGTTACGAGGCTATATAACCTCTTAAAGCGATTAGGTAACGATAATATCGAAATAGGAGCGCTAGAGTAGTTAATAAAAGTATACTACTAATACTAAATAAATACGCAAAGCCTACGTAGGTTTAAATTTAAATTACGTAATAAGCTTAACTTTAATTAGGAAATTATTATTGATATTTTCTACTTAAATAATTAGCTAGTCCTATATATAATTAATATAGCTATATTTTTTTAAGTAGGGTAATTCTTCTAGGATTTATAAGTAAAAACGGTATAAGTAGCCCTACGAAAAAGCTAGATCGATATATACTAGGGTCCGTTAGATAGTATTAGAACTAACGTTAATACTAGCTTTAAGTTAATAAAATTTAAGGAGAATATAACGGCTTATAGTATATAGTTAAAAGTCGTGCCCGTTAAAGCGTATTATAGTATTAAAAAGGTAGAAAGGGTATATTAATAGCTAAAAAGGGTATTTAGAATTATTAAAAAAGAAAATCTAAATTTTATTAAAAACAAATACCTCTAGACGATACTTAAATACTATAATAATACTATAGGGCCTAACGGGCTTATATTAACGCTTTTTATATTTAGAGTATATTTAAGAACGACCTTAGCTTTATTATTATTACTAAATATAAGCTAACGAGCCTAAGTAGTTAAAAAAGTAATATAAGTACTGCGCGAAGTAAGTATAAAAAAGTAAGTTAACGAGGTAATTACTATACGTAATAAGCCCGATATAAGGGGTAATTTAAATATATTACTAAATTTAGATATATAAGTATAGTACGAAATTACTTAATAATAGACTGGGCTATATAAATTAATTTTTATTAATAAGTAATTATACGTAGTTACGAGGGATCGTGACTAACCTCTCGAGGTATTAATTATAGTAGTAAGACTATATTATATAGATCCTAGCGAGGTGATTTTTAACTTATAAGAAGAAAAAGAGCTAGGGGAAACTATATAACTTGCGGTAGAGGTATAGGAAATTATCCTTAATAAAATCGTCGTAGTAGTACTAATAAACGACGAGGAAAAGAAAATTACTAAAAGGGTACTAATACTACCGGCGAGACGTTACGGAAGACTATAATAATAAGTACTAATATAATAATTTATTACTAATAACGAGGTAATTAATACTTTTTATATAGTAAAAAAAAAAGCCGATTTCGAGCTAGTAATTAAACTATATAAAGAAGGCATAATTATAATTACTAAAAAGCTATATAAGGAATTAGATCTAATTAAAGTAAATACTCTTTATAATCGAGGGGTCTATTGATTTATCTTCTATAACTTAGAGAAGTATATAAACCTCTATATATTTAAATTATAAATAGTTCGTAAGATTAAAAAGAAAGGAATACCTTAACTATATAAGAAGTTTAAATACGTAATTTAGGGGTATAGCGACGTTAAAAAGGCGACGCTATTTATATAATTGCTTATAATATAGTGCTATAGCTAACGATTAATAATAGTACTAATAGTATTATTATAAAAAAAGGAGTACGAGATTTAGAGCCGTAATATTACCTAGGTATATACCTAATCGGCCACAGGGCTTATAAAAAAAATCCTAGCCTATTTACTAAAAAAAATAGCTAATAAGTACTTAAAAAGTACGATTATTGAAGTACTTAAACTACTATATAAGCTTATAAAATTAGGTACTTATTAATAAGCTATATATTACGATTTTTATATTAATTAATTATTAATAGTTATATTTATATACGACCCGTACTTACTAATCTCTAAGTATATAAGCGACTAATTTAGAATTATTAAAATATAGACTAACGATATATTAGGCCTATTTAATATTAACTTTATAAAAAAGGAGGATAAGAAGCTTTAAAAAGCGGGCTTTATAACGAAGCTAAAAGAGGTCCTTATAATAAATAACTTATTAATATTTAATAATAAGATTTTTATAATTAAGGGAGAAACTGTTATCTTTTAATAAAAGGGGTAAAATAAGAAAATTAGCCTTATTAATCTGAACGTAATTAATATTAAAAAGTAATATAAAACTAAGCTTACGTAAAGAGTATATATTACGAGTATATACTAGCCCGAGGCGACTTTTAACTATACTAAAGTAGCGTAAGCTATAGAGCTAAATAAATAAAACGTCGAGGTACTTAATAAATAGCTTAAGTAGTAGTACTCGAATCTCGATCGAGGTCTTATTTATTACTTAATTAACCTCGTAGTTAATAAGTTCTACGTATTTATAAATAGCTTATTTATAAATAACTAGGACCTTATTTTATAATTAGGATATATTATTATTCTTATTAATAAGAGTATAAGTAAGAGCGAATTTATAATATATAATAATATAATTTACTACTTATTAACTAAAAATAAGTAAGTAACGAGAAGTATACTAGTATTAAAAGTTTATAGTATAGTTAACGGCGTTAACCTCGCTTATATAATTTTAATAATACTAAAGAGAATTACTAATCGACTTAGCTTTTTACTAATCCTAACGGTCGTTTATATAGATTCTTATTTACTATATAAATATTTTATTAAATTAAGAACTATAAAAAAAAAGAGGCTTATAATTAATATTATAGCCCTTAGGTAATCATACAAAAAGTACGAGATCCTCGAGATCCGTTAGATTAATAATAATAATAACCTTACTAACGTTTTTATAAAAATAGTACTTAATAAGGGGTTAGAGTAATTCGTAGCTAGTAAAAAAGTTAATATATAAATAGAAAGATAGGTTATATAAAAAGAATAGAGAAAAGGAAGAAAAGGAGACGACTTAGTAAACGGGCCCGAGGTCGAATTATATCTCTAACTATAGTAATTAAATTAATAAAAAAAAGAGAAAGTTAGTATTAGATCGGAAGTTTAATTCGACCGTAGTATATAGTCGATTAACATAGGGGCTAATTAGGGGCCTTATTTAGGATTATTATAGTTAGCCTAACCTATAGTTAGAACCTCCTTTTTATACCTAATACGCAGAAATTTATATAGTTAAATTAATCTCTTCGTTAACCCACGGTTCGAACTAATTCCCCTATAAGAGGGAAACCTATAGTTCTCATGATGAGGTAATGTAGAAGAAGTGCTAAGCGAAGCCACAGTTCCTGCAAGAAGAACCAGGTTATTCAAGATCATGGTTGAAAGATAGCTGCGGAACCTGAGCAATGGTGAAAAGCGAAAGTTACTGTGCTAGTTGCAAGCTAGCAAAGTAGAGTTGAACAATTGGAATGTTTCACGTGCAATTTATGGCATTCGATTTTCTCTGTCTGCTAGGTATGTTAGAAATTACTCTTGAGACCAGGTTTTGCTTCGATTACTTTCGGAGTCATGCTCTTTCCTTGCAAACCACGTCGAATTAGTTGAGGCTGAAACCCCAATCCTCCGCCTCCGTTCGATTACTGAAACGTTTTCCAGGCGTGGTGGTTCTGACCAAAATCCCTATTTCCCATGCTTGATAATCAAGCCAGTGTTCAGGAAGTGCAACAATCCGGCCGAGTATCGCGGACGAAGTTTAGTAATCGAAGTTGCTCCTACGGTAGAACTCAACCCCGTTCCATAGCTTTCTAAGCCAAATGGAATTCTCTTCATATCACGGTGCTCAAAAGTTTATTAATACAGACACTCTCACTGCTACTTCGACTGAGACGTTTTGGTCGCTTTTGATTTACGCTAAATCTTTCTACGCGGAAAGAACTGTGAGCACGTACACACTTCAACACGATCCTCATGTCTTCATATTTGGTAACCGGAGCCTCCAGGGGGCTTGGAGTAAGTCCATTGCATTCAACGTCGCCAAATGGAATGCTAATCTGGCCAAGTTTGAATTTCTTCGGCAACTATCTGCCGATGCAAACAACATCGTCATTGGAGTTGTCCGAAATGCCGAGGCTACTAAGCAGAAGGTGGACGCCGAGCTGCAGCGGAAGAACATCCACGTCCTACAAGCTGACCTTGATGACTTCGATGCGATAAAGGTAAGCACCTAGCATAAAATTGAGGATCTTCACTAAGACCAAATCTCAGGTAGCCGTGAATGCTACATCGGAAATCACGTGTCGGATTGGAAGTCCAATTCGACCTCGGCGTACGGCGGCCGCGCAGGGGCTAATTACGGCCCCTACTTATAATTATCGCAGCCTACCTAACCTACGGTTAGAACCTCCCTTTTATACATATATAGAAATTTATATAGCTTAATTAATCTCTTTATTACCCTATAGTTCGAACTAATTACTCTATAATAAGGATACTAATATTAATTAGTAATTAAATTTTATTATTATAAATTAGTAAAGTATTTTATTATATAAAAGAGACGACTTCTTAATATTATATAAAATAGGGGATTCGTATTAATTAACCTTATAAAAATAAATAAAAAAGAGGTAATCCTTAAATACCGTACGGAATTAAATAATCGTAGCCCTTTATTATTTATAAAAAGTCGACGTTTATTATATTAAACTATACTAATTAATAGAACTACTTAAGCGATTAGTTTTTTAACGTTAACTTAAGTAGCCTTTTTACTAAAATAACTCTCTTATGGCCGGCCTACGATTAGGAGCTAGCTAGTTAAATTAATAAAAAGAAATATTTATATAATAACTACTTACCTAATTGATTAGTATAATAAACGAGCTTAATAATATAATATAAAAAAGTACTACGTAATTAAAAAAAAGGGTTTTTTAAGTATAATAAATATTTTAAGTAAGTATAATAAGAACTTATATAAGAATTATAAAGCTAAGAGATTTATAGTATATAAAAGGGTTTATTATAACGAGGGTCTTATAAATACGACCTTAAAGCCCGTAATTTAAATAATCTCTTCGTAGCCCCCTTAATTATTACTTAGGTATTACTTAAGAATATAGTATAGGGGACAGTCCGATAAGGGAGGAGGGGATTTAGAGGTCTTAATAATATTAAAAGATAAGTATCACGAGTATTAAAGATTAACTTATTATAAAAAAAAAGTAGCTATTTTAAAAACGTTTTATAACCTCTTACTAAAGTAATAATTAACTTAAAAAAAGGCTACAAAGATACGGTTCTAAGGGGAAAAGAAAAGAATTTTTTAGAAGGTTATTAAAGAGCTCTTTTTTATACTAGTTCTTAGTATAAAATTATTAATTTTAAAAAATTAACTAAGTAATAAAAGGGATCGCTAATAAGTAATAATTATTAAATTAGCGTAATTAAGTTATAAAAAAGACTACTTAAAAAGATATAAAATAGGGTACTAAGAAGCTATAAAAAAAAGGATTTTTAAAGTATTTGTCCTTATTTAGTACGAGCGATCTTAACGTAGTAAAGATTTATAGTAATTAGTAAGTATTTTTAATAAGTTTACGAGGTTTTTAATTTTATAAAAAGGAGGGCTTAACTTTACTAACCGTACTTAATAACCTACACGGCTTTTTTATAAGCCGCTTAGCGTTTATTTTTAACTATTTTTATAAAATACTACTTTAAAAGAGGTAGGTTAAGGAAGGAAGTAATTTAGAAATTACGTAGAGTACGAGGCTTAGGAGGTTAGAAGTGTACGGAATAGTAGAAATTAATAATTAATAAAGATTCTAAAATTAATTACTTTATTTTTTTATAGTAATATAAAGGTCTGCTATTACTATTAAAAAAAGAATTATTAAAACTTATTTTTTTATATTATATAAAAAGGAGGATCTTAGTAAGTACGATAATTAGTAATTTAAAGAGGTAGTAATAATTATTAGAAATAATAAAAACGAGAGTAGTAGCGAAATAGTAAGAGAAAATAGGAATTACTTAAATCTTAATAAATTCGTTAAGTAATAAAAGCACGGGTTTATTATAACTAGTACGTAGATTAAATATATTTTTATTAAGATTAAATACGCTAATAATTATTAATTTAGGTATAAGCTAGAGTACGACCCTTAGTAAGTTAGGGTAAAAAAAAAGAAAAAACCCGATTTTAAATAGAATCCCGATCCCTTATAAATAGGTAAATATTAACTCGGATTATTAGGGGACGTAAATATATAGAATCGTAAATTAACTTAACGGCGAGTAAATTAATATAATATTAATCTATTTAATTAAGGTTTATAAAAAAAGGGGCTATAAAAATAACTCCTATTTTATAAGATTATAAACGACCTTAGTTACTAACTAAACGAATAGTTTATAAGTATAAGCCTAGGAATTACGAAAGTAGTTAATAAATTTTTTTATAAGCGAGGGGTATTATTAATATAATTAAAATTACGAAAACTATACGAAATCTTAGTAATAACGATTTTAAAAGAGGAATTTATATTATAAAATTAGGTATAGGTTAATAAAGCGTATAATTACTTTAATAAATTTAAAAAAAGGGTAAAAGACCTAGATTTCTTTTTAATAATTACTAATAGTAATCTATTATTATAAAAGGATATATAGAAATAAAATATAGTATTAGAAGTACGATAATTAATAATTCTACTTATTTTAATCTATAGCTTATTACTATTATTAATATAAAATTCGGTACTAATTAGCTAATAAAAAAGGAAATAGACGACCCGAAGTTATTAATAATATATAATAACGTAGGAATTATATATAAATATTAAAAATATAGTAATAAATACGAGGTAATTTATGAACTTTAAAAAGATCTTCTTAAAAGAGAAATTATACTCTAGGGGAAAGTACGAGGTTTTATAAAAAACCCTAATAATATTTTATAATTATTATAAAAAAGTCGGGATTAGGGAATATTAATACTATTTAGTAATTAATATCGTACTTATAAGTAAAGCTTTTAATTATTATTACGAAGTAATATATAATTTCGATTAAAACGACTTTCTTAGTATTATTAACGTAATCCGAAATTACTTCGAGACTTATAATAAGAATTTAGAGCTCTTATTTAAGTTATGAGCGATTTTTTTTATATTTATAGCCCGGATAATAGAGAGTAAATTATAAATAGAAATTTTTAAAGAGATTATTAATTAAATTAATAAGCTAGTAAAGACCTAGCTAAATAAGGGGATTAATAAATAAAAGGTTAGATATTTTTATACCGTAGTTTAACGCGTATTAAAAATAAAAATAACCCTATACTAAATACTTAAAAACTATAAAACGCTTTACTCGAGGCTAAGATCTAGCTTTAATATTAAAATAAGAATATTATATTAAACCTATTTCTAAGTATATAACGGCCCTTATTAGTAGTATTAAGTCGATCGGATGTATAATAAAAAAAGAAAAGAGGCTAAGTATAGTAATTATTAATAAAGAGGCTTAGATTTATTAAATAAGTAGAGATTTAACTCATAAGTAGGGTAATAAAAAAAGTAGTATTTTATTTATAAAAAGGATAGATATTAGTTAAGTAACTACTTTAAAAAAGAGCGTACTAAATTATATAAATAATATAAAAAGTCGAGAGTAGTAAATAGTAAAACTAGCCCTTTCTAATTTAACTAATTTTTTATTATATATAAGGGTAGATTTAGGAGTATAAAACTTAGTAAAAGTAACTAAATTAGCGGCTTAAAATATCCGTACCCTATAAGAAATTTAAAAAATAAAGAAGATCTCGCCCCCTATATTAACGAATTAGATTATAACGAAATTAATAAGATTAATTACTTTTTTTTTACCCCGTTAGTTTTTAAAAAATATATAAGGCTAAATAAATAAAAAGTAATAAAAGTTCTTAATAAGTAGGCTTTTATTTACGGATAGTAAGGGAAGGTCCTTTAGATAATAAATAAAAAAATAGCTAAAAGGATAAATTTAATAAGGCTAAATTCTATTTTTTTAATACTTAAGGAGAAAATAGGGTTTTTTTTAATATTAAAAAAGAAAGATAGTACTAAGTAATTCTAGGGGTAGTTAGAAGGGTCCTTTTTATATTACTTAAATTACTTAAATACTAAGCTTATATAGATATTTTATACGAGCAAAAGGTATAGCTTAAATAATTTTTATAGAATTATTTTAGATATTAGGGTATTATAGTAGTTAATAGAAGGAAAAGGGTAATTTTAAGTACTATAGAAAATCGCGCCGGTAATACTTAATACGTCGATAATAAGTATTATAAGAATTAGCTTTAGCCTAGGTAAGAAAATCGTTACCCTAAGTATAGTAGAAGTAGAGACGTATTTTAAAACGATAACTTTTTATATTTTACTTATTAATATTCTATTCTTTTTATATTTAGAAAATATAGACCGACTAGGTATTATATTTAATAATATAAGGAATAAAATTTCTAGTAGTAAGTACTTCGAGATAGTTAAAAAACGATAGGGGTACGTGTTTATAAAGCTTATTAATAATACGAAGTTAATTAATTACTTAATAAAAAATGAGCTTAGATAACTATATTAAAAATTTAAGTACTTATTAGTTATAAGGTTATATAACTTCCTAAAGTAATTAAGTAATAATAATATTAAAATAAGGGCGCTAAAGTAGTTAACGAAAGTGTACTACTAATATTAAATAAATACGTAGAGCCTACGTAAATTTAAGTTTAAATTGCGTAATAAGCTTAATTTTAATTAGGAAATTGTTATTAATATTTTCTATTTAAATAGTCGACTAGTTTTATATATAATTAACGAAGCTATATTATTTTAAATAGGGTAATTCTTTTAAGATTTATAAATAAAGATAGTATAAGTAGCCTTATAAAAAAGCTAGGTTAATATATACTAAGGACTGCTAAATAATATTAGGACCGACGCTAGTATTAGTTTTAAATTAGTAAAACTTAAAGAAAATACGGCGGCTTATAGTATATAATTAAAAATCGTGCCCGTTAAAGCGTACTATAGTATTAAAAAAGTAAAAAGGGTATATTAGTAATTAAAAAGGGCGTTTAGAATTATTAAAAAAGAAAATTCTAATTTTATTAATAACGAATGCCTTTAAATAGTATTTAAATACTATAATAATACTATAAGGCTTAACGGGCTTATACTAACGCTTTTAGTATTTAGAGTATATTTAAAAACGACCTTAGCCTCGCTATTATTATTAAATATAAGTTAACGAGCCCGAGTAATTAAGAAAATAATACGGGTATTACGTAAAATAAGTATAAAAAAGTAAATTAATAAGGTAATTACTATACATAAGAAACTTAATATAGGAGTTAATTTAGATATATTACTAAATTCGGATATATAAATATAATACGAAATTATTTAATAATAAGCTAGGTTATATAAATTAATTCTTATTAATAAGCGCTCTTATATAGTTATAAGAAATCGCGACTAGTTACTTAAAGTATTAATTATAGTAATTAAACTATATTATATAGATCTTATTAAAGTAATTTTTACTTTATAAAAAAAAGAAGAGCTAGGGGAAACTATATAACCCGTAGTAGAGGTATAAGAAATTACTTTTAACGAAATCGTTATAGCGGTATTAATAAATAATAAAAAAGAGGAAATTATTAAAAGGGTACTAATACTACTAGCGAGACGTTATAGAAAACTATAATAGTAAGCTTTAATACGGTAATTTATTATTAATAACGAGGTAATTAATACTTTTTATATAATAAAAGAGAAAGCTAATTTTAAACTAATAGTTAAATTACGTAAAGAAGGCGTAATTATAACTATTAGAAAGCTATATAAAGAATTAGATCTTATTAAAGTAGATACTCTTTACGATCGAAGGGTTTATTAATTTATTTTTTATAACTTAAAAAAGTATATAAATCTCTATATATTTAATTACGAATAGTTTATAAAATAAAAAAAAAAGGAATACTCTAACGATATAAGAAATCTAAGTATATAATTTAGGAGTACGGTAATATTAAAAAAGCTATATTACTTACGTAATTACTTATAATATAGCGCTATAGCTAATGGCTAATAATAGTACTAATAATATTATTATAAAAAAAGGGATATAAGATTTAGAGCTATAATATTACTTAAGCCTATATTTAATTAGCTATAGGGCTTATAAGAAAAATCCTAGCTTATTTATTAAAAGAAATAGCTAGTAAGTACTTAAAAAGTACGATTATCGAAGTACTTAAGCTACTATATAGGCTTATAGAATCGGGTACTTATTAGTAAGCTATATACTACGATTTTTATATTAATTAATTATTAATAGTTATATTTACGTACGATCCGTACTTATTAGTTTTTAAGTATAAGAGTAATTAATTTAGTATTATTAAAATATAAACTAACGATATACTAGGCCTAATTAATATAAAGTTTATAAAAAAAAAGGATAAAAAGCTTTAAAAAGCGGGCTTCGTAATAGAGTTAAAAAAGATCTTTATAATAAATACCTTATTAGTATTTAATAATAGGATTTTTATAATTAAAGAGGAAACCGTTATTTTTTAATAAAAAAAGTAGGATAAGAAAATTAGCCTCGTTAATCTAAACGTAATTAATATTAAAAAGCGATATAAGGCTAAGCTCGTATAAGGAGTATATATTACGAGTATATACTAGCTTAAGGCGACTTTTAACTACGTTAAAATAGTATAAACTATAGAACTAAGTAAATAAAACGTCGAGGTACTTAATAAGTAGCTTAAGTAGTAATAATTAAACCTCGATCGAGGCCTCGTTTATTACCTAATTAACCTTATAATTAATAAGTTTTATATTTTCGTTAATAAGTTATTTATAAATAATAACGACCTTACTTCGTAATTAGAGTATATTATTATCTTAATTAATAAGAGTATAAGTAAGAGCGAATTTATAATTTATAGTAATATAATCTATTATTTATTAACTAAAAGTAAATAAGTAATAAAAAGTATACTTATATTAGAAGTTTATAATATAGTTAACGGCGTTAACCTCGCCCATGCGATTTTAATAACGTTAAAGAGGATTATTAATTAACTTAACTTTTTACTAATCTTAATAGTTATTTATACTAATTTTTACTTATTATACGAATATTTTATTAAATTAAGGATTATAAAAGAAAAGAGGTTTATAATTAATATTATAGCCCTTAGGTAATTGTATAAAAAGCGCGAGATACTCGAAATTTATTAAATTAATAATAATAATAACTTTATTAATACTTTTATAAAAGTAGTACTAAATAGGGGGTTAGAGTAATTCGTAAGTAATAAAAAAGTTAACGTACGAATAGAGGGATAGGTTATATAAAAAGAGTAAAAAAAAGGGAGAAAAGGAGACGACTTAGTAAACGGGCCCGAGGTCGAATTATACTTCTAACTATAGTAGTTAAATTAATAAAAAAAAAGAGAAAGTTAGTATTAAATTAGAAGTTTAATTCGACCTCGGTATATAGCGGCCGCGCAAGGGCTAATTATAGCCCTTATTTATAATTATTATAGCCTACTTAACTTATAATTAGAACCTCTTTTTTATATTTACGTAGAAATTTATATAGTTTAATTAATTTCTTTATTACCCCACGGTTCGAACTAATTACTTTATAATAGGGATACTAATATTACGGGTAGAAGTATCGACTATGTTATTGTAAATGCGGCTTTTATCTTAACCTTGTTATTTTATGATGGTATTAGCGTTCTGTGAGTCTATTAAATTCCACGGAATCTCAGAGAAGGCATTGTCGACACATCTATATCAAGGGGCTGACAAAGTAAATAAAAGGGGAGAGAATCCGAAGCGGCTAGAACAGGACTGTTCGACTCGTTCCGTACGAATGTCGTCGGCAATGTTCATCTCTTCAATCTCGCCCTACCACTCATCCAGAGAGGTCTTGCAAAGAAGGTGGTCACAGTCTCATCCGGTATGGCTGACTTGGACTTCATATCTAAGTCTGGCATCGAGGTCGGAGCCCCTTACTCGATCAGCAAAGCAGCACTGAATACAGCTGTGGCCAAATTCAGTGCGGAACACTCCCATCAAGGCATTCTATTCTTCAGCATTTCGCCCGGAGTGATCGATACGGGGCTGTATGACAACGGTAAGAACTACTATCTGTCCTCGTTCTAATTGCGTCTAAGTTCTAACATCTTGCCAGCTACAGAGGAAGAAAAGCAGAAGGGAATGACCATTCTTGGCAAGATGGCGAAGTACGCACCACATTTCGCCGGCCCGATTACCACAGAGTCTTCGGTGAAGGACATGCTGTCAGTCATATACAAAGCCAGCATTGAGACTGGATTTGGAGGGTCGTTCGTATCCCACCACGGAAATAAAGAATGGATTTGATGAAGACATGGCAACCGTACCTCGGCGAGGCCGATCAGACGGATATCTGCGGGTTTTCGTATTGAATCGGTAAGCTATCACTTTGCAGTCGCCTCTCAGAAACGACACGGATGACTGCTTTGCCCGACTACTCCTAGGCGCCCTCTCACTCACGGTCGAGTTCGGTGAGCAATCCGAAGAATGACTCATGTGCGGTATTTAACAAATACAAAAAGACCATAGTCTTGTCTGAAAAAGCTCAAGACAGCTCATGTGGTACCATTGCGTGTGTATGTCTCATATGACCGTGCTTCGTTGCTCAAGTGTGACAGATGGCCACGGCATAGCCTCACGAGGCACCTTTTGAACTCAGCAAATGGCTCAAGCATGGGCCACTCGGGTATTTGCATTGAGGCCAATGTGGATGAGTTATTGGAAACGATCCTATGCTCGTCTCTGAGGTCAGCAAAAACGTAGATTTTGAGCCTCACTCTCGTCGTACTAGCAGCCTGGCTTCATCGGTCTGATTCACAACTGGTGTGACACAAATTAATGAACAGTGCCAGGTCAACCATGATATAAATTCAAGTTCATCTTCTGAAGTAGTTGAGCCATAATCTAATTCTCATACAGCTTCTTCAACTACCAAATATACGTCACCGGTGAGAACGTGTCGATGGCGACATCTGCAAGCGACAATCGCGGCTTGAACAAACAAGTCTCCACATCAACTGAACTCGAGCAATGGACTACAGCCAGCGACGGATTTTCCGAGACCCCATCACCATGCGCTCCGCTTAGCCCTCAAAGGCCGGGCCTATCTAAGCAACGATTCCAGGATGAAGATGTTTGCGAGGCCCAACAAGACAGCCAAACACGCAGATCCGTCCTTTTCCTATGGATTTGGGAGATTCTATCTCTCGTTCTTGCCACATGTCTCTTAGCCGTGACAATCACGGTTATCCTCGGCCAAGATGATCACCCCCTGAGAGACTGGCCCTTGGATCGGATCATAACTCTGAATTCTCTTGTCAATTTACTCTCCACCATATTTCGAGGGATCTTGGTATCTATTGCAACCGAGCTCATCGCACAGGCGAAGTGGACGTGGTTCTGGTGCGACAAATCTTCTCAACGCCGGATGGGAAACCTGCAGCATTTCGATGATGGTACTCGTGGCGTCTGGGGGGCGCTGAAGTTGATGAGAATTGTCACTTGGCGCAGCCCATCGATTCTCGTCGCTGTGGTTGTCCTCGTATCGTCCTTTGCTGTTGGGCCCTTCGTTCAGCAATCTATCGGGCACGTCGACAAGAACGAAACTCTTGGCCCTGGCACTGGAATGATCCCGGTGACGCGACATGTTGACGGCCTGAACATCAGAACACTTATCGGTGACAACGAAGGCATGGCTTTGAGGTCAGACATCAAGGGTGCAATTCAGACTCTCGCCTTGAGCCGCAACGGTTCTGATTCGGTTGTTGTGCCGACCTGTCCAACAGGAAACTGCACTTTCATCGGTCTTGGCTCAAACACCTCCGTCAAAGCTGGGTTGAACGTTACTCATGCTTCCGCCGGCATTTGCAATATCTGCACTGATATTAGAGAAAGGATCGATCATCGGGGCTTGATCGACAATCTTCAGGCCATTAATCACAGCTTGGCAAACGGAATTTCAATCATCAACACGGATAGAGAAGGAGGGATGAGGGTTATATCAGGCGATCTATCGTGGACCAATGGTACCATACCGCTAGAGGCGCTCGAACGGGCTTCGGTCTCATTTGCGAATGTCACTGTCTTGGCAAGCACGGCCCTTGACGGCAACATCAACGTAAACAAACCCAAACACGCCATAGCCATCACTTGCTCGCTTTACCCTTGTATTCGGACATACTCGGCAATCATTAGTCGAGGAGTCCTATCCGAGACTCCCATTACGGAGACCCCAATGAGTTACGATATTCGCGATAAGAAGTCTACAGGGCCCAAACAAGCTTGGGATCTATCTGCAGTACAGCTGCCTTGCCTCGTCAAAGGGAAGGTATATACCGAAGGAAATCTGTCACAAGGCGCAGACCCCTCCATGGTACGACACGTAAACGCGGGGAGAACTTCAGAGATTGGCTCTGCGTTTCAGGCTCCCGAAGAGTGTATCTACCGCATTGACAACAATTTCAAGCTTCTGATGTCACAGTATTTCTCAGAAGAATTCTTCAATGGCACTTGCAGTTGGGTCTCCACACAGCCCAACTCGATCAACTGTGGGAGTGCCATCTGGCTTTCAAGGCTCTGGTCCCACGGAGAATCAACACCTGCCAGCCTAAAGCAACTCTTCACGGACTTTGCGACTGCCTTGACCAACCAAATGAGATTCGGTATGGGAAGAAAAGACAACACCACATCGGTAGTCAACGGCGAATCACTTCAACTCGTCACTTTTATAGCCGTCAAACCATATTGGCTCATCTTCCCTGCGATACTACTCATCATAGAAATAATGGCCCTTTCATGGATGATAAGTCTGACAGTTGTCTACCGAGACGAATTGGCTGTATGGAAGGGCAGTATACTACCTCTTCTGTTCTATAGAGACTCCTTTTGGGGAAATGCCGATCGAGATAGCGCCTCGAAGAGGCTCTTAACAACAGAGGAGATGGAGGAACAGGCGGATCAGATCAGAGCCAACTTCTCCCGAAATATTTGGAAGAAGTGATATTCTCGAAATTCACTACTATGCTTCTTCGACGCGAACTGAAAGTCAATGAGCAATTGGTAACGATGACGAGCAATATGGAGCATGAGCGTTCGGATTTTGATCTTCTGTTCATAAGTCTAATCAAGCAAGCGCAGAACAGTACAATTTGAGTTTTTGTGTATGTCATGCTAAGTCACCATCTATGGACGATTGACACCAATGGTCTTGAGTTGATTTCAGTCACCTCCTATAGAGTGTGTGCGGTTAGACTGTACTTTCGTACACCTGATGATATTGTAACCTAGATATCCCAAGACGATTGATAAATGTGGACTTTATAAGATAGATCTCAATACGGACATCTCAAAGGTCAGGCATATGTTTCATTTCTGTCGAAGGCGCACGCGAACTGGCATGCCTTCTTTGGGGTGCCCGATGCCGTCTCCAGCCACATATAGCCTTTGTCCCCGGCCCATATCTTTCTTGGCTTTAGGCCCTCTGCGCAACATAAGATAATTAGCACAGTATGGCGATGAGGAGATTATTGTGGCTAGTATATAGCTAAACTTACTGGAGAGCATCCCACTCGTCCCAGGCCTCTTCAACATCGTACTTCCTCATGATCAAGGCTGCGACCAGCTTGATCTCAACCAGAGCAATCTCTTGACCGATGAAATCCCGAGGACCGCGGGCAAATGCCCTCCAGGCATCCTTCACGGGATGAAGCGGGTCTTCGGCAGGAACAAGCCAGCGGTCCGGAATGAACTGATCAACGTGCGGCCATAGGGACGGGTCATGCTGCATACCCGGGCCGCCATCCCACACAAGAAACCCTTCGGTGGGATACTGCAGACCAGTAGTAATATCACTGAGATAAAATCCCGGCTCTCCTCCTCGCATGGTGGAGGCAAGTTGATACAGGCGGAGAGTCTCCTTGATCACGGCGTGTGTATACCGAAGGGAGCCGAGGAGCTGAGGTGACTTGCTCAGAATGTCAGCAGCTTGGTCGGGATCCAGACCCAGTACCTCGTCGTGTTCGGTGCGGACCTTGGCCATGCAGTCTGGGTTGTCCTGGAGAACCTTGAACATGAAGCACAGTGCACTGGCAGTTGTCTCATGGCCCGCAACAAGAAAGGTCTTCAGATTGCCCAAGATGGTGTCCATCATAAGTTGGTCGGTAGTTGGGTCAATCGGGCGCCCACCTGCCTCTTCTGCTAAATGCATCAAAGCGAGATTGAGCACCGTCTTCTTCTTGGATGGTTTGAGACCGGTTTCCAGAGATCGTACAATATTGGGTTGAAGCTGGTGTTGAACAATGCGATTGTTACGATCCACGGCTTTGTTCCGCCATGGGAACAAGTAGCCGAAACTGAAGGCCTGTCTTATGCCCATGAGCCTCAACTGGTCAGCAAGTGCCACTCTGATAGGGCCAGCAGTCGTATTTGTCTGCTCGTGGAGACGCTCATCCCTGGTAAGTATCCATCAGTCCTGACGATCCTCAAACAAGACGAATTAGCTCACTTACAAGACTGCACGGACAATGATGTCAAAAGTGAGAGCCGTCGTCATGTTGCGGAGCTGAAACATGCGACCCCACGATCCATTAGAGCCGGCCTTTTGTTGCAAGTTATCCGCAAAGTCCTTAATCTCTTCGATAAGATCAGGAACCATTGACGAAACATTTCTCGAACTGAAACCGGGGTTAAACCAGCCTCGCCATTTCTTCCACTCATCGCCTTAAAGGGTAGCGATGTCTAGACCCTTGGTCAGCGGGTTCATGAAGTCGAGGGAGATTTAATACTTGTCAAGTGTTGGTATCCCTATCACAGGGATATTAGTCGATTAGTTTAAACTATAGGTTAACGAAGTAGGTTAATTAAACTATTTTAATATACTACGTAAGGTATAAAAAAGAGGTTTTAATTATAAGTTAAGTAGTTTATAATAATTATAAATAGGGCCCCTTATTAGCCCTTATATAGCCTTAGCTATATACTAAGGTCGAATTAAATTTTTAATTTAATACTAACTTTCTCTTTTTTTATTAATTTAATTATTATTACTACTATTACTATAATTAGAAGTTTAATTCGACCTCGGGCCTATTTACTAAGTCGTTTCTTTTTACCCCTTTTCTCTACTCTTTTTATATAACTTATCCCTTTATTCGTATAATTACTTTTCTTTTATTAATAAATTACTTTAATCTCTTATTAAGGGCTATTTTTATAAAAACGTTAGTAAGGTTATTATTATTATTAATCTAATAGATTTCGAGGATCTCTTATCGTTCGTATAATTACTTAAGGGCTATAATATTTATTATAAACCTCTTTTTTTCTATAATACTTAGCTTAATAAAGTATTTATATAACGAGTACGAATTAATATAAATAATCGTAAGGATTATAAAAAAGTTAAGTTAAATTATAATCCTCTTAAATATAATAGAAATTACGTAAATAAGGTTAATATTATTAACTATACTATAAACCTTAAACGCGAGTACGTTATATATTATTTACTTATTTTTTATTAATAAATAGTAAATAATATTATTTTAAATTGTAAATTCGTCCTTACTAAGCTTCTCGTTAGCGAGGATAATAATATATCCTAATTATAATATTAAGTCGTTATTATTTATAAATAATTTGTTAATAAACACGTAGAGCTTTATTAAAATAAGCTTAATAAGTTAATAAATAAGACCTTAGTTATAGTATTCTTATTATTATTATAGTTATTAATTAAAAATATTAAAGTCGCTCTCTATAAGTTCTATAACTTATGTAGCTCTAGTATAGTTAAAAATAGCCTTAGATTAATAAGTATTTATAATATATACCCCTTGGGCGAGCTTAGCCCTATATTACTTTTTATAATTAAGAAATTTTAAATCGATAAGGGTAATCTTCTCGCCTTACCCCTTTTATTAAAATACTATATTATCTCCCTTAATTATAAAAATTTCTTTATTAAACGCTAATAAGGATTTTAATATTAAGATCTTTTTTAGTTTAATTATAAATTTAGCTTTATATAGCTCTTTATTCTCTTTTTTTATAAACTAGATATTTAATAAACTTAGGGTATTATTTATTTATATTTTTATAATATTAAAAAAGTTATTTATATATATAGAAATTAAAAAGTAGGGATTATATATTAATATAATTATTAATAATTAGTTAATATAAAAGTCGTAGTACGTTACTTATTAATAAGTACCCGATTTAACGAGGCTATATAATAGCTTAAGTATTTTAATAATCGTATTTTTTAAATACTTACTAGTTATCTTTTTTAAAAAATAAGCGAGGATCTTTTTTATAAGCCTAGTTACTAATTAAGTATATACTTATATAATATTACGACTCTAAATTTAGTATTCTTTTTATTATAATAATATTATTAGTATTATTATAAGGCGCTAGTTATAGCGTTAAACTATAAGTAACTAAGTAAGTAGCGTCGCTTTTTTAACGTCGCTATACTCTTATATAACGTACTTCGATTTTTTATATAGCTATAGAGTACCCTTCTTTTTTATCTCTCGAACTATATATAATTTAAAAATACGTAAATTCGTATATTTAACTAGATCGTAAAAAATAAATTAATAAACCCCTCGATTATATAGTATCTCTATTTTTACTAAGTCTAATCCCTTAAAAAGTCTCCTAGTTATTATAATTATACTATCCTTTTATAATTAGGTTATAAGTACAAAATCGGCTTTTTTTATTATATAGAATATACTAATTATAATATTATTAATAATAAATTATCGTAATAGTACCCTTTATTTAGGTCTTTTTATATATTTTAATAATATAAGTATTATCTTTTTCTAATTATTATTATTTATTCATTTTACTATAATAATTTTATTAAGGATAATCTCTTACTCCTCTTTATATTACTAAGGGGATTCCCCTAGCTCTTTTTTTTTTATTAAGCTAATATCTCTGTACTAAGATTAGTATAGTATGGTCGTACTACTATAATTAATATTTTAAATAGTTAGTCTCGATCTTTAATAATAATATATAAACGTTCGTTAACTAAGATTAATTTATATAGGCTTAATTATTATTAAAAAGTTTTTTTTAAACCTTAATATTTAAATTTAGTAATATATTAAGGTTAGTGCTTATATTTAGCTTATTTTAAGTAGTAATAGCTTTATGAATCTAGCGCTTTATATTCGTTTCCTAAAGTACCTTTATTATCTTATTAATTACCTAAGCTTACTAGGTTGTATTTAGTAATAATAACGAGGCTATTGTCGTTTTTAAGTATATTTTAAATACGAGAAGCGTTAGAACTAATTTTTTCAGGCCTATAGTATCGTTATAGTACTTAAATACTATTTAAAAACACTCTTTATTATAGTATTAGGGTACTCGTTATAAATAATCTTAAATACTTTTTTTAATTACTAATAAGCTCTTTTTACTTTACTAATACTATAATATACCTTAATAAGTACGATTTTTAATTATATATTATATATAGTAATATTATTTTTAAACTCTACTAACTTAAAGCTCGTACTTATATCGGTCCTAATCCTATTTAATAGCCCCTAGTATATATTAATCTACGCTCTTTTTAATATTAACTAAATAGTTTTAATAAGTAAGTTTTTAAAAAATCAGCCTTTTTAAAATAATATAGCCTCGTTAATATTATATAGTACTAAGTAATTATTTAAATTAAAAATATTAATAACGATTTTTTAGTTAAAATTAAGCTCGTTATATAATTTAAACTTAAATCTATATAAGCTCTAAGTATTTATTTAGTATTAGTAATATATTTTTATTAAGTATTCTAGAGCTCTTATTTCTATATCGTTCCTTAATTACTTAAAGAGGTTATATAGCTTTATAACTAATAGGTAGTTAAAGCGCCTATATAATCGCTTAAGCTCTCTTTTTATAAAATAGTTAATAAATTTAATATTTAATTCGAGCTTTATAAACGCATATTCTTGTTACTTTTTAATAAGTATAAACTACTTATTATTTAATAATCTATTCTTTATATTATTAAATATAATACTTAATTAGTCTATATTTTTTAAGTATAATAAAAATAGTATATTTATAAATAAAATATAGAAAACTATTATACCTAAGTATATATTAACTTTTATTATACTTAAGGCGTATATCTTTTTACTTAGGCTAAAGCTAATCTTTATAATACTTATTATTAACGTATTTAATATAACTAAGGATATTTTTTAAAATACGTAAAATTACCCCTTACCCTTAGTTAATTATTATAATACCTTTATATCTAGGATAATCCCTTAAAATATATTTAAGCCGTATTATTCGTTAATATAAAATACTTATATAAGCTTAGTATTTAAGTAATTTAGGGGGTATAAAAAGGACCCCTTTAAGTACTTTTGAAACTTTTTTATACCCTATTTCTCTTTAAGTATTAAAAAAAGTACTAATTTTTCTCTAAATATTAATAAAATAGGATTTAATATTATTAAATTCGTCTATTTATTTATATTTATTATCTAAGGGATCTTCCCTTACTATTTATAAACAAAAGCCTACTTATTAAGGGCTTTTATTACTTTTTATTCGTTTAGCCTTATATATTCTCTAAAAACTAACGGGGTAAAAAAAAAGTAGTTAATTTTATTAATTTTATTAAAATCTACTTCGTTAGTATAAAGAGTAAGATCTTTTTTATCTTCCGAATTTCTTATTATATATAAATCTTCTAAGCCGCTAATTATATTTTAACTAAGTTCTATACCTTTAGATCTACCTTTATATATAATAAAGAATTAGTTAAATCGATAAGGGCTAGTTTTACTATTTACTACTCTCGACTTTTTATACTATTAAAAAGGTGTAAGGTATAAGGGACTCTCGCGGTACGGTACTTTAAAAGAACTACTAATACTTATAAAAGTAATATAAGATACCTCTTTTAATCGGGTTAATACGGCCTTAATTAACGGAGTTATAACCGAAAAAAGAGGGTAATATTAGCTAGATTAGAAAGGTAGAGTTCTTAATTATTTTATATTATTATATTTAAAAATAAATTATTAAAAAGGCTTTAGTTTGATTTTAAAAAAGTATATATATTTTTAAAATAAAAATCCGTATTACTAAGCTCCTCTCCCTAATTAGGGCCCTTCTCTTTATATCTTTTTTTAATTAGCTCTTTTATAAATCCCTATACTTAATTAACTTTAAAAAAGAATTACTAGGACTAATTACTTTACTCTATTCTAATTATCCCCTAATTTCTTTTTTCTTAATCTTTTATAAAAAAAATTATTTTAAATTAGTCCTAATTATTATATATAGTTAATCGTATTAAGCCCTCTATTTACCCTTTTTTTTTATAATTACCTTCTTTATTTCCTCTACCTTTACTACTTTTTCTATTAGCTTTACTTAGTTCTTATCCTATTCCTCCCTAGTAATCTCCTAATCCTAACTTTTACTAGCCTAATTCTCCCTAGCTTTTTTTATTAATAGCGGTATTTAAAGAGTATAGGCTAGAGTTATATATATAGCTTCTATAATCGGGTTATCGTACTAATCGACTTATTATTCTCTCGTATTCTTATTAATATTAGCTTTACTTTTATATATATACTACGACGCTATAGGAGGTTATATAAGTTAAGCTAGATACTAAACGGGCTCGATTAAATAGGGAACTAAGCTTAGATATTTAAAAAGAGGGGTAGGGTTTTTTAATATAATTATATAGTTAGTAAATAAGGTCGTCGGGTTTTTAATTATAATAACTAAAAAATAATTCTTCTCCTCTTATTATCTTTTTATATTTTTATTTTAGATCTAAGTAAAGAAATAATTAAAAAATTAATAAAATTCGGTAATATTTTTATAAAATAATATCTAATAAATAAAAACTCGTAGCTTATACTAAAGATCGGTAGTAATAAGGGGTAATCTACCCCTCTTAAAAGGCTTTTACTTATAATCGGGTTTACTTAGTAAGTAGTTAAGCATCCTCGTCCCTAGAGTTTATTATATTATTATTATAATTAAGAAGTAGAATTATAATATTAATTATATTATCTTATAAAAATAGAAAGTTAGCTAACTTAAAAATAAAGTTATTATAAAGATTAGATTTATTAAGTAATAAGTAGAGGCTTTTTAAAAACTTTAAAAACTTTTTAAATTAATTATTAATATAAGTAGCTTTTATAATTAGTTTATTAATAAGCGTTTTTAATTAATATAATAATCTATTTAAGATAGCTAAGTAGATATAAAAAGGTCCTTATTAATAATAATCGAGTTTTTTAAAAATTAATATATTAATCTTTTATTAAATATTAAAAATAAAAACTAAATTATTAATTATAACTTTATTAATTAGAGGGAGTATGAGGAGTTAAATTAGTTATAAGTTTAGGCTCGGTATTAAGTAATTTTATTAATTATACCTTCTCGGTCGTTTATTAAAGAGGTAAAAGCTCGTAATTAAGCTTAGACTTCTTAATCCGTTATATATATATTTTCTTAATTAAGTACTTTTTAAGTTACTATTCTTTTTTTAATTAGGGTTATTATATAATAACTATAAATAAAATAGAACGGTATATAACTTAATAATACTCTAATAATTATCTTATTTATAAAAAGGGCTATAGTAAGTATAGGTCTAATATTTTTTTTTTCAATTTAACTAGATACGAAGTATATACGTAATAAGTTAGTAACCCTTCTTAAGGAGCTTATTAGTACGAGGGTTATAAACTAATATTACTTTTTACTAAGTACTATATCGTTAATTAAGCTACGTTATAGTGCCTATATTCTCTTATCCCTTATTAATAATTAAAGTACCGTAAATATTATAATAATAAATAATATTTTTTTAAATAAACTTCGTAATATTTTTTAATATAGAGTTCGTTATAATCTGCGCTTCTAAGTATTTTATAAACTTATAATACGCCTTAACGACCTTTTATTTACTTATATATTAAATATTTAAATAGACCTTAGAGAAAGGTTCGTAAATTAAAACCGTAGATATATAGGGGTTATTAAAGCGTTATAATCTAGCTTTTTAATAAGCTTTATAAATCGTAATTAACTCCCGGGTCTAAGTATATATTCTTAGCTAGTAATATCGTTTTATAAAATAAAAATATATAACTTCTTATCCCCTATACCCAGACTTATTATATACTTTATTAATTAAGTTTACTTAGTAACGCTTATTATTAATTACTTAAATAAGTTAGGGATAAGTTTTTATCCTCTATCGAAATAGAAGTTTATCTTATATAATAAATCGTATTACTATTTACTTAAAACGTCTAAACCGATTAAAGGGTATACCGGCTAGCTTAGGCTATCGATCCTATACGTCTTCTTAAAGTATAGCTTAGTTACTAAGGTACGGTTTTTAAGCAGTCTTCCCCTATAAATAATATAGACGTCCGCTTAGTTATAGTAGCTTAAATTAGGTTATACTACGTGGACGTATTTAACTATACTTATAGGATTAGCTAAGGGAAGTATAAGTATAGTCTACTAAGGTAGTCCGATTTAATAGTTTAGAATCTACTTAGCTAAAAGCTTAGTATCTTCCTCGGTTAATATATTTACTATATAAAAAAAAAGGGTAATGCGATTAGTAATTACACGCTTTTTTCTATTTTTAATTATAATAAAGGGAATATTATTTATAGGCTTATAACCGTTACGCTTTTTATAATACTAAGCTCTTTAAGCTAAAATAATAAAATAAGCGTCCTTATTAAGAGTATACTAATTATAATCTTTAATAATTTAGTAGTATTAATTTTAGTAGTATTAGTAGCGATTTCTAGGTCCTATAATTAGGGGCCAATCGGGACGCGTAGTGCTTATATTAAATATATAAATAGGACCTTAAAAATAAATACTATTTTAATAAATCTTTAGCTTACTTATTTCGTTAGCTAGGTTAGAATTAGTAATATTATTAATAACTACTTAAGTAACCTAGGCCTCTATTATTAACTAGTAATATTACTAGCGGTTTAGATATTAGTACTAAGTATTATTATATATTTAAAGAGTAGGGGGTCGTAATAAGGTTTTAAGTTAATTCTAATTACTTATAAAGAGTAAGCTATATTCCTTTTTATATATAATTATATTAAAAAGTCCTATTTTAAACCTCACGTACTTTATTAATTTAATAAAACTATCTAAAATAACCCCGACTTCTTTTATTATTTTTTTTATAATATTAGTATAGAACCGCTTATATATAACCTTAATTAGGCTCTTATTAGTTATAATATAGAGGTTTTATTATTTAGTAAAGGTAATTATATTATTAATCTTAATAAATAGTACTTAAGTAGAGTTTAAGTTAAAAAACGAGATAGGTAGTCCTTTAGTAACTCTTTTAATCTACTCTTTTTTATTTAAAAAGTAGTTAGTATCTTATTTTTTTTACTCTTTTAAAAGAAATCCTTAGCTTAGGCCTAGGGTAGTTCTCTAATCGTATTTTTAACTAGAATTTAATAATTTTTTTTTATAATATACGTAATAATTTTATTTCTAAGTCGGTCCGAGACCTTATTAATCTTATACTAATCCTTAAACTTTTTTAAAAAGTTTATAATATTATTGTTTTTAAAAACTATAATCCCTTTTTAACTAGAGAACGGTATTTTATAAAAACCTATATTTTTTATTAAATTAGATTAAAGAGTCGTAGGGCCCTTAGTCTAAGGTGCGGTTATTTAGATCTAGGTAGTAATAATACTTAAGAAGGTATTAATTAAAATATCTATCCTAACCTAAGCTATAACTAGCTTTTTTTAATTAAATTAATAAGTAGATTTATTAAAAAAGTAGCTTTTTTATTATTAAATAACTCCGTAGTTTATAAGTCTTAATAAATTATAAAAGCTAGTTTAATAAACGGTTTATTAAAAATAAAAAGGTTAAGTTCGTATAATTAAACGTCCTAAAGAGTACTAATAATAATAAAAGTAACGTATTAGTTATTTATATTTATAATCTAAGGTTATTAAAAATATAGTTTATTAATTTTATTTATAATTTTAATAATCTTATATTAGTTTATTTACTCTAAATAGAGTTTAAAAAAAGAGGAGAGGAGCCGTTTTAATAGTTAGAGTATAGTTATTATCTTAATTAGTATAATTTAGGCCGTCTTTCTTAGTCCTTACTAAGTATATAATTAGAGTTTTAATTAAACGTTATATTAGGCCTACGGTAATACTAATCGAAATTACTAATAAGTCTAGTTAAAAGCTAGTTTTATAAGCACCTTTAGTCTAACGTATCCGTACTTCTAAATAGGTTTATTATCGAGTCTCCGGGCTATATTAATTAATAAAGAATAGTCTAGTTAAATAACTAGTTATACTTATTAAAGTATTTTATTAGTTCTAATCCTAACTCGTTATTCGTTTTATTATATTATTATAGTGTTTATATTTAGGCCCGATCCGGTCCTAAGTATCCGCGTTTTTTTTTATTTATCTCGTTTATTTATTAAGGTCTATTATATCCCCTTTTTATTAAATAAAAAGCCCTTTTTTATACGTTTTTATTTTCGTATTTTAATTATTTAGTTACTTTTTTCTTAAATTAGAGTCCTACTACTCGCATTTATTTTAATTATTATGCCGCTTTTTTTAATTAATTTATTTAAAATATTTTTAATTAAGTCGGGCTTTTTTTTATTTATTTTTTATTTAAAAAAAGAAGGGATTTTTAAAAGGAGAGATTATTAAAAAAAGTATAGGGTATAAAGGACTCTCGTAATACGGTACTTTAAAAAAACTACTAATACTTATAAAAGTAATATAAAATACCTCTTTTAATCGAGTTAATACGGCCTTAATTAATAAAGTTATAACTAAGAGAAGAGGGTAGTATTAGCTAAATTAAAAAAATAGAGTTCCTAATCGTTTTATATTATTATATTTAAAAATAAATTATTAAAAAGGCTCTAGTTCGATCTTAAAAAAGTATATATATTTTTAAAATAAAAATCCGTGCTACTGAGCTCCTCTCCCTAATTAGGGCCTTTCTCTTTATATCTTTCTCTAATTAGCTCTCTTATAAATCCCTATACTTAATTAGTTTTAAAAAAGAACTACTAGGACTAATCGCCCTACCCTGTTCTACTACTTATATAATTTAATATACTCTTTTTTAAAATAATTATTAAATTAATAACTATCCTTTTTATATATAAAATACTTCCCCTTTTATTATTTCTATTCTAAATTTAATTAGTAACTAGCTAAGGAGTTTATTTTTTTAGTTTAGTAATTACTATACTTAGCGTCTCTCTTTTTATTTTTATATATATAATTAACTTAGTCTTTTTAGGGTCCGGTCCGCCTTATTGGGGGCTATCTTCGCCTTTACGGGCAAGCTAGTCTATTAGGGTTAATATCGAGTGTCTTTATTACGTACTTTAATAAAACTTTATAACTAACTATAACTAGCTATAGCCGTTATTAAGTAGTTATTAATACTAACTAAACTTAAAATACTAATAACCCCGCTACTATAGTATATTAATTACCTTTTTAATAACTAAATACTACCCCTTACTTTCTCCCCTTATCTTATTTAATAATAACCTCTCTTTATTAATATTCCTATTTAATACGCTCGCTTATGCTCTTTTTAAGCTCTTAATTATATTATTAAGTCTAGGCTTATTTATACTACCCTATTATATTAAAATGGCGTTAATAAGGGTAATACTTATTATAATATATCTATCCGGTTTTTATAAGTTAATATTATAAATATAGTTTTTATTAAAGCGGTCTTTTTATAGCTCGGGGTCCTTTAGTATAATACTTATAGGATCGAACTTCTAGTTATTAAAGAAGCCCTAAGGGTTAATAAGCTATTAATAACGTCTTAGTATTTTAATAAAGTATACTTAAGGTAGATAGTTAAATAGTAATAGTAATAGTAATAGTATAATAGTAATAAATAGCGAGGGAAGCGTTTTTAATTTTAATAAAAAAAACGAGGTAATAAATATATATATATACGAGTTAAAGTTAAAAATATTAGTAAGGTCGGTATTATTTTTAATAACGGTAATAAGGGTATCTCTAATATTATACTATTATAAGCTACTATTATTTAAAAGGGTAACTAACTTAGCTAAGTACGCGGGCTTATAAAGTAGTAACGTTAGGCGCCTAATATCGCCGTTAATAATCTATAGTTATAAACTTTATAAAAGGGAAAGTTAAAAAGTTAGAAAATTTAAAAAAAATAGTTTAGGGAGATAGTATAAGTATCTACTAATACCGTGTATTAATACTATATAAATAATACCGAGAACCGCCCGAGTAGCTAGTAAAGGCAGAATATATAAATAAATAAATAATTAACTTAGTACTATTAATAAAGATTATTATAAGACTATAAGTACGTTTAGCGGGGTATCTGTACTTTAATATTAAAACTAAACCTTAGCCTTAAATAGAGGGTTTTATAATACTTAAGTAGTTAATATAGAGTTACCCTCGCCTCTAGAACTCTCTAAATAGTAGTATATAAATATCCGACTTTTTACTTATTTATTCCCTTATTTAGCTATATCTTTATTAGCTTATTAATTTAATTAATAAGTTCCTTAAGGATTTTTAACCTTAACCTTTTTTCTATCGTTCTAACTATAGATCTAAATAATAATATCCTTAGCTCGGATAAGAGCTCTAAACTCCTATTTTAAGTCTCGAATTAACTTCGAATTACGTTAATTACGTTTAAAAAGTTAGTTTAATTAATAGTACGTACTACTTAATAATAATAATCCGTAGCTTTACTAATTAATATAACGATAATTACTAAGTAGTATTACTATTCTTAATTTTTAACTTTTTTATAATAATTATAGAATATTATAAGGGTTTCCTATAGAACCTCGTATTTCCTTCTTAAATATAATTTCTTTTTAAAAAAGATCTTTATAAAGTTAGTAAATTACTTTATAATAACGACCGTTAGGTCGGTCTCCTTACGTATCCTTTACGTATTAAAGTAATTATATTAACTCTATATAGTTAATCGTATACCTCTCTAATTAATAAGTAATAAGCTACGTATTAATAACGTTATTAAGCTAGTTACTAAGATTAATAAGATCGTTAATAACCGCTCTTTTTATATAGTGGTTTTTTTCTAGCTTTATAGGCGCAAAAGATCGACCTTAATAAGATTACGTTTTTAAGGGAAATTATATAATACAGTACACTTTTTAACTATATAATACGTATAATATACGCTAAGTACGCGCTTAATATAATATAGTAATTTCGATATAAAAACTACTATATAATTCGGAATAAATAAGCTACCCTCTTTATTACGTAGTAATACTAATTAAAAAGGTTAATAGTAAAGGTCGGCTAAAATAATTAACTATAATAATTAACTATAATAGTTAAAAATAGCTTTCTTTAATTATAAAGGTTCTAAACTTTAATAACGACATAGAGGTTTTTCAGAAAAGGGCTAAAAAAGCTAATATCTAGTTACTTATACTAAAGCTCGTAAAGATTCTTTTTATCTTTATCGCTTTTAATATCGCCTAAAGCTCTATTTAAACTAAATAAATTTATTAAATAAACTTATTAAATAAACCTATTAAATATACTTATTAATATATAAATTACTACCTTATTAAGAACTTATTTTATTAAAAGTACCCCTCGACAGGTCCCCTCCTCTAGGGCTTAATAAATTCTTAAGCCCCCTCGACGCCCTAGCTATTATAACTAACGTAAGTATACCTAAAGAGTAATATAGTATTTTTTAATAATATAAAATCTAGCTAAATAATAGTACGAACGTTATAAATAACTAAGCTAATATAAATATAAAGATCCGATATATTAATATTAATTTAGAAATTATATTTAATAAAGTTAGAAATCTTTTTAATATAAGTTATATTATAAATATAAGAGAATATATAAGGGGTTTTTTAACTCTTAATAAAAAGGAGTATATAATACGGGATCTAGCTACTTATATAAGTTAGTATTAAAAAGTTTTATATATATTAAAATAGGTATAGCTCGCTCTTTAAATAGTTAGAACTTAGAGGATTATAGTAAAAGGTCGGGAGCTATTAATAAAAGGGAAATAATAGTCGAGTTAGTTAACTATTTTAATTAGTAGTTAGGTATAGAGCGTAATATACTTAGTTTTTCCTAATACGTAATTTCCGGTACGGCCCCGGCGGATTACTCTATTAGGGAGAACCGCTCTTTTTATATAATCTCTATAGCCCTTATTATAATAAGTACTAATATATTATTATTAATAATTTTTAATAAAAAGTCTAGTTAGTTTACCTTTTTATTAAAGTCGTCGTATTTTATTATTGCTTAGTTAACTTAATTTTAATTTTATAATATAAATTCGTTAATAATAACTATTGTAGCGAGCGTCTCGTAAGCTCTTTATTTTATTACTTAGGATAATAAAATACTTTAATAATAAAGGAATTTAATAACCCTCTTTACTACGTTCGGATTAGCGCTTACGAACTACTAGTTTTTTTAATTACTTAAGTTATTAGCGATTTTATAAAATAGGGGTTACCCCTCGAGCCCATTTTTAATATAACCTTTTATAAAATAGACTAATACTACGTCGATTTATTTACTATTAGGATTATTAAAATCTCTATATACCTACTTTTTTTAGTATTTTAGTTTAATTTTTATTTACTTATATAATATAAAAACTCCTCCCCTCTATCCGTATACTAACTCGCGCTTTATTATTCTCTAACTCGTATTTTAACTTATAATAACTAGCGTATTTAATTTTAATAGGGTCATTTTAAAGCTACTTATTAACTTTAATAATAGTATACTATTATTAGTTACCGGATTTATTAATATTTAGGACCTTCTTACTTCTTTTTATTTTTTTATACTAAGCTTCGTTACTATTTACTCTTAGTCCTCCTAACTAAACACTATTTTAATAATTTTCTTTTTATTATTTAATTAATTAATATTAAAAATAGATTTACGAGTAGCTTAATAACATCTCGATTACGTAGCGTTTCTCTCCAAGTTAAAACTTAAAAAGCGTATACGTTCGTTAAACGAATTATTACTAATTAATAATTTACTTCTTACTTTTTTAAAATTAATAATTTTTATATTAAGAGCTAATAATATAAAAAAAGAGCTTTTTAATAATTCTTTAAAGTATTTTTTTACTATAATAATTATAACTTTAATAAGAAGCTATAAGAGGATCTTTTTAAAAGTAATAACCTTTTTATTAAGCTAATCTCTAATACTTATAATACTTATAATTTATAAATTATAACTATTATAATCTTTAAATCTCTTTCTTCTTTATTATATTACCCTTTACGCTATATTTTTAAATAATATTTAGAGGATAGTTAAGGGGGTTACGAAGAGATTATCTAGGTCCTCGAGGTCGTATTTATAAACTCCTCTGGAGTAGTTCTTTTATATACTAAAAATCTCTTAGTTTTATAATACTTATACCTCTTATTACCCCTAATAAGTATACTATACTTAAGGATCTTTTTTTTTTAATTATATAGTACTTTTTTATATTATACTTCTTAAGCTCGTTCGTTATACTAATTAATTAGGTAAGTAGTTATATAAGTAGTCCTTTTTACTAATTAATTAATTAATTTAATTAATTTTTAACTACGGGCTAGCCGCGGGTAAGTTAATTAGTAATAAAGGATTATATAAGGTTAATAATAATAGCTCGGTTACTTTAATAATTCCGTTATTTATTAGGGGTTATTTTAACGTAGTAAACGTCGGCCTTTTAAAAGTAATTAAGGGCTACGACTCTTCTACTTCGTTTTATTATAAAGATTCTACGTCTTATTACTTACTTTTTATAAAGTTAAGTAGTATAATTCTCTTATTGCGTTCTATTTAAAAAAGTCGTCTTTTTTATATTAAATACTTTATTAATTTATAATAGTAAACATTAATTACTAATTAGTATTAATATCTTTATTATAAGAATATTAGTTAATTAGTTTAAACTATAAGTTAACGAAGTAAGTTAATTAAACTATTTTAATATACTATATAAGGTATAAAAAGGAGGTTTTAATTATAAGTTAAGTAGTTTATAATAATTATAAATAGGGCCCCTTATTAGCCCCTGCGTAGCCTCGGCCGTATACTAAGGTCAAATTAGACTTC
Organism: Colletotrichum cuscutae; assembly: GCA_030869315.1. NCBI lineage: Eukaryota > Fungi > Ascomycota > Sordariomycetes > Glomerellales > Glomerellaceae > Colletotrichum > Colletotrichum cuscutae. Next base: position 684,383 of record MPDP01000224.1, read on the forward strand.
TAATCCGATATTAAGATTCTTCGTCTAAGTAAACTATGCCGCAACGGTGTTTTTGTACGCAGCCACGATAGGTACCTTTAACACAGGCCAGAGATCCAGATAAATAACTAGAGGGCAGTGGTCCATTTCCGGAAAGTATCTCTAGTAGTTATTAATAATCCATGGGTAGAAGTTACCAATATTAATATCTCCTAGATACTCTTTACGAAACTCAAACATGATAGGAAGATGGCCCATAATCCAAGAGTGAGGCAGTATTAGCTATGTGCGACGGTCAGCTTAATTAATTAGATCCGTAAATATGGTGCACGTACGATCCCTAACGCTTTTACTTCTTTAAACTTTTCTCTAATAGTATAAGCCTTCCAGCTAATTTTCATAAGTCCAATCGCTAATAAAACGAGGGCAAGCTTAAAGAGCAGCGACAAGAGCGCCGCCGACGACCACATCGTCGTAAATCCTATCTTTAATTTGAGTCGAAATGAACAAAGTGCTTTATAGAAAGGCTTAAGTAGGTAGTTTAGTTTATCTAATAATAATTAGTAATAGTCTATCCCCCCTTTGTGCAGAACCTGAGCGTAGAGTATATATATGTATTATAATAGCTTTAACTATCTATAGCCTTACTACACGTTATATAACCTCGGTTATATAATTACTAAGGCCTGCTTTATTTATACCCTCTATATTAGAGCGTACTTCGTACTTATTTCCTATTTTTAATAAATAACCGTTCTCTTATTTATATCAATACCCCTATTATAATTATATAATAATTATAAGCTTAGCTTTAACTTAGACCCTTATATATTTTTATTAAAAAGTTACTTCTTAAGGACTACGGTTTATTATATCTTTTTTTATAATATTATTTACCTCTATTACGTTCGTTAACTTTAATTCTAAATAAAGTAATATTTTTTAAAAAGATTATTAATATTCTTAGGTAAAAGCTTAATTATTAACGAGACTAGTTAAAATAGTACCTTACTCTCCGTATTAAGGCCCGATTAAAGGACGTCTAGGACTTACTAAACCTAAACGACCGTACTTATTTATTGAATCCGTTACTCTTTACTAAGTTTATTCTTTTACTTAAGGAGTATATTAAAATACAAAATACTACTTAAGATTAAGTATATAAAGCGGCCTTTAGTAAATACTAATAATAACTTAAAGAATTTATTTAATAATAAGCTAAATAAGAAATAAAAAGCAAGATTATAATTAAACTTAGAAACGATTTAATTAAGTAACTAGTTATTTTAATAAAGCTAAGAATTATAATAGCGAATTAAGTACGTTTTATTAAAAAATACGCCTTTTTTATTTAATAAACCGTATTTAAAACGATCTTTTATATAAAAAAAGAGAGATCGTACGAATTAATAAATCGTTAGATCTTTTTTATAATTACTTAAGAGATTTTAAAAAATACGAAAGAAGAACTTATTAATTCTTTAAAATACTCCCTTTATATTATAATCTAAGTTTTTAAATAAAAGTACGTACTAAGCGACTTTAGCTCGCTTATAATTATAAATAAGGAGTTTAACGTAGTTATAAATAGGGCGGATCCCCCCCGATGGAGCAATCCGCCGGGGCCGTACCGTGTATTACGTATTAGGGAAAACTAGGTATATTACGCTCTATACCTAACTACTAATTAAAATAGCTCCCGACCTTTTGCTACTTCTAGCCGTCTAGAGGGTAAGCTATACCTACTCTAACGTACATAAGACCTCCTAGTACTAGCCCGCGTAAGTAGTTAGATCCCGTATTATATACTCTTTTTTATTAAGGGTTAGGGGACCCCTTATATATTCCCTTATATTTATAATATAGCTCGTATTAGAGGGGTTTTTAGTTTTATAAAATATAATTTCTAAATTAGTATTAATATATTAAATCTTAACGTCCGTATTAGCCTAGCTATTTATAGCGTTCGTACTATTACTTAGCTAGATTCCGTATTATTAAAAAGTACTACGCTACTCCTTAGGCGTACTTACGTTAGCTACGATAGCTAGGGCGTCGAGGGAGCCTAATCTATCGAGCCCTAGAGGGGGGGACTTATTGAGGGGCATCTTTAGTAAAGTAGTAGTTTATATATTAATAAGTTTATTTAATAAGTTTATTTAATAAGTTTATTTAATAGGTTTATTTAGTAGATTTATTTAGTTTAAATAGAGCTTTAGGTAATATTAAAAGTAATAAGGATAAAAAGAATATTTATAAGCTCTAGTACGCTAAATATTAGCCCTTTTAGCCCTTTTTCTAAAACCCTCTACGTCGCTATTAAAGTTTAGAACCTCTATAGTTAAGGGCCGCTTCTAACCTTTGCGGCCGACCTCTACTATCGACCTTTCTAGCCGGCGCCGCTATAGGGCAGCTTACTTATCCTAAATTATATAGTAGTTTTCGTATCGAAATTATTATATTACGTTAAGCGCGTACTTAGGACATATTACGCGTATTATATAATTAAAAAGTATATTATATTATATAATTTCTTTTAAAAGCGTGATCTTATTAAGGTCGATCTTTTACGCCTATAAAGCCGGAAAAAAACCACTATATAAATAGGGCGAACTCTAATATTAACTTATTAATATAAATTAAAAACTTTTTTTTAGCTTATTATTAAGTAACGTAGCTTAAACTACTTAAAGTCTAGGGGACTTTTATTTTAAAGGCCTTTTTTTATATAACTTTATATTATTTTAGCCTAAACTAATCTAACTAAGAGCTTATTAATATTATTAAACTAGAGTAAAAAGGGGAAATAATCCTTAATATAAGGTATTATACTAAGACTTTTCCTTCTTAATAGAGCAATCCGCCGGGGCCGTACTATGTATTACGTATTAAAGAAAACTAAGTATAATACGCTCTATACTTAATTACTAACTAAAACTCCCGACCTTTTACTATATAAAGTCCTCTAAGTTCTAGCTATTTAGAGGGCGAGCTATACCTATTTTAACGTATATAAGACTTCTTAGTACTAGCCCGCGTAAGTAGCTAGATCTCGTATTATATACTCTTTTTTATTAAAAATTAAGGGACCTCTTATGTAGTGGCTTTTTTTTTTAGCTTTATAAGCGCAAAAGATCGACCTTAACGGGATTATATTTTTAAAAGAAATTATATAATATAATATACTTTTTAACTATATAATACGTATAATGTACCCTAAGTACGCGCTTAACGTAATATAGTAATTTTAATACGAAAACCGCTATATAATTGAGGATAAGTAAGCTACTCTATACTAGCGCCGGTTAGAAAGGTTAAGAATAGAGGTTAGCTATAATAATTAACTATAATAGTTAGCTGTAATAATTAAAAGCGGCCTTTTTTAACTATAGAAGTTTTAAACTTTAATAGCGACGTAGAGTTTTTTTAAAAAAAAAGCTAAATAGGCTAATTTTTATTACTTTTTAAAACTCGTAAAGATTTTTTTTATTTTTATTATTTTTAATATTACTTAAAGCCACTCTCTATTTAAACTAAATAAATTTACTAAATAAACCTATTAAATAAATCTATTAAATAAACTTATTAAATAAACTTATTAATATATAAACTACTATTCTATTCCTAGTATATAGTTAGTAATTAATAAGCTAGAACTAAAGATGCCCGTTAATAAGTTTACCCCTCTTAGGCTAGGCGCCCTCTTTAGCTAGCTTAATACTATAACTATCGTAATTAACGTAAATACGCCCTAGGAATAGTATAATACTTTTTAATAATACGGAATCTAACTAAGTAATAGTATAAACGCTATAAATAACTAAGTTAATACGGATATTAAGATTTAATATATTAACGTTAATTTAGAAATTATATTTTATAAAACTATAAATCCCTTTAATAAAGGCTATATTATAAATATAAAAGAATATATAAGGGGTCCCTAATCTTTAATAAGAAAGAGTATATAATATAGGATCTAGCTACTTATATAAGCTAGTATTAAGAGGTTTTATATACGTTAGAATAGGTATAGCTCGCTCTCTAAATAGCTAGAACTTAGAGGACTTTATATAATAAAAAGTCGGGAGCTACTTTTAATAAAAGGGAGATAATAGTCGAGTCGGTTAACTATTTTAATTAGTAATTAAGTATAGAGCGTAATATACTTAGTTTTCCTTAATACGTAATATACGGTACGGCCCCGGCGGATGGTTCTATTAGGGGGGAGGGACCTCTTATATATTCCCTTATATTTATAATATAACTTATACTAGAGGGATTTATAACTTTATAAAATATAATTTTCAACTAACGTTAATATACTAAATCTTAACGTCCGTATTAGCCTAGCTATTTATAATATTCGTATTATTATTTAGCCGGATTTTATATTATTAAGAAGTACTATACTACTCCTAGGGCGTGTTTATATTAGCTACGATAGCTAGGGCGTCGAGGGGGCCTAAGAATCTATCGAGCCCCAGAGGGGGGGACTTACCGAGGGGCATCTTTAGAGTAGGTTCTTAACGAGGTAGTATTTTAACTAGCTAATTTCTTAACTAATTATATAACTAGTTATCTAAGTAGTAGTTTATATATTAATAGGTATATTTAATAAGTTTATATAATAGGCTTATTTAGTAAATTTATTTAGTTTAAATAGAGCTTTGGGCGATATTAGAAGCGATGAGGATAAAAAGAATTTTTATAAGCTTTAGTACGGCAAAAGAGTAGCTAAATATTAGCCCTTTTAGTCCTTTCTCTAAAAACCTCTACGTCGCTATTAAAGTTTAGAACTTCTATGGTTAAAAAAGGCCGCTTTTAACTATTATAGTTAACTATTACGGCTAACTATTACGGCTAACCTCTACCGTTAACCTTTTTAACCAGCGCTATTACGTAAATATATTGCTTAGCTTATTATTAAGGGCAGCTTACTTATCCCGAATTAAATAGCGGTTTTTATATCGAAATTACTATATTACGTTAAGCGCGTACTTAGGATATATTGCGCGTATTATATAGTTAAAAAGTATACTATATCGTGTAATTTCTTTTAAAAGCGTGATCCCGTTAAGGTTAATCTTTTGTGCTTATAAAGCCGGAAAAAAACTACTATATATAATTACTAAGGCCCACTTTACTTATACTTTTTATATTAGAGCGTACTTTATACCTATTTATAATAGATTCGGGATACGTACGGTAATAGGTCGCTAATAAGTTAGCGACTAGTGCACGGATTATATTAGGGAAGAACTTTTTATAAAGCAGAGCCCGTACGAAGGACTTTGCAAGCTTTAGTCTTATAATATACCTATACCTATATTATAGCCTCGCTAGTTAAGTGCTCATAGCCCAATCTCTTATACTATTTCCTATTTTTAATAAATAACCGTTCTTTTATTTACGTTAATACCCCTATTATAATTATACGACAATATGCCTTCTTTTTTAGTACTTACCGAGCGCCTCCTGCATCACGGAGGCGTCCCAAAAGGGCAATATACTTATATACCTATTTGGGATCACGCCGTAAATCCAGGCGTTTAGAAATTAGTTCGTTCAATAGAGGTATCGAGTCAGGTTCTCCCTGTGCCGTTCTTTATAGCTTATGCCCATGCCTCGAAGCCGCTAATTATAGGGAGTAAGTCGACCCACAAATAAAGCTTTACTTAGTACTTAATAAAGCGGTTTTTATAAACTCTATTTTTATATAAAATTAAAGGTTTATTACGAAGCTTCCTTATTAATATTAATTTTAATATTAAGAATTATTTCTTTACAAT